>OY540817.1:19477099-20727099 GCA_961205875.1 Sialis fuliginosa
CTTAGTCATTTTGGCAACTGAGTAACTCAGTTTTGAATTGGGGAATCTCAGAAAGGATATTTTTGGTTTTGGGAAATCTCACTGGTAAATAATGTGACCAAATGTTCTGCTTTAAGGGCATACATCTTGTTTTTTTCAAACATTTTATCTCACTGTCCCGACGATCCTTGTCAAGATACTTAAATGTCTGATATTTTATATATTTTTATATTAATGTCTTAAAATAGAAACGCATACTGTCCCCACACTCCTTGGTCTAAATAATTATAGAAAAATAATTTTTGTTTTATAAAAATTTTTTTAGTTTGCATATATCCTCCCCTGTATTTTCTCTAGTAAAAAAGGTCACCTTAGTAAATAACGTATGTTTTGTAACTTTTAAGAATATGGAGGTACTGAATTTTGACTACATAAAATAGTGTGATAATATATTTTTAATATTAATATAATTTTCATTACCATTTCTGCATTTTTATAATTCAATTTAAAATAAAATAATAATTCAACTTTTCTTTAATAGTTATTTGTAGTGTTATATTATTGCATTTATAGATATATATATATATATTATTGCATTTATAGATATTATTTAAAACATTTATTTATAGTCTTGAGTTGTTTTGTATGAGTTTATTGTTTAATCGTATATCTAAATTAGTTTGGAGTTATGAAAGATACAAATAAAATTATATATATGTATATGTATCTGTCTTCATATTTTATTTCTACTGAATTATATTTACTCAATTTAAATATTTTTATTGATTTATGATAATTTTTTATCAGTATGTATATTTTATTGATTTTTGAAATAAAGTATTTTGAATAAATAATTGTGATTTTCTTTAGGTTTTCTTTAGGTTGCTGAATTTCTAGAAATTTATTAAAACTATAAGGTTTTTAAATAACATACAAAAAAGTAAACAAATAATAACATATATTTTGTATAAATGATAAACAAAACCAATACAGATGGCAAACCAGATTCAGTACGTATAGATTTAACAATCAGGAATTGTCTTAATCAAAAAACAAGATTTAAAAATTTCAAAAATACCAAAAACGAAAAAGCAAACATCTTTACGAAAATTCGCTATTTTATATTTGAAACTATCAATTCCCTTAATTAATTCCCACATAAAATCTAATTACATTTTAGCAATTCCAATGACGCCGCAAGCTACACGAGCTCCCGCATTTCCTGTTGTTTTTGACAACTCATGGCCTCCTTGTCCTAAATCATCTGGATCAGCATGTACTACTAAAGTACGTCCAACAATAGACATTGGTCCCGATAATGTAATATGAGGATCAGTGATGTCAACTTTTCCTACACCGTCGCTACCAGCATTTATGTTTCCCAAGTCACCTACGTGACGAATTGCAGAATCGGGGCCCCCGTGTTCCTTGTTGTGTGGATTGAAATGAGCGCCAGCAGAAACACATCCATTAGTTGTGTCTCCAAACTCATGAACGTGGAATCCGTGAAGACCTGCTGCTAAACCTGAGACATTTCCAGAAACTTTTACAGGTCCGTCTCCGTTCTAGAAAATAAAAATAAACTCATGTTTATTACACTTGACCTTCAAAACTTACTACATATATTATGGATTTACAGTCTTATAACAGGAAGTACAAAACCGCAATTATGGTTTTATGATTGATTTATGTGTTTTATACATAATAATCAAGTTTAACTCGTAAATTTACCTGTTCGAACCAAATAGTTCCGTTTACATTATCTCCTTTTACTACACACACAGCTTTATTTGCCGGCATTTTAAAAATGGAATAGAAGTATAGTTTACTATTATACGAGTGACAATGCACAAATGAATGTTTCAGTAATCTCAAGGATACTTGTATAAACTTGAATCAATGAATGTTAATTACATAAAAATTAAATTATTATTTCTAGAAAACTTCTATCACAAGGGCACGAGGGGGGCTTCTGATAAAGGGAATAATTCCACATGAATAATTGTTGCATGTGTTGAATAGTTACGATTAATCTGACCAATCAGAAGAAATTCTTCATTTGAAATGTCGTTTCTGTCGTTTACTTTTCTTTCTTTTTAAAGAATAAAATCAAAAAGTATATATCAGGATGTTACTTTTTCTGACTAATTACTATTTTTAGTCATCTGCACGTCTGCATGAAGCTATGAATAGGATTATAATATTGTAATAGTTAATATAAAAAGTTTTGTGTTTACAAGATAATTGAGAACCTCTGATTTACGTCATTCTATAAACTACTAATTTCTGACCTGTGTTTCAGATCATATCACTGTCAAAAAATATTTTTTTAATGTATTACTAATAAAATAGTTTATATTTATAAATTAGAAATATGGATGACCATCCAGACGAGGTAATACTATTATATTATTAACAATAAATATTTATAATTTACGTATAAAAGTGTACTTTTACTGATATATTGACATTTGTCTTTAGTGCCAATTTGTTGTTGACAATGTCAGCACAATTATTAAAGAATCTATTGAAAATGTAATTGGAGGAAATAGTTATCATCAAACAAAAGTAAATTCATGGACGACTAGTGTAGTCGAAGCTTGCTTGTATGCCTTATCAAGACAGGGAAAGCCTTTTAAATATATAGGTAAGTATTTTAAAAATGTTATAAATATACACCATTAAAACCATAAATCAATATTTGTTAACCCTATATTTACTTTTATAGTAACTTGCACAATAATGCAAAAAACAGGAGCAGGTCTTCACACGGCTAGTTCATGTTATTGGGATAACACGACGGATGGAAGCTGTACTGTACGTTGGGAAAACAAAACAATGTACTGTATTGTTTCTGTATTTGGACTGGGCATATGAATATCAAATGAAATAGACGTTAATTTATATTTTTATATTTTGCATCTCATTTAAATAGATATTAAATAGCTTAGAGAGAGCTAAAAAATACGTACCAAATATTAGCTCTTAACGTTTTAGCATTAATTGTTTATATCAAAGATTCAAATGTCTTATGGCCATAGTTAAAACGTTTTTAAAAAGACAATTATATCGTAATGTTCATTGCTTGATGCATCATTGAAATGTTCTTAATTTATATTGTAAATCAGTGTATTTTTATGTTATAATATATATACAGTTAACAAATAAATTATATTTATTATAGTTCCTTATATTTTCCAGTTCATCTTAGAAAACTATATAATAATTAAAAAAGTACTTACTTTTCAATATAATGAATAATTAACACTACACATTTTGAAAATGAATAATTAAAACAATTTACTTTGATTTAAATACATTTATATAGACACCTCTACATATTTAAAAGTGGCACATTATGGCTATTAGGGGGTCTAGGAAGAAAATAATTTTCAGCCCCATTTAGAACAAAAAAAAAAGAACATTATCTATAGGGATTTCGTTATATAAAAAAAAAACTATTCACTTCCCCCCCTTCTTAGTTCAGGGTCTTAGAAAATTGCCTAGGACTCTGAGGTAAAGTTTGTGCAGTGTCCTATACATAACAATTTTACATAGTTCACGGAGAAGCTATAAACATGATTAATTTGTAAACTTCAATGATCAATTTTAATGATTGTTAATGTTTACACGATTCATTTCACTTAAGATAATTCATCCTGATTGATCAACCAAATTAAAAAAATTAAACATTTCAGTAATAAAAAAAACGTTAATAAAATCGTGTAAAACAACAATTTTATTTAATAAAAAAGTATAAGTAATGATAAATCATTTTTATTATTAATCCTAACTTAAATTTATTCTGAACATTAGGGAAAGTTTCAAATATTTGTTTTTACATGAAATATTTGAATAATGATTTATTTCTAGTATATTTTTTCATGGAACTACAAAATATTTATAATTTCATATTTTTTTACATTTTTAAGTATAATAAGTATCTAGCTGTTACACAAAACAACCTAAAACTAAATATGAATAATAAAATAATTTTCTAATCCGTGTTACGCAATCAAATGTTGAAGCTCATACAAACATTTTTAACTATATTTATCAATATTATATTTATTATGTTTATATTCAAAGATTATGTATCTTTATTTAAATATATATATTTACACAATGAAAATTATTAAATTAGGTTTAATATTTACAAGTACACTTTAATGTAACAATTACTGAAAACAATTGAAATGTGGAATTTGAAAATTACTCTGTTTCAAACACATAATCTTTGACGAGACATTACTTTATTGTTAGAAAAATATCAATAGTGAATAATAATTATTGACTGTTTACATATAAAAATTATATGCAATAAATAATTCTTTTATTTTTAACAAACACAGTAGGTAATTGTGATGTTTTTAAAATTACGATATTGATGGGCATTATTATATTGTTGTTATTTCAAGTTACCGAAAGTAATGTTAGTGATGAAAATTATATTTTCATTTAATTATTTCACATGTATTAATACTCGATATTATAAACAAATTATATGCCATTGATTCAGAACTAAAAACCAAAAACACAACTGTTGGCATCTTTTTTTATAATATCAGACATAAATGTTTAAATGCCAATTTCAAATATATGCAATTGCATTTTAAATTAAAATAAATGACACGCTAGTTATAAAAATACCTCCTTAAAAGATAATTTAATTTTGTAGTCAAGTTCTGATTATACATCTTATAAAATTTAATATAATGGGATGGGAGGCAATGTGGAAATATGATCCTTCTGGATTTAAACTTTACCAATAATTTTATTGATATCTATTGCACTAACTCTTAATTTAAAATCGATATCAATTTATTAATAAATGAAAATTCCACTTTCCCTCTACCCCCCGGGGGAAATGTACTTGGTGTTTCACGTTTCATTGAATTTTAAGAAGATATTTTCCTGCTAAAAATTTTAACGTATATTTCACATAAAATGATGAAGAAACTGAAACAGAAAATAGTTAATTAACCTAGAAGAAGAATAACATAATAAATTATAACCAGAAATCAATCATATTGTAACACAATATTGTCGTAAAAAAAATTAAAAGCATTCTATAAGTTGAGCTAATTTGATGTAAATTTTCTAAACCAATGTTTCATCACGTATATTCTCAACAAAATCAATTATTCACTTTAACACAAAAAAAAACATTGATCAAGAAGATGCTAATTATATCCAGAAACCGAGAACTATTGAAATTACAAATTAAAAATTGGCATCAAACATTTATAACAACCCAACAGTGACTTGTGGTCAGGTTTAGATCAGACACGTTAGATATAGTAGAAAACTGTTTATCAACATGTCAAACCTACGCTAGAAAAAAAAAATACAAATTTTCATCACGGAGTAAGAGTTTTTTTGAATCGCGAATATTCGACACGATAAATAAAAGAGAAGACAGTACCTTGCATCGGTCTCTCTATTTGAGAGCCGACGCGAGTGCCGACTGACTCCATGGGGCTGGCGTGAACACAGACGACCTTACCTTTCGACGCTCAGGTGTTCCGACACAGACCTGCCTTTCTACTTCATTCTCATTAAATTATGTACAAAACAACCTCACGATCAAATAAAATATTTAAATTATATATAGAACAATAAACAGTTTTACGATTAAATTAAATATTGACATGAATACAGTAACTTATCTTTTCATCATTCCAATTGCAATTTACTTGTACGGCTTTAATAAATAAATAAAAACAATTTTGATCAAGGTGGAAATTATTTGCTTTTATTCCAAAACTTATGGTTAGTTGTTTTTATAATTTACGAAGTTAAAATTCCAAACAGAAAGCATATTTTATTTTATATCGTGAGATTTTAAAATGAATTTCAATAAAAATCACTTAATTATTTCTTACGATCAACAGAACTATTAACTTTTAAGATCTGTGGACACCCTGTACATATATAATACAAATCAAAAAATTTCTCATCAAAACTAGAAAGAATTTCGTATATTCAGGTCCACAAATAACCATAACGTCTGTTATAAAATTCAATATTTTTTATTAAACAAAACGTTGACTTAAAAAAACGTGTATTATATATACATACGTAAAAATTATTATAAACCTGAGTCGATATATATATATAAAATAATAAATATTTCGTTTACAGTGCTGGTCCTTAAGGGCCTATCTGTGTTCACAGTATCTCACAGCCGCAGTTTCAATCTTAAATTAAACTATTTAAACGTATAAAACAATCAAATATTTAACAGGTTCACTACAAACTTATTTTTTCATCAACAGCTTTTTCTCGTTAAAAATTACATTTATAATAATATAAATAATTGTGTTTTTTTATTTTCACTTTTTTGGTTCCATTTAATTGTCCTAAAATTTCAGACTCGTAAATCAAACCAAGTTTTTTCCCCATTTGAAAATTACTTTTTTACTTACGCATGGATAGCTCATTGAAATAATTTTTATATTTTTATTTTTCAGAGCAATATTTTGTAGAGAATTAATTAAGTGCTCACTTCATAAATCCAGTAATTTTTAAGATATGTTTGTTTAAAAATTATCATAAAATTTGAATTTTACTTTTAATGAAAATGTTTAAACGAACATATCTTTAAAAAATACTCGATCTATGAATTGAGCACTTGGTATATTTTTTTTTTTAGGAAATTTAATTCTCTATAATATGCTGCTGTGAGAAATTAAAATAAATAAATTTTTAACAAGCTATTCACGCATAAGTAAAAAAGTAATTTTTCCCATGGGAAAAACTTGGTTTGCGCCATCACAGATTTGATCTATGAGTCTGAAATTTTAAGACAATGAACTTTTGATCCAAAGCTAACACATGAAAAAATAAAAATTAAAAAAACACGTTCGTTTTTTAATAATAAATAGTTATAGAAAACCTGTTAAATTCAAGCCTGTCAAAATCAAGAAACTTCATCTTGTGATTTTGTAATCAATCACTTTTAAATTAATATACATGATTGCGTTTAGGTAACACGGGTAAATATATATATACGGAAATAATATATACTTTAAGTTACTATAAATAAAATCAATATCAAAAAGATATATTTTGTTCTTTTGTTCAAACTACCAAAAATCCATTCAATAAAAATTTTGTTTGAATGTAATTATTGATAGAGCTCAAATAATTCTGAATAATAAATCTAAAATAATATAAATATTACACCACTATACACTATACATTTTTTTCTAAAAAAAAAGGAAAAAATATAAATAATTTTTTATATAATTCACACTAGAAAATAAAAATGAAATTTCATTATTTCTCTAAAACTGATAACATTCTTAAAAAGAGAAAACTATTTTTTTTTTTAGATGTTGACAGGCCTGGGAAAACCCAATTATATTGTAAAAAAGTGTCATGGGCAAAAAAAAAAAAATATATATTCAAACTAAACCACAATTTTACAACCATCACGGTTGTTCTTCGTTAGATTGTGATAATTCATCTCGGAGAGGCGTGACACTCCCACTCGCCTCCCCGACGCTAGCTTCATCTTTTATCTCACTCTTAAATATACCACCTGAACTTTCACTTACTACATTATCAAATTCGTTTTTTATTTCACCTTCAGTTTTTTTAACCAAACTTTCCGTATTTTCGGTAACTATATTATTTTCCTTCACGTCATCATTCACGTCGGTTTTAACTTTATCGTTTTCATTTTTTACTTGCTCTGATGTTGATTCAGCTTTCATACTGTTTTCTTCAGATTCTTGCGACTGGGAACCGTCGTCCAGAATTCCAGCATTACTCCACCGAGACTTTTTGTTGTTTTCTCTAGCTCGAAAATCAACAGGAGGTGGCGGTCTTCGGATTGACTCGTCTCTTGGACCTCTGGGTCGAGGGGGCCCTGCGAAGAAGGCATCTGGTGGGCCTTCAGGTCCACCAAAACGTGGTGGGAAATGAGGTGGTCGTCCTAAAGGCTCTTTCCAAGGACCTAAAATATTTGATTTTTTGCATCAAGTAAAATAAACAATACCAGAACCACAAGAGAAAATTTGTGAATTGATGAAATCTGTACGAACATGTACCTTGAAATTTCATAAGTGCTATAGAGTACATATCAACACGCTATCACTCAAAACAGCTAAGCAGTAAAAAAATTAGTTGCACAAATAAAAAAAATGAATATGCAGATAATTTGGCCCATACTCTGGCCTAAACTATAAGACAGTGGTAAAACAAAGGGGGTCCCATGACCACATATGTTTATGAAACGCTGCTATAAGAGACATTAGTATAAACGTTTTGTAGAGTTCAATTAGTTTTATAAAAAGGTCCTAGAGACCATATATTTAATTTTAATATTTAAATCAGTGTATATATTTTAAGCCCTTAAGTTTTTTTTTTGTATATTCTGGTATAACTCTAGTTAATAGATATCAACACACAAGGCAACAATCAAAGTCAGTTATTTACCTGGCCTGTTGGGAGGCCGTGGCCCCATCATCGGAGCTCTCAGATGGAACCTCTGCTGTGGCGGTGGTGGTCCACGCATCATTGGCCCTGGAATACCCCTCAGACCAAACTCCCTGACCGGGGGACCTCTGTAGTAATCGTTAGGGTGTCCACCAAACCCGCCTCGAAAATCATAGTCGTATCGATCCATTCTGTCATGTGGGGGCGGCCTTACTGCATTCAGGGGCCCGTCCATAGGCGGGTGGAACTCTTCCATGCCCAGCATTTCTCTGGTTGTGTTAGAAAATAAGTTATCTATTACATTCAGAACGTATTCTGTATTCTGTACTACATAATGTTCTACAGTAGATCGCAAATATCTGTGAGCAAAATTTAAATAGAGTGAAAAAAATCAAACATAAATAAAAAACTCTGGGAATCAAATACTTTAGTTAAATAATAACACAAACCTTCTCTCCATTTCTAAATCCATATCCATTTCTGGAGACATCTGATGTCTATGCGAGTCAACCAAATCCGGCATCTGAACTGGAGGCAAATCAAATAATGATGGGGGCCCAGGTCGGGGCCTAGCCCCAAACCCAGGAGGCCCACGTGCATCGTGTATCATTTCTCTATCGCCTATCAGAGGTGGACCTCTCCTCACATCCATCGGTCCTCCTCGCATATCCGGAGGCACTCTCATGTCAGGCTGACCTCCTCGCATGTCCGGAGGGGGTCCTCCTCGCATATCTGGAGGGGGTCCTCCTCGCATGTCTGGAGGGGGTCCTCCCCGCATATCTGGAGGAGGTCCTCCCCTCAAATCGGAAGGTGGAGCGCCCCTCGTGTCCATCGGTCCCCTTATTTCAGGAGGAGGACCTCTTGTGTTTGGAGGGCCGCTTCTCATATCAGGCCCGCACAAATCAGGTGGAGGCCCCCTGTGATCAACATCTCTGTGTTCAGGAGCGTGACCCCGGTTTTCGTTGCCTGGCTGGTTTCTGTTTCGTACGTCGGGACCCCTGGAATCTTGACTTCTGTTATCTGAACTTCTACTGTCTGAGAATCGACGGTCTCTCATGTCGCGACTGTTTAGTCCATTGTTCTTGTCTGTTTAATTAATACATTTTATTTAAATTAATAAATAGAAATAGTAATAATAAAAATACTGTTACACTGACCTCTATCATCACGTCTGCCTGTATAAGAACTTTCATTTGCAATTTCTTGCAGCCTTTCTGTTAGGGATTTCTCCCTGTTTGGCTGTGGACGCCCCTTGTCTCTATCTGAACCACCACCCCATCGACTACCACGACCCATATCTCGCTCCCTTCCTCCATCACGATCTCTTCCATCTCTGTCACGGTTATCTTTATCTCTGAAAATAATATTCTATATTGAACTTTGTCGTGTTGTCAAATTTTAAATTTTATAGTTACAAGTACTCAGTGAAAATATTTGAAAAAGTACCAAATATTGTTAAAATCAAATATTTAATTCAAAAACTATTTTTCAAATATTTTATTTGAAGTGTTGTCTAACTCTGTGTACATATACGTGTAAGAAAGATATTTTTACCTGTCTCTATCTCTGTCACGATCTCTAGACACAAATCTGCTATCGCGATGGCGCCTGCGGTCACGATCATCTTTATCTCTGTCGTCTCTTCTGCGGCGATCATTCATATCTTGTGGTCTGTCACCAGAAGGATTTGGGAATGAGCCACCTATAAGAAAATACAAAATAAATTAAATAAAAAAGACAAAAATTTACAATTAATTTTTTATAATTTATTAAACATTTAATTTTTGTAGTTTGTATTAATTGTGAGAATAAATCCTTTAATATTTGTAGCTTTAAAAACAAAATAAATGTATATTATACCTCCTCCAATCGCAGCTAAAAGTTGATCACTCAAAGGCAACTCATGCTGTGACTGAGGCGTTGCTCCAGTCCTATCTGGCGCCTCATCCGTGTCAATATCCATATCGATATCACCTGGCACTCGCGGCGGCACGTTGGATATCGCCTGGTCCGGCGCGCCGTGCGAGTCCATGTGAGCCACAGGTGGGGGAGGCACCATATGGTGATGCGGAGGTGCCAGCAGGTGCGGGGGCGGTACAAACCCGAGCATACCCGGCGGAGGCACTGCTAGAGGAGGGTGCGGCAGCATGCCCGGCGGCAGGAACGGAGGAACCAGCAGCGGGATGCCCACGCCTGACGGACGGGCAGGCTCGCCGCCTGCTCCAGAAGCGCTTGATGTAGGAGGGGGGACTGCTAGTGTGTCAGGCAGTGTGACAAAACTATAAACGAGAAAATTAAATATTAGTTGCATTTATTTCTCGTATTTAACAAGTAAGAATCTTACCCAGGAGGAGCTTGTGAGGGATCTGCTGGTAGAGGGAGTAACCCAGGAGGTCCGAGTACTTGCACATCCATCTCCTTCTGTCTTGACTGCTTGTCCTCGCGCTGTTTATCAACCAGCTCGCGCATCCACTGAGGCATTGTATCATCATCGATCATACCACCCTCCTCCAGTTGCTCCAAGTCAGTTGATGGACGCAGACGAGACCAAGGAATGTATGACACTCCCAGCTCCACTTCCCAGTAATCTTTCCACTCTTTACCTTTGACACCTTTCCCAGGAGCCCAAGCTAACTGTATAATAAAATAAAAACACGTTTAGTTTCTTCTGTATGAAATTATAACAATTACAAGAATGCAAAACTAACTGTTATCGCCTTTCCCTGCATCTTATGATTCTTTAGCTTAGACAAACATCGGGACGCATCTTGTCTTCTGTTCATCACTACAAATGCACATCCTCGTGGTGGAATCAAATCAATGCTGACAATATCACCAAACTCTCCAAAAGTATCTGAAAGCTCTTCTGCATGAACCAGTTTAGAAAGATGTCCGACCCATAGAGTTGTAGTGCACACTGGAAAAAGTATAAGTCAAATATTCATTAATTCAGAGACTCATTTAATCCAAAAATACTACATTAAGTTTTGAAGAAATATTTTTACTGTAACAAATTGATTTTATAAGTTTTCTTTTACAAAAAGTATCTTTTTTAAATCATAAGTAAATAAATGAATAAAATTAAAATTTGGGGGCATATTAACCACATGCATACTTTTTATAATAGTTTAACAAAAAATTTAATTAAAATCAATGACATAAGTTCCTTTGCTAGTTTTTTTTTTCTATACTTTTACTGCCCTTTTCTAGATGACTTACTAAATATGTAGTTCTAAACACTTACCGCTAAGATGATCCTTCTTGATTGGTGGCAACCCTCTTTTCCTCCTCTCACGATCCTTCTCTCTATCTTTATCCTTATCCCTGTCCCTCGGCGATCTATTCCGATGTCGTGACCTCGACCGGGACCTTGTCCTGGATCTCCTTCCTCGTGATCTTCTCCTCGACCTTGATCTATCGCGTGACCTTGACCTGGATCTTCCCCTCCGTCCTCTCCTGCCCCTACCGACAGGACTCTGGCTATGCCTCGTTGCTGGACTTTGAGAATCGTTTGGATCAAGGTTGATCACCTCGAAATCAGAACTGTCCCGACGCTGGGCATTGGAACCGTCGTCCAATCCTGACTGGTGGGCGAGTAGCTGCGGGACGACCTGACCTCCGCGGGAAAGGGGCGTCGAGTACACTGGCTCCTGCTGCTGTTGGTACGCGAGCACCTGTGCGGGCTGCTGCGATGAAGGAGGTTTTAGTTCACATTCGGCCGCAAACGGCAAGTTCTGCATAAAAGTTTTAGTTCTGAATACATTCAAACAAGCATCACATCTACTGTGGCCAACTGAAAAGTAATGTCTATGCTTCAGGAATTTTAGATTTTGTGGAGATATTTTAATGAACCACTGACAAGATATTTTTAGGGTTCTGTAGAAAACTAGGAACCCTTATAGTTTTGCTCTGTCCGTCCGTATGTCTATATAAATTTTATACCGATTTAGATAAAATTTGGTATACAAAAGAAGACTGATAACTCAAAAACAGAAATGATATAATTTTTAAAAAAATAATGTTTTTTCGACTTCCTTTCTATAGACTGAAAAGTATATTTAAAAAAATTCACTTAATCCATTAAGAATACGGCAAAAACATTACTCTTCCGCAAACCCTAGAGTACACTCTAAGTAGCAATTCATAAAACAAAATAAAAAATAAATAAAAATCATCTACCGCTATCGTTTAAAAAACAAACATCAAGCAGAGTAAATGAACAACAAACAAATAACTACACCATCTAAAAGCTGTAACGTTAAATCAGATTAATATGTATTTCACAGGCACCTGAAGCTGAAATAACAATAATTATTATTTATACACAAACAAATCCCCAGAAACATAAAAATTTACTAAACCCAATCCATAAATAAATTCAACTTCAGGTCCCAAGTATTTCATACTGAAAGAATTTCCACTTACAGGTACAGTCTGCGCTAGATGTCTGTCGAACTCATCTTCCTGTCGTTCCAATTCCCTGAGCCGCTTCAGTTTATCGTGTTGCTCCAGTGCTTGCTGGTGCTGGGCCAAAGCTTGCGCTGTCAGAGGCTGCGTCACAATAGGAGCCGTCTGGAGAGCCTGCAGGGTTTGTAGCTGTCGCAGGACTTCAGGATTTGCTAGAATACTATTACAAAAAAAATCGTAATAAAATCTGTTAAATCATTTATTTTACATTTGACTAACTTTTTGATAGACTCCAAGCCAGTAATAGCAGCTTGGTTTTGCAAAGATGTCTGCATAGAAGATGCCGAAGCCATCTGAGACTGCCCACGGTTTGGTGATAAGTTCCTTTCAGCATTCATCATAACTCTGTCTCCATTCTCGTCATCGTCACTGCCGTAATCGAAATCCAACAACTGTAATAGAGGCATGCGGTTAGTATTAACAGATAACATGTGGATTGTTCACACCAAAGATGTAGACTTTATTGCAAATTTTCATCTGAAAAATAATCTTGAATTTCAAAGTTTTCAGTCAATTTTTTTTTAAACTAACTACAAAATATTTTCAAATTGGTTAACGTAGTTTATTAATGTTAACACAAATAATTTTAACAGGTTCACTTTTTTTATTGAAAATAAGCCATTCAGAAATCAAGGTTCATAGATTTTCTTATTTTTAAAATCAAAAATGTATTTTTTAGAATAGCAAACAAAAATTTGTTTAGAATTTAATAATAAGTTGATAATGTTTTTATCTTATGTACAATATTAGATTTCAACCAATTTAAATCACATTCTGATAATTCAAGTTTCTATCCGACTGTGATTACTTTAAAATTGTTCAAGTTATAGGAGAATGTATAAATACAAATTTTCATAATAAAAACTTTTACTATACACTTTTAAATTATGTGCTTTAAATGTTTACCTATAACTTGAACAATTTTAAAGTAATTATAGTCGGACAGAAACCATTATTTAGGGCATTAAATGTTCTATAGATTCCCAGTTGGGTTTTATTTTATTCAGTGTAGAAGATCTTCTCTCTGGTCGCCAAAAAACATGAATAATTTTCCTTAAATATTTGTAATACCTAAAATTTTAAACTTAAACATTTTTAAAGATAGCGACATTAGATACAATGCATTATTTAGGGCACTATTTTCTGTATTATAATTCAATGAAAGACATATTCAACACAGTGATTGAACAGAACTCCAATGATTTTTTCGCAGGCATCTATTTAAGGTATTTAATTTTTAAAAACACTATTTTGTTTGTTCAAAATTTTATCAGCTTTAAGATTTATAAAACCTATTTTATCCTAAAACTGACAGTTTCAGTGTTATTCTCAAATAACTGATTTTAGACAGCTTTGTAATTCCTTAGAAAGTTATGTACCTCCCTTTAACGCTATGTTCTTTACATCAGAATCTACCAATTTCTTCTAGCTCAATCTTAAAAATATTAGCTATAAATCTACGTGAACTTTAAAAAAAATCTGGCTATTATAATTAATAATACATCAACTACGATGAGGCTAAAATTTCACTCAATAGCGGCAGTTAATGTGTTAAACAATATAAATATTAAAATTAAACAACAGAAGTTTCTATGAATATTATTATGACAAAAACCTAAACTATTATGTATTTTATGTAACTACCAATCTTGGCTTCTGAACAACAGCTTACTAGTAATTTTTACAACTATCATGCTAATCTTGTATATTTATAAAATATTCTTATCAATTATAATAATTAAATTAAAGTGAATCTGTTAAAACATAAAATTTAGAAAAAATGTATATACTTTTCGGTCAAATTTGACTGATTGTGACGGCGTAGTTTGATGCTGGGCTCCGGTACCGGGGGTTCCTGCTTGAGCAAGGGACCCGCCTTGCTGGCGCAACAAAATATTTTGTAGCTGGTGTAACTGAGCTAATACATTTACATCCACGCCCGCCGCTCCTAACAACGCTGCCTATAAAAAAAAAATTACTCATGTGTAACGCAGAAATACTAACGTAAGAAACTACATACAAAGCTTAACTCCTATGACTTAAATTAAAATAGTGTAATGTTACGTACCGCACTAACTTGATCCGGTTTAATATGTGCTGGAGAACCTTTAACGGGTGTCAATGCAGACCCTGCTGGAGGTGCTACACCATTTGATGCAGATTGGTTTGCAATCACTTCTTTGTGTAATGGGTGAGATGGATCAGCCAAGTCAAACAAGGGCTGAGTTACTTCAGCAGCAAAAACATGATTCCTCTGCCACAGATTTAATACCCGGATAACTTTACTCTAAACAGAAAAATATAGTTGAATATTAATTATATTGAAAGTTTAATATGATATTGATTTGTTTACCTTATCTTCTGGAGGGCATCGGAGTACATTTGCAAATGTCTGTTGAAGGTTCTTTGCAAATCTTGGAGCAAACACATCTTTGTCTGGACCAAACTGGTGTCTTGATTGACGTACGATAGAGTCAATAACATATATACCTGGTACTTTATATTCTGGCTTACATTTTAAAATAAATTTTTCTACACTCTGTACTACATGTTTATAAAATTTGATAGCTTTGATTGCACCTCTAGTTAAAGCTGTCATCTTTGCCTTAGAGATTGGAGGTTTGATTTCATACAGAGACGAAAGCTGTAAAATAAATACATGGTATTGAAAATTAACGAAATTTACAGATAATAAGGACTAAAATACTTAAAATCGACCCATAAAAAATTCATATTTATAGAAAATGACGCCCATATAAAAACAATATCATACCTCTGCATTAAAGGATTTAACAGCATCCATGTTGATTTATTTATATGTATAATATTTAAAACTTCAAATTAAATGTAAATTAATTCCCGGCAACAGCAAATGATTATCCATTTTTCCAATTAAATAAAATTTTACCATGCCGTAAAATGGCGTCCAACGGCTAAATGGCAAATTGCCAAAGGAGTTACAATGGCTGCGTTTGCTGTTTAGAGTCGGTTGAATGACATTCAAATAGTGAACGCACTATATCAACACATTTTTATTAAATATATACAAAATATATAAATTAAAATTAGAAATATGATTTATTTATCTAACTTGTAAATTCAGTATTTATTTTAACTATTTATTTATTATTTTGTTTGCAGAAATTCTATCTTTTTACATTATTATACAAAATTATTTTGGACCAGCTGATAAACTGCTCCGTATCAACATTCTGCGAACTGATTCAAAAACGTCAAATTGACTTTTACGATATTGGGCAATAAAATAAATACAAGTAATGAAAAATATTTCAATCAATAAAACTTATTTATGATAACGAGTATTAATATAATTATAGGTACAGTATAGATATATTTTTTAATTATGTAATGTAATCATGTCTATAAAATATAAAATAACTATTTCAGGTTATAAAACTACATAAACATGACTGACAATACAGAAAATCACATTCCTACGAATGAAGAAATCATATCTGAACTCACTGCTGGCTTAGAATCACATTGTATTCATGCGGATGATAATCCACAAGAAAGTAAAGCCGAAGAAAATAAGGACAAAGAAGAATCATCAGACGATATCAAAAATGAAGATTTAGATTCTGAAAGTGAGAAAACTAAAAACTTAGCAGATCTAGATGACTTTGTTGACATAGAAAAACTCAAAGACTTAGAAATCACGATATCAGATGATGAAAAAGAAGAACTTAAAATTAAATCTATAGAACTTAAAAATAAAGGAAACGAAGCATTTAAAAAAGCTGATTATCCAGAATCATTACGAATATATACAGAAGGTTTAAATTTATGTCCTTTAAAGTTTAGTAATGAACGTTCAATTTTATATGGAAATAGAGCATCTTCCAAAGCTAAATTAGGACGTTTAAAATCAGCTATAGAAGATTGTACTGAATCTGTTGAATTAAATGATAAATATGTAAGAGCGTTTATCAAAAGAGCACAGTTGTATGAACAGACAGATAGTTTAGATGAAGCTCTACAGGATTATCAGAAAGTTATTGAAATTGACCCAAGCATACAAGATGCTAGACAAGCCATCGTTAAACTAACAGAACAAATACAAGTGAGAAATGAAAAAATGAAAGAAGAAATGTTTGGTAAAAATTTAATATTAGTATAAAGTTCTAAATAGTACTTACTATTAAATTATTTTGTTATAGGTAAACTAAAAGATTTGGGGAATTTATTTTTGAAACCTTTCGGATTGTCCACAGAAAATTTCAAGCTTAATCAAGATCCAAGTACCGGAGGATATTCAGTGAATTTTAATCAAAACAAATGATTACAGCTTATTATTTATCTTAAGTTAATTGTGTTTGTGATTATTAATCTATGTATATTTAAAAATCGGAATGCACGCTATATTTTTTTTTATAAATAAATTTTTAATTATGTATAAAGTACATATTAAATAAACTAGATAAATATATTAATTAACTCACTTTTGAAATCTGAAAAACAAATGTATTTAAAATAAAATAAAATTCTATTCTGCAAAATATTTATTTAAGAATCAATTACAACTGCATGTTAAAAAAAATACAATTCTAAGGCAGTATGTATATTTTATTTTCAAACAGTAACCATTCATAAAAACATGGCAATAATATGATATTGTACAATACATACACTAATACATTAGTGCTCTGCATTAACTTAGCTAAATTCAAATTTTCAATATTCGTATATTTCAGATATATATTCTAAATTTGCATTAATTTTAAATTAAGTAAATAGGTGTGCCTTCTTTAACCCATTAACGCCTGGCGTAGACACTTGTGTACACCTCTTTTTATAATTTGTGTTGCTTTCTATGGATATTAATTCACAATATTTCCTTAAAAATCACATGCTAGTAGTGCAACAAACAAAATCTGTAAACATTATTAGTTTCATGAGTGTTTAAACGTGTTTTAATTGCTGCAAATTATTTGTATATGAATAAGGTACGTTTTATGCTAATATGTTTTATCTAACTGAAGCATGTGAATTTGAATTTTGTTTAAAAAAAAAATGATATAGTCTCACACAAAATAGACTTCTTAATTTCATTTGAAAAAATCTTCTACATGTTTTTGTTTTCTTTTGGGCGTTAATAGGTTAATAATGCTCATATCTAACTAAAAGTGACAATACAAGATAGATCAATGTATTAATATATGATATTTATATCAAAAAGAAAGCACAGTACATTTTATCTTATCCATTGGACTTATTCTAGCAACGATAAACCATTTCCAATATTTGATTTCAAAATACATGTATTACTTACAAATATATTTTTTAAACAATATTATAACAAAGGTAATTAATCCACTTTCTACCGACTATACATCTATTTTTATTTTAAATACCGTCCAAAGTTTGGCATTTAATTAATATGACTTAGGCGAATTATTTCGGGACCGATTACAATTAAAATAAAAAAATGTTGAACAACTTAATAAATGCAAAACAAAATGTCGATGTGAAACAAAATGAAAAAAAAAATAGACTTTTAAATGAAAAACAACTGGCTATGGCGTATTTAATCCAGCCCTACATCATCTCCCCCTGCCCCAGGGGGCGTGCCTGCACCCGGGAAACCACCTGGGAACCCACCCATGCCCGGCATACCACCCATTCCAGGCATACCTCCCATTCCAGGCATACCACCCATGCCAGGCATACCACCAGCATCCTTAAACTTCCCAGCCAATTTATTAATTACGGCACTTATTTTTGGATTTGATTGATATTTAAGAAGATTAGCTGGGTTCATGGAAATGTCTTGGAATGCAGCTGCAACTTCTGGATCTTTGAAGGCTTCGATTATTTCCGGATCTTTCAAAAAACTGTAAAAGTCATTTGCTTCTGGTGATTCATCTTTAGGCTCATTAGCCTGTGAAGAAGATGCGGCAGAAGCTTTTGCATTGGCTTCACGAGCTACACGTATACGTTCTTGTTTTACTTTGAGTTCTTTCTCGGCACGTTTTCTTTCTTGTTTCAGCATATGTTGTTCAATTTTGTGTGCATTTGGTGTCACTTCTCTCAGCCATTCATCAGTTTGTTCATCAAAATCTATTTTACAAGCTTGACGTAAATCTTTGGCTGCTTTTTCCCATTCTCCGATTAATCTAATAAAAAAATATCATTAACAAAACAACTCAACAATAATTAAAATTAATCAAGTAACAATGACTATTTTAAAATGTTACCTGTATGCCCGGCCTCTAAACTTATATCCGGCAGCAGAATCACAGTTTAATTCTAGCGCTTTAGAGCAATCTTTGATACAAGCATTTGGTTTATTTAGTTTCAGAAAGGCTTGTCCACGTTTGGCGAACAGCAGAGCTGATTGTGGGTTTACAATAATAGCTTGAGTAAACAACTCAACTGCTTTTTCGAAATTGCCTTCGGAAAACTGTCCCATTGCTTCTGCTCTGATTTCATCTGCCTTATCTGAATCTTCTTCGGACACTACTTTGTCCCCATCGCCCATGTTTTGATCTGGATCTACTACATCGGGTTCAATACAACCTTCATTATCTAATTCTATGTCTGATTCAGGATCTGACTCGTGGACATCCTCAACTTTACTTTCTTTGACTTCTGGTTCAGGTTTAGGTGCGCTTGGAGTTTCTACACGAGGTATTTTTCCACCAAGTGATTCTATATACTGTTTGAAAAATGATAATTCCGTAGTATTCAAGACCTCTGGTTTTGACTTACACAAATCTATAAACCCTTTTAACTGAATTAAATGTTCATTACTAAATGGACAGCTCATTTTATCTACCGGTGATATTTATTTTTAAAATACAATTAACCTTTTATATTGATTTGCAACCATATAAATTTTATGCACCTTAAATACTAAGAAAACTCGAATTTTAAATAATTCTGATGAATCCACTAATTTTTTCCGAAATATCTAGAAAATTTGAAGACGTTCAAGTGACGAAACGAATAAAACCGATAGAATGCCGATAGAACGCAATTTACACACTCAATCGGCCGGTAATGTCAATTCATATTTGTCCGACGAATCAACAAACAAATACAAAAATCTACTTTTTCTGCCAATTTTAAATCAAGCTTTTTTCGTTACATATTTAAAATAATAATAATAAACTTATAGTTATTTAAAATATGCATTAATCTGAAATAAAAATTATGTACATTTATACCTACAGATTATTACATAATTATAGTATATTTTCTTAAAATTAACATATTAATAATATCAAGGTCGATTTTTAGCTATCAATCAATGCTAAAGCATAAAAAATATAACAAGTAATAACATGTTTTGCTTCCTTACTGAAATACCTTTTGATTGTATTTATTGAGACGAAGTAAAAGTCAGTTTTGTCTGATACGTATAAACAACTGTTGCGTCCGTCTGTTCATTATTGATTTTTTACCATATCTACTATATAGTTAAAGAGCATTTACATAGCCGGTTAGAGTCTTATTTATTTCAATAACATGTTATCAGTATTTGTAAATTTCAAAATATACAATAAAACTATCAAAGTTCAAAACAGTTGATAAACTCTCACACAAATTAAATTTTAAGTGTCAGTCATTTTGTCATAAATACAATACGTCCATTTACTTTAATCATATTGTTTAATTATTCAGTTTGCGATTTGCATTTCCCTCAAAATATGATAATAGTTTAAGTAAATCATATTACAAAATATCACTACGATTCTTTCAATGACAATCAGAGGTCTAAGGTGAGTGCAATTCTTTTATATTTAAAATATTCCAATGAAATATGTGAATAATTAACTGTTTTGTATTTTAATAGTTAAAGAGAATTGATAAAATGGCAAGGCCTAACGCACATTTGCCCGATATTAACATAGATGAGCCGCTTTACGATCAAAGTAATTATGAGGGTAGAGCAAAACATTTTTTTTCGACAACAAATCCATTAAATATTTTGGTTTCTGATCAAGAATTGGATCGTGCTGCCGCAATAGTCCGAAAATACAGGTAATTATTTGTTTTATAATTTCAGACAACAATGGTGTAGTTTTGTAAGAAAAGATAAACGAAATATTTAGGTAGATTATTCATTATTATATACATATTGTGAAATGATCGGGACAAATATTTTAATTAAAAAAAATATAGCTAAAAAAGTATACACGCGACAAAAAAAATTGTCGTTGGGCCAACCGTTTATGAGGTATTGTGAAAAAGTTGATTTTCATGTATTCAAACGGCCATTTTGACAGATTCCGCCATGCAAAATTTAACGAAATTTTTGTAACAATGAGACGTTTATTTTTTCAAAAGTTAATTGGTCCTAAGGGTGATATATGCTTGCCTAAATTCTTAATCGATCCTTAGTGTCGATTTTCTTATAATGATCAGCATAAAATGTGTATTTTTCAGTCTAAAAAGTGATCAGAAACAGTTTAATTTTTGATTAGTCGCTTAATAAATACATGACCGTACGTAATGTTCAAATAAAATGTAATTATGTTATAATCAAGGTCGTTGGCATAATATTACGTATTAAACCATAAAAAAGTGTAAAATTATATTGATACGGTACTAAGAGACAACTTGTTTGCAGTAGCGTAGCGAGAGTAAATGGCGCCCGGGGGCAATGTATTTTTACCCTTTGTTCCCATACGCGATTAATTTGTATTTTTTACAAATGTTTTCAATGGCAAACAAAACAAGAAATTAATATTTTGTCCTATCGCGAACTTCCATGTTAAAATTTTGGGAAGGTTCCCTTTCGCTAATAAATCTAATCATTTTATTAATGTTAATTATTAATAATAATAATTCCAGTTAGAGCCCTGTCAGCCTCTCCCCCCCGCGGGAACGATGCAAAGGAGCATTTGCCCCATTTGCTACGCCACTGTTTGTATGATATACATACCTAGGTGTTAATTTGCTGTATTTTTTTATCATCAACAAACAGAAAAATAAAGTTTGTCGATCTTATTTTAGAGAATTACATATCTCGTAAAATCTAACAAAGGTTATCAATTTTGACTACGTCAATCAGGAGCGTAGATGAAAGTACCAGGGGGGTCTTTTACTTGAGACCATAGGCACCGACTTTTCATTTTACTCAGGGGGAAAGATATTCATAACTGATATGTTTAATCCAGAATGGTATCGCGCGTATGTGTGTGTGTTTGAGGGGGGGGGGGGGGGGGGGGGGGTAAAAATAGATTATTACAATTTTTGATAATTTTTGGGTAAAGACGGGTAAAGCATTTCGTGTTCCTGGGAAGAGTGTTATTAAATAAAAAAAAATTTATTAACAAAATTACATATTTCGTTATTTTGGCTTTTATTAAACTAGGTTAATAAAATTGAGGGTCAAAACCAGGGACGGACTAAGGAAAAATAGGGCTCTATTTAACTAACAAACTTCCATACATAATAATATTTGGAGACCTTTCTTTCACTTCCAATTTTGAAATTGAGGCTCCTCAAAAATTACGGGCCCTAGGCACGTGCCTAGTCTGCTACATTAAAAAAATTATGAAAAAGAATGATGTACTTAAGTAATTCGTATACCTCGGGATGATCATGTGCGGATTCAGTGGGAAGATCAAGGAGGTCATCATCCCCTCCCCAAAAATTGAAGAAATATTTTAAGCTTATTTATTTTTTATTCTTTTGTTTTGAACTTTAAAACATGTTTTGTCCATTTCCCACAACATGCCCCTCTCCTCCTTTTCCACGTAGAGGTTTACCGGAATTCCGACCGGAACTCACAATGTAGATTTAAAGTGAATATTTTAACGTCTCCACTATTATATGATATGATAGACCCTTTGCCCCCCCCCCCTCGCTACGCCACGAGGTACGAATACATAATTTTGGGTAACATTGGCCTAAATGATGTATTTTCAAGGTGTAAAGAACCGCTCCCGGAATGCATCACCGAGGAACAGCTGTTCAGGGCGAAGAAACTGTACGACTCGGCGTTCCACCCGGACACCGGCGAGAAGATGAACATTATCGGGCGCATGTCGGCGCAGGTGCCGATGAACATGCTGATCACAGGCGGGATGATGACGTTCTACAAGTCCACGGCCGGCGTCGTCTTCTGGCAGTGGTTGAATCAGTCGTTCAACGCGCTAGTCAACTACACTAACCGCAGCGGGGATTCGAAAATTACCGAGAGGTTATATTAGAAGTCGCGCTGGGTTCTGTTTGTGACGTTTTTGTTGTAATGTAGTTTCTTGATGTTTCAGCCAGTTGGGGCTTTCTTACGCGCTTGCGACGGGAGGTGCTATGGGCACGGCTCTCTGGTTGAATCGGCTTGTTAGAGTAAGTTATATGATAATTTAACAATAAAATAGTTATTTATTATGATTTGCACGGACGTAAAAACCGGAACTGAACTGAAAACCGGAAAAACCGTTTTTTTTTGCCGGAACGAAAACCGGAACAGAACATATTAAAATACGTTACGTAAATTAATACAAATCTGTATTTTCAGTTATAAATAATTTAAAAATATTATTAGAATTTAGAATATTCATCTTTATGCGCAATAACATTTAATATTAATTTACACGTTCAATTATAAAACTATAATACCTCTACGTCTTATTTTCTTGTATTTTGGTCGATATTTGTATGACGAGTTGAAGTTCGCTGCAGGAAATTTCACTAAAAAAATTTGAATTTTTGATTTCGTTAAAAGTATGTTTATTGTATAGAAAATGACGTGAAAAGTTGTTTGTTTCAAACCGCAGGTCTGTATCTCAAACCGTTCTCGAGATATAGCCTCTCAAAGTTTTAGTTTTTTCAAATTTTTGGAGAAAAAAGGTTATAACTTTTGAACGCGTGGTCGGAATTGATTTTAGTTGACGGATTTGGAATCAGCGTGTCAAAATCTATATAATGACATGTATAATACCTTAAAACACGGAAAAAAAAATTTCGCGAAAAATCGAAAAAATTCAAAGGGGTATACCTTAAAAAAATGTCGATTTTTGACCAAATTTTTTTTGTCGGATTTTAAAGTATTATACATGTCATTATATAGATTTTGACACGTTGATTCCAAATCCGTCAACTAAAATCAATTCCGACCACGCGTTCAAAAGTTATGGCTTTTTTTCTCCAAAAATTTGAAAAAACTAAAACTTTGAGAGGGTATATCTCGAGAACGGTTTGAGATACAGACCTGCGGTTTGAAACAAACAACTTTTCACGTCATTTTCTATACAATAAACATACTTTTAACGAAATCAAAAATTCGAAATTTTTTAGTGAAATTTCCTGCAATGAACTTCAACTCGTCATACAAATATCGACTAAAATACAAGAAAATAAGACGTAGAATCATTTAGAAAAGAAAAGAATTTATTTAAAAAAGTAAAAGCTTGAACTAAAGCTATTTCATAACTAGTTTTTTTTTTTTAATAGAAGGGGGAGGATTGACAAAATATGCTAACCTTTTAAAAATTTCACGCCTCGTCACTGTAACTAGCTTTAGTGAATTTAACATGAGGAAGCACTTGGCAGATATTTTTAATACTGAAATATGAGAAAGAATAGTAAAACCGATTTTTAACGTATTTTTCAGTACGCACCCCCACTTGTAGGAAGAATGGTACCATTTGCAGCCGTCGCCGCTGCCAATTGTATTAACATTCCAATGATGCGAATGCAGTAAGACAAATAATATATCACAGACACATATTTAAATCGACACTAAAACATTCTTGTTATTTTCAGGGAACTCCGAGAAGGTATCCCTCTCTTCGATTGCAACAACAACAAAGTTGGAAATTCGAAAAAAGCAGCCGCTCAAGGCATAACTGCCGTAACTTTGAGTAGAATTATCATGGCTATGCCGGGAATGCGTAAGTATATGGGCAAATCCACAGAACGTGGCCGCTTTGGGGGAACGGCAATAGTGCGCGTGTGGGAATGTATATTACCCACCCATAAGTACACGAACTCAAAGTATACTTTATTGTGGATGTAAACATGGAGTTACAAGTCGATTGCTTGATCCATATAAAAACTGCAGCACAATTTGCATTGAAAAATCGGTTATTTTCACGTTTTCAGAATGGAACTTTTAAAAAAAGAAAAATTCATACCACCGCAATTTTCTCAGATTCAAACCAATGAATCTGAAATTTTTACTGGACATGTTTTTTGGTACAATGAACCTTTTCCCGGAGTTTCAAAGGTGCACACCTCTTACATTTCATATGCGCGCGATTGTTTTATCCAGCGAACGGCAATTTCAGCGTTTTTTATTTGGTTTATTTGCTGTAACTTTTGGAACATCCGAAGCACACTCCTGAAATTGAGACCAATTATTCTTCTCTTTGTTACGAAGATTTTGAGACGACATAGAAGAGTGTGCGTTCAATGCTCCATTTTGAAGAAGCATTTGAGTATTTTAATTTAAAGATAATGCGGCCACGTTCTGTGGATACGTGCGACGAAACAAAGTAAATCTAGGAGTCATACGCTATGTTTTGATTTCAGTTCTGGCTCCGATCGTGATGAATCGCTTGGAACGTCGTGGTACTTTGTGTCGATACCCGTGGGCGACGCTTCCGATTCAAATAGGACTCGTCGGTATCTGTCTGACATTTGCAACACCTCTGTGCTGTGCCCTGTTCAAGCAGAGGGCTTGTATTCGTTGTGACCGTTGTGAACCAGAAATACAGGTGAATTTTTATATCTAGTGGGTCTTTTAAAAGACGTATGAAATAGTAATTAAAAGGTTCTTTCCACAACTTTAATTAGGGGGTAAATTAATTATATACCCCCCCCCTCCTCCATGGAAATGTTAATAATCTACATCTACTATATTAGACAACTGGTCTCACTCGTCTATCAGGATTTTAAATATATCCACTTATTTTAGAACCTTGAAATTTGGTATATATATTCTCTGGGGTTTCAAGATACCAACTAGTGGGCCTTTTTTAATAAGTTTATAAATGGGGTAACAAGGGGGCCCCAATTTTTCAAATAAATGCTATAATGTTGTTATACTTCCCGTAATCACTCATCTCTGTCCATTATTTAAATAATGAAATTTTTATATTTTCAGGAAAAATGCAAACAAATGAAACAACCACCGAAATTCTTATTCTATAACAAGGGCTTATAATACTTAATTTTAAATAAATATAAAATAATTTAATACAAAGTTAGTTACAGCATGTTCACAAAATACATATCATTTAATTTACATGTACATGTTGTAACAGACTTTTTATTAAACGTGATAAAAAAAATTAATCCAAGAAGAGACGTATAGTAATGTTATTAGAAAAATATATTTAGTAAAATGTTTTACAGATCCGTATATTATGTACTGTGTTTTTATTTAATATCAACATACTTTTACAACAGATTTATTTTTACACTGTATATTTTACAAATATAGTTGTTATATAATTATTATATACAATTTTTATTAAAAAATATATATATTTTATGTTATTTTTATCTTATTTTTTACCACCACAAAATAAATACTGTCTCATTCAATTATAAACAATCGGCTTGAAAAAACTTTTTTTTGGTATGGTTACATTTACCTTAATTATGAATTTATGACTACGAGATTTTCATCGTTGAACTGATCAGGTCTAACAGCTTGCCAGGCTGCATTCAGAGCAGCCCCTGGGTCACTCATTATACGGATACCATTTGTATCTGGCAGCGCCACAAAGAAACCTGAAATAAAACATATTGTAAGAAATTAAATTTATAAATGTATGTATATGATGACATTAACCTGAAAACCACGGAGGATATTGTGAGCCTCGCAGCTGTCCTCTGGATATATATCGTGGAGGTTCTGGCTGCAATGAGTACTCGAGAGAGTCTACATTAGTATCGGAACCAGTCGGCGTTGATGTCTCTGAAATATCGGAAAATAATCACAGATAAAAACAAAACACAGTCTTGATTTATTATAAAATTTACCCTTTGGTCCGTAACAATCAGTGTACAAATCTTCTTTCACGTTGATTGAATCGATATTTGGATCGAGCTAAAATTTAAACACTGTATTAAATACATATCTAAATTATATATCATAATATACATATATATATGTATGTCGGCGCGCGGAAATTATTTAGTTCAAATTGGCGCTAAATACATGGAAATGACGCAGACCAATCAGAAGTCAGCACCAATAACCAGTCAGCAGATCAGGAGACACGCTAAGTGGGAGGTCGATTGGAAGGGGCAGAGAAGAGACCAAGAGACCGTCAATTTGGAGAGACGGCAGCTAATCAGTTCTGGTTTGGCAATCGACCTACGTTATCGTGTCTTTAAACGTGTTACGACACACTTGAAACGTGTTATGTCACACCTGAACTGCAATTACAGTGTTTGGCAGTCACATAATATTCTGTGTATTTATGATTGTTATAAAAACATTCGATTAGTGTTATTTTCTATAATTTAAAGATCTTGTGAAGTTAATGAAAAGGCTTATGTGTGATTTTGTAATTGTAACTTAATGATTAATGTTGATAAAAGGACAATATTGTTGATTTGTGTTTGTTTTATTGATGAACGACGAAAGGAGAGCAGATTAGTGACAGTGTGTGAGACATGGCGATGCCACCATCTTATGTAATAATATTACACGCTCCGACATATATATCATAACTAAGATATTAAGATCTAATCTCAACCCATTTTTTACCTGTGTTTGTGATGACAGACTAATTCTACTTGTAGACTCTTTAACAAACTGCGGAAACAGGAAACTAAATACATTTTCCGGCCCTTTTTCCATATTGATTCCATGTTCCTCTGCGTGCATTATGGCCGCCGCTACTTCTGGCTGAATATCTTCAGTTTCAATGTCGTCAACATTGATTGGTACATTTGCCGAAGACTGAAATACCAAAAAAAAAAAAAAATGAAAAGTATATTAATTTGTACTTTGTGATGATTAAAATTCATATTATTAAAAATATTTTTGCTTTAATTTTCACTTGTTTTATTTTATTTGATATTTCGGAGCCTTCTTTAGAAGTGTTTTAGAAATATTTCTAAAGAAGACTCCAGCATGAGAGTCAAAACTTTTAGTAAAAGAAGATGACAATGCAGAAATACATAATTTTCACTTACCTTTGCATTAAGTGTTTTTGAATCAAATTTCTTCTTGTGTCCCAAATCTTCAGCAGAACTGTCCAATACAATCTAAAAAATTATAACTCAAATAAAAAAATGCATAAAAGTTTTTTGAATTAAATTTTATAGGTATTTATCCAAAAGATCTACTGAAAACTTACTGTGATATCTTCTATATTAGATTCCACACATACATTGTGAGACCAATCATGTTCCCGAGTTCTAAAAAGAAATATTGATAATAATAAATACATTTAATTGCATATATCATAAATTTACCGTGAAATAACCCGTGAACTAACTCCTGGAGACCTATTTCCTTCGGGTGATCCATGTACCATTGCTTCAACTACAAATTGCCCTATGAAAATGAAAACAAAATTATTAAATTAAATCCAAATAAGGGGCAAGTAATATAAATAAATTGTATTACCTGATGGTAGCATAGGTGATCGAGGAACCCCTGAAGGACTTTTCTTGAATTGGGGAGAGCCATGAACATCTACTTGTACTTCAAAAGGTCCTATAACAATTCACAGATTGTTAAATCATATGAGCAAGTAATAAAAAATACTACATGGGCTGAAAAGTCTTTGGCCTGACATACAGATGGCGACATAAAAAAAAAAAACTTATGCTTCCCATAGAGTACCAACCTTAACTAGAATACTATCAAAATTCTTAAATGAGGCAGTTACTCCAGAAAACATTCGAAAAATTCGTGAAATTGTATTGAATAACTGCAAAGTGAAAGTGAGTGAGCTAGCTAACACCATAGGCATCTCAAAGGAACGTGCTGGTTATATCCTTCATAAATGTTTACATATAAAAAAGCTTTGTGTGCAATGGGTACCGCATTTTCTAACAATTGACCAAAAAGATGAATGTGTTCGACTTTTAATAAATAATAATACCTGATGGTGGCATAGGAGAACTAACATTCATTCTATAATTTCTTCTAGGTTTACGTTCAGGCGAGCGATAGACTTCTATTTCTGATTCAAAGTTTCCTACAACAATTGTCAGATTAATTGTCACATTATTACAAATACAGACAGCAACAGATGTTTATTGTATGTAGTTATTATTAACCTGATGGAGATTTTTGACGATGCCGATGTGATACAGCACCCTGCCTCTGATTGTCTGTAAACCACATACCGGAATCTTCTTGTAACTGTTCTGCCTGTTCGTACAATCTGCTTGCGGCTTCCTCAGCTCCTTCTGGGTCTTTTTCATGTTGATATATCGCATACCTTTTAAAAAAATAACACGTTTTTGATAGTTAAAACCGTTAATTTAATAATTATGAAGTAATTATTAGAAATACATACCACAAATCAGAATCTCTTGCACGGACTTGTTCTTCTTCTGGTAGTTCATCTTTATTCAGTCTATCTCGTTCTATTTGTGCAAGTATTCGCCTGCTTTCTATATAATCTGCATTGTATTCTTCCGTTATCTAAAATCATTATAAAATATACATTTTTATTTTTTTACTATTCAATATTATTAATAATATACTAACCGATTTATTTAATTTATTATCATATTTAAAATCAGCCTTTCTACGAGATTTGGAGATTTTTCGCTGATCAGACTGTATAAAAAATATATATTAATTTTCATCATACCTCCTTGTGTATATAATATTTTATAACTAATTAATTAACTTACAGCAGCCCTACTTTGATGGTCTCTTCTACTTTCAGGTCTCGCTATAAAAAAAATTTGTTTAAAAACAAAAAAAAATTAACGACAAAATAAACATACCCGTTCCTGAAGCACCGACTTGAGCAGGTGTTCTTTTGATGTTTCTTTGATGTTTTTCTTCCGATAACGATCGAACCGGTGGAAACTCTAAAATGGATGATAAATCATATTAAATAGAGTTGAATTAATTTACAAACAAAGTTAAAACCTCTTTGCCTCGTCTGGTTTTTAACGGTGCCTACAAAAGGTGCTAACTTTTCTTTGGGAGGAGCTTTAATTACTGAAACAATAAATACACGTTATAACTACATATATAATACACACTGGATTTTATTATCTGTTTAAAAATAAAAATAACACTCTAAACGCAATAAATCAATTTACATCTTTTTAAATTTGCTTTATCTACACTCATCCAAACAATTAAAGGAACGAGAAGTTAAACTTTTTTTTGGGTGTTTTTTGAAGTGCTGTATCTTTGTGAAAAATGGTCGTATCGAAATAAAACAAAAAGCATTTTAAAGCGTCAAGTTTCTAGTTTTGAGATTTTTTAGCATAATTTTTTTTGAGTTACGGTTATCGCGCAATCAAAAGAAATAGTGGGACACAAAAATTTTCCAATTTTTTAAATTTTTTTTAAGGGTTCTCGGGCTCGGTAAATTTTTTTTCAGTTAAACCAATGCATTGGTCAGTTAACTTGTTTATTCAGCTTTAATTTGCTTTTTTTCTGGTCTCTCTCAATTTTTTTTCGCCGAGATATCTGCCTTTAAATGAAAAATGATTCTTTTGTCTTCGATCATCAATATATCAGCAACTAATGATTAAATAGTAAATTTAAGGGCAGTTTTAAAAACTTGAATAAATTTCCTACAAGACCCTTTCATGACTTTATTAGAAAAATAATTTTTTTTACCCTCACCATTAGTTTGAAAAAGTACAAAAAAATGACCTTTTACGGTCTTTTAGTAAATCTATCGCTACTTTACAAATATTGATGGGAAGACTAATGTTGCCAGGTATTTTTACAGCTTAATGTATCCCCAACAGTCCTGTAAATTTTGAAATTGATCCATCGAACCGTTTTTCCGAACCGACTGATCAAATTTTGCTTGCGTATTAATTCGATTCCAGCATGCGAGACAAAATTATTTTACAATTTCGTACGGTTCCCTCTGCGAAAGAATTAATTAATGCAATTAATTCAAGATGAGTAAAATTATGGTACGCAAAAGCTGAATCGAGTCAAAAATGAGTCAGTAATGTTTTAAAAATTAAAAAAAAAAATTCAAAATTTAAAAAAATATTTTTTTTTAATTTTTTGGAATTTTTTTTCTCCATTTCAAATTTAACAAGTAACTAATGCAAAACTGTAAATAAAATCAAAAATCGAAATTCGTTTTCTACAATTTGATGATGATTACACAATGTTATGTTCCAGTCTGTTACACAATACACATGTTCCTTTAATTGTTTTGTAAAACTTTGATCAATCGGTCCTAAAAAACGGTTCGATAGATCAATTTAAAAATTTACAGGGCTGTTGGGGATACATTAAGCTGTAAAAATAACTGGCAACATTAGTCTTCCCATCAATATTTGTAAAGTAGCGATAGATTTACTAAAAGACCGTAAAAGGTCATTTTTTTGTACTTTTTCAAACTAATGGTGAGGGTAAAAAAAAATTTTTTTCTAATAAAGTCATGAAAGGGTCTTGTAGGAAATTTATTCAAGTTTTTAAAACTGCCCTTAAATTTACTGTTTAATCATTAGTTGCTGATATATTGATGATCGAAGACAAAAGAATCATTTTTCATTTAAAGGCAGATATCTCGGCGAAAAAAAAATTGAGAGAGACCAAAAAAAAGCAAATTAAAGCTGAATAAACAAGTTAACTGGCCAATGCATTGGTTTAACTGAAAAAAATTTACCGAGCCCGAGGGACCCTTAAAAAAAATTTAAAAAATTGGAAAATTTTTGTGTCCCACTATTTATTTTGATTGCGCGATAACCGTAACTCAAAAAAAATTATGCTAAAAAATCTCAAAACTAGAAACTTGACGCTTTAAAATGCTTTTTGTTTTATTTCGATACGACTATTTTTCACAAAGATACAGCACTTCAAAAAACACCCAAAAAAAATGTTTAAATTCTTGTTCCTTTAATTGTTTGGATGAGTGTATTATCAGAATAGAACTCTTTTAAAATTCAATTGAAGTAGGATATTTTTATTTTACCTTTGACTTGATGGACGCTCACATTTGAAACTCTTGGTGCTAAGTCTCTACCATCGGTATGTCTCTTTTGACCGCTTGTACTCGATATTTTTCTAACTATTGTTACACTTGATCCTATTATCAAAAAATGTCAACGTATGGGTGGTATATTTGTCCACAAAAAAAGTACAGTATAAATTAAAACTGATATCCAATCAATCAGTGGCGTCTCTAAGGGAGGTGGGGGGTTCACAAACTTATTATTAATTTTTTTATGCAACTTTTTTATAGAGAACAAATTCTGAAATTTTGAAAAAAAAATTATATTGAAAATCCAGAGACAAATTTTTTTTTTTTTTGTAAATTACGAATTTACAGCAAAAAATATGAGTTTAGATTTGAAAAAGAAATATTGAACCTGAAAGTCCATCAATGTGCCCTTTTTAGTGTCAACTCAAAACGTCAATATTTAGCGCCCTTGAAACCATGAAACTTTTGTCTGAAAATTCTTTATTTTGGAAATAATCTGCTAGAAAGTCTTTAAAAAAACACCCGGTATAAAAACATAACAATATTATGATTTTTACCTTGAGAAGCATCCCGAATATGTTGATGTCGAAGTCGCGAAGCTCTTGATTCTAAAAAAAAATTTGAAATAATATAAATTAATATGTTAATTTCAAAAATCAACAAAATCTCTTAAAAAACAACTGTTAACCTCTAGGTGGTTGCTGCATTCTTGAAACAGAAGGTCTGGACCCTGCGAAAAAATAATAACTAGTTATCAGGCATTCAGAAGCCAAAATTATTAACTCCAAAAGACAATCCTCGTTTTTATAAACAATTAAACCAAGTATTCAGATATCTTAACAACAAATTACCTCTAGATTGTATTGACGTGCCAGAAGGTTGACCCATTGAACCTCTGGAAGCTGCAGAAGCGATATGCTGTTGTCTTAAACGTTGGGCCTTCGATTCTGTAAAAGTAAGTTGATACAAATTTTAATAAGATATTTTTATACATATTTAGTTTTTCTGTTTGTGTAAATTATTAATGTTTTATTTGCTTACCTCTAGGATAATTGGTTGGTGTAGATGCTCTTGTAACTGAAGGTCTTGAACCTAAAACACAAATTTAAATTTACTGAAAGAAATCTACAACTTAACATTTTATATTACGTGCAAATGGAACTTCATCCGTGGATGTTCTAGATATCGTAGCTGATACTTGTTGTTGCCGAAGACGTGATGCTTTTGATTCTAAAAAAACAGTTCAATTAAACATTACTTGAATCATTTTACTATTTTCTGTTTTTCAAAATATAAAATAAATAAAATTTAAAAAATAAGTTACCTCTAGGGCGACCACTTGTCACTAATTTAATTTTTGTTATAGATGATTGTGAAACTAAAAGGTAAATAAAAATATAATTAATATATATCTATGAAATTTTTATATTTAGTATGCATACTTCCATCACTTGAAGGTCGGCCCATCGACCCCCTTGAAGCAGATGATGCGATATGTTGTTGTCTTAAACGTTGCGCTCTTGATTCTGTTATAAAAACATATAAGGAAATTATCAAAACCAGGAAATTTAAGTACTAAATTTTTTTTTATTAATACAGTCATACCCCAGAGTTACATCACTTTAGATGCCAAACTGATGCCATAACTCAAAAATATCCATAAGTCAAAGAATTATTTTATATTTTAATCATATAAAAATGTATTCCCGAAAACAAATAAAAAAATATTCACGTAAGTTCAAAGTTCTGTGTATTGAAGGTATGAATGTATACTATTTTATTAATATACCTCTTGGTTGTTCACCAGCAGTTGCAGGTCTTGAAACTAAAAATAAATAATAATAATAATAAATACTGTATACAATTAAATAATAAATTATATACTTCGTCTGCGTGGAACTGTAGCATTTTCCATTGAAGCTCTTGAAGCAATATGTTGTTGTCTTAATTGTTGTGCTCTTGATTCTATGAAAAATTAAATAAAAATAAATTTTTATTTTTAAGTACAACAATTTTATTTAAATTACCTCTAGGTCTTTCATTTGTTCTTGTAACAGATGGTCTTGATCCTAAAAAATATAACATATAAAATATCTTTATGGATTCTATAAAAAAATCATAATGAATACTTCTTGTACGTGGCACAGAACCAGTTGAAGCAGCCCCCATCGAACCTCTAGATGCAGATGATGCAATATGTTGCTGTCTCAAACGTTGTGCTTTTGATTCTAAGCAGAATTTATAAAAATTGTAACATTTGTACTAATAAATTAAATGTTTATTCAAAACTACCTCGTGGAGGACCTATCACTGTTTTAATCATTGTAACTGAAGTTCCAGAACCTGAAATAATATTTTATTTACAAATTATGAATTGCAAAGTAAGGAAATATGAAAGTTAAGGTTCAATGGTGTACCTGCTTTATGTTCAATTGAAACAGTTGATGTTTGGCCAAGTGAAGTTTGAGATGCGATATGTTGTTTACGAAGCTGTTGAGCTCTTGATTCTAGAGAAAAATATATGTATACATATAGAGTTTACATTACATGTGATAAAAATTAGAAATCAATTATTACAAATTCTTTTTGTTATTTATACGTTTTAAATTGAAAATTCAATTTACCTCTTGGTCTTTCTGCAGGTCCAGCTGAGATTCTATCACGTGAAGCTCTAGTACCTAGAATATTTAATTGTCACAATCATTCTTTTATAATAATTTTGTTTATTTTAAATACTTCTCGGAATCGAAGCCCTTGAGGCTTCATTCTCAATGGCTGTTCGAGACGTAGCGATATGTTTTCGCCTTAAACTATTTGCTCTTGAATCTGCAAAGAAACATCAGGATCAAATGCAGTATGAGTATTATTTTTTAAATGTATACCTTTAGGACGTTGTATTGTGACGGTAGAAATTTTTTTTACAACTTGAGACCTTGGTCGTGGTTGTGCTGAAATGTATTATGTAAATTATTTGATTTTTATTAAATATAGAGTTTTAAATGGTAAAATACCTGCTGGCATTACATTTCTAATGTTTGTCCCACTTGGCCGAGGGATTCTGTGAAATTAAAATAATAATTATGTTAATTATACATAATTAGAGTAATTTTCTAAAATTTTGCAGTTCTGGATTACTACCTTGATAAAGTGTCCCTGCGGTCTCTACTTCTTGAAAAGTCAACTGTTTGCGTTCCTATATATAATAAATATTAAAATAATATAAGAATTCTCAATCAATGTATTTCATATATCTTTACTTGGATCCCTAACTCTTCTGGGTAAAAATGACCTTCTAGAATCAGTCCTTACTCCTCTTCCCTCCTCCAACATCCTTGCCTGTTGGTTAATATTTCTATTTAAGTCTTCTGGTAAATTAACACTACTTGCGTCCCTTTGCCCACCTCTAGCCTCATTTATTTGTTGCTGCAAATTCCGTAGTTCAGCTTTTAGCAATGCTGTCGTATCCTTCAAGTCCGCAGTAGCATTTACAATTTTCGGTTCAACTTTTTTACGCGAAGTAGGATATTTTATTGATGTATTACTTGGATTATCTCTCAGTAATTGTAGCTGGTTATCTATAGCAGTGGCTGTACTTGCTGCTAAAGATTCTATAGGATCTGGTTGTCTGCTTGTGCTAGGAGCTGGGTCTTTATCATCCTCTAAAAGACGCATTTGCTGTTCTATTTTAGCTGTAACATCAGCTGCTAAAGAATCGAACTTTATATTTTTTTTCGACATTTTTGATTTTTTTTTATTTATATTGGCACGTAAAATTTTTTTTATACTTAGAATTTTAAGGAAGAAAAGGAAAATAAATATTAAATTAAAATAATAAACTGAAATTTTGACATTTAAAATAAAGTAACAGTTTTTTGTTTATTTTTTAATGGATAGATACAATTTTTCAATAAAAAATTCATAACTGTAAGGATAAAAATTCATAAAAAATAAAACACATTTTTTATAATATATACATATATTGAAATAAAATAACCAAAACATTTTCTTTATAATTTAGTACGTAATATTACATGATAAATACTTTACTTTTCAGTGATGAGTTCTCTTACCGTCTAAAATCATTTGTAGAAACGATAAAAATAACATTACATTTTTTTTTAAATATAAACTATGTAAGTGCAACAAAAATTATTGAGCACCATGATTACAAATACTGTTTAAAAAGTAAAAATGAATATAATAGTTATTTAGTAATACACAAAACTGAATATTTAGTATTGTTTTGATTTACAAAAATTGTTATTGTTTCTACAAATTTAAAATATATCATGATAGTACTTCCATCTGAACGAAGTCAATATCACAATAATGATAAGGACTCTATCACAGCCAATTGTAGCGTTGTGTGTAACACAATAATAAACCTACAGCAACGGGAGCCACAGTATTTTCATGAGTCTGGGTTTTCAAGTTTAAGATAACGTATTGTAGTGTATCTTCAAACATAGATAGTCTAATATGATCTGTTATAATAGCGATTATTTAATTAAAATATATAACCACTTCTTGTAGAAATATGAAATAGTCCATTATTAACACCGTTGCTGCCGATTTGCCAAATAAAAGAAACTAATAATAGAATTACTTACATATAGTTACCTACTATAGCATTAATGATTATTACACATTATAATAAAACGCTTTATAATCTTATCAGTGGAAGTAGAAACTATCATATTTGATTTTTTTGGTTTTATATTTATAATTATATATACACCAATAATAATAACAATGATGGCACACTGATGAAATATTCGGTTTCTAGATCGGAATACAAGAGGTTTGAAAATCTACATTACGCAAAAAAGACTGATAGTTTCAATATATAACATTGTATCTTTTTTTGATCAAATTTTTCCAACTCAATACATTTTCACGGTTTTAACTTTCGAAGTTGACACGACGGCGTTCCAGCGCTGTCTTATTTGCCAAACACATATTTTGATTTTTTTGTTTTCTCAAAAATACTAAAATTAGCAAATTTGTAGCCATACTTTATTAAAATTTCAATTAAAAGAAGTTAAACTTTTTCTAAAATAAATTATTTAACATGTATTTTTTAAGAACTCCCCCCCCCCCCCCAGATAAAAAGTCTAGCTATAAGATCATATTAATGCCCATTAATAAACAATGTTTCAACTTCAAACACAAAAAAGTATTCTTAAGAGAATAAAATAGAATTTATACTGTTAAAGTATTTTCAAACATCCTGTATATGTGGGAATACTTTAATCACAATTATATTGGATAAATTCAACAGAAACTTACTTATACAATATCGTTAAATTTCATCAGTATATAGTATTGATAAAATTTACTTTCCTTGCTTCTTTTCCATGTCTTCAATAATATAAAAAAATGTTAATATCCGGTACAAATTTAAAATATTATTTTATAATTTTGAATAAGATTTTCCCCTGCTCTACATGTTAAAAAAATTTCTTTCTAAGAAATAATAAAAAATAAGCTTGCGCCTTCTAAATAAAAAAACATATTACCATTAAACCGAAAATCATACAAAATTTAAATGCTGATATGATTATTTAATTGAAATGGTTAATGAAAACCAAACAAATTAAAAAGTAACTAATAACTGTTTTTTCTTTAAATACATTCTAAAAAAATTATCATTATTTATTTCTCATTCTATTTTATATTTTAATTAAATGATATTTCTCAAACATATTTTTAAGTCAATATTTTGAGTTTTATAATTATTATGGTTATGCAGATGCCCGATATTATCAACTAATTTAATGCTCCTTTAAAGTTGATTTCATGTATTACTATCGCGATTGGACAATATTAAGACAAACATCATCAGTTATCTTTTTCTAGGGAGGAGCTTATATAGTTACATTATTTTAAATAAAAACACAAATATACGTCCATCTCATTAATTAATATTATATCAAGTTTAACGTATTTGAATACTAAAATTCGGAATATCAAATATTTATTTTTATTATTACATAATTTAATTGCACAAAATATATGAGTACTATAAACAAAGAGTACTTCTTTAACTAGCAAATGAGTTTCAAAATATCTGTCTTTGTTTGGTACATGGAGAAATGATTTAAATATTATAATAATCAAATGGGAGGAGCCTACTAAGTTTGTGATAGATGAATTTGAATGAAAACTGGTCGACCACTTCTGCATTTCACTGTATATAGATAATACGATAAGTTAAAGGAATATTTAGTTAAATTTGGTAATACCGGGCATTAGTAAAAGTATTCTTTTTAATTAAATCAATTTGAATGTGTTCTTTCTAGTAGAAACTCCACAAGATTGTGTGCTGTAGAATTGTAAATTCATGTGAAATAAATCAACAGCATATTTTAACGATACAACAACCTGAATAATACAACTCGGAAAATTGACGTGCAAATAAATTATTTGGTGATTTATATATTTCACTAAAATTTGTCGAAACTATAATAATTATTTGTCAGGACAGTAACATATGTTGATTTCTATTTATATATTTTCAAGACTTAATTAATGTTTTTTGGAGAAATTAAAAAATATTCGAAATATAGTGTATTAAAATTAAATATAATTCGAGTTTTATTTTACCATAGATACAGTCACACCTCGTGTTACGACTCTATACATTTATGTAATTTTTGTGGTGCTTGTTTATGCCTCATTAGCGGCATAAATCTACTCCCTGATCGCTATAAAATAATACTTGACTAGCGGACGTAATTTTGTATGACTGTATATTAAATATTTTCAAATAATTTTTGTGAAGAATATTATATATTAATATATGATATTATTTAGAAATGAGCGTAGATGTTAGATTAAGTTTATCTTTCATGGGATCTGTTAATCCCTTCAATATGTATTGTTAACTATATGTCAATTGTAATCATCAGTTTAAAAACCATTGATATGTGTACATATAAATACAAATTTAAAATTTTTTCATATCAAATTAATTTTTTTTTAAATCATTTATAATACTATTTATATTATTATCTATGATTATCACAATTGATTTCTCATTTTTATAAAAATATAATAATGAGATATTCGATAATCCTACAAGAATTCAACAACTATTCTTCAATCTTCATAGTTTAATAATATATTTATTTTATCATAAAAATAATGAGCAAGAAATTGTTTTGAAAAACTGAGTAAAAAAATACATACATTATATTTTTTACAACAAAATTTCATAGAGTAAAATAATTTTTATTTTATTTTTTCTCTAATTATTTACGCACATGTGATGTTGAACTTTATTTTCATAATTTTGAATACGACTTGCCATTAAAAATCATATCTAATTGTATAAAAAAAAATGAAAAGCGTAGAGATCTGTACACTTTAGCTACATTTATATGATAATAATTGATATAATGTACTCTCTTCGTTAATTGCAACCAGCTAAAAGTTTATTAAAACCCACTAATGATTTGTGACCTAAAGTTTGAACAATATTGCATTAAAGAATTAATTTTTCTTATAATTTAACCCTTTCAGTACAGAAGTTGCCAATTAAGTATTCATATTTATTTATGTATATAAGAAACATTAGTAAGTTAATCTTTTATTTGTTTATTATGTTGATAATTATATGTACGATATTATAAAGAAATTGTTCAGCAAGTGTGTTATGTTGTCTATGGATTTTAACAAAGGTAGTTTCAAAACTTGAACATGAATTTTATATGAATGGGTAGAGGGAGGGGAAGGTAAAACCCATGTCTCTCATTAAAATACTAAAAATAACTTGTAAAGAGCTTTTGATTCAATAAGGACAAACTTTCAAATCGAAATGTTTGTGTACCGAAAGGGTTAAGAAGTTGGACCATTAAAAAAAAAAACAATACGATTAAAAAATACATCTACATATATTATGTTCTGTGTTTAAATATACATCTATACACTATTATATACAAACATTTATGTACACTTTTTGAAAAACAATTTAAAAAAAAAGAAAGTAAGAATATCAAATTTATGTACAGGGTGGTTCAGTTTGAGATACATATATTTTAGCAGCTGATTCCTTGGGTCATTATGAGTAAAAAATTGTACAGGAATGTGGGGTCTATCTTCAACACTCTCTGAGTTACAGGATGTTTAAAAAGGTCCTTCAGTGTGGTACTTACAAAGATTATCTTGGGGATAAATTTAGATAAATTTATAACTGGAAAACTGTAAAACCCAGGTCCAAACTTTATATGGTGAATTTGTAGGTAACATTATGATGCATCAAAATAATGATAAAAAATATCACATATTGTAGGTACTTTTGGAGAAAAATGTCATTTTCATAAAAATTTTCAAAAAAATAAATATATTTTTTGACTTTGATGAGCAATAACTCTGAACTGAAAACATGGCTAGCAATAACTGAAAAATACGTTAGTTAATTACCTATGGAACTGACTCATTGTGGTTGCTCTAGTTACATTACTTTGAAAGTTATGAGATAATCTTTGTTTGTAAGTACTACTCTGAAAGAACTTTTTAAACACCTGTAACTCAGAGGGTGTTCAAGATAGACCCCCCTTTTTGTATAATTTTTTACTCACAATGAGCCAAAGAATCAGCTCTTAAAAAATCTGTATCCCAAACCAGACCACCCTGTATATACAGCCTAGTAAATTCTACGAAATATCAAAATTTGCACAGATCTCTTATATTTGAAGAAGAAAAAAATATGATCTGAAAAGATATGTAAAATGTTAACGTATTGCATGCTGGGAGAAAATTTTAAATGATTAGAATTTAAAGCTGCATTTATACAGTTCATTTTAGTTGATTTAATTATAATTACGTAAATATTAAATCATCAGAAGTTCACTTTTAATGATACTATGGATTTAAAAACGCATTCAATTTGCTTGATTTGGTTGATCGACTAAAATGAACCGTGTAAATGTGGCTTTATACCAAGCTATATAAAGATAAGGTAGTCTCAATAGCTCCTTGACCAATCAGTGTTTGCGCGGGAATTACGTCACTTAAATGTTATAAATGTATAATTAGTAGATTTTTTGAAACACAATATTTCCTTTATCAACAAAAATTGGTATAGAGATAGTTTGATATCTACAATTTAAGAAACTGATGAGTGTAGTTGACCAAGGGGTGCAAAGGTAATTTTGCAGGGTGGTTTTACGCGAATAACTTTAAAATGACAACTCCACTGTACCAATTTTCGTTCATAAAAGAATTATTGCGTTAGAAAAATCTATTTTTTCTGTACTAATTATACATTTCTAACATTTGGGTGACGTAATTCCCGCGCAAACGCTGATTGGTCAATGAGCTATTGAGACTAACTTGTCTTTATACAATAAATTTTCACAGGCAATATGTTAAGTTGATTTAATGAAAATATCGATTTCCTTTTTACTCTTATAATTATATAAAATTGTATATTTATATATTATATAAACAAAATAAACAACTTTTTTTGTTTTGTCTTTTTCCACACTTTTCAAAAACAATCGATATATATGTTTTTATATATATTTAACAAAAAATATCAACAAGTAATTTGTATTAACAAAGGATATTAAAAACAATAACTAGCACATGTTCAACCAAATGATTTCACCTAAATTGGATAATTTGACTTACTTTTTTAAAAGGAAAGAATACACATCTGTAAAATACAGAAAGCACCAAAAGAAACGTCGACTTATGAGAAAAATTATTATAATTTTAAAACTTCAGATGATTTGATATTCCAAGTTCAGGGGGGTTGATGGTTTCGTCTAAAAATTAAACTTTTATTAAAATAAATAAATAATCAAACTTTTTTAAATGTCATTTCGTCACAAATTACAAAAAAGTCTTGAAAATATATAAATTATGTCTTTTTTTAATAGTACCTACTTTTTATATTAAGTAATACCTAATATAGATCTACAGTTTTTTAACCCTTTTGTTTAATTAATTGTTTGCTATTCCTTTCTATATTAAAATATATATAATTATCTCAGTAAGGCTACCAATATCTCTCTAATTCAACATTCTCATTTAAGAGAGATGCGCACCACTGTTCTAATATTTAAAGTAAAGTCGGTATATATGGAACATCATTCTTATTTTATATATACCAACTTTACTCTATACATATTTTACCTCTAGCAAAAATAAAAAAAATATCTGCTCTTTATAAATCTGATAATCAACAAAAAAAAATCTATTAAAAAAATATCAACAATCTTACCGTATTAAAAACAAGAAGTCTATAAATTTCAAAGTATCTCGAAGACAACACACTACTAAGTATACTTGATATCAAGCAATGTATTTCCTTTACGTATCGGACTTGTATCGTTCGTGTGTACTGTGTTAAACGAGACTGTTCCGTATAAACCAGCTCCGGACATAGATGGCAGCTCCCGCGGCTTAAGCATTAAGGTCTCGCCCGTTTCCTGCGTCCTCGCTAACATCTTGATAGCCGCAGATTGCGGCACGTTCGTTAAAGCTTCTGTGTGTGTGGTACGCTCTTCAAGCCGTGACTGTCCAAGTGCATATTTAAAGAATTCGTATGTTGACCAACAAATAGCTGTAGCCGGCATTTGGTAGAGAACTCGTGCCTGCATTCCCTTGAAGAATCCTGTCGGCCCGCCTAGACGGTACACTAGTTTTATTGCTTCGCTTAAACCCTGTACTTTGGTATTAGCTTGCTGTGTGTTCAGGAGGGTCTTACAAACGTCTAGAGGTGTTGTGAAAGCTGCTGCGACGGCCCCAGCTATTGCCCCACTTACTACATGAGCAGAAGGATTGTAATTTCTTTCCTGTAAATTGACATGGCTTAAAATAGAAATATAGGGAAACAAATGTATATTAGTCTAGTGTCTATAAAATATAATATATACTAAAAATAACTGTTTGAATAATTAATCAAGTACTCACTTTATTTGTTACATTCTGCATCAGTTCGTAGGTAATAAAATGTATTGACTGGAAAGGCACGTTCATCGTCAACTGTGTGGTGTACGATCTGTAGAATGCTTTGAAACCTTCTCCCGAGTATATTTTACTGATACACTCCATCACAGACTTGTAAGGTGAGTTGTACATTTGTAATCGCTGTTTTACAACTGAAAATTACATGATTTAATGTTATTTGCATCCAAATGGTTCAATTCAAAGAAAAATCATTAAGTATTAAATTATACAGATGGTTGAAAAGTCTTTACACAAAAGTGGAAAAAGTTCTAGTTATATTTATTTATTTTAAATGTTTTATCACTATCTTATCATTATTTAATTTAAGGTAAATATGTTTAAGAAAATATAGTAAATAAATATACACAAGTTTGTTTGTTTTATTTTGCTTAAAGACTTGTTAATCATTCAGAGATAAATTCACGATGAAATAATTTGGAATGCTAAAACAATAAACAATAATATATTTTTAAAATTCTACAATGATTTTTGTTTATAAATTTTAAAACAGAATGTTTTTTCAACATATCCATTTATAATACTTAAAAAAATGTATTTCAATTGTTATAGTAAAAATATTTTCAATAGCTAATTAAAAGACAATGCAGAAAAGCTGTTTTTAAAATTTTCTCAAAACAAACATACATTTAATATAAACAATTCCTAAAATAAGTAAAAATTATATAACACAACTAAATTTTGGGAAAATCAATCCAGGGCAATATAAAGGTTTGACACAGCTAAATAATATTATGATTTAAAAGTAATATTCGGAGTTTAGAAGCAAAACATTTTCTGAGGAAATTTTTTTTTATCTGTTAACAACAATATTTTATTTTATATTTATTATTGTAAACATATTTGAGATCACACTTTCATTTAGGATATTGTTATCTTAGTTACTGCATTTTAAACATATTTTTACAACATAAAACATGAATAATAAAGTAATTTTAATTTTAACACTCACCTTCAGCAGGATTCATAACACCGTCGTGAAGAAGTGTCGCGATACAGCCCGCACCACCTAAACATGAGATAAAATTACAAAACTGCACTTTTTTCTAACATATATTATATATTGCTTACCATACACTAACGTATGATATCTACTACTGGTTGAACGCTGGACCATCCAGTTCTTAAGATATTCATATGAACTGAAGTAAAGAGCATGCGCCGGGCCAGCCCCTGCTACAACAGCACTCATCCCTCGTATAGGTCTCATTATTCCTTCTGTTCGTACCATCCGCAGAAACGTTTCTCCGATAGTATTTTGGTTCATAGGTGCTGTCAGTGACTGCATTCGGGTCTAGTAAATATAATTATATTATTTGGCGAGAAGTAGTTTTTTTTTTAATAGGAGTCAAATTGAGAAATCTAATTGGTATTAAATGATATCAAGGACTTCCAAGTAAAATTAAGTCGTGCATTCTGAAAAAATGGATGTATTTAGAGAAAGTGACAGCTGGAAATTTAAATAACCAACAAATTAATAAATGTTTTTCTTAATTGTCAGTACACAATTGTGGAATGTCTTGAGTTAATGCGTATTTCTAAATGTTTGGACGCATATACATATATCTATGGTGTACCCTACTGCCTTCATATTGAACATAACCTAAAATGATGAACTATAATTCGCCATAATTCTGTAATGGCTCTTTGAATTGCAAAAATTCTAGTAATTATATTACTTATATACCTTGACCGAGTCCAAAGGATACATAACGCAATGTTCCATGATCCCGGCAATTGCCCCAGCAGTCATATGGGTAGAAACATTACTGGTTGGAAGTGTTTCATAATCTTCAAAGTTCATAATAAAAATTGATGTCGGATGTCTCTCCTCACAAAACAGTAAATGAAAATGATTTCGCCAGGGACGATCAAATTAAATTTTCAAAAGTATTCCCAAAATCTTTGAATGTATTTAGGCCAGTTCACAAAATCCCAACATACTCTCCAAGGGAATAAAACAGTCTGGCGAAAATCAAACGGCGCATGATATTATAAACGAAAATAGTGGGGGAAATGGGAAGTACAGTTTTTTATATTAATTATACTATAAATCTAAATAAAATGTATTTTGTATTATAATTAATATTATGATAGAAATAGAATACACGTTATCAATTGTTTGAATAAAATACAAAAATATTTATTACAAAAAAAAACTAATATGATCGGAAATGGTGGGGGAAATGCGGTTTTATCGTTTTTTATTATTATAAATATTACTATTAATTTAAAACCCGATATTTCTGTATCAATTTATTACAAGGTGTCATTAAATTTTATGTATTTTATAATTATATAAAAAAGCCTAATAGGGGGGCTTGTTAACTTACATAAAAATTTTAATATAAATTATAAAACTGTACATATTAACAACGCATCAAAAAATATATATATATTTAATAATTTTCAATAAATTGAAATCAAAAAAATAAATAAAAATATTTTCCTAATGGAACAATTATTCTATTACAGATTTAAAATTAATTTACTACAATAAATATACTTAATATTTTTCGTATAGAAAAAACGCAGTTACGAACGAATGTACGAGCTTTATGTATTCATAATATAAACAATTTTTGTAAATATTCATACCTATCCAGGTATTATATCGTTTCTACAATACACAAACAATTTTAGAATAATACCTATATTGATTTTTTATCGACGCGAACTATAAACGAGTATTTTAAGCAAAATATTAATAGCATTTCCCAATAATAACAATATTTAAACAATTATTCTTTAATTGTACAAATGATGAACCACGTTTCTGAATTATACTTGTGTAAATAATACGAAGAGATACTTAAAGATATATAGAGAAAAAAAACGGTTGTTTGGAAAATGATTGAAAATAAATTATGATAAACAGTTTTATTATCAATGATAAATATTAATAAGTTCACTATAAAATATGTATAAGTGCTATACATGCATATAACCTGGAATATTAAATAATTATGAAAACATCTAGAATGCATCATATTCTTTATTACTAGCCAAGATTTATTTTTATTTTTAGGATTACTTAAAATAAATAATAGCGAAGAGATATTAAAAAAATCCCGATTTTTTTTCATTATCGCGTTATAAAAAATATAACGTCAAATAATGCAATATATTTTAATGTCATTCAAGTACATCTTTATTGATTTAATGGCGGTTATAATTTATAAATTGATAAATATGGTAATAATATACTGTATCTGGTATCTCTATTAAAATTTCAATATCTATTTGATGACGATGTACAAACAAAAAATTTTCATTTCTTTGATAAATACTTTAAGCTTATTAGCATTCGATAACTAGCAAAATTTGCATATATTTCTTGAGCATCTAGTTTTGATAATGTAATATCTACTTTATTACATTTTAAAATTAATTTAACGCCGAAAAAGGATGAATGATCTGTCATAAAATTTGACGCGATATAAATAAAGATGTCGGCATAACCTGAATTATTTATAATACAACTTTTTCAATTGGTTTACCTTTTTTGTTTTTAAAATATTCTTGGTATATTTTATTTATGTACTGTATGAAGTTAATTTAATTAATCATTCAAAATAGGTACATTTATGTTAATATCATTATTCTATAGTTGACCTTGAATCAATTGAAGGGAAGGGGGAGGGCCTTAACTTCTGCATAATATACAAATGACGTTTTTGAATAAAATAACATAAAATATGAAATATTAATGAGTTGGAAACATAACCTGTAAAAAAAATCAGGATAGGGTTTCATAAAAAAAAAACATTTTTTTTCATAAACAATCATGTTTTTTTCAAAATTTACACAATATAGCTCTTACATGATACATATTTTTTGCTTAGTAATAAATTAGAATTTGAAACATTAAATATAAAAAAAATTAATTTCAACTTACTTGAAGAATATTTTTAATTTTATTTCAAAATGCAAAAGGTTCTTGAAAAAAATATTACATTCTTTGGTTTAAAGTATTTTTTTTTAAATAATTTAAATAATTTTTTATTTTTATTTGCAACAGCTTTCTATAATATAAATGCTCATTTTTATGTGTAACGTAATGACAATATAAATTCACAGAAACAATCTAAAGTCAAGATAACGTATGCGTACTTGAAACTTTTATCAATGTTATTATTTTTTTCAACTTTCGATTACTTCTGCAATTAATTATACATTACAAAATTACAAGTGTAGTATTTTGCTATTGATTTTGCTGTAACGTATGCTTTATCAAATAAAATAAAAACGTAACTTTTTTTTGACTAGCTCAAAAAGCAATTATTTTTATGAAACATGAAATGAATTTCAATTCAATATCAAGTGCTTAATTTAAGAAAATATATTATTTTGTAAAAATATTCAAGCTCTACTATCATATATTTTAACAGAGAAATCTGGACAAATATCCTTTATAATCATAATAATAATAATAATAAATAACACTATCAGAATTTTAATTTGGAATAAACTTTACTTGTGCCATATTTATTATTCTATGCTTTACCTTATTGCAAAAACAAACAATTACAATGCATTTAGTTATCTTAAACCTGAATATAGCAAGTTAATTTGCTGTCTCACTTTTATTTAATTAAATAATGACAGAAAAATAACTGTTACTATGTTCAAGCTGGAGATAACTGCAAATGTTTGGTAACTATCTTTTGTGAAACTGGTTGTATATATTTCACTGCTTTAATATTCAAAAGATGGCAGTAAATACAATAAAGTTTAGTTTTTTTTTTTTAATTATTGCCAATTTTTTAAATATAATTATTATTCATTATAATGCTATAAAAATATTTGAACAGATATCTTATCAATTAATTATAAAATTACAGCTGCTTTTTCACCAACTCTACAAATCTAAAGATATATCAAATATTTTATAATAGAAATATCAAAGCTAAAATATCATAATTCTTATATTATAATCATCTTCACTTTTTATTTAAAAAATTAACTAACATTCTTTTGGTAAATTTGTTTCATTGTATTTTAAATAGGAAATTACAAAGAATGTTAGTTTTTTGTGTTCGGTAAACTTGAAAAATAATTACTATAGAAACTCGATATCTTTTAATTACCGATCGCTAAAAAAAAGCTAAGAACATAATTTTTATAGCGATATAGAGTTTCTTTGATAACATATGGTTTTAAAAATATATTACGATCATCAATTTATCTGAAACTAAATAGATATTATTATATTACAATATTTAGGTCGATAAATTGACAGAACTAAACTTTTTATATGATAGCAATTTAGTTGATTGATTTTATTTTTATACTGTTTCTTTAATTATCTCATTTTTTGATATTATTTATTCTATATACATTTTTATATTTCAGATAAGTTTAATTCTATCAAATTTCTTTCAAAATGTTTTAGGGAAAGAAAAACAATTTGAGATCTGGCTACAAAATTATATAAAAATTATTCAACACAATTGGTAAAAGAAATTCCTTTTTAAGTTCAAAACAAACCACTATAAATTATGAAGTAATAAATGCATATATAAAAGAAAAAAAAACACGTAATATTTAATAAAAAAAATTACCCACAAAAATGCGTTAATTAAATAAGTTTAGAAAAACTACAAATAAATTAGTTTTTAAGTTACAATAAGTAGATTTACAAAGGATATTATTTTATTGCACCATTTTCTCAAAATAATCAAACAGTAGTATAAAATATAAACGTGACGTAAAATAATCAATTTTGATTCAAAAAAATACAAAAAGATTAAAATATATTGTGATGAAAATACGGTTAGTAAATGGAAGAAGAAAAAGAAGAAGAGTCAAATCAATGCTAAAATAATACAGTTTAAAACACTAAAAAAAAAAAAAAAACGAAAGTCATTTTTTAAACTTGTTTCAAGTTCAGTCACTTATTTTATTTTACTGTCTATTTACAGTTAAAAATAAGTTATTAAATCAACTAATAATTTTTACAATGTGTATTTTTTTTATGTATTATATGAATTTTCTACATTTCTACACGAAATTTTTTTTTAATATTATTAAAAATTTCGTTTATTTTAAATCCCCGCACACATTCACCCATGAAATAGTTGAAGAAATAACTTATTAAATGTGTAATAAATTGTATTAAATTAGACACACCTAAAAAAACAGAAAAGTTATTTTTAAATGTGATGTAAATTTATATAAATGATTTATACAATTTGTAACCGTTGGTCCAATATTATAAAATAAATCATATAAACTCTAAATAAAACCTATTACTACTTAAATAATAATATGGTAATTCCTCTCACATGTTGGTACCAATTTATAAAAACAGAATGAATAAATAAACTACATACACTACACTTTTATATAGTTAAATTTTAAAATATATATTTGTTAGGTTATGTATTCAAACAATGCTATTTATAGGTTATGTTTCATTATATAACAAATTTTTATACTTAATTAAATTAATAAATAGCAATGTTTATATTATATCCTTAAAATAAATTGGTAAATATTTTATACACTTACGAAATAGTAATCACAGTAGAAATGTGAAAGTAGTTTTTAAATAGAAAATAACTGTCAAAAAACATTATACATCGATGTGGGGGGAAATATTCGGTCAATATTTGTCTCTGAAGGGGATATTTGTAGTTCTTTTGAAACTAATGTTTTTAGTTTGAATAGTAGGAAAGACATATATAGGTTTTACAAGTCTACTGTATAAAAAAACATATCAAATACTAAATAAAAAATACAAGCTATAAATGTTTTGTTATCGATATCAACATGTGCGAGAGAGACAACAACATAATAGTAACTGAAATGACTAAAAAGTGAGTTATAACAAAGTTTATGTGTGGGTATGATGAACATGGGTGCGGTGTCGAGCGGGGGCCCTAGAACATCCGTGCTCTCCGTTTCATTTCATTCCTACGCCACTGCGGCATCCTATAGAAATCCGTTCGACTGCATTGTAGCACTGCTTCGAACTCAGCATCAGATAGATGTCTCTGATGGTGATTAAATATTGAAGGAGTTCGTTAATTGCAACTCTAAATGATTAATTAAATAAACACGTACCTCTAAATTACACCTATCCACGTCGGCAGGCAAACGGTAGTTAGTGATTAGCAGTAGGTGGTATGGATAAACCTTGGCTGGCTCGTTGACCAGCATGGAGTGTGCCATGTTTGGCAGCGAGCGACGGATGTGCGGCGCGTACGGCCCCATGAAACCCCCACCCCCTCCACCCAAGTTTCCCGTGTATGTTGTTGACACCGGCATGTCAGATATCTACAAAAATAAGTCACAGAAGATTAGATCTGGTTTTTAGGTTTAGTATGTCGATAGGCTGTTCAGAAACCAAAGTGAGTTACTCTAATTTAATTTATCTAATCAATTTATATATTGATTTTAGTCAAGTTAGTCAAATTGGTTTGTGAAAAACCTCATATAGGCACATACAGGCAAAGGCACATAACAATACAAGTGTATATGCAGTGATAATTATTATTTTCGTATAAGGTGAGATATTGTACAGTTATTACTTTGTGCATGATTTTATTTTGTGATGAAACATAAATTCAATTTTATTTACAATGTGATGATTGTACAAAAACATTTTTACTTAGCAACAAATGATATAAACCAACACCGCAACCAAAGGCGTTACAAATAAACGAGAAAAATCATCATTGAATCTTGAAGTAAACCTTATGTCAAGATACGTGAAATTTTAATTGTTAATTTATTAATCAATTTTTTAGTTTTGAGTGTGTACATACATATATCTATATTTATAATGGGAAAATAATTTAATTCATATTTTATCAACAATAAACTTGCTAAAATCCATAGACAACATAATATAATTGTTAAACATAGAACATACTGTCAGTAACTTGAAAATAGGTTATAAAATAACAATACAAAAATAATAAAACAATTGATACATTCAACAATTAAATAGTAGTACATTTCTGATTTGATTGAATACAAATAGGTTATGTGAGAAAAATAAGTTTATTATGAAATATAAAACATATGTGGAACTGTCTTGTGAATTCTAGAATACCTGGTAAAAAGAACAACTTTTACATATATGTATGTACTTGCAAATAGCACGTTAATTTGCAAAAAGCTAGCGTATGTGTTAGTAAAAACCATTAATAACAATACCAACAACACACTATGGTGATATACAATATGTTTAATCACAATGTGTACAGTAAATAAAAGCAGTAAGCTTATATACATACCATAGCGCGTCTCTCCACATCTGTGATTGACCCACCGGAAACTGCAGGCAATGTAACAATTTGCGGTTATGTTGTATTTTAATTGTTTAAAAAAAATAATAAAAAACAAAAAAATATAATGATCATAAATGGTAAAATATTTATTTAAATTCTATGATTAATGTGAACATAACAATTTGAGGTTATGTATTTAAAAAAAAAAACTTCAAATGGTAAAATCGCATTATTTTGTAAAAAATGAATTCTATTTAGCTTACTTTTATTTTATTTATGTTCATTTTATATAAATTACATATTTTTTTAAGGAAAGCGAAATGCAGTTAAAGCAATTAGTTGTCAAATATGCATATTATTTTAAATATTATTATATATAAAAATAAATAAATATAAAGAAAATAAATAATAATTGTTATTGTGAATTTTACTTACTATCGGATTTTCCGCTACTAAAATCAGTGCTATGTGTCTTGTCTCCGAGACCACTGAATGAAAAGTCACCCTATAAAAAACCAACAAAATATATTATAATGAAATATTTAAACTGAAAATATTATTTTTTAAACAACAAACAAACAAAAAATGCAGGATTTATAAATCATAGCTTAAGGGTTACAATGTTCTATGTAGCATTTTAAATCATGGGTTTTATCATACATCAGGAATTAATTTTGCAATCATTAATTATGGGAAATTAAAAAAAACATTCTCTATAAATTTAAAAACATTATGCAGAACCTAAAGCAACAATTTATTTAATGAGTTAATAGACATACTTATTTCATTCACGCAGATTTCTTACTTTATTATGTTCTCTTACAATTATCAATCAATAATAATATGTAAGTCTGATAACTGTCTGCAGGGGATTTGGCAATAGTAGGGTCTTAAAGTAAGTAAAGTTGTATTTAAATTAATTTTTATTAACAAAACTTCTTTATTGTCGCCAAATACCATAATATAGATAGTAGGAGCATATTTTAAAATAAGAAATTTGCTTGATGAAATAAAATAGGTTAACACGTTACCAGCTCTCTATAATATCACATTAAAGTATTACTTAAGTAAATAACAAAAAACAAAACTGCAAATAAATAATTTAAAAAAAAATTGCGCCAGTAAAAAGAATTTATTAACTACTAATTAAAACAAATATGTAGTGGTAAATAGCATAAATATAATCTTCATTATATGTTTTTGTAAGTGTTAAAATACTATAATAAAAATATTTACTTTGTAACCTTTTGATATCATTTTTGATTAAATTTGACATCAGGTTTTAATGAAATTTTTAAATTTAAATACTACAGCTAACTATTAATACAAAATAATCTACAATACAAAAACGTTTGAATAAATGCATTAAAAAATATATCAAATCTACAAGAACTACATTTTCACAATACAAATGCACAAAATCTAAAAAAAAACTGAAATAAAATAAAGAAAACGGGGTACACGCTAGCATCAACAACTTACAGGGATGGCTGAACAGCTGCCAGCCGTCGTGCTGAACGTGTGCGATCGGGGCGCAGGCGCTAGCCCGTAGCCGGGCTTCGGGACATGCCGCAGCGCGCTCACCACTGTAGCGATACAGACACAAGATATAGTATGCGCGCAATAGCCGATTGCATACATACAAAGCGATCAAACCTAACGATAAGTCTTAAAAACTAGTACGAACCGGTTCAAACTATTAACTTGATGCAAAATAACAATTGTGATTATATTTAAGTAATTAAATTAGAATCATTGTATCACAAAAGTAATTATTGTACATTAAGTCAGATAGTTTCGTTCGTTCAGATAAATTGATACTACTTACAGAAAATCCGTTATGGCGGCTTGTTGCTGGTAAGGTGGAAGACCGTAATCCATAACCAGGTTTAGGTACTATCCGTAAAGATGATACGACTGTACGACAACACACACATAGCAAATAAAAATAATTACAAAAAAAATCAAAATAAAACCATGCAATTACAGTACCTCTTTAATTTCATGTTTTTAATAATTAAAAAATGGAAATTACAATTTATTAATATAGAATATTTAACATGAAATTAAAGATATAATATCATACATTTTAAACATAAAATAGTTAATTCCTTGTATTAACAAAAAAATAACTAAAGTGATACTAAATCATATTTTAAATGTATTAATATGTCATATAACTAACTCAGGGGTCACAAAACTTTTTAAAAAACGGGCTGAATCAAATCTTTTTAAAACATGGGGGGCTGGACGAAAAAGATTATTACTGAAATCCTATTAGAACATTTATTACGTTTTGAGTTCACGTGTAGAACTAGTGTTGTAGTGTTATAATTAATAGTTTTTTAATAATAATAATAAAGATTGATTTTGTATATGTAATTTATAGGTTATGTGAGATAATAAATCTGTTAAAAACTTAAAGTAAATTATTTTAATTTACACTTGTATACACATATTATATGTACATTCTTAATATATATAAAGCTCAACGTTTCTCTGTCTGTCTGTCTGTCCGTTAGTTACCTTATCACTCGAGAACCACTTATCCGATTTACGTGTTTTTTTTTTAATTCATAGGTACGTTCTCTGGCCAGGTTATAGGCTATATTTTGTTAGGTTAGGTAACATAACAATTAAACAGTGACAATAATAGTAAATTAAGTCGGAAAAATTTTTGCCGTCGGCGCGCTGTTTTGTAATACGCTGCCTAAACCGTTCAATATAGAACAAAATAATGTATTAAAGAATTGTGTAGAATCAAAAGTTCTACAATAAAGTCCGCGACACCATATGTCTAACTTTTATATTTAAGCCACAATGACTGCTTTTATGTTACAAAGAAAACATAAAATATTTGGGTTCTGTTTACATGGACTTATGACCTGCAAAACATTAATCCTTATCGAAATAAATGATTTCATCGTCATAAGTACTTAATGTAGATATAATTTGCCATTTACAGCATCCAATTTGGAGAAAATATCGAAATATACATATTGGAAGATATTATTCGCGCGATTGTGACCGTGCGCGGGGTGCGGCGAGGGAACAGCCGAACAGGCCGGTATTCTTTTGATTGTCAATTGTTTATTTTGTTTTCAATAATTAACTTTTAAATTTAAATAGAACAAAAATTATTTTTACTTTTTGTTCTGATTCGTTTTTGTTAGGTAGGTAATTTAAGTGTTATTTGGTTTTTATTACATTCATAACTAATCGTGTTTGTAATTAATTCAACTATATATTTTTTAAATCCTAAATTCCGTAGTCCACGCGTGTGCCCAGCTAGTCTAATATAAAGGAGAAAAGTAATAATAAAGTTGTTTGAATTATTACATTTGTGTTTAATTAAATGTGGGGTCGGATGAAAACATTTGGTGGGCCGGATCCGGCTCTGGGGCTGTACTTTGGTGACCGCTGAACTAACTACACACACTACTTATTTAACCCTTTAACTACAAGTATTAATTAAATTGTCAATAATCATATCTTAAAATCGCTCAATGTGTTTCATATAACTTATGTTTTGTCTATTGATAATAACTGTAGTTTAAGGATTAAGTATTATAATAATAAAAAAATTATGTGCATAAAAAAATGTAATGTACAAAAAGAAATAAAATAATACAAAAATGTGTGAATTAAATTTTTACTTTACTGATATTATGGGTTATTAAAAATTGAAACTACTTATTTACATTAAAACTAAAATAATCTTCGAGCATATACCTACTAGAGGCAGCGTTTCCGTCCGCCGTGCGAACAAGCGTGCGAGAGAGAAAGCGCGAATAAGTCTACAACCTTTCTCTTTCGCTCGCCGAATTCAGCACGCGGAGCGAGAGAGAAAGGTTGTAAACTTATTCGCGCTTTCTCTCTCACACGCTTGTTTTGCACGGCCGAGCGGCAAGGCTGCCTCTAGTAGGTATATGCTCGAAGAAAATAATAGATATTGGCTATTAATAAATAAACATAATTCAAATAGCTAATTTTTCATGCAATTTTAAAAAATACTTACTTTGTATCAAGAAGGCATTGAAGTATTAGACCCAAATAAAAATTATTTAAAATCGCAAACTGATATTTTATGTTCAAATAAAAAATTATTGAATTATTTTCAAAGAAAATGATAATCATAAAAAGCCTTTTTTACATGACCAAAATACTTACCATTTTTTATATGATTGATTTGCTATTTAATGACCATAAATATAAAATTAATTTATTCTAGTTTTTGGTTTTTCATTATTAAAGACATAGTTAAACTAACAACAATTAAAAAAAATATGAAATTTAATTAGTTTAGTATTTCTTCAACATAAATTAATTTACACCTAGAAACCAAAAAACCGTTAAATTTTGAATTTTAACAAATGAAAAACCAATGCAATTTTTTGAAATTCTATTCCTATTTAACAGAATCAGTTGAATTTGAGATATTAACGTAAATATTTTATATAATTAAAAGATTCAAAATTAGCACTTCTGCTGAATAGTTACAGAATTATTCCATTCAATAGGGTATTATAAACAAAATACAATTTACCGTTATAGCTTGGAATCGTCCCCACCGATCGTCCAACCGATGACCTGCACGTAGAACTGCGATCAAATACTTCATCCTCTTCAAATGGACGAGCGTGGTCTAGATTCCGTGAAGGACTGGCGCCCACTGGTGACTCATACCGTAATCTGTACGCAGGCTCTTTACTAGCAGATGGTGTCCTGAAAAATATATAAATAATATACAGGACTCAGATGTATTTTAACTTTTTCCCAACTTACCTGGAAGCATTACGTGGATCAAGATGCGACGCTTTCCACTGGCGCATTTTTTCACGTTCCCGCACGTTCTGAAGGAACACTTTGCCTATTCCAGTTGCTATCTTTTCTAGTTCTTCCTCCTCTTTTTTCAGTTTTTCTATTTTCTCGTTGCTTTGCACTGCTTTATCCACCTCGTCCTCTTCGTCAGATATAGGCACACCTTTATACGAGTCCGACCATCGCCGCCTACGTTCTAGGAGTTAAAAACGTCTTTATTAACAAGCCAACAGGATTTCATTCTTCAGAAAAAGTTTGAACTGTTTTTAAGTATCCTTAGGGGGGGGGGGGGGGGGGGCAAGGTTTTAAAATGCATTTTTTTAAAATTTTTTTCTGAATGTACAACATGTCGAGAGTATTGTGTCAAAATTTCAAGTAAATCGGAATAAAACTAACGAAGATACAGCGTTTCAAGCGACCGACCGTCATGCTCGATTTTTATACGGACAAACTGCACGTACAAGTAAAGAGGGTAGAACCCAACTTAGGCAAAAGCAAAAAGATGCATTGGACATCCTGAATGACAGTGTTTCACTGTACGAAGCTGGCATTGATGATTCTGTGTAATTATAAAAAATTATACCCTTTTATTGATGCTTAATTTTGGATGTTCGAGTATAATAAACTTTAAATCGATTTTCTCGCAAATGTCAGTTTTGAAGTTCGTGAACATTATAACTCAAAATCTACTTGACCGATTCTTTTGAAATTTTAAACACTATTTCTACACATAAATCAACAGGTAATCACGGAGAGTTTTTTTTTTTTTACCATTTTTTTCCATTTTATAATAACAAATTCACCGAAATTTTTAGCAAAAATCACGTTTTTCACTTTCAAATGCTGCCAAAAATAATTAAATCGAAAAAAAAAAAAACTCTCTGTGACTACCTAGGGAAACAAATCACCTTTCAAGCACATTTCGATTTTTTTGTTTTACATGATCCGGTAACGAGTTATGGTGTTCACCGCATAACAACTTTTTTTCAAGGCGCCTCCAGAGATTTGCTGTCATGGGCTTATTTTTTGATATTTTTAATTGAAAATTTTTCCAAAGATACTTTAGATGTCATACTATAACGTGTATATGAAATAAATAAACCAACATTATTCATATCTTCAAAAAAAAATCATGAAAATATGCCTTTTTTTCGCCTTTAAAACCTTACCCCCCCCTTAATATATGTTAGTGCGCTTATAACTTGAAAAGAACTGGCAGCAAATTGATTTAAATTTGCTGCCAGTGCGCTCTTTTACAATACGCTGCCTAAACCGTTAAATATTAAACAAAATAATGTAATAAAGAATTGTGTAGAATCAAAAGATCTAAAATAAAGTCCGCGATATCATAAATCTTACTTTTATATTTAAACCACAATGACTGTTTTTATATTACATAGAAAATTAATAATATTTGGGTTCTGTTTACGTGAACTTATGATCTGCAAAGTAATTAATATAATTTTGTTAGTTATTTACCAGGATCAGTGTAGGGGTAAGGTGGAGCAGGAAAGTCGTCCCGTTCTATCTTGGTTGGCTCGCCGGGCTTAGGGGGCTTTGCATCCGGAAAGTGGGCCAGTTCTATTGGCTCCTCGTTATTCATGTGCGGGGACTTGGGTCGGGGTGTCTCGCTACGAATGGAATCCACCAGAACCTTCATCGCCGACTTGTTCTTAGAGTGGCGGCCGCTCGTCGAACTGCTCCTCACTGAATGAGCAGCTATAAGAAAATAATAAATGGAATTTGGTCTCTCGTATTTCAAATCTAAAACTTACATGTCGGGCGATGGAAATGTGGTGACGTAGGTGGTTTGTCATAAGGGTCGATGGGGCGACGTAGATACCCCTGTGACGGTTCCTCCGTCAGATAACTGTACGTGCATATTCGAGAGATGTCTTCAACCAGTCCACCTGACTTGTTGTACTCACGCAAGATCAACCCAGGAGAGCCTGTACGATAGTTAAAGTGCTATGGAGACAAAAAAACAAATTAACATGTAGCGACGTTCCCACGCTAATATATTAAATATAAAAGTTTAATGTAAATATTTCATACACACATTTATTTTTAATAAATAATTTTATTGCAGTTAGGCGACAAATTTCTTTAATTGCTTACAAGATTATAAAACTTTCAAATCTCTTAAGCCTGTCCATTTCGTTTTAAACACGTTCGATTTTGAATTCCCGATAATGCTGGCGGTAAAGATCCAATAAACATTTAAACATGCCGACCGGGGTTTTTCCAAAACGTTCTGAATTTTTCCCCCTCTCTAAATAACTATCGCTATCCTTGTCTAACCGCTCTGAAACAGGAACTTTCATTTTTCGAGGCAGGACACTTCGTTTCAATTCCTGACATAGTAAACATCTCGCTATACACTCGGTTTCAACTCCTGACATAGTAAACATCTCACTACAGTACCTTCGCGCTGAATGTGATTTGACCGCGACCGACGTGATTAATCCGCAACCAACGTGATTTGTCCGCGATCGACGTGATTTTTCCGCGAGTGACAAGTTGTGTTTTTTCTTCACGTGAAAATAGTGACAATTTTATCGTGTAACTGACAATTGAAAATAGTGACTTGAAAACAGTGCAATCGACAAACTTTAATTGTGCCATTGATAATTTTTGTTTGTAAAAGTGTTTCGCGCAATTGACAAAGTGAGTTCAAAATAAACATGGCGTTACAAGGAAGAAGTGATACCGCATTGCACGGAAATCAACTCGCGTCAGTTAGCGATCTGTCTATAAATCGCGTAGCAGCTCGCATACCACCGTTCATTCCAACAGATCCAGAACTTTGGATTTCGATAGTGGAATGGAGCGGGTGTAACAACCGACGTTACATAGTTCGGGTATGTAATGGATGTATTAGAACCGCAATACGCGCTCGAAGTGAGAGATATTATAGTAGCTAACTTTTCGGGCTGTTGTCCACGTTGTCGTATTTTTCTTACACTTGACGTTTCGACTCTCATGTCGGAGTCTTCTTCAGAAGTGATTCTGAAACTGGTGTCTTCATCCTGTGTCGGTCCTTATATGCCTGTGTTGTCTGTGGTCATGCGTGGCGTTCCGGATGACTGGTAACCACGCCTTCGCTAGTTCAATCCCCTTATAGCGGTTGAAGTTGTTGGGATGCTTTTGGATCTCGATGGCTTCCTGGGCCAAAATCTTGATTCCCTAGCGAGTATTTTTGTATCCTCGAATTTGATGGTATGTCCTGTGTGGGTTTGGTGTTCTGCCACTGCCGACTTTTCCCAGTGTTGGTGTTTGGTTTGGCTGATGTGCTCCTTAAGTCTCGTGCTGATGTGTCTGCCAGTTTGGCCGACATAAACTTTCCCGCACGTGCATGGTATACTGTATACGCCCGGACCTTGGAGTTGCTGGTGTTCACCTCGCGCTTTTGGAAAATGCGATGCTAGCTTTCTATGAGCTTTGAAAACTGTTTTTATTTCATGTTTTCTCAGGAGTCTGGCAATTTGTCGGTGCAACCTTGGACGTATGGTAGGTAAGCGGTCGCTGTGTGTGTTTCTTTTTCTTTTTCCTTGTTTTGTTCTTTTCGTATAACTCTCTCGATGGAGGTTTTGGAGTATCCATTTTTCTTTAGGGCCATACGTAGGTGATTAAGTTCTTCTTCCAAATGTACAGGTTCACTGATCTGTTTCGCTCTATGTATTAGGGTATTGATGACGCCCTGTTTCTGCGAAGGATGATGGTAAGAAAAATACACAGCCCGAAAAGTTAGCTACTATGGACAACGGCCACGAAAGCCTACAGAAGATAAATGAGAGATATTATATTGAATAAACCGACAACAGATGCGTACGCGACGCTCAAATCAGAATTGATCAAGCCGCCTCTTCGAGCTCGAAGAAATGGGTGACAGGAAGCCGTCACAATTTTTACGCCATCTCCGGGGACAGCATACAACGTACCCTGTGGTGCGGACGACTACCCGCAGATATACAGACTATTCTCGCGGCGCATAAAGAACTCAGCCTCGACAAAATCGCCGACTAAGCGGACTCGATGGTTGAGCTATCGTCGCGACGACCAACGATCGCGGAAACCGCAACCCAGGGCGCGACAACCGACCGGATTCTAGAATATTTACAGCAAATGAAACTAACGCTGGATCAAGAAATTGCTTCAATTCGCAGTGAAGTAAGTGTACTAAAAAGCGACAGAAATCACCATCGCTGTAGATCGCAATCTCGCAATCGCAGCTACGCTCAAGGCGTGTGTTGGTATCACAATGTACCTTGCACACAGTCACTAAAAACATATTTATATTGTAATTTGTAAACTTTTCTTTAACCCTTCAATCATCAAATTTTGAGATATACAGTGCGTTCACGATGAAAGGAACAAATTCGTTTAAAATTCAGGTAATTATTTTGTGGAAAAACGCTCGGACCCGTCGATTAGTATTTTTAGTTGCGGATTTTTTGACATAAGAAAATTCTATACAGGGTGTCTCAGAAAAAACATATGCAGTCATCATTGATTTTTTTAAATGGAACACCCTATATATTATACCATTTTTGAATTGTGCGATAAATTCTAAATACTTTTTGTACAGTATATCATATCTCTAAAATCAGTGGTTTTCGGAATAATGACGTTTGAAAATTGGCATTTTGAAATACACACAAGTAAAATAAAATGTTTAAATAGAAAAAATAAACTTTGAACATTTTTTTAAAAGCCAACAAAAACATCCTAGTATTGTAAAAAAAAAGAAAAAAAGAAGAAAAAAAAAAAAATTTTAAAAAAACATTGAACTTTTTTTTTCCTTTTTTTCTTTTTTTTTGCAATACCAGGATGTTTTTGTTGGCTTTTAAAAAAATGTTCAAAGTTTATTTTTTTAATTTAAACATTTTATTTTACTTGTGTGTATTTCAAAATGCCAATTTTCAAACGTCATTATTCCGAAAACCACTGATTTTAGAGATATGATATGCTGTACAAAAAGTGTTCAGAATTTATCGCACAATTCAAAAATGGTATAATATATAGGGTGTTCCATTTAAAAAAATCAATGATGACTGCATATGTTTTTTCTGAGACACCCTGTATAGAATTTTCTTATGTCAAAAAATCCGCAACTAAAAATACTAATCGACGGGTCCGAGCGTTTTTCCACAAAATAATTACCTGAATTTTAAACGAATTTGTTCCTTTCATCGTGAACGCACTGTATATAATTTCACATTTCAAAATGGTTAAAATTATATTAAAAAAATAAATAATGTAAATGATAACCGAGCATAAATATTGTAAATAAATAAAATAAATAAAAAATAAACAAACCTTTCTAGACAAACTACTGTAGGGACTGCAGAGTGAGCCATTTAAACTTGGTGTACGAGAACGCAAGGAAAACTGTCAACATAACGTATTCATGCAAAAATAAAAACAAATAAAACATAGATAAAGTAAAATAAAATATAATATACACTTACGAAATAACAATAAGAATTACCAATAAAAAAAAGCGTGATTTCAATTAACAATTGATGAATAAACATGTATTTTTTGAAATAAGCAAAAACTAACTTTTTGATCAAAAAAAAAAATGTGATATAAATATTATTTAATTATCTGTAATACATTAAAATAATTTTTACATGCACTACACCAGTGGTCCTTAAACTTTTTTTTTTACTTAGAACTTGTGTTGAATTGAAAATTGTGTATTGTATAAAAAATATCCCCATAAATTTTGAGAACCACTGCACTACCGCAGTTAACCAACCATACCTGCATCTCGCTAGCACCAGAACTGCTCATGTGGTCGTACTCCTTGGTATGGGCACGAGACTCTGTGTCTGTACAGTGCCCGTTCTGCTCTCCGGTGCCATTAATAACAGCTCCATTTTCCGTGGGGCCAGGACCGCAGCGTGGGTGCCAAATGGCGCCCCCTTGCAAGTACATCTCCTCACCATCGCCAAACGGATCTCCGCACTTGCTGCAGCGAGCACACGTCGGATGGAAGTGGTGGTTATCGCCAGCCTGATAAAGAAATTAATTATTTATATCTATATTCAAGATAAGCATGAAATGTATAGGGATTTCCTAAACAATAAGAGATACAGATTCGATTAAATGAGATGAATTATTTGTAAGGAAGGAGTGAGTATTACTACATCAAAAAATATTAATAATTGTATGAGGTTTAGGTGGTGTACCCAAAAATTTGATTTTTTTTTAAATGGCTATAACTTTTTTGTCAAAGTAGATAGGTACTTTTTGTTTGCAGTTTCTTAAAGCACTTTTCATGTAGAATTGATTGGTGTATTTAGAATTTTTATTTCACTTTTAGTTTCCGAGTTACAAGCCCTAACTTTAGTTTTTCTTATTCTATTAATGAATTACCTGCAAGACTTTGCCAGAGATGTATCTATTGCAATAAGCACACTTGACACCGAACCGTTTCTGGTAATCGCGTTCACAATACGGGATGCCATCCTTTCCCATGTACTCTCCATGAAGTACGCTTCCACAAGCCCCACACTTAAAGCACCATATATGCCATTGGCGGTCTAATGCGATCAATGCCTGCCCCTCTTTCAGTTCTTCTTGGCAGCCAGCACACTCTAAAATAATTAATTCAAGTTACGAACTATATGTTATTTTGGTTTGTTTTTTTAATTATTTTACCATTAGGATTGCTGCTAGTTGGACTTAGTTGAGGAGTACTTGCTTCACGTACTGGTATCTGGTAACATTTTTGACACAGCACTTCTTTTCCTGTATATGTCACTTTCTCTCCCGTAGGGAAAGCTTGACGACACCTAGCGCACGTAAAACATTTCTGATGGTATGTGTTTCCTAATGCACTCACCACCTACAAAAACAATATTAATATTTAACCTTTTGACTCATGTTTAAATACAATAAAAATTAAGCTTGAATGAATGTCTCCTATGAAATAAGTTTGACAATGTGTTAAAACTCACTTCTCCTTCGACGTAGTCTTTACAGACGGCACACTTTGTACCAAAGTTCTTCTGGTAGTCGGCAGTGCAGTAGTACTCGCCATCCTTGGAGAAGAAACCGCCTTGTGCCAAGGAATTGGTGCATACTTTACATTTGAAACACGTCGTGTGGAAGTATTTGTCTTGAACCCTCAGGACCTCGCCTGAGCATTTCTTCTTACATGCCTGACACAAAGTTTTACCTGCAATCAAAAAGGTAAACTTAAAAATTTTTTTTTTAGAATTATGTATTAGAATCTAAATGATTTTGTGCATTGTTCAAATAGACATTCTAGTATAGGTCTTGAGGCCTTGATATGAATCTTGGCTTCTGGGTGTAAGCCGTGTCGATTTGGCCGAGTTATCGGCCAACGTTTCGTCACACATTGTAGTGGACATTATATTTTTTTAAATATAATGAAAATGTAAAAAAAATATAAGTGCTAAAAGGCGTTAAAAAATATATCTGATACAATAATGGTGATAAGCCCATGACCTCCTTGATGTTTGATTTTTATTTGATGGATGTAGAATTGTAGAAGTAGAAAGTAAACTATGATATCATTTTAACACGTTAACAAAATAGGGGCTCACCTTGGACCACCTTTAGTAACATTAAATGTGTCAAAGGATATATAAACACGCAGTTCAAAAAGAAATATTCGATTAAGTACCAACAAAAAACAAATACATGATGTCATACATAAATAAAGCCACTGTGATGAGTCAAAAAATTGTTAATGTTTGGGAATTTTTTTTAATAAGTATAACTAATTATTTTAAGATTGAGTAAAGGACATTTTAATAAGTATATATTCAACTTATTTAGTACCAATTTTCATTGAAAAATATTAAAAATTTACAAAGTTATGAGTCTCGATGTGATGACCAAAAAAAAATATTTTTGTCCATATCTATATGGTTGCACGTAGCCGTTTTTTTTTTAAAATTTAATTATTTTATAAAATGGCGACATGTTTTTTTTTATTTTTTAACTGTTTTTTTTTGTAATTCGAGTGGTTTCAAAAATATCAAAATTTTAAAAATCGGCTACGTACAGACAGCTACTAAAATTACGAAAATTTAGAAAAACATTTTTTTTAATCGGTTCATTAATCTTTGAGGAATCACTGGAACCAGATCGAAAAAAGACGTTTCGAGAAAAACGCATGCATTAAAAAATCGATATAAAAAAATCGATACAAAAACCTTTAAAATATTTTATATACATATAATATATAATAAGCCTTATTTCAAAACTAAAGGGTTGGGTACCATTTACCCCCTAAATAATATCATGGTTCCTACATCCTACCACGCACTCCCAAAACTTGGAATTGTTGGTGGGCCCCCTACGAAATTTTTTTCGAGCAGGTTTATTTTTGGTAAGTTAATTTTTTTAGGTCTGTCATTTAAAAATTTTAATTCGTAATGCCAATGAATTACTTTTTGCTCGTCGCATCAGATCTCAGAACTAGAGTCCTGACAGATCTCCCATGTGGGGACCATGAACAATATACAATATAAACTAAAGTGGTTTCTGGGTGCAAGTTACGTCTTATTTGTATTTCACAGACGGGGTAAGGAAGGTAATAATAAACTAATTACATACAATTACGTCAACTGTATTAATTCCCTTTCGTTTATAGCTCAGATCGTGTGAGATATGTACCATATATGGCAAACTTGACAAAAGAAAGCTGTGTCAGTCAGCGAAAGTGAAATTATCGCCCCCGGCGGGCGGAACGACTTTTGCTTTCCTCCGAAACCCGCGAGGTGAATGACACACGTGGTGTTATGTACCAGAACATACGAAATGTATAAATAGATACATAAAAAAATCAAATAAAATGATCGAGATGTACTTTTCTTGATTTTAAAATAACGATACTCAATTACTACAGAGTGGCTCATAAGTACCTATATATATGAAAAGAAAAAACATCTGCCAAGTAAATACACAGTGCTTCAAATTAATTGCCTGGCATTGGCTAACCATTTAATATGTCTACTATTTTCCTAAAAAGTATTAGTTCGAAATTTTTCTTAAGACACACATTTTTCGTATATTTTTAACTTTTTGACAATTTCAATTTAAATCTAAAATGCAAATGTCAAAATGACATTTAATATGTCAAAGTAAATATCAATTTAAAAAAAAAACAAAAACAAAAAAAACACGATTTTTTAAAACAAATTGAGATAATTCTTTGTAAGGGAATATTTTACAACAAACGTTGTAGATCTATATTATAGGAAATTAAATGCTCTACAAAAAAGATTCTATAAAATGTTCACGTAACATGTGTCGTTCTTGAGATATCTTGAAAAAATAAATATTTTGGGATGTCATCCCTTCCCCTTCAAGCCAGACCCAACCATCCAACCAAGTTTCATTAATATCGGTTTAGTTATGCGTGTGACAAGGATTCTGGAAACAGACAGACAGACAGACACGAAACGAAAAGTGTTTGTTTTGCCACGAAACGGAAAGATTAATTTAAAATTTTGAAACTGGAGAACAATTTTTTTTCTCATTCTAAAATGATCACAAAGCTTCTCGTATCTTTGATATTGTGAGAAAGCAATAGTATATACTAGAACATATTTATATCATCTATATTATATTGTATTTCATTTTTTTGACCACATAATATAATATCAAATTTTAAGTTCAAAGAAAAAATATTCATCTAGAAATAAAAATGCATCTAGATGAAATTATCTCGTAATTTAAATTTAGTATATTTTGTGCTTGTCTAATAGTTCGTGACTACAAAGGGTTAAAAAAGAATAAACAACATGAACCGGCTAAATTTAAAATTTAAAAAGACAGGTTTCAGTTTTTTTTTTTTTTTGCTATAATAGCGGTATTTCTAGTTGTGAGGTTTCTTTGTTAGAAGTCAAAAAAGAATACAGAATTTATTCGTCTGTGAATTACCATGAAATAAGATTTTACTTTATAAATAGTCGCGTCAAATGGGTCCTATTCAGTTTTGCTCTAACTCACATCGTTTTCGCTGAATCGATGATTTAAACATAAGCGGCTGTCAAGTTTTTTGTTTTTATTTTTTTGTGTGTATTTCCCGGGGGTCCCCGCTCCAAAAGGTTTCTGATTTTAAATAATATAAAAAAACAAAACTAAAAACAAAAAATCATCAAAATCGGAGCTGTTCTTGAGGACTTTGAGCCAAAATGCTTCGTTGACGCGACTAAAATAATACATTTGAATTACTTTGGAAATTTAGTACCAGGTTGATTATAAATAAAAACATTATTTTTTCGAAGAATTCTTTATCTTTATATATAAAAACTAGCTGATACCCGCGGCTTCGCTCCCGTGGATTTCTAAGCTCCTTATTCTTTCTTCCCTCCTTCCGATTTCAACTAATAGATAGGTTAAGTTTAGGTGTATAATTTTTGTATATTTTGTGTAAATTCCATGAAGTTGGAAAAAACAATTCGCGATTAATCGTGTGTTGTGGGCATGTTGGGTGGGCATGATTACTATGTTTAATTGAATTAATATCAATAACACCGGGTTCAATGCGCTAGTTGTTTGATAAAATTTGGGTCGCTGTACTAAAAAGTTTGATAACCACAGTTTTAGATACATCGGCAGATAGTGGAAGCCTTATAACTTATACTTTTTAAATTAGAATTATACCTACATAGTTGAAGCTATAAAAATCTAGGAAATATCTCAACGGAAGCTAAACCAGTTGATATACGATTACAGTAATATCAGTATTACTTCCGGTAAATAAAGCCATACCTATATTGGTTTTATTACAGAAAATACTGCATTAGTAAACATAGTACATATACAAAATACACATATTATTTATTTTCGAAGAAACATTTTTTTAAATTTACAATAAAAAAAACTCACCTCTTTTAACAACAGTTTTATCCTTGACAGGCGATTTTTTAAGATCGGTAGGTTTAGCATCGTTGCCATTTAGTTTCTTATCACTTATTTTATTATTTGTTACAGTTTGTTCACTTAGAATTAACTTATCAGATTCTATCTTAGCATCTCGTATCAAGTTTTTATTTTTATTCTTCATTTTGTATGATTACTTACACTTTGCCACACTAAATATTAAAATAATTATAAATATATTATATAATAAGGCTAGGTAGATAATAAATGTTTGAGAACCGCATGTATAATAACTTAATAACGATAAGTTGGATATTTTTTAAACAACGATAAGAAATATAAACACCATTATAAAATTATTATTTTTATTAATAAAACGTTGATAAGATATTTATAGTTTTATATAAACATTTGTACAATTTTTGCTCAGATCAGGAAATGTAAAAAATTAATTTCTAACAAAACAATTCCGCAATAATAATGTCAGTTTTCATGTTTAATTGACAGCAAATTTAAATCAATTTATTATAAATAATTATTTAAATATTAAGAACAACGAACGATTAACATATGTAAATGCAGTAATTTAAAAACGAAGTATGTCAAATGGGATACGCAATCAATGATGACGTCAAAATATTTAATATTTAGCATCGGTTACTTAGCAATGGTTAGATCCGACCGCACTTTAACTCTCGCTAATGGTACATTTTTGTCAACAATCAATTTCAATCAAAAATTTAACACCGGTTAGATCTGACCGTACTTTAACTCTCGCTAATAGTACATTTTTGTCAACAATCAATTTCAGTCAAAAATTTAACACCGATTAGATACGACCGCACTTTAACTCTCGCTAATGGTACATTTTTTTCAACAATCATATAATCAAACCACAACTTCATTATATCGCCATTACATTTATAATCTATACAATAATTTAAATAATTATGGTAAACAACAATTATTTATACTACTACTTAATTACAGAGCCATTAAATTTGAAATTTATATATTATGGATAATACTCGTAGCTAAAGTGTTTAATTCCTAAAACCTCACAAACAATATAATTGTATGCAACACATTAAGCAATACCAGATAAAAAAGTCGTAACATTTTTATAGTTTTATGTTAGAAATTCTGTATGCAAATATATTTAAAACATTTATTACAATACATCTGAATATAATGAACACAGATTTGAATTTTCCAATTGTTGAATAAATGAAAAACATCTGTCAATTAAATGCATAGTGCTTCCTCGTGCTAAATTCGCCAAAGATAATAAATCATTGAACAATTTTAATAAAAACCGATGCTTTCATGATTTATTTTAAATTTAATTAATTAAGAACGTAACTTGCAATTATTTACATACATACACATAATTACTTCTAATAAAAAACAATACTTTTAGCCTTGTGACTAACAAATTGTAAACACGAGTTATATTTAAAATAAATATTAATTGATGCCAAAATGTCACATTTGCCAGAAAAGGTGTATAAATACAGTAATTAGACATACTGCAAAATGAATGCATTTAAAAATTGCAACCTTGGCACACTTATATCCAGTAAAATTAATATCAATTAATATTTGATACGTAATTATGATTGTTATTAACTTGTTAAACAATAAAATGTATAGGTGAAAATATTTTGAAAAGTACTGGTACTGGCACCAGTTATGGCCGCTATAAAAGCAAAGTTTACTGATTTTGTGATTGACAGGTTTCTTTTTGCAATTCTCATGAACTCATGTTATTAATAAAACAAGTAACTCTTTATTTAATCAATTTAATTATCAAAGTCCGTAAATATAGTTTGCTTTTTAAATTATAGCATTTTATTTTGTTTATGTTTTTTTCCAGTAATGGATAAAATAAAATCAATAATGAGCACGCAGTGATGGATACTTGCTAATGATTACAAAATGATAAGTATTACGACACAAAAGTTATAAAAGAAAGAATCGTCAAGTTTGAAACAATGTAAAGCAGTTGCTATGATAAATTATACTAATAATTAGTTTAAATGTCCACCATTTTGATACCTATTGGCCGATTGTCATCAAATCACGCTGAGAGACAGTTAAATGTATATAGATTAATATTCAGAAATGGTAGTAATCAAATATCAACAAATACTTCATTTAATTATAAAATAGCCATTACTGGCCACTCTTGGATATAGTGGTGCCAGTACCTTATCCCAATAATATTTCTTCTTTACTTCTAGATATGGTAATCATTGAAATAATTACGAAAATATATTGCTTTTCGATGGTGTTATAGCCCCCATTCCTAAAAATGTCCCCCGCCCCAAAGATTTTAATAAAATTATTTTTTGCTATTTAAAATAATTCTATTTCTGTTTTCTACACCTACGTTTTAAAAAAATCGATTGTTTCATGAAGTAAATCGTTCTGGTTTGAATATTAAGAAATGTTTTTGCATATACATATGAAAGTGACAGGTTCGTCAATTCAGTAAATAAATTAATAAATATAAATACTAATCAAGGAAGTACTTTCATATGTTAGAAAGGGAAATATATAAAGATTTTTTATGTGTCACTTATAATAACCACATTTCCTTAGATTAATAACTATAATTAAAAAAATTACACCTGTTAACATTTTAACACGTAGCACGATTCTATTAAAAATATAAAACTTCAATCATAATTAACATAGAGTGTGATCAAGAAATCGCTAAACGAAAAAAAAAATGTATGTAATTTTTGAAAATAAAACTAAAAATATTTATATCTCTATATAGGTATAAAAATGAATGTTCGTTTATATGAGGCTTACAGACTAGAGAATTACTGAACCGATTTCATTGTGATTTTCACCAATAGTTAGATAATATTTCTGTGCATATTCGTGGTTATGTACTAATTAAAATTACTATACAATTACTAAAGAAACATTTCACTTTCATGAAAGGTAAAATATTTGATTTTCATACAAATTCTAAGACAAGACCTGGTGTTTCCTGGGAGTTTGAAAATATAATTTTACACGATTTTCTCAGTAACTACTGAACGGATTTTTTCCGGTTTTCACTAATGGATAGATTTTTTAGGTGTATAATTTGTAGATATTTTGTGTTGTGAGCATGTTGAATATTTTAGGTCACTATGATTTTGTAGGATATTAACCCGGGTAACATCAGGTCCATGTAATTACTATAATAAATAAACAAGTGAACAACAATAAACTTCAAAAATACACACTTTTAATTAAATGCCTATATATCGGAAGAAAATAATGCCTTTATCGTTCGATTTAATCAAAATGTATATATCATAAACTACAAATTAAGTTATGTCCAAAAATAACCCGCCCATTAAAAGATACCACACGATTATAATCACCGGTATTGTTTTACTGTATAATTAATCCGTAGGTAGAGAGCGTTCAATAAGATACTGACATGTTTATGAATATTTTTCAGTTTCAGTATATACAGCGTGGACCAGAATAAATATTTTATTTTTGGATAATATGATTGATTGTATTGGAATTTTATTTGTAATATTAGTTATTTTTAATATTATTACGTTTCACATCCTGGTTAATGAATGAATATTTTAAATACTCTGCATTTTTTTCGTATGAGAATAATTATTTTTAATTTTTGACTTGTCTAATTCGCTTCTATTTTAGATTAAATTACAGCTATTGAAAGCAGGAAATATGGTTATAATTTATAATGAATCACAAATTAACAATACATTTTTTATAATACTTTGAGTCACACAAATTAGTTTTAATTAACGAAATATTAAAACTTAGATGTACTTAAATAACATAATATATCTAAAGAGAGCCGTCTAACAGTCAAACTAAGAATATTTTTATCTATTAATTAATAGACTGTGCAGTGTTTTTTTATTTTAGTTAATTTTAGCTGTTCAGTAAATCTCTATATTTGTATGAGGTTTATAGACTCAGGAATTACTGAACCGATTTCAATGCGGTTTTCACCAATAGATAGATAATTTTTCTGTGCAAAATCGTGATTATTAATATTTTTGGAAACCTATTAGATTTAACATGAAAATACTAAAAAAATCTTTATCAAGTCGAGTTTTGTTTCATTTAGACATATAAAAATATAGTATCTACAAACCCCTGGAATACAGAATTCTATAATTTACGGTTTAAATATTTTATTAATTTAGGAATTGAAATATAAAGAAACATTTCATTTCTATGAAAGGTAAAATAATTATTATTGCTGCTTACCTATTTATTTTCATTTTTTTATTTTCATACAAATTCTAAGACGGGGCTTAATGTTTCCTGGGTGTTTGAAAATATAATTTTACAAGATTTTCTCAGTAACTACTGAACGGATTTTATTCCGGTTTTCATTAATAGATAGGTTAGGTTTAGGTATATAATTTGTGGATATTTTGTGTAAATTTCACAAAAATCGTGGTGAATCTTGTGTTATCGGCATGTTGAATATTTTAAGTCACTATAATTTTGTGGATATTAACCCGGATAACACAGGGTCCAACGCACTAGTTCTTTATAATAGGTATTGGACATTTCAGAAATGTATGTGCCTGCCTTCAGTAGTTAGAAGACTGTAACAGACAGACAGACAGGCAGACTGCTGATTCTATAAGAGCACCCTTTCCCGATGATATCGTGTTGAGTTTAAAATTTTTTATAAATTTCAAAAATAAATTAAAACCGATGAGTTAAAAACACACGTTTTTTAACCAATTTTTCGCCAAACGTTACTAAAATAAATCATGTACATGTGCAATAAACATATTACATAATCAGTGTGTGTATGTGTGTAAGTTTCAAAGAACATATTGCATTGCTAATTATAACTTCTTTCAGTTTCAGCCGTTATCTGTCATTAATGAAAATAAAGTTAATGCGAAATGTTCGATTTTGAAAAGTAGTTCATAATGTTCGCTTTTCTTATTTCAGAATCTCGCTAGTTCATAAATAGATATGTTTATAGCTGTTTTGTTGACAACACATTTATTTTTTTCGCGTTTAAGTTTTGAATGAATTGTATTCATAGAAATTAAACGATATGGTACTGGCGCCAGTCTTGGATAATACCCCAGTGTTAGACTTAGCGGCGGATTGACGTTAAATGCCGCCCTGGACAAAAAAAAATTGCCGCCCCTCTGCCCTCTGTGTCCAACCTTTTGAACCATCTGGGCCGCATCAAAAATAGCATTTAATATTAATTTACACGCTCAATTATAAAGCTATAATACCTCTACGTCTTATTTTCTTGTATTTTAGTCGATATTTGTATGACGAGTTGCAGGAAATTTCACTAAAAAATTTTGAATTTTTTATTTCGTTAAAAGTATGTTTATTGTATAGAAAATGACGTGAAAAGTTGTTTGTTTCAAACCGCAGGTCTGTATCTCAAACCGTTCTTGAGATATAGCCCCTCAAAGTTTTAGTTTTTTCAAATTTTTGGAGAAAAAAGACCATAACTTTTGAACGAGTGGTCGGAATTGATTTTAGTTGACGGATTTAGAATCAGCGTGTCAAAATCTATATAATGACATGTATAATACCTTTAAACTAAAAAAAAAAATTTTCGCGAAAAATCGAAAAAATTCAAAGGGGTATACCTTAAAAAAATGTCGATTTTTGACCAAATTTTTTTTGTCACATTTTCAAGTATTATACATGTCATTATATAGATTTTGACACGCTGATTTCAAATCTGTCAACTAAAATCAAATCCGACCACGCGTTCAAAAGTTATGGCCTTTTTTCTCAAAAAATTTGAAAAAACTAAAACTTTGAGATGCTATATCTCGAAAACGGTTTGAGATACAGACCTGCGGTTTGAAACAAACAACTTTTCACGTCATTTTCTATACAATAAACATACTTTTAACGAAATCAAAAATTCTAAATTTTTTAGTGAAATTTCCTGCAGTGAACTTCAACTCGTCATACAAATATCGACTAAAATACAAGAGAATAAGACGTTGAATCATTTAGTTACTATATAAATATATAAAAATTTATTTAAAAAACTAAAAGCTTTCATAACTAGTTTTTTTTGTTAATAGAAGGGGGAGGATTGACAAAATATGCTTCCCTTATTAAAAATTTCACGTCTCGCCACTGATGAAAACTTAAACTTTGATAAAAATTCTAATAAAAACCTTATCTTGATAATCGGTAATTGAACTATTACTTTTTAATCGATTTTTGATATCTGATAACTTTATTAATGAAGTGCTTTTCAGAAAATGACATTAATGACTCAACATTTCACGACTTATTTGTAAATACAGCAATCCCCCCGTTTAACGCGGTTAATTTGTTCCGTGAAAACAACGCGTAAATTGAACAAAAGAAAACTATGTAAAAAATATATTTGTTTCAAATATTTTGGGTTAAGTTTACCTAAACTAAAACTATTCAACCTCATTTTTAAGGATGTTGCACCACTCTTCTCTAGTCCGGGTTATTTTTTTCGAATTCTACGCCTCAAAATCTACAATAATCAATCATAAAATTGCTAAAAGTTTCTGTCAAAATGCTTGCTTTATTGGACTATTTGTGTAAATTTCATCAAATCAGAAAAAAAAAACAATTCGAGGCTAACCGTGTGCTGTGGGTATGTTGGGTGGGCATATCGGGTGAGCATGTTGGGTGTAACCAGTGACGGCTACTGCCCAGGGCGGCGGCAGATTCTTTAGTCTCTCTTAGTTTAATACACAACATTCCAAAAAAAAAAAAACAGGACGATAAAAAATTAGTGGGACTAAAAAAAGAAAAAAAGGTCATCAAGTTCTTATTTACCTGCTCTAACTTTTTACTTCCATGTTCCGAAGGAAATGGAAGTATTGTAATACCATCGAAAAATCGTGTCCGAGAAAATGACAAATTCTGATTGTACTAACATCAAAACGTAAAGAAAAGTTAATTTCCGCATGGCGGCTGTGCGTGTGTCTGTGTGTCTGTCTGTCAGGATGTAGATTTTTTTTTCGTTCACGATAACTACTGTAAAAATGCACCGATCTGAATTATTTTTGGGGAAAATATTTGTCTCAGTGAGTACTCCAGACCTATTGATTTTGGTGCTAATCGGATAAGGGGTTTTGGAAATATTCGAAATTTTGTAACTTTTTTCGTCAAAAAAATGAATATTGCGAGTATTATCTCACTAATTTTGATAAGATTTGGTACATTTGCAGTTCAATTGAATCTAAGGGACATTTATTATTTGTACGTGCCTAAACAGCCATTAAAGGGATGAAAAACACACTTAAAATTTGAATTTTAAATACTAATATGTCATTAATTCATGTTGCCTTGGAAACAAATGCAACTAAATTCAAATTGTCAAATTAGTTTTTCTACGAATGTGAATTATGTTTTTGACATTAGAAAACTAATATTTATATACAAATGGCAAAAAGAGCTGTAACCGTTGTAAGTATATATGTTTTTTTAATGTATTACGATATGTATATTCATAGTAGTAGGTTATATAAATAAAATATTTAAAATTAAAAAATGTATATTTAAAAATTATTTAAAAAGATAGATAGAACATGGAAGTCATGTATGGTTCTCCATACCGATATTTTATTTAAAAAAAAGGTCTGACATCAAAAATAGATTATATTTTCCCTTGAAGAGTAGAGGGGCGGCAATTTTCTTTTGCCCAGGGCGGCACTTAACGTAAATCTGCCGCTGATACATAGAATATTAAAGTAAGAAAGATTTTATTGTTTTTATAGGAACTTAATTAATTGGTGAACGGACTAATTGTAATAATTACTTTTTGATCTATGAAAGTACAACAAAACGTCGGACATGGATAAGTATAAAAGTATTGTATACCTTTCTATCACGAACTTATGATCATACATACATATTTTTGTGTAGAATGTAGCCCAACTGTGAAATAGTAAATCAATTTTTATTTATCACAATCGGGAACGCGAGTAATGACTACTTTTACGTATTGCATCTGTGGTTTCACGGATCACCGGGCAGCAGAAGATTCTTTTACAGAATCAGGGTTGCACAAAATTTTTATTAAAAAAAATATAACTCATATTGTTAAAAAAACTTTATTTTCTTATAATTCAAATTATTATTTTTACGTTAAAATTAATATTTTCATGTCTTTGTTTATATTTTTTAACATTTTTATAATTTCATGAATTTTTGTCTCTGTTTCTCTGTTTGTTACCTTTTCCCAGCTAAATTGCTTAACTGATTTTGGTGAAATTTTGCATCCTGAATCACAAAAAAAATATTAGATAAAAAATGGGTCTGAAATTTTGTACGTGTGAAGTTCATACTTTTTTGGGGTAGACATCTAGCGTGCAAATGCGAAACTGAAAACCTATTTTATCGGCTATATCATAATAATATTCATTAAAATTCAAATAAGGTACTACATATGTATATTATTTTTTAATTTTAATAGAAGTGATTTAAAAATTATATTATTTGAATTTACGAATTATAAAAATCTCTATACGAAATAATTCAATGCAACCCTGTTCACAGATACCGTTATTTCGAATCTTATTCGAAAATCTAATACAATTCATGTTCAGTCGTGCCGCACATACTGATCTTCAATTTTTTATTACAAAGGTTTTAAGTAAGTACTTATACAAGTAAAAAAACATTAGATATCCGAATTTGTTCGACCAGCGTTACTTAAACTATTTATTCTCAGAAACTACTTAGATAGATGTTACCTTAAAGTGACCAGACGTCCCGGATTTGAGTGGCCTGTCCCGCATCACAAATTGTCCCGGAAAACGTCCCGGATTAGACATTTTTAACATTATACTATAATTTTATTTACATCAATAAAAAATCTCAATTTAAAGACCTTTTTTTATATTTTAGTATACATATTGTTTATTTATAAAATAATTAAAAATTGAATTTCAATTTGATAACTAAAAAAAAAAAAGGTCTTTGGATTATTCAAACTATAAAATATACTTTTATTCATCTAAAATAAAAAAACTATATTGAAATTTTTATAAAATATTATTTTAGAAGGGGTTTAGAATTCTGGTCACTTTATGTTACCTACTAGAAATAATATGATAAATACATATTCAGAAGCCAAAACAGCTGTTAGTAACAACGTTTGAGCTAGATCGTGTTATCGGTCAACGTTTCGTCACACATTGCAGTGGACATCTTCAGGTCTCTTCTAAGAGCAGCTTACACCCAGAAGCAAAGATCCATATCCAGATCAACGCGGAAGCGACGATGGTATATTTTTCTGGTTGATATATGTTCAGGACACTCAGACGAATCGATTGTGACCATATACATATACTAAATTTGGCCAAAAATTACCTCTTTCAGAGGGCTTAAAAGACGTAAAAATGTATCTTTTCGAGGAAAATAGTTTAAAAATTAATAACTTATTTAAATTATGGTTGGTCATTATTCTTTGGAACTTCAGGAACAATTTGAGCCTAGTTACGAGTCATTTGGATGATTTTAACAAAAGTTATTAATTTTTAAACTATTTTCCTCGAAAAGATACATTTTTACGTCTTTTAAGCCCTCTGAAAGAGGTAATTTTTGGCCAAATTTAGTATATATGGTCACAATCGATTCGTCTGAGTGTCCTGAACATATATCAACCAGAAAAATATACCATCGTCGCTTTAGATTTTGTGATAAATTGAAAAAACGATTGGAAATGGGGTTTTCACATTTAAACCCCATTTTTAAGGGTGTTGCACCACTTTTCGAATTCTCCGGTTCAAAATCTATAAGAATCAATCATAAAATTGCTTGCTTCCTAAATATTCTGTCAAAATGCTTCCTTTACTGGACTAATTCCGATATTTTAAATAATTAAATTTTTAATTATCAAATTTCTTTTACATGACATACACCAAATTGAGTTTGAAACAAATATTTATTATTTGACCTAATAATTAACAAATATAGGCCAAACAATGATGTTGAACAACATTTTTCAAGTGTGTGAGTACGTGTGGCGGTAAAAACAAAAGGCCTCGCCTTATAGTGACCTCACTTAATTGCTACTTCCAATTGTTAGTGATTTAACATCGCTGCCACTAAGTACATGTACATATGCCTGTGTCCAACAAACGTGGACGGAATTACAAACCATAATATGAAAAACATTCTGCGCTCGTTATGATACATGTTTGTAAAAATAATAATATAAATACTATGAATTAAAAGTTAATTTAAAAAGTTTTGCCTTGAAAATGATAAAAAATACTTTTTTTTTTTGTTAATCTTTTGTTTTGTTGTTTGAAGAACTGGTGATGAAATATCTTCGTCTAGATACTGGGTGGGCATTTCAGAAACTTGATGTAACGCGCAGATATCAGTTTTGTGCGCTAGTGTAAATTTAAAATCAGTGTATCTCGACACTCAGAGCAGCTATCAAGCAGATTTTGGTTTCAAATTATAGATCTCGATTAGATCTATGAGGTACAAGGAAAAATCAAAACATTTAACCAGTTTTAATGAGTGAAATTATAAAAAAAAACAACAAAAAATTAAATTTTGTATTTTCACGATTGCGGTAGTAGAAAAAAGTAAACAGTATATTAGAGTATATTCTCTACGACTTAACGTTTTTAATTTTTTGATTAAAGTTTTTTTAATTGAATAAAAAAAATGAAAAATCAATTTAATTTAATTGATCTGTATTTAAGAAACATTGCTCATAAAAATAAAAAAGACATTTAAATAATGGTTTGGTTATTACCTGTGATTAATAAAAAAATATCGAATCTACATAAATAAATACATTATACTCTATCAATGTCGTTTTTAATAGTATTGTATATATTTCACATAAATTTTAAATTATATATATTTTATATAGTGGTTCACCCACATAATTATTCCAAATAAAGAAATAACAATGACTAATGATGTAGAATATATTTGTAACTATTATAAAAATAATATAATGTTTAACATCAATTTGCATCATAATTTAGCAGATGAATAATCAAAAAGACAACTCCAAAATTATATATTTTTATTAAATTATTTATTAATTTGCAAATAAATTGAAATTCAGAAAAAAATATGCCCCCCACCCTCCTCTCATCTAAAGACTAATTTAAAATTGAAAAAAATATATACGTATACATCGAAAAAATAATTTAAAAAAACATTAAAAACCCGTATTGGGGTACAACAGATATCTGAAGGTACATTTTTTTTTCGCTTTCACTTTAGTAAATCCTAACCCCCTTAAAATTACGGGTCCTAGACACATGCCCAGTCCAAAATCCGCCCCTGCCACTGCCCTAAATTGTAATGTCGTATTTAGACAGAAAAAACAAAACGTGTTTTGTTTGTGTTGCTGTTTTTTTTTTGGTTTAAACACGACATAAGAAAACAATTTAACTACAAATTTTGAGAACCACTGCGTTGAAAACAATATCAAAGTCAAGGACAAGGGAAATACCTACTTATTGTCTTTCTTCTAAAATAATTTAAAATATCAACCGCTTAGAATAAAATGATGGTAATTAAGTATCTAATTCTGTTCTAATACAAGGAACTACAGTATTATTATTATTATTATCATTATCCAGTCCATTGGAGCGTAAATTCACATTCAAAGTGTCACCAGAACTGACGTAAAGTCGCGAGAAAATAACCAATTATGTCAACAATCAAATGATTATTTTTCGTCATAATAAAATTTTTAAGATTGTATAATTTTATTTATGATGATCTACTAGCAAGTCCCGCTGTTTTTGGGGTTAGACCCCCCTCCCCCAATATTTCAATATATGTTATTCAATTTAACAATTATGATAGACAAAGTGCGAGTAAAACTCGCGCCCTGAGATTTCCGTACCGTTATGTAAAACTTAATTATTAATTTGATGGATGATTTTCATTAATTTGATGAAGAATGAGTGGGGAGGGAAGTGGTTTGCATACGTTTTGAGAGGTTTCACTGAAACATAATCAATAACATTGACATATTTTACTATCTCTTAAAAAACCTTACATAACTAACATATGGAAATGCGATAAATAATTATAATATATATTATAGTTATACAACTTCTGACATTAATTTCTCTTTTTAATAAAACTCACACATAAAATTGGTATGCATTTAGTATTTAAATATACCTTTCGCTTAAAATGTACTCGGAATTAGGTATAGTTTGGTATTTATATAATAAACACTCGTTCATACGAGTCTTGAGGCTTCCGCGGTGATCTTGATATGGATCTTGGCTTCTGGGTGTAAGTCGCGTTGCAGTGTGTGACGAAACGTTGACCGATAACACGACCAAACCGACGCGGCTTACACCCAGAAGCCAAGATCCACTCGTTCATACGAATTTAGTAATAATAATCGAGAAAAATATGGCAAATCTTTATTTACCCTACTTTTCTACTCGCAATAAAAACAGGATAAATCTTCTCCTGGATTTTTGGATATTAATATAGGTAATTCTATTATAATAGCACGAGTAATTTTAATTTAATTTTTAGTCAGTTTATTTTATCCCCCTCCCTTAAAAAATTATAGGAATGACTCGGTAAATAGTATTTTTTTTATCATGTTCATTTGAAAATAAAGTTACCCTACCCTTGAAAAATTTTCACGTGACGCCTATGATTTATAACTATTTTCTGGATAGGTAAACGTAAAATACTAAGAAATGAAAATTACAATCAATAAATTAAATATGATAATATTTTTTTTTCAGAAAAATATCATATTAATTGATTATAATTAATTCAATGACGCATATCAAAAAAATACAATACGTTTCAATTGAATCCTTACGATTAAAATTTAAACCAACAACACAAATATTTTAAACAAAAAGTTAAAAAATTTAACAACAATTATTAAATATTTTTATTCACTAGCACAAAAAAACAGAAACTGATATCGGTCGAGAATCGCGAACGTGACGGGTCGAGCGCGGCCGAGTGACTGGCTATAGCCATTAAAAAAATGCCACGGTCAGCTTGCCGCTGATCCACCACTACTTTGGTAAAAGCATTTTTGTTGTAGGGGAAGTGTGCCTAACGAAAAAAAATTATATGTACTCTAAAACCGGAATATGTTTTTTCTTACGTATTTTTTACGAATTTGACAACTAAAAAGTTAGCTGACCCCCAAAATTTTGCAAAAAAAAAATTATATTGATTTTGAAAAATAAAATTTGATCAAATTTAAAAAAATCTACCCTTGGATTTTTTTACAGTTGATCGCAAATAACTTTGTTAAAAATATACGTAAAGCGACACAAAAAAAGCAAATCGAAGAGAAAAGTCTGAACTACAGAAGTTATTATAAGATTTGGTCTAATTAATTTATCACAGAGGCTCTCAAAATCCATACTAATATTATAAATGCGAAAGTGTTTCTATCTCTGTCTATTTGTTTACCTTTTCACGGCTAAACGGATCTTGATGAAATTTGACAAGAGAGAAAAGACATAGGTTACTTTGTATTCCGAAAAATTCATTAGATAAAAAATGGGTATGTGACATTAATACGCGCGATCTGTTTTATCGACTATCATAACAGATATTTGTATTACCTAACCTTCTTCTTCATGGGTTTTATGTCTGACAGCTCTCCCCTCACCTAACTTCCACGAGAACGAAATATCGTTGGTATATATTTTCTATTTTTTGCAATTTTCTCGTGAAAATTATCACTTCAAAATTTATTTTATTTAAAAAAACAATCAATTAAATTTCCTTAAGTTAAAAAATACCTACAAGGATTTAGTTTTGGGCACACTTACCCTACATATTTTGGTAAATACAGAAACAATCAATTCAAATTCCAAAAATTGAAAAATACCTACAAGGATTTAGTTTTGAGCACATTTACCCTACATATTTTGGTAAATACAGAAACAATCAATTCAAATTCCAAAGTTGAAAAATAACTACAAGGATTTAGTTTTAGGCACATTTACCTTACATATTTTGGTAAAAACAGAAGTTTTATACAATATCGGATCTGGACTCGCGAGTGGGGGGGAGGTGCCTTAAGGTCGAGTTTGTTAACAACATAATACTTCTAATGTGTGTATTGTATATGTACATATGTATATATGCATGTATGGATGGGTGTATGCAATCTCTATTTATATAAAATTTGTTATATGGTCATTGCTAAAGTATTTAGTACACTTTATGAATTACAGTTTTAGGAGCTCTGATACTCCACACATGTAACTAATATTTTTTACTGCCTAACAGCACATCCATACAGTCGAATCGTTATAAGACGAACCTCAAATAAATTAAAATAATAAATAAATTTGCTAGAGTGCAAATGCAAATTAGCTTCCAGCTAACGCTATCTGCTAGGTATTAAATATAAATCACAACACACTCACAGATGTAGCGAATTAAATCGTACATATGATAACCTTGACGCATGCGCGATAAGTACAATCAGTGACTTAAAATAAGTGCTGCCAAGTGTACCTCATAAAATGCATATCATTTACATTATTATAGGCATAGACATAGACATATTTATTTTCTGTAAAACTCTGCATCGTGTATAGAACATGTCAATAAAGAATAAACAAAACAATAAAAATTAAAAAAAAAACAAATAAAACATATAAAATATAAAATAAAGAGAAAAGAAGAAAAAAAAACATACATTTATTACCACTGCTTTAAAATATCGAGCAATTTCAAAACAATTTGACACCTAGCAGATAGTGTTAGCTGGAAGCTATTTTAAGTACCAATATATTTTAATTTCTAATTTTAAATAATTTGACTGAAAATGAAAAACAGTAGCTTAAAAAAGGTCTTCAACAATAAAAAGAAATCTGTATTGACCTCTCCAAAAAAGACCCCCCTTTCTCCCCCCTTATTTAAACCGCTACCATTTCTCAAAATCAGTTTGAAATCGAAATAAAATCAAAACAGAAATAATTTTTTAAACATTTAGAAAAATGAAACACAAATATAAAATGTATTTTTAGATAATGCTATTTTCAAGTTCGTCTACGAATGAATGAAATTTAAAAACTAAATTTACTGCTGTATGAAACGGAAACACAATGGTCAATGTATGAATTATATACTTATATATTTTTTGCAATAAAATATCCATTTTGCTAATGAGTTTGGCTCTATCTCAAAAACATGTAATTTGAAGAGGTAATGAATAGAAAAAATGAGCACGAGTTCAAATGGGTTCTTCGGAACTGGGTTTCTAAAACTAAATGTACATATCTAGATACTATGTTTTATCAATTTTATCTTTTGAAAATTGTTAGATTTATTTGAACAAATGTTATATTTTTTATTTTATTTAAATTCGTTTCTGTAACCCATCTTTGAATTTTGGGCATCTATCTACCTTTTTTGAGTAAAAGATCACAATTTGAAAACATGAAAATCTATATATTAATATGTGAACTTCGAAAATTGTTTCAGTATTTATTATAAAAGGAGGTGAATGAAACTTATATCATTCGAAAGATACTGTGCCATAGATGTACACAAAAAAAAATCATGTGTGTATGTTGCCGTTAAGGCAGGTAAAATAAAGCTAACATACACACATGATTTTCCCTCTTGCTGTTAGTTTATTTCCCCTCGTATCGTTCATGAGCATAGCAATACTCCTAGCGCCACCATGCAGCAAAAATAAATAGTTTTTGGTTTCTGTCAAACGTAGAGAATGCGTCTAGATTTAAATTCGTGTTCATTTGCAGTGTTTTTATTTGGAAATTTGTGTTGTAAAAGTTAGGTTAGGTACTGTGCAATAGATGTACACAAAAAAATCATATGTGTATTATATTGGTCGAATTTCGACAATAGGCGAATTATAAATAATTTAATGGTACCCAATTTGAAGTAATATTTTTTTCAAAATACGTTATTTTACATTAGAATAATAAGGTAATTTGTTTGGTTACCACTGTTTCATATGAACAAAAACTGATGATTATCAACATTACATTTACAGTTATAAATTCCTATCCTTAATTTAAAAATAATTGTTTAGAAAGTGAACGCTTTTTGTGTGTATAGTACATAGTAGTACGTACACTTTTTAACACAAATGCCCATTGTCCACGTACATATATTTTTAAAATTAATTAACAATTTAACCCGTCAAAAATTACAATAAACAAGTGTAAACAAAATCATTGCAATAATAACTGACAAAACATTTCAGGGTTGTACTGACTGATTTTTTTAATTAAATTCAAATGATTTAAATCGGTCTACAGTTTATATTATTAACTAATTAAGATTGGTGGGAAAATTAATAAGTGTAATGCCCGGTATTATAAAGGAGCTTGCAAATTTGCAAGCTTGCAAGCACTTTCAAATGGGGTATCAAACTTACATGACAGTTCTATTGGAGTTTGTGACAGATAATTTTATGCATAGCAAGAAAAAACAAATGTATGTAAAGTATATTTGTGTCCAGTATTATAAAGAAGCTAGCGAATTTGCTAGCTAGCAAGCACTTTCAAATGAGATATCAAACTTATATGACAGTTCTTTTGGAGTTTGTTGAAGACTCTGACAAGTTTCGCGCACGCGTTGTAGGTAAATACAAACGGTATTAAAACAGTGGTGATGTTATGAAAATTATTTTGTACGGTCAAAGATGCCAACTGTGTTACAATTAGTTGAAGTGTCACTGCTCTAAATTCTATAGCTAATCCATAGATACTAGTACAGAATTAATACTCCATTTGAAAGTGCTTGCTAGTTAGCAAATTTTGCTAGCTCCTTTGTAATACCGGAAATAACTCTTGCTTAACTTGAACTAATTTTGAGTAGAGTAACAATCAAAAATCCTTGTTAATTTAACTTTTTCAAAGAAATTTTCTGTAAAATCAATAAATGTATTGTTGTTTATTGATTTAATCGATGAAAGAGGTTTTGAAACACGTTAGTATTTGGTATTTATTTACTACATGTTTCAAAACAACATTTGTTTGTTTATAATGACTTACAGATCTCGTGATACAAAATTAACAGCCAAAGTTCGTATTTCAATCCGCTGTTTTATTGCACACTGTACAGGTCCGGACTGGCTTTATTTACATGCATACAATTTTGAAAAATATTTTTATGATTAAAAAAAAATTAATTAGGTGCTTTTTTCTAAGAAAATATTATTTAATCCAGCCCTCGTAAAAAGTATTTGCCCACCTTATTATTATTATAAAAGAAGGTGAATGAAACTTATATCATTCGAAAGGTACTATCGAGGTTTATTTCCTTTAGTATCGTTCAACAGCATAGCAATACTCCTAGCGAGCGCCACCAAGCAGCAAAAATAAATAGTTTTGGGTTTCTGTCAAACGTAGAGAATGCCAAATCAATTCGCGATCAATTGCAGTGTTTTTATTTGGAAATTTGTATTGTAAAAGTTAGGTTAGGTACTGTGCCATAGATATGCACACAAAAAAATCATATGTGTATTTTGTCGTTAAGGCAGGTAAAATATTGGCCGAATTTCGACCATAGTCTTTATTTTAATTTTTAACATTTTCAGCCTCTCCACTGAAATAGAATCCCAACGTAAATTATTTCAACCATTTTTCTTTCTGTGAAGTACTTTATATATCAACAATGACATCATCTTTATCTTTGTAAAAACATAGATTAAAGAGGTACTTAAACCCGTCCCTTCTTTACACATGGAGTAGTTCTGAAATGTGCAATGTAAAATGCAAGTAACGACGCACGTGTCTAAACTATGAACTATTTAATGAGTAAACCAAATACCTCTCGCCTTTCATGTTAATGGAGTTAATTGATAAGAACTTTAATAGCTCGTGGGCGGGGATTTTTCGTTCAACGTCTAAAATAGCCAAGCACGTATCACTGCAAAACAATTTATATGAAACTTTTTATCACTATTTTTATAGTTATTACACTATGTTTTTTAAATATTGTTTTTGTATAATAAAAATAGATAAGGTAGTGGCACCAGTCTTGGCGAGGACTCCAGTAATGGCAAATTTTTAAATAAATGTACTGAATGTGTTGATATTTAATTACTACCATTTCTGAATATTAATCTAAAAGATACTATCCAAACTTTTAGAAATTAACAATCATTCATTTATTTTCTATGATTAACTTCCAGAAAAATAAAACACAATAAATTCTTGAGTGACAATTTCTGGACATAGAAATGGGAAATTTTAGGGGTGTCTTCCTTTTATGCAGTGGCGAAGCGTCCATGGAAGCTGGGGAAGCAGTGCTTCCCTTACTTTATGGGCAAATTAATACAAAGCTGTGTTTTCAATTAATAAATAATTTAAAAATATTATTAGAATATTCATCTTTATGCGCAAATCAAACATTTTAACCAAAAAAAAATCATTTAATATTAATTTATACGCTCAATTATAAAACTATAATACCTCTACGTCTTATTTTCTTGTATTTTAGTCGATATTTGTATGACGAGTTGAAGTTCACTGCAGGAAATTTCACTAAAAAATTTTGAATTTTTGATTTCGTTAAAAGTATGTTTATTGTATAGAAAATGACGTGAAAAGTTGTTTGTTTCAAACCGCAGGTCTGTATCTCAAACCGTTCTCGAGATATAGCCTCTCAAAGTTTTAGTTTTTTCAAATTTTTGGAGAAAAAAGCCCATAACTTTTGAACGTGTAGTCGGAATTGATTTTAGTTGACGGATTTGAAATCAGCGTGTCAAAATCTATATAATGACATGTATAATACTTTAAAATTCGACAAAAAAAATTTCGCGAAAAATCGAAAAAATTCAAAGGGGTATACCTTAAAAAAATGTCGATTTTTGACCAAAATTTTTTTGTCGGATTTTAAAGTATTATATATGTCATTATATAGATTTTGACACGCTGATTCCAAATCCGTCAACTAAAATCAATTCCGACCACGCGTTCAAAAGTTAGGGCCATTTTTCTTCAAAATTTTGAAAAAACTGGAACTTTGAGAGGCTATATCTCGAGAACGGTTTGAGATACAGACCTGCGGTTTGAAACAAACAACTTTTCACGTCATTTTCTATACAATAAACATACTTTTAACGAAATCAATAATTCAAAATTTTTTAGTGAAATTTCCTGCAGTGAACTTCAACTCGTCATACAAATATCGACTAAAATACAAGAAAATAAGTAAAAGCTTAAACTTAAGGTGTTTCATATTATTTTTTTTTGTTAATAGGAGGGGGAGGATTGATAAGTCCATTGTTAAAACGGTTTTTACCTACATTTTGACAAAATATGCTTCTCTTATTAAAAATTTCACGCCTCGCCACTGCTTTTATGACGTAAGCAGTCGCTACGAAGAGATTTTCCAACGAATCTTCAGTTAAATATAAATAACGTTCTATTATATCTTTAATATACATATATAAAGCTCAACGTCTCTCTGTCTGTCTGTCTGTCCGTTAGTGCGCTTATAACTTGAGAACCACTGCCCCCCCATTGGGTGGTGTAAAGAGGCCTTTATATATCAATTTATATATGAATTTGTTAAAAGAAATCTTTGGAAAGAAAAAATAATTAATCAACTTGTTGGAATTTATAAACATTATCATATTTTAAATATTTACACTTCAATGTCTACATTTGTAAATATTTTCGTGCTATTTATTTTATAAAAAATTAAATTGTTGAAATAAAACTATATACAGACCTGATGACTAACAAAAATAAAACAAATAATAAAAACAATAAAACTTTTAGATGAAAATTTCTATGGGTCCAGTTGAAAGGTGACTCATACTTCGAAGTAGAATTTTATGCCTATGACCTACAATAATTATATTGTGGGCCTATGCTATTGTTCTAAAGGCCTTGATTTGACCCTGAATGTTGTACAGGGATCTTTTTTTTACAAAATTTTTTTTTAAAGATAGAAATAAAAGCGCTAAATTCAATAGGCATGATGCCACTAACAAAGTATCACTGAAATTATGATTTTAAATAATGAAATAGGTTAAAAAGATTCTAAAAAATGTATTTATTTTTATATTAAAAGCGAGATTAATATAATTTTTTTTAAAATAAAAACACAAAATACAGCAATCCGCCATGTTACACCTAAGTAAACATCATTTTTAGTTCATTAATATCTGCACTGATTATAAATTATTTTGTGGTTCTAAATTATCAATTTGCTCAGTTTTGTGTTACCAAAACTAAAACCGAGAAACGTTAGCGATGGAACAAGGATTTATTATTGTTGACAAATAACAAAAGTGTTTACATAGGCGTGACGTCAAAAATGCGCCATGACGCCTGTGAGCGTTTTGACGTCAAATTCAAAATTAGTTTTAAAAGGGTCAATTTTAGTGATTAAACCTTTATTTTCTGCAGAAATAAGTATTTTTTTGGAAATAAGAGTCACGTAAGATCATCATAGAATATTTTTTTTAAATTAGGCTAGGATTAGATTGTAATAAATAGAGACATATGACTTTATAGACACTTTTGTAGATAATTTTATCTTTACAAAATAATGTTCTTAAAAATTTTTCATCAGTTATCATAAATCAGTAATACCAACTTTAGTACTAAAGAATCATTTCCCCATGTTATTTAAATAGAAAACAGAACCTCTTAAAATTTAAATATATGGTAATCCTTCGGCGAGGATTTATTTTAAGTCATAACGAGAGCAAATGTTCATTTTTTTGATACATCCTAATACATATTATCTTAAATCAAAATATCAAAAATTATATAAAGTTTCGTTCATACTTCACATACAAATTTTAAAACCAGATAATACGAATAGGTATTGGAAAATATAATATCTAAAAACGTCCGTTTGATATTCTAAAAGCTTTGAGGCATCATACTAATGTTCTAATTTATATAAATATAGATACCAAAATAAAGACAACAATAATTATTCGAAGGACAACATAATTAATAACTGTGAAACAAAATGTGCTGTACAGTCGGATGGTTTCACCTACATAACAACAAATATACTGTTTTTTTGTAGATGAAAATAACTCATGATGTTATAAAGGAATGATATCATCGTATGATCATCGCCAAGAATGAGTAAATATTTGCAACATAAATACAAGTTTGTATGTGTATGTGATCGTATGTAACATATCAACATCATTAACATATGAATACAGGTATATAGATAGATAGCTGCGTCGTATAGTCTGCTGATATTTATTCTAAAGTAGATAATTGTAATGAAATTTATAAACTTAATTTATAAAAAAAGGTCCACAAAAAAAAGTGGGCTGTGCTGGGGTACAGACCCAACTTTTCTTTTGTATTTTTTCCTGCTGAACACGAACCCGTCGTCATAATTGGGGATTGATGAACAAAATCACGATAAACCGGTTTTTTTGGGTTTTCTCGTGATTTTGTTCATCAACCCCCAATTATGACGGATTCGTGTTTAGCAAAAAAAAATACAAAAGAAAAGTTGGGTCTGTTCCCCAGCACACACCACTTTTTTTTAGACCTATGATGGTTTTATCGGTTTTTTGGGTTTTCTCGTGATTTTGTTCATCAACCCCCAATTATGACGACGGATTCGTGTTCAGCGGAAAAAAATACAAAAAAAAAGTTGGGTACCCCAGCACAGACCATTTTTTTTGTGGACCTGTTATTTAAAAATAAAAAATACGCCGAGACGTGAGTGTCTTAAACACGTCTTTGTAAGGGAATATTTTACAACAAACGTTGTTGATCTATATTGTAGGAAATTGAATGCTCAACAAAAAAGATCCTAAAAATTTTCACGTAACATGTGTCGTTCTTGAGATATCTTGAAAAATAAATATTTTGGGATTTAACCCCTCTCCCTTACACATGATTTTGTTGATTTTGAAATGGGGCCATCCTCAAGCCAGACCCAACCATCCTACCAAGTTTCATTAATATCGGTTCAGTGGTTCATGAGTTATGCGTGTGACAAGGATTCAGGGAACAACACATACACAGACAGACAGACAGACACAGAACGAAAAGTGTTTGTCTTGTCCTGAAACGGACAGATCGATTTAAAATTTTGAAATCGGAGAACAATTTTTTGTCTCAACAATTAACAATTTGATAATAATCTTCAAATCAACAATTAAACATATTTATAAGATTCGTTATATTATTATTTCAAATAAAAATATTTTTTATAAAAAATTTCATCGGAGAATTACGTAATATTGCATCAATTTACTCGATCCCAGGGGGGCAAATGCCCCGTTTCTCCCTACCTGCGGACGTCCATGATATATGTATGATATCAACAATTACGATATTAGCTTTAATTAAATTTAACCTGCCTGCAGGCTATAAATTCAGGACCACTGACGTGTACAGTGTACAATATTCGTGAGATATATAAATACAGCTGTTGTCGATTATTAGCATTATAAAACAAACATATTTGTTTGTATAAATAATTGTACAGTTTAATGATGATTATAAAAATAGTACATGTATATTACGTATACAAACGATAAATTTTATGAGCAATAAGAAATATATAAAATAATGTCAATATGTAATACATTAAAAATTTAATTGTCGGTTCAAAGTTCTTCCAATAAAAATTCTTTCGGCGAGAAGTTTTTTACGAAATTTGAAAATATACCCATTCTGAATTTTAATTGTAAAAGGTACGAATATCTGCAATCTGCATATCCGATAAAAAGTGGATTTAGTTGTGTAATACCAACTAAATAAAATTGTCAAATAGCCAGATTGTAAATAAATAGTAGAAAAATGGAGGTGAAGATAAAAAAATGAAATGTATAAATTCACCTGTAAACACATATGAGAGTATGACAGCAAATATTTACAAGGTCATTTCTAAATCTATTGGTGTTGTTTACTCAATCAATTAACACAGATTAACAATAATTAATTCTCACCGGTCTATTCTATCTATTGTATGTAGAGTAGAATTGGCGAATATAATATAATCATATTACCTATTAATTATTAACTACAACTACGTGCATTTGATTCACAATTATTGTCATATCTTAATTATTCGATTGTTGTTTTAAATTTTAAAAGGATAATTTATGAATCAAACAGTTTTCGAGAATTCAGTTTGTAATTCGAAAATGTTTATTCAGTGTAAGCTCTGATGCATGCGCGTAATAGAATTATAATTGATAAGTAAATTATTTAATTGACAAGATCAAAGTTCAAGATTATAAATAAATTATAAAGTAGTAATGTAATCAAGTTATTTGTAAGTATGTAAATTGATAATAAACTAGGGATTTAAAGTTTTTTAAAAATGAATTGGCACAATGATTTTAATTATTATATCATTTCTGAATTTGCAATAATTAAAATTGTTTTATTAATTTTAATTATCAGTAAGATTGTTTTTATATCTTTGTACATCAAGTGAAACTTTAAAATATATTTAAAAACAACACCGGTTTCAACTAGATATGTGCATAAATGTTAAGAAACTGAAATTTGACGCTGAATAGAAATTCAAAACGCCTTATGAATCGGAACGTAAAAAATATTGGTTCATTGGCCTAAAACCGACAGCATAACAATACAAATCCCTATAATTAACATGGACAAAATTCACTACACCGGAAAGTAGGGGACATTATGCATGCTTGTTTGCATGTCCAAATAAGACAATAATATTCTAAAATTGTCTTTAAATCGTGTGTATGCATATGACATGCACATTTATCTGTAGTGGAACATATCAGGGCAGAGTAGTGTTGTTTAGATTATGATAATGATGATAATCAATCATTATTATTTATAGGTCGTTTTAAATTACTCACTTAGTGAAAACATAAATGTAGAATATATTATGTACCTTATATAAACATATACGGTATTATATAAGAAAGTAAAAGCAGATGAAAGTTATCGCAGAAATATGCGGTTTTAAAAGGCACACTAATAATATGTTGTTTGTTAATTTAAATTTATTATTACATTCGGAATGATGATGAGTCATTCCCATACACACAGTGCGAAAATCACTTTTGGGCAATAATTATCTGAGAAGGTCCTATTATACATAAAACATTCTACACAGCAAGTAGTAATAATTTGCATTATTGACATTGATCTCTCTTATTGCTCACACGAGTGACCACTTCATAAAGAATTAACATTATTTGACATAAAAGCCGGCACTCACCTCCCATCTTGATATATCAGGATGAATGTTTGTCACTGACACTAAAAAAACCGCACTATCTTGTCACCGTGTAAACATTTTAAAAGTGATTATTGGTTAAAATCATATAAAACAATTACAGATTCAGAGAAAATTGACCGAAATTCTCCACACCCACACATATAATTTTTTTTAATTAATATAGAACACTCCTTCCCAATGGACGATCCCAAAATTGTTCTAGGAACTTTGGCAGGTTCGCATGTGGTAACAGTGTTGGGATACAGTCTTGCAAACATTTCCAGGGATTTCGGGTTTGCTTCTGCGCAGGTGGAAAAGATAAAATGTGTGAAATTATTGTGACGTCACATGTGATAAGAAAAATAAACAACTTTGTATTATGATTGTTGTACTTTTATTGTTAAAACAGGAAGTATACTTCAAAATGAAAACCATTGATAAATATTTAAATAATAATTAAAAAGAAATATATATATTAACAATTTTTAATTACTTTTAATACAATACAGTATAGATTCAACAATTGTATTTATAACTTCTAATACTTTTTTTCTACAATAAAATCTCTATGACTATAATATAGCACGAACAAACAAAAAATTGCTTGTTCTTTAAGAGAAGGCTAAATTGACTTTTATAATAAATTCTTCAATGCTTGAAACAAAAAAATCAGGTGAAAAGACAGAGTACAGTAGAGTATTATTTTAGCACATATCACAGATACTTTCTATGTTCATTTTAGCAGTAAAAGACTTGTTTTTTGCAATAGCAACATTTTTATATCTGTCCGGTTTCATAAATTATAGACACCAGCAATTTACCGTAAACTGTTTGATAGCAATTGGTTTGACACATTAGAGCCTTAACTGGCATTCAAGTTATTATCTGTAAAAATATGTGAAATAATTTAAAAAGAAATAAAGATAGTGGTTAATAAAGATAATGTTTTGTTTATTAAAATCAGAAATTAGTCTGTGATTTTTACTTAATATAACGATACTGAACTCTCTCATAATAATATAGTCTTGCATTCACAGTTTTACAAACAAAATTCAATTAATTTTTAATATATGCAAAGAAACTGAAATAAATAATATTTAATTGCATTATGATTGCGAAACTAACATAAACAAAATAAAAATAAATATTTATATACACATTGATTATAAATTGTTGAACATTACATCCCCTGTAAAAAAATAAAATCCCAAAACGACGTTTAATTATATAAATTCTTACTTATCAACAAATAATTGATTGAGAATAAACAGTCCGATCTCAACTATATACAACTGATTTGATTTATAAATAAACTTTTTTTACAGTACGGTATATATATGAATATATCTCTATATATATATAATTGTAGAATAGGCCAGGCGCCAAATTTACAAAATTTGAAAATATTTCTAACTGAATTTTTTTCCCATATAATAGTTCTTTCAATAATTTAATTAAGGGGTTATTCTACTTCGGATCAGAAATCTTTTATTTTTTTTATTTCTTCTTTTAACAGAATTTATCTACAGAAATCGTAACCAATGGTTGGTACAAAAAATTTTTCTTGTTACATGCAGCAGTTTTTGAAAAAAAAAAATGAAAAAAAGTGAATTTTTATGACCTGAAGAAGTAGAACAGCCCCTTAATTTTATACATAACTGTGTTGTAAATAAAAACTGATTTTAGTCTGTTCTTCAAGATTTCTTAGCGATACTTCAAAAAATCATTATATGAAAAAAAATATATTCCATATAACCAAAATACTTGGCGCTAAGTCTATAATACCTTTTACAATCAAAAATTATTACCAAATATATTTTATTTAAATACATCGCTTCTTTCCATTTTTTTCATAAAAAAGGTCATTTTTATGGTAAATAATATTATGTCTTTCAAAAAAATAAATAAGTATACATATTCTAATAAAAACAACACATCCGAGTATATGCATGATTACAAGCAAGAAAATAGTACTTTTAGCTATTGTTACTATCTACAAAATAATTTTATAAAATATCCTTTTCAAGCAATTAATGTACAAATAGGGATGCTTCCTAACATTAACACTTTAAGCACCACAATCTTAAGAAACATTCGATTTCACTGGGTTACAATGACTATTAAAAAAATGATATTTCATTTTTCTCAACATCTATAAAAACATAATAAACACCTGTGGCTGTAATTGATACGTACGTGGAAAGCTGACTGGTGATTAAAGTGTTAACAAAATAAATTTTAAAATTCTGGAATTCGATTTGATTTTTTGTGCAAAACCGAAAAACACCCAATATTAATTTTTTTGTAAATCAGGTCGATAAATTTAATTAATTTGAATCTTTTTGAAAACCACATTCAAAATCTTTTACACTATTATTTTTTGTACAAGATCATAGCAAGGAAAAATACTACATTTTACCTGACATATTTATTATTTTATAAGCAAAACACGACAATTTAAAAATATAATCTATTACCCAATTGTTGTTGTATTCTAAATTTAGAAATGCTCAAACTATGAATAGAGGCAATTTTTGGTGAGAGCGTTTGGAAACATTTCATTGTCGGTTACAATCTATTTGACCTGAATTGTTTTTTGTATGCTATTCTTCATCTGTATCACCATCACTAGAGTAATCTTGGATAGGTAGTGGCCGTGTAAACGGAGCTGCTGTCATTTGCCTAAAACAGTTAATTTATCAGTCAATCAAAGAAAAAGATGCGCAACTCTCTTCTGAAACAAAATATAAATATACACCATCAATATCAAGTCGTGTTTTGTTTCCATAATGTCACAGCATACAGCTGTCATTTATATAAAAACATAGTACACTGGGTCCAATGCGCTAGTAGTAAATAAAATTTCATTTCAACTTACAAAACAATAAGTAACTTACGCTAAACGTCTATAATGATTAAGCCATTCCTCAACCATTTGTGCTACCAGCAATGGCCGTTTTATAAACCTTTGTTGGGCTACTAGCAAACCCCCCTCTGTCTCGCACACTTCTAGCCATTGTCGCAGGATGTTTTCTTCCCTTCCAATCTGAAACAAAATACAATTTTAAACATCTCTGGTTAATTAAAAATAACTAAAACTTACCTCAGACTGCGTAAGAAAATGCACTGGAAGCAGCTTCAGGTCCCTATTCATGAGCGGCAAGAAAGTGATCTGCAGCTCATCCGATGAGTGTTGCGACTGTGTCCGCGAGTCCAGCCCCCCGTCGGGCTCCATTGACACGAGGGCTGAGAAGTGGCCGCGGGTGTAGCCCAGTGCCAGCGGAGTGCGCGAGCAGAACGTCTGTTCCCACAGCAGTGGCAAGTATACACCTGCAAAATATACAATAGTTTACCACAAATATATTTACAGAAACAGGTCACACCAAGACTCGTAAATAAAGATGTCAAAATTAAAAATATATCTACATACATCAAGAATGAATTGACATTTATATTGCAATGGCAGAATCAATTTAACAAAAGATGTTTTTGTTGGTAAATAAATAAAAAGTTTTTCACTGATCAAATACTTTAACAAACAAGTTGTGGGTTCGACCCTTGAGGTCCACACAACCTTTCTTCAGATCATATTCACATCAAGACACTTTGATTGACACCCAAACAAAGTCAATAGCTTCCAAACAGTTCAATTTACTATCAAATTTCAGTTACCTTCAAATCTAGCATATCCAAGGGCTTCACCTCTGAAACTCTTGACATATTTGACGCCATAGACGATGATTGGGCGACGCAGGATGTGAGCCAATGTAAACACGTGCAACTGTTCTAAACTGGCTCCTGGCTGGCTTGCAAGTGTGAGAAGACTTGTCCAGTCTTCCTCCCACTGCCCTTCTTCAAGTGAAAAGTCCAGCAGGGAAGCCTGACTACTCTCATATTCCTTCCAACGTGGATAAAATCTGTAAAATTATATTATACAATTATTATATTCACATTATAACTTGAAATAATTTAAAACAATACATACACGTGTCCGCTATGATGGAGGCTATCTGACAGAGCTTTACGTAGTGTGTTATCCCTATCAAACACACCCCACGTGGCTTGCATGGCTGAGTCAAGCAGACAGTCCCCAGTAGAGCGGTTCCAGAGCGCGTAGAGCCTTGATCCTAGCCGAACTGTTACCTCCAGGCACCAGTTTATCACTGACGGCTCACTCTCAAGCTGCATCTGTGCATCTCTGTCTAGCAGCTCATCGAACAGCTGCTCTTGCACAGATGGCGGCAACTCTTCCACTTCTGGATATAATTATTTTAAAAATGACATTTGTAAGCTAGAGATATTAATATGTAAAAATTACCTGCAGGTAAAGCAAAGGTAGTTATTTCAGTAACATAATAACACGGAAAGCTCCCCTTTCGTTGACGAATCGTCGATGAAAAGTATCTCCTGATATCAGCAGCTAAATCCGGCGCGACATAACTTGGAACTCTCTTCACACCAGACCCAGAGCCTTCTATTTGTGATAATAATGTTGCTAACATATCTTCTCTATGAAATCTACAAATATAATATCAAATAAGAATAATTAAATCTAGATATAAAATAATGTTCAGTTACCTAATAGCTAAATGAACAAGTGTGTGACCGACATCAAAAGCTGATTTACGGTTGAGTAAAGTTACTTCTTGCGCGGTGAGTTGCCGCGCTGGGTCTCCACCAGACGACAGGTACGCCTCCACGGAGCTGGCATCTCCCTCGAGGACGCCCAGACAAGCCCGCAACCAAGGCCAATCTGCATTCCGTCGGAAAGCCTTTGTGGCACGCTCAACCTCGATATTGTTGGTCGCTGCTGCGGTGTCCTGAATAAAATAATGAAACAGTTGAAAGTTTATTTCTGAATGATCTGATACAGGGGTCTGAGATAAATTACTCCAAACGGAGTAAAACTGACAAAACCTGAAAATATCTTCACTAAATAAAGTTCTTAATTAAATTCCAAAATGAAATTTTTATTAATTTTGTCTACTCTGCTATTTTATTTTTATTTTTTACAGTTTATTTTTCATAATCCACCCCTGGTGACAGGGCTGATTTTAACGACTTTTAATATTGAATAATTTAAAATTGAGCAATAAAAAAATGCTATTATTATTTTTTTAGCCTAATTTTTGCAATTAAGTAATAAAGAAGGTATGTCAAAAATTTCCGGATTACTCTATTCTTCAATTTACAATAAACCATGAGTGGACAATTTAGAGCTCTTTGACAGCAACAGTAAAAGTTATTTAAGACAATAACTTTCGTACCTGTAACCTGTGATTAGAGCTGCCCTTTTGCTGCCAATCGTCTAGTTTCCAGTAACTGTCGGAGGTCTCGCGTTCCGGCGATGGGAGGATCAGAGAACTCGCCTGAGAACGGGAAAGGTTCGTAGCATTGTTACCAACCATGCCGCACATTGCGCATTTCATTGATTTCGGCCAGTTCTCATAAGTACATGCCTGATGACAAATGTATTTCAACATTTTAGACTCTTTTGGCAGCAAATATGTATACAATATGGGTAAATAAATATGTCAACTTAATATGAGGGTGAATCAATGCATTTATAAACTTTATTTCAATAATAACATCGCTTTTCAACGCAGAGAGCTTGTGAAAAAGATTTGCCCTCGTAATTACAGCCATTTTGATTTTGTGCACTCAAAAACAATTACAATATTTTTAAAACCACCTGGAAAACATAGATCTGAAAATATTTAATTGAAATAATAGTATTTACTTACCATACACATCCATTTTTGTGTATTTGATTTTTTATTTTTATCCATATTCGTGGAACTTGTAGGCGGGCTATTATGCCGAGATCTTGTTAAACTCTGCGCTAAATCTGAATGCTGTTGACTGATTTTCAGCGGCTGGAGTTGTTCGTGGAGATTTGTTGCAGTCACATTTGAACCTATTTAAAATAAAATTATGTAAGAAATAAATATATTATTATATATAGAAACTATTTCTGAATCAAAACAAGTACTTACTCGATATAATTTTCCCTATATCGGTTTTCTTATGTTTGCCACACTGGACACAGCTGGTTTCCTTCAAAGTGTTCATGTAAGTACACGATTCACAAGCCCAGTTTCCGTTACGGTTGGACTGGATTGTTTCACACGGACCCGATGCCAGTCCTAATAGATTCATATTGATTGTCGAATAATCGTTCGACTGAGCATTTTCTCTTAGCCGGAAAATATCCTCGTTCAATAGAGGCTTCAAACCCCGACACATGGTACATTTTAAAGAAGAAGGGTAATTTCGATATGTACAATATTCACAAGACCATTTCTCATCGTCAGCCAATTCACTCATAATTTATACTAAATAAAATAATGAGGGTGAATTATCTACGTAGTAACTGTCTTTGTAGAAATCCCTTGGTGGTTTTCATGCACAATATTCAATATGAATTATATGTATTTATTAAAAACACTTTCTGACACCAAATGTCACAATTACTTTACGAATTTTTGTCAAGAGACTATCATTTTCCTTTTTAATGCATTGGTGATGACTTCAGTATGAAATATGAAATTTGTAATTGAATTCTTTTAGATCTGTAATGAAAACAAGCAGTCAGTTATACTGGTTATCGTTATCTATTCTCATTAAAATTTGATCTCATAATTTCCATTATGTTATTTTCATCATTTTATATAAGCAATACTTTCTATTTAATTAATATACTTAATTTAATATATTATAGAACAATTTTGATAATAATGACATTTAATAAAATCTATATTAAACTTTTTTATTGGATAATATAAATAATGTTACTGTGGTTAAATGAAGTTTTATGGGTTCCCATACACACCTTTATTTGTAAATATTTAACATGGGACAATCATTTAATATTTCATTAATAATTGTTTCAACTTTACAATTACACGAGTCAATTAACCATTCTTGTTAATAATTAATTGTTTTCAGTACAAATAATTGCACTAAAATAGAAATAACCTAATTTCGAAATATACTTTCTATTAGATAAAAATAATAATAGCTGATTGTTAGAATGCCACCTGACATCTATGAAAATGTACACTAATTGTTAAAATAAATAAAAACGGATTGAATAATAATGAAAATTGCATTTATATTTTTGACTTGATTTCTTACCTTCATAATGAATTTAATATTTTGTCAATATTGTTTATAGTAAACAATATTCGACAACAAATTTGATGAATTTGGTTTCATTGACATGGAGAAATATATTCTGGTTTTAGAATATTTGCATGAGTTACAAAAATATTTGTCTCTTCCACTTTAAAATTAATTTTTCGAAAGTAAACTACGGCAGCTTTGATGATGACAGTTTACATAGAAATTAGAAGAAATATATGGACATGGAATTGTATCGAATATAGCGTCAATACTTTGTGCAACATTATGACAAAAAATACCTGTCAATGAAACGTCGCCGCGGTACCGTCACAAAGGTCAGGTTTGTTTAGCTTGGCAAAAAATAAAAATAAATACAATAAAAACACAAATTAATGAGATAAACGAATGCTTAAACTAAATGACTTTAACTTCAATATTTATAATATTTTATTTATAAAAAAATGTGATACTATTAATAAAATATAAAATTTATTAATTATTGATAAATAATAAATAAAAACAATATACAGATCGGCAAATTTTAATATGCAAAAAATAAACCAATGAAAAAAGTTTATTTGAAAATCGATTAATTTATTTTTTATGTACATTAAATATAAATCAATTTTTAAGCATCAACAGGTATTAAATCGAAAATACAATGCGTTTTTTTTATAAATATATACTAAATATCAATTAACCATAAACCGCGTTTATTCTTATAACAATGGTGTGACGTGGAATAAAAGTAAAATACCTTTTGCACTACGAAACTTTATGCACAGCATATTGTAATTGAATAATGAAATTAACACGATTACAAACGCATATTTGATTTCAGTACAGACATGAAAACATAAATTGCAACAATGAAATTTCCAATTCGTTGGTTTCTATTTAACATACGGAGACTTTTAATCTTATGTCTTATTTCTGTTTTGATATTATTAATAGTATTATGCATGTTTTTAACAAAACAAGAAAACAATTCAAAATACCCAAAAGGGTATTCAACTCCTATATCAAGTGAATCAAATATCATGCAACCAGTCAAAGAACTAATATCAGCTAGTCTTATTAATAACAGTGTATTAAAAACAGAACCACATTCAAGTAAAGTAGTAAAAATTTCATTAAAACAAAGATCAAAGGTAAGCGTGTTAATTAACTCATGAGATATAATTACTGTATTTTAACTTACCGTTTTAGGAACTTTTATCACGTCATAAAACATTTGAATACCCTAACAAAAATGTACATGTATTTTATTATGCTTGGTATGCAAACCCATCAATAGACGGTGAATACAGACACTGGAATCATGTTTATTTACCGAACTGGCGTCGGATAGATAACCAAAATGAAGCTACTTATCCAACAGGATCTCACGCTCCTCCTGAAGATATTGGAGCATCATATTACCCCAAACTCGGATGCTACAGTTCAGCAGACCCTTATGTTATTAAGAGACATATGAAAGATATGATGGAAGCAGATATCGGAGTATTAGTTATCTCGTGGAATCCACCGGGGTTTAAGGATTCTCCAGATGCGATGATGCCAATGTTACTTGATATTGCTTTGAAATACGGGATCAAGGTAAGATGAGTTTTGATTTGGAAGTAAATTATAATTTTAATGGATAATTTATTTCAGGTATCTTTGCACGTAGAACCTTATAAAGATCGTAACCCGATCAATTTGAGAAATCACTTAAAAGATTTCTTTGATAAGTATAAAGATCATCCTGCATTGTATAAAATTCATAAAAAATTGAGTGGTGCTGAACTGCCAGTGTTATACATTTATGATTCATATTTAACTCCTGCTAGTGCTTGGAGAGAAATGCTCAGTCCAAAAGGTATAAATAATGTACAGTGTACGTTTTCTGAAAATCTATATTTGTTGATATTGAATGAACTTCATTTTTTTATATCAAGTTGTGGATTAATCTGTAAAAACTACATAAATATGTTACAGGTTGCGAAATGCAATAAATCAATTTTAATTTTTTTTTTAAATTCATTTAATTTATAATCAGAATACAACCCTATTTTATATTTTCTTTGAATTTGTACCAGATCATCAGTTTTTAATATGATTAATAATTTACACTAATAGATATAAAGGCCCAGTAATTGAGAAAAGAATCAAACGGAATGAAACACCATTCTGTTTTATTCCTGAATCTGAACGTAAAAGATATAGCAAATTTTCAATCTGAATACAATGTGGATTGGCAGCACTGCAAACTTCTTCAGACTGCTTTGATGTAATAAACAATAATTGAACGTAATGAAGTTATTGGCGGTGAATACAGAATTTTACAGAAATCCGAATGAACGTCAAAATTTGATTCCTTTTGATTACTTTTTTAATTACTGGGGGATGAACTATTGTGTGCAAAAGTAATTGACCAGTTTGCAGCAAATGTTGCAAAATATTGACATACTCTGCAATTATTGCATCCATATTTGTGGAATATAGACATACTGTTACTTTTGCATGTGATAGTAAATTTTGATTTTGCCAATATTTATAATATGTAATTTAATTTTTAGGAAACCTAAGTGTTCGTGGGACGCAATTAGATGCTTTTTATGTCGGTTTGTTGGTAGATATGCAACATCGGCACCATATCAGAGCTTCGCACTTTGATGCATTTTATACATACTTTGCAGCAGACGGTTTTTCATATGGAAGCTCTTGGAGAAACTGGCGTAGCTTGCAAAGGTAAATCTTTATTATTTTTAGTCTAATCTTTAAAAATAATCTAATATATCTTTTTGTTTAGATTTGCACTAGCGTCCGGTCTTCAGTTCATTCCTTCCGTAGGTCCAGGGTATTCTGACACGCGTGTAAGAGCTTGGAACGGAGTCAGCACACGACCAAGACGGCACGGGCAGTATTACTCTGCAGCGTGGCGTGCTGCTCTTCAAATACATGCACCCGTTGTTTCAATAACAAGCTTTAACGAGTGGCACGAAGGTACGCAGATAGAACCTGCGATTGAGCAAAGCGGGTACCTCGATTACCATCCAGATGGCCCTGGGTTTTATTTGAACATTACCAGGCATTGGGTTTCCAAGTTGAGGAAGGATTTTCAGACATAAAATGACAATAGCTTTTAATTTTGAGTGTTTGGAAGAAAAAATTATTAATTCTGATTTTTTTTAAACTGACTGCGTTGTATATATTAATTAGTTACCTGAATTATTGAATATAGAATTGGTGTTGACTTAATTTATTGGAAAATAAACAAAATGTGATTTTTATTTAATGCTGATGAAAAAGTGGAGTTAGTCAGTTTTGCTTCTGAACAGCTTATTAGTGTGCTATTTTTATAACCCAAGCTGTTTTTTTATTTATTTAAAGATCTCGTAAATTTGTACAATTTAATTATTAAGTTATAAATTATTTTTCTATATAATTAAATAATTGTAAATAAATTCATAAATTATTTAAAATTCCAATAAGTAAAAAAATTTCTGTTAATTTTTTAATTAACAATTAAATATTGGTTTAATTAACTCATTTATCAAAAACAAATTCTTAAGAGGCAACATATATACGGCGGAAATAATAGGTGAATTTTTGGAATTATTATCTCAAAAATTAATTGTTAGATTTCACCCAGTATATTATATAAGTATTCATTAAAATTCAGGGAATTTATTATAAATTCTGGGAAGTCAGTGAAGACCAAAAAACTGTATAAATTTAATTAAGTTGAGCAAAAAAAAAGTCTTCAAATTTTTTTGCACATTCTGGGGGCCTTTCAATCACTTCTTGCCCCCGAGCTTCTAGTGTTCAGGGAATTTTAAATCTGTGGTCAGGGAAAAGTCAGGGAATTTTATTTTTTAAAAACAGTGGGCACCCTGTTGAGGTATTTCCCAAAATTCGCCTATTTTTTCTGCTGTCTACTCATACATTCCCCCTTAAATTTTTTTGATGTGTACCTATATTTTTTAGGTTAATTAAAATTAAAATAAAGCAAAATGCACTATTGAAATTTTATATAAATAATAAACTTGTGAAATTGGTTTCAAATTTTTGTACATTTTTTTTATTCTAGTCGATTTGTTAATATTAAAAAAATAATATATATTTTTTGTTATTTTATTTAATAAATATTAAATGTACAAACATATTTTTTATTTTATTTTTTATATTTCAGAGTAAATTGAAGAAACAAAATATGCAATAAGTTGTGAAAATATAAAATTTATTTTCATCTATTAAGACTTACAATGTTATTTATAATTTAAGCGCTCTTATGCAAATGAAATTATCATGTTTTACTTAAGAAGATAAAACAAACATAATATATATATGAAATATTATGAAACTACTGATATTCTCTTGTATACAATTTTGTCCATAGCATATAATAAATTTATATCCGAAAGTCCAAATAAAAGAATATCTGAGTATATTAGATTGAGAAGGCGAAATCCACGATCAAAATTACATTTATTTAAAATAAATATATCAGTCTGTATTATAAACATTAGGCCACATTATTTGACAATAAGAAAACCATGAACATTTGTTAGGAATTTGTCGTACTTATCTTTAAACTTCATTTTATTTGGCCTTTCTCCGTTAAACTCTATACCGGTGGTTAGGTCTGTGAAAGCAGTTGCAAGTCGTTCTGCATTCGTACTATCAACTTGGCCGGATACTAAAGTCCCTACTAGTTGTCTGAAATGTTCAGGGTATAATGTTATTAATCTAAATAGCGTCTCGCTTGCTATGAAAACAGTTGTTGAAGGTATTTCGTGTGACATTGTCAGTTCTGTTATCGTCTTCATTAACGGTGGTAAAGCTGTATACATCCATGTACCTACAAGTATAGAATTTTACAATAATACAAACCAATGTTAACTTTATATTAATATTTACCTCTTGCATCTTGTGAGTAAATATGATTTGCTATTCTTTCAATAAACACAAAGCAACTATGAAGCACATCAGCGCCGCAAGAGACAAGTCCATGTTGAATACATTCCAGAGTTTTACACGACAATTCATCAGGCATGTCGCACAGTTTCTCCGTGTAGAACTCGGCAAGGAGCACGAGCAGCTCGTAGAACTTTGCACAGAGAGGTGGGTACCTAAGCAATTCAGGGGTTAACAATCGCAGCATAGCATCAAGACCTCGTATGCAGACTTCGTGTGATGTGCAATTGTCTTCTTCGCTCTCGTCGATTCTGTTTGCAACGTTGCTGATTATTTCGAGTAAGTACATTAGATCCTGAAAAAATGTTTATTACCTTTTTGTCTGTGTATAAATTACAGATTTAATAACAAACCTGAAAGTTTCCTTCTTCTGCCGTTGTATCGACCGTTGCTTTATTTGAATTAAACCAAGTGTATGCTTGTATTGAAGCTGAACAGCATTTATATATTTCTTTACAGTCAGCAGGTTTAACTCTAGTTAGCATACAGTTTGTCACTGTGATTAAAAGCTCGAGGCATAATTGAACTATAATCTAAAAACAATAGGTAACATGTTGAATAATGTAATCTTGAGAACTACTGGACCAATTTTGATGAAACCTTCACCAATGTGTTCTTTGAAATCTCAGAGAACTGCTAATATATCAAAATCATATAAATAGAAATAGAACTTAACAACTAACCTGATAATTATGGTACACATTAATCACTTGCGGGACTTCTGATAAAATCCCACCGATAAATTCAATCACAATACTTGCTGTGTCCATTTTAACACCTGCCACAATCCCTATCATTTGTTCAAATGCATCTGTAACAGCTGCTCTCACATCTTCTTGTTGATAAGTTCTAGAAAAGTCTTCAGTAGAAAGTTTAGAGCGTAGGGTTGCAACGGAAGGGCCCACAACTTCCCGCAAGAGGCTGACGCAATTGTCTCGAGGTAAACCGCTCGCTGCCATCGTCAGTACCTTGGATAGACTGCGTCTGACAGGACCTTGTAAACGGCCAGGAGCATAAGACGCATGCATTGATGATAGTAATGAAAATGTTGGCGAATTTGTTATCATTACAGACCTGCAATGTTATTTGCGTAAAGTAATAATACAAGTAAATAAATATATTAAATAATAACCTTTCACCAATTCGTGCAACTAATGAAATCAACAATTGCACAGATTCTGTGAGCAATGAAATCTCCGATTCAAAATGGTAGAAATTAGAGTGCACTGTCGCAAGTATAAAGTTAACAGCCCAACGAGCACCTTCTGTGTCTCTCCCAAAAGCTTTGAGTATCCCAGACGGTAATTCATTGTACATATCTTCATTAGGCATCACGTAAACCGTAGCAAACCTCCCAAGGAACCAAATTAATGTTGACATTAGTTCAGGACTGATTTCTTGACGTAACCTAAAGGTTTGGGATATAGTATTGGTGTGACTCCTTTTTTAAATTATAAAATAAAAACTTACTTGACATCAGCTGCAGCTAATCGATGAGTCTCACACAACTTGAACACAGAAACAGCCAGTCTGAGCACTGGATCTACTTCTGGTCCAACCCCACCTTCTAGCAATGCAGTTAAGTTAACAGGAGCATCAAGTAGTGGATCCACAGCAGGATTAGAACGTTCAACGGTCATACAATGCTGTATGATCTCTTTAGGAATCAACGGTGTTTCTCCTGAAATAGAAAACATCACAGATTTAATTTAAACAAGTCGTGGGTTCGACCCTTGAGGTCCACACAACCAGCTTCCCAACATGATTATAAATACTTAAATACTGATTATTTATTGTTTCAATATAGTTTATGTGAATATTTTTTTGTCAGAAATAAAACTCACCTTTGTATTATGAATATTAGTTTTCTAATATTCATTACATTTTTAAAATTCAAATTTTGAGAGTGGTTTTCACCCCTTCAATGGCTGTTTAGGCAAGTATAACAAAAAAAAATACTGAAATACATGTTTCATTATTTGTACTGTAGAATATTTATGCTACTTCAAGTAAATCTGACCAAAAAAATATTTTTTACCCACACAAACTTTTACACCCTCTTTTACGTATGTAACACACACACACCCACCCACACATCTTCCTGAAAATAGTGTAAATATTTATATTTTCTGTTGGGAAGTTAAAAATTGTTTTACGCATACTTTGTTACACTTACCTTCAAAATCCATACAGATGACATGTCCTGATACCATAATAATCCACAACAAATCATCAAACAATGCATAAGTACGTGTGCGGTCGGCTATACCCTGCACAGAACCCTCGCTGAGCCTTCTGAACAGCTGTGTCAGTTCTTCTGTTCTTACATTCAGTAATCGCTCAAGTAAATCGAGACTGTGGCCTATAACTACTTGTCCAAGTGACCCAATTATACTTAACTGATCAGCAAAACGTACTCTGTCTGGTTCTTCAGTTTCATCTGTAAAATAAAATATTGTAGATGTAACGTGTGTAATTTTTTATTTGAAAAATAGTTTACCTATTTCTTCATTGTCAAGATCATTTCCAGTTCCTCGAGTACCGTCAGGTGGCAGCAGATGACTTTGTATATATACGTTGAACATTTCCCTAGCTAAAGGTTCTATCAAATCTGGTGGGAATAGACTTCTGTGTAATATTACAGTTGCCCAAGCTTCTAACACTGTATCAAAGGCTTCAGTGTAGACACGATCATCAGCATACATCTACAAGAAATATATATAATTAATCCATATTATCAAAAATACTGGCAATAAATGTCAAAGACAGATTTTACTTACAGATTCTTCATGTGCTGCGGCTCTCATCAAATTACATGTAAAAGTTGCAGTCTGGGTTATCAAACGTCTGATCAACTCAACAGGCAATCTACATAATAATTTTGGAAGATAGAGAACCATAATTTTACGCATAATGTTAGCTACACCTAAAGTTTCACGTGGTTTTAATTCAGCACTGAAAAAAAGATTAAGATATAAAAGTAATTGAAAAATATGTACATCAAAGCTTTTTTAATAAAAACATATTTAATTGCTTGTTTATTTTTAAATTTATGTACATCAATCATAAAATTCTTAATTTTATTTTAACTTTAACTTTTCACCGGTATTAAATATAAACTTTACTTTTCCAAGAAATTGAAGAATGCTTCGAGGTAACCAGTAATGTAACTCAACCGTTGTTCATCCCTTTCAAATACAGCTCCAGTGAGTGTGGCAAGTTGTACAATACAAATCATGGCGTGGTGGGCAAGAGAATCATGGCTGCGTACATGCCAATACAGAGTGAAGAACAGACGTGGTATTTCTGTAGAAAGGATTAATTCTCTCCATGCAGGGCCAAGTCGCAGAGCTGGAGACTGAAAATATATTTATTTAATATGTAGATACACGTTTTTGTTAGTTAAAACATTCTGAATGAACTCATTAATTACTTGGTCCGATTCATGAAGAGTTTCGAACATCCCGTAAATGAATTTGGGTAATAATGGTGATACATAACCCCAAGTCAGTATTGTCTCCATCAGTTTTAGTAACTGGTTCATTAAAGTCAATGTTTCTTCCCTGACAGTGCTTTCAGATAACCTTCCTGATTCTAAAATACCAGCTAACGCTGTTGTTAAAAATCGGAACACTCGCGGCATTTCCATAGCTTCGAGTGATTTCTTAGCTCGAAGATGTTGTTCCCAAGGCAAGCCAACATCAGCTGAACGGACAGTGCTAGTATGTTCTGTTAATAATGCAGCTAGAAGACCACAACCAAGAATTTGCTATGAAAATTTAATTGAATTAATAAAAATAAGTTATGAAAACATTGCTTATAAAATTACTTGTTTATGATTTCCACTCATTATGAGTCCTTCAATTTCTGTGATAATACTAGCTCTTTCAAAACCGAAATCTTCCATGCAACCTCGTTTTACTATAATAGCAATTAGTTGCAATATCCGATCTCTGACAAACACTGGAATATCACGATGTGTTATATATTGCAATAAATACTGACGAAGAGATCTTATATCATCTTCAGCTAAGCTAGACCACTCGCATATTAAGGCATCTTTAAGAAGTATAGCTGATTCGAATAAAACTAAATCAACAGTCGAGTTTTCGAGTATTTCTCGACATAAATTATAGGGTGCTTTTGTTTTGCGAAAATTCATGAAAACACTTTCGGCAGATTGTCTTTGTTCTCTTGTAACGACGTTCGGTGCTGCCTGTAAAAAAAATTTGTATTTGTTTATTTATAAAAAATTGAAAAAATGCATTTACCATTATTATCATCGCTGCATTTTGTAATTCTTCTATGTATGGATTAGCCATTGTTGATTTAAAAAAAATATCTACAGGTTTATTAATAAGAAAAATATGTTTTTTAACATTTCAGGTTAACTGCAACGAAATAAAATTATTATTTTTACTTTTTCTAACATAATATAAATGCGTTTATGGTTTTATTATAACGCAGTTTAAATTATCTTTGTATTACGGTTGTTTTATATTTAACATTTTCATTGTAAACATAAAAATAAGAGTAAAATATTTTTCCAGATCAAAAGTAGCATATAAATTAAGTAAGTTGAACTACATGTCAAAATGAAGCTTATTCTGTTTTTCTCAACAGGCTATCATATGTTTATTTCTGTCTAATGTGTAACATCGATGCAACCATTCATGGTAAACTTTCAAATGCAGATCATGCAGATGTCAAATGAAATATCTAGTCAGTGCGCAGGAATATTGTCGACTTCCGTTTTAAAAGAGCGGGTACAAATTTTAAAACTCATTGTTGTCACATATTAATCTTGTTCTAATTCAAATTCAATTACAGTACAGTATTACTGTTTTATAAATGGCTTATTATTATGTGATTCATTTGTAAAATAAAATATACAGTGAAAGATGAGTTCTTATTCTGTAATAAATTAATAAATCGATATCACATCCGTGATTTTTTCAATAAATATAAATCATGTAGGTACATTTGACATTTTTTAATAAATTGTCATTGTATAATTAATATTTTGGTTATAGTACTAACTATAAGCCAAATGAGGTTTTTTGATAATTTAAAATATAGTTTCTACATTAGCAATTATTTTTGATGAAATTAAAATTTTCAAATATGAATGATAATTATTCATTTATAATTAATATACATATATTATTTTTACTAAATTCATCAAGAAAGAAATATTTTACATAATCACTTATTAAATATATCTAAATTGATATAGCTGGTTTTAGCATATTTTAGCAAACTTAAAAAACAGCATAGGTAAACGTATAAATTCCATTAAAATTAGGAACTTGTTTTTCTTATTAAATACCTTGAACTTTGATTGTGCCAATAAAAATATAACTTGTGCCTGTTGGATTCAACATAGACCTCATAGATAATGATGAGAATTTTATGGAAGGAATTAAAAGGACCAAGTATTTATTTTGTCTGAAAAAGGGAGTTTTTGCAATGTTACTTTCTATATTTATATTTTTTATTATTTGAGTCAAAGCATATAACCTGGTTTCTAATTTATATACTGAAATAATAACATTAAAATTATTTTTTACTCGAAATATGTATATGACAGTATATGTATATGACAGTTCCCTTGAAGTTTCATGGAGTATTTGACAAGTTTCTCAAAGATATTAAAACAGTGGTGATATTATGAAAGTTATCTTGTACGGTAAGAGTTACCAACTGTACAAATCATCTATTGCAATAGATCAGTGGTTCTTAACCTTTTTGAAATCACTGAACACTTTTTTCTTGTATTTTAGTCGATATTTCTACGACGAGTTGAAGTTCATTGCAGGAAATTTCACTAAAAATTTTTGAAATTTTGATTTCGTTAAAAGTATGTTTATTGTATAGAAAATGACGTGAAAACTTGAAATTTTCAAACCGCAGGTCTGTATCTCAAACCGTTTTCGAGATATAGCCTCTCAAAGTTTTAGTTTTTTCAAATTTTTGGAGAAAAAAGGCCATAACTTTTGAACGTGTGGTCGGAATTGATTTTAGTTAACGGATTTGAAATCAGCGTGTCAAAATCTATATAATGACATGTATAATACTTTAAAATTCGACAAAAAAATTTTGGTCAAAAATCGACATTTTTTTAAGGTATACCCCTTTGAATTTTTTCGATTTTTCGCGAAATTTTTTTTTCCTAATTTTAAGGTATTGTACATGTCATTATATAGATTTTGACACGCTGATTCCAAATCCGTCAACTAAAATCAATTCCGACCACCCATTCAAAAGTTAGAGCAATTTTTCTTTAAAATTTTGAAAAAACTGAAACTTTGAGAGGCTATATCTCAAGAACGGTTTGAGATACAGACCTGCGGTTTGAAACAAAAAACTTTTCACGTCATTTTCTATACAATAAACATACTTTTAACAAAAACAAAAATTCGAAATTTTTTAGTGAAATTTCCTGCAGTGAACTTCAACTCGTCATAGAAATATCGACTAAAATACAAGAAAATAAGACGTAGATGTATTACAGTTTTATAACTGAGCGTGTAAATTAATATTAAATGCTATTTTTGATTAAAATGTTTGAGTTGCGCATAAAGATGAATATTCTAATAATATTTTTAAATTATTTATTAACTGAAAACACAGATTTGTATTAATTTACCCATAAAGTAAGGGAAGCACTGCTTCCCCTGCTTCCATGGACGCTTCGCCACTGGTATTATAGTAAAATCCTCACTCCTATTTTAGGGTTCCGTAGAAAACTAGGAACCCTTATAGTATCGCTTGAACTTAAGCTGTTTCATAACTAGTTTTTTTTTAAAAGGAGGGGGAGGATTGACAAAATATACTTCCCTTGTTAAAAATGTCACGCCTCGCCACTGCCATTTTCCTGTTTTTTACTTCGGCCGATAAGCCTATTTTTTCACAGTATCTATTATTTAACGATAAAAAATTTTCTGTGCGTAAATATTACATATTTTGTAACTAAAAATAAATATAATCGTTTTCGAAAAGAAATAAATTTCGTTAAATTATATTTAACAGCATTCGCATTTTATTATGTAAGTTTTTGGCAAAAAATACATAAAAATAACTATTGATTTATCAGAACAGATGTACTTACTGAATTTATTTGTAAATTTGTAAATAAATTAACCTTTCAAAAGCCAGGACGATTAACACATTTAAGGTACATAATAATATATTAAAACAAAGTTTTGTGGTAACAACAGTACTTTATTTTTTTAATAAAAACATGAATGTCCTATATTATAAAGTAGCTCACAAATTTGCGAGCTTGCAAGCACTTTCAAATGGGGTATCAAACTTATATGACAGTTCTATTGGAGAAACTATCTGTTAAAAACTCAAAGAAAACTGTCATATAAGTTTGATACCTCGTTTGAAAGTGTTTGCAAGCTTGCAAATTTGCCGAGATCCTTTATAATACCGGACATATAATTTTCTAAAATGCCAAACTGTGAGAATACGTGTTGAGTAAAAAAAATTGTTTTCTAATAAATTAATTTAAATTTATAATATAATTATATACTTGTTTACAGTTTTATACCAAGTAGCAATATTTTCATCGTGTTTTGTTTACAATCAGCGAGTAAATATTATAAAAAATTAAATTAAAAAACAAGTTAAAATTTCTGTAAACACCACATGATTTCTGTTCATTTAGATTTATTACATTGCAGCAAAAAAGATAAATAAAAATAATATGAAAGATATAAAAGAAAGAATCGTCAAATTTGAAACAATGTAAAGCAGTAGCTATGATAATATAACAATAATAAATAAATTATACTAATAATTAGTTTAAATGTACACCATTTTGACACCTATTGGCCGATTGTCATCAAATCACGCTGTAAGACAGTTAAATGTATATAGATTTTATAGATTGTATATAGATTTTAATTAAAAAATAGCCATTACTGGGGTCATATTCAAGACTGGTGCCAGAACCTTATATAGATTCCATCTAGTGCTAAATGAAACAATTTAAATCTGTATAGCAATAACTATGTCATAACTACACGCACAATGCCGAAATAATATGTTTGATGAATGAATGGAGTAAATCATTTTTTTAATCAAATAATTCGCAGCATTCTTTCTTTGGCATTGCATGTTGCCTCACTTTTGTAGCATGCAAAAATTAAAACGTACAGTACAGTTTTTGCGTAGGTTCCAACATTTGAATTGTTGTTCGCATGAATCTATGAATGTTGATAGTTTTTATAATAATGCATGGGTGTGTAGTGTAAGAGGTAAGAAGAGAGCACAAATTCATACCCTACAATTATTTATTAAAATATTAGCCTTATATATAAGAGGTTTCAATAAAATACATTTTTTGTAACTTGGGGAAATGATTGTAATGGTTGCAATTTACAAAAACTATAATTTCCGCTCCAAAGGGCACTGAAACATTTTAGCCTTGGTACTTTACAGAAACGGTCTCCCTCACCGCTTCGACCTTGCAAATCTATTACATGTTAATTGCGTCACGCAGCGTCGTTTCGACGCAGCTAACATGCCACTTGTATTGAGTCACATGTAATAGATTTAAAAGGTCGAAGCGGTGACGGAGACCGTTTCTGTAACGTGGCAAGATTTTTATGTTTATTTTTATCTCCTAATAAAGGATCAACTTATAAAAAAAATAGTAGTTGTGTAAATTTTTTTAAAATAATTTATTTGTACCTATTATTTAGCTTATTACTCATAGTAAATTTTTATAAAAAATGTTCTATAGTTTATATTCATCTTTTATAATTGTATTGATCAAATATTATAAATAAACTTGTGTTGTTATTGTTTATATATGTAACACCATGGTAATGTTATTTTTAACATATTATTGATCCTTACAAGCGATAATATTTTCGTCATTACATCCGAAACAAATTAAAAACAAAACAATTTGATAATTATCCTTGTAAATATACATATATATGTAATTACACCAATTTATAACACGTCATATAAAAAGTTATTATTGACAAAAAATAATAAGTACTTACAAAACTATAAAGTGTACCGACAAACACTTATAATTATGAACAAATAATAGGCAAGCAGATATGGAAACTGAGCTGTTCAGAAGTTAGAGCGATTAACTCTACTTTGGCTATCGTGACCTTATACGCCATTATAATACAATATAATTAATTAATTACTATTAAATTTATAAGCAACCTAATATGTGGTTTATATTGACTTCAATATTAAACATGATTTTTATATTACTTAAATGTTTATGCTACACTTAAAAACTTATAAAACTTTGATAAAATTATTTTATAAAATCTAGTATATAGATGTTCAGATGGTTTTAAAAACTGCTCTATTTTATACCCTTTCGAAAAACCTACCATAATACCTACATGAATTGGGTATTTTTGTTTAAAATACTTACATTTATCCCAGAATAAGTAAGATTTTTATATTTTTCCAGAGAGTCGATCGTAGTATGCTGTTCTAAATAAGTCATTAAAAACGCGATGCGTTTTGAACTTTTGCGATTAACATGTATAAATCTGGGTTTTTTCAAGAATTTACTAAAAACTGTTGCACTTTGTATATAGGTATATTTGCTGAAATATCTTCCAAATGATTCATTCTACCTTCCTTCAAAATATACGTATCGCCGAAGAAAACAGCCTGTATAATACATAATATATATCATATATCTATTTATCTACTATGTAAGAAATTTTTACAAAATATAACATAGTGATAACAAGTTTATAACACGTATAGTAAAAATAAATTTAATTATAGACGAATGACATGCAACACAATTAAATAAATATTTGATCCAAATCAGCATTTTTTTTTATAAGTATACATAATTGGTTCGAGAAAACTTAATATATATTATTATACATATATTTTCTAGCTACTAAAAAGCTAAAATGTATAGTAATACGGTTGGTGGATTTTCATAAATGCATATAAATAAAAATAAATTTCTGTGGCTACAAGATTGTTTTATATATCTGTATATATACAGTGTATTCCAAGACATAGGAAATTTAACATGGAGACAATTAGAAATGTAGTAACCTTTGGTCAAATTTAACGATGCGTGATTGGTGCATTTTGAAATTCCGCCACAAAATTTAATAAAATAGTAATTAGTATTTGGATTTCAAAATTATATCTGTCAAAAAATATTATTATAATTTTATCTAGGATGCTTATTTTAATTTCATAAATGTAATCATTAGCAAGTGTCCATCATTGCGTGCTCATTATATACAAAGCTATAATTTAAAAAAACAGACCATATTTGCGAACTTTGGTAATTAAATAGATCAGTGGCGTAGATAGCTTTTTACGATGGGGGGCGATATGACAAGTGGTGACTGAGGGGCCTCTAAAATTTTTTTTTTTTGGATCATATAATTTGCATTTCGTTTATTTTGTTACTAATTTTAAAATAACTGAAGACCTTTTTTTTTTTTTACTCTTTGTTTACCAAATTTTCGCCATTTATTTGTACTATTTTGTTCATACTTAGGAAGTTTGAAAAAAAACCTTTTAATTTTCTCAACTCATGGGGGGTGATTGATCATCTCAATCACCCCCCTATCTACGCCACTGAAATAGATTAAAGAAAGAGTTACTTGTTTTATTAGTAACATGAGTTCATGAAAATTACAAAAAAGAAACCCGTAAACCTTGCTCTTATAGCGGCCATAACTGGTGCCAATACCTTATATCTTTTTTACACACATTTTTAAATAAAGACATGTCTTTATTTAAAAATGTGTATATAAAAAAATCGTATTGTCTATGCTTGCAAGCATAAACAATACGATTTTTTTATTTTCTATGATACTCTATGATAAAATATAAAATTGAATTTTGATAATATAGTCTTTAACAAACATAATAATAATTTTACTAATGATAGAAAACGTGCTTTAGTGTCTACAATCTATTAATTATCATTATCATCTTTTAACATCCCTACGTCAATTGTCAAGGTTCTCAAATCTATTGACTGGAAATAAAACACGCATTGAATATTTTTGGCACGTTTATTTGTAATTTATATAATATTCACGTATTTTTTTCTGACAATTAATGAAGTAATATGTTAGTTAATGTATAGTATTTTTTTGCACATTACTATTTTTTAAAATTAATTTTAGATTTTAAAAACAAACTTTAACGACAGTGGACATACATTATAAAAATTGGTATAAAGTATCTCCCCCCCCCTCCCCCCAAAAGAATCAATTTTCGCTCTTTCATGATAATAGCATTTAAATAAATATTAAAATTATTTTGGTTCAAATCAGCATTTGGTTGGCGTCAAAAATTATAAAAAAAACAAGGACGTTTTAATATTCCATATGGATATGTGTATGTACTTAAAGGATAAGGAAATTACAACTGCACCATTCAGTGCAGGTTTTGATTAACATGATGGCTGTAAATGAAACTCGAAGGTTAGATTTTGACATAACAGGAAACTAAAACTTTTGTCACTCTAAACATGAAAGTGGTAATATTAATTATTAATAATTATTATTCATATAAAGTATCATATTTGTATTAATTAATATTCGATTTTTAAGCTAAAAATATCTTAATGCCCCCCCACTCTTGATGCGCCACTGGCGTCAATACGAGAACCGGAATTGAATTATTTTTTATTATATTTTTCGATATTTTTATGATTTTTTTTCATATAAGCTAGATTTTCTCGATATTTAAAATTAAATAAATAAAAGGTGGTTTAAATTAGAAGTTAATGAATAATATTGAATTTTCAATTTGATTTTTAGTCGGTGGAACATTTTTCAAACGAAAAAGCATTAAATATAAAAAAGTAAAATCTATAAAAAACAGAATAAATAAATTCAATTTTTTGGAATAAAAAAATTCTTTGTTTAGATTTATAAAAAAATCACTGGTAAATTAATTAATTCTCACAATAATTGAATTGAAAATATAATTCAATGAATATTTATTACATCAACATTTCAAAAATTCTATATAAACAAAAAAGTCACGTAGACATTTAAATTCGCATCTGTTTTTCTCGATACGGTTCTGGCAGGACCTCTGGTTCCAAGCGAAAACGAAGAGGATGATGGATAATATACCTTTTGTGTTAGATAATTTTTGTGTCCATTTAATTTGCAACACTATATATTAGTCAGTTATATTTGTGACGCAGTAAGCTTGAGGCCTCAGTTGGTAACAGAAGTTTAATTGTTGTGTTCATATTTCAATAAAATATAACAAGGTAGAGTTGGTACACCTGAATTCATTGTTGAAATTTAATTGAAGTTTGAATTTTTTCATTGTTGTGCTGATAGTTGAAATGTTTTTATTTTAATTTTATTTTTTTTTGTTTCTGATATTTATAAATATTTTTGTACAGTTTTCAAACTCGGATTTCAACAATTGACATCTGAATTACCTATATTTAAAATTCAAAAATTGAAACAAGCTTAAAACCGTTATTCACCAATGGAAAAAGTTTTAATGTGTTTTTTTTTGTAGAATGGCGTGCCCAGTGACTGGATTAACTCCAAGAGAAGTCGAAATTATCCGGGAGACAACTGTTCCCATCAGAAAGGATGTCAAAGGTGTTGGCGTTGCTCTATTCACCAAGTTAGTACATGATTTATTTTTTTACGAAAAGAAAAAAATATGTGAAAATAAATCTTCATATTTATCAAATAAAAACCTCTGAATTTTGTAAAATAATCAAAGTGGTAAGAATATTTTTTACTCTATGTTTTCTTGCAGATTGTACACAATGTTCCCTAATTACAAGGCCCATTTCGAGCTCTTCAAGGATGTACCAACGAAGGACTTGGCAAATAACGTTGAGATGAAAGCTTTCTCCCCATGTGTTGTCCACCAACTGCTCTGCATCGTCGACCTTTTGGACGACCCAGATGTCCTGATTGCTCTCCTGCACAGAATGGGAAACAATCATCGTAGAATGAATATCCCACCTCAAGCTTTCGTTGTAAGTTATAGTTTATTATTGCTATTATTAAGTCTTCACAAAATTCTACTAAATATCCTATAGACAGTTTATTAACTTTCCAAAAGTCTTGACGTGAATATGAAAGAGTGCACTGGCGGCAAACTTTTTTCCGACTTGATTAACTATTATCATTACTGCTTATCCCTTACGTTACCAAATGTAACAAAATACATACTAAAACCTGGGTAAATAACATATCTAAGAATTACAAAAACAACACGTAAATCGGATAAGTGATTCTCGAGTTATACGCGCACTAACAGAAGACAGACAGACAGAAATACGTTTTTTATAATATATTATAGATATATATGGATGAGTTCTTGCTTCTAAAAATATAGACATTTATTTAAAAAAATGCAACATATCTATCCAAAAAAACTTGCTAGAACGTTTTCATAAACATGTGGTTTAGATTTTAGATACAATTTAAGTTTATTGCTTTTTGGTTAGCGACCCTAAAATTCTGCGATGCGAAACTGTTTCTTCTTCAGTTTTTTTTTCAGTACAATGTTGGTACTAACTGATGGTGGACGTGACTAGACGCACAGAACGAACCGAATATTAAACAACAATAAGATATTTTTTATATATTTTTATTTTGACAGGACAAACAGAAATGTAGTGTTTTTTTATTGCTGATAAGGACTGCGATTAAATATTATAAATTTTGGCACAGATTTTAAGGAAATGTTATATAACGAGGGTAAATAGATGTATTTACTTATAATTAAAGAACTTTTTCATATGCAAATATGCTCTTGATTGAAAAAAAAGTTAAAGATGCTTCCAAACTTGCAACTGTTTATATGCATATGAAAAAACAGGGGTGGCTTTAGTATACTTACCGCTGTACACCCACGCTTATGATATCCCTGTGCAAAATTAAAACGTGTTAAGTAACTCTTTAGTCGCGACTTCTTTATAATAATATTTAGATATTTATTTATATTTGTTTTAACTTCTATTAGGTATTTATTCTTATAAACTTGGTGACAGTTTTGGGATTTTCAGAAATTTTTAATCCTTTTTAAATTTAAGTTATTATAAAATTGAATATGACAAATCTTAAAAAAATTATAAAATTTTTAATAAATATTAGAATAATTAAGAAATTATTCATTATTCCATATTGCATATTAGTGAATATCGTTAATAAAACCCGTTTTAAGCAAAAAATAAATACTATTTATAATTTAACGTATTTTTTTCATTCCTATAATTAATATAGCAAATCTATTTTTAGTTAAATATATTTACTACTTATATAACCAGTTTTAATCGACAGGGTCGTATTGCGTATTTTATATCAATTATGTCTAATTAAATATGATAATGATTCGCATTTCTATAAATGGATTCAAAGATTAAATTTTTAAGACCTCTGATTTTCTATCACCTGTCTCTATTAATAATACCATAAATTAAATAGTAAAAATCAATAATGTCTTTCCAAACTCCAAATAGAGTATTTAATGAAAAGTAAATAAAATGAATAAATAAGTTCTAATACAAATTAGCCTCTTCATATTTTATTTTGTTAAATAAACATTACTACCTAACAATTTTATACTAATGTACATATTGTTAAAATAGCGTCAATATTTTATTTTATATTGCAAATATTTGATAGTTAAAATATACATTGTTGACTTTTTGAATTCAAACCACCAAAAAAAACCGCGAAGTTCAAATTTTTATTATTGTACCTACACTTATGGTTAGTTTCAAGGCCAGAAAAAACGATCCTGGTATACACGTGCAAGTTAGTTTAAAATGTGCCCGAAAACAGCTTTGTTTTGAATTAGAGGATACCGGTTTATTTTTAATCAACTCATCACATAAATTGCGATAAGCGACCAGCCCCGTCAGGTGGATTATTTGAAATTATATTTCGTATAAATACATTACATAACTCATAACTGCGCATCTAAAAGAGAAAGAAATAGCAATTTTTTATACTGATCATTTTTACATCATGTAATTTTGTTTGTTGTAGACCAAATTACAAAACTGACACCATTTTTTTATTGTTGACATATATTACATTTAAAATATAAAATGACATATAATAAAATAATCTAGATCAGATACTACATTTAATTGTTGTTAACTGTCAGTATTTGAATTTCTATAGACGTTATAACAGTTGTACCAACATTATATTAGTGAATAACATAAAGTAAAAAAATTATCTTCAGACACGTTTTTAACATTAAAGATGAGGGCTACGTGAGTAAAGTCAGTTTATAAAAGTATGTAAATTAAGATTTGTTTATCGTTTAGTTGTATTTCTATAAATGTATCCCCAATATGTAAACTACGTCGACAATTTAATTATGAATTTTAATTGGATGTTTCATTTATACCACACTCTTTTTTATTACGGAAGATATGTCGAATGTTAGTAGTTATTAATTAAATATTTAATACTAAACATATTATGTAATAGCTTTGCATAAAATTTTTTGAATTTATTGATGTTTAATTCACAAATTGTTTTTATTGATCAGTACATTTGAAATTTTAATTCAATTTTCAAGGTAAAAATTTTGTTTATATAAAAGTATTGTTTATAATGGTAAATATGATTCGGTGCTATATTTAAATTTCGGCAATAACAAAAGATGTGCTAGATTAGAATACAGATTAGAACCATTGAATCGCGTGTACCTTTGTTAATGTATGCAAATCATGTTTCTTAGCACATTTATGATTAGATTTAATTTCTTTTGATTTCCGTTTATGTAATATAGGGATTTCCAGGATTTTTTTTGAAAGTATTTATTGGTTAAATGTTTTTTAATGAATTGGTAGTACCAACTGTCAGAAAAAAGTTTATTTTAATTGTTGTTAATTTGGAATTTAAATTTGATTTCCAACAATTAAAACAAATGAAGATAAAAATATTTGTTTCAGGACGTTAAAGGCGTGTTGGCGGAACTTTTCAAGGACTTGCTTGGAGGTGATTTCAACGCAGAAAAATCTGCTGCTTGGGAAAAAATGATGGACAAAGCTTTCCCAGTTATTATGTCCAAAATGGGCTAAACAGGGTCGTGCCATTTGGCATTTCGAAGAGGGGCAGTTGAAAAAAATATATATAACTTTTTTTTTGTAATAAAGTCATTATTATTAAATAATATGAATTAATTATTATATTATTCTTACCACATTCATTTAAAAAATTATATTTTATGAAAATAGTTTACATATAAATACGTGTTTTTAAAAATAACGCTTTTTAAATTTTAATTTATATTTTAAACTCAGGGTTTTTTTTTATTATATAGGTTTATTCATATTCATATAATAATCAGCTAAAATGAATGTGTTAATAAAATATTATTTTAAATATTTTAAGTACCTATATTGTAATTCTTTAATGTTTAAAGAAAAATAAAGAAAAAAATATTTTTGTATTGTAATCAATATTGTCGATTTATTTTTACATAGTGTATATCCATGAGTGCCGGCAGAATTTCTCTCAGGGGGGTGCATCTAGATATATAAAATTAAATTACATATAAAATAATTAAAAAAAAAAAAATAATAATTCTGTAATAATAAATTTCGCATTGCATGACTAAAAAAAAAGGTCTTCAGTTTTTATTTTTCCTTATCTAACTTTATTTAAATTATAGAGTGAACTTGACGCGACAAAAAAAAAGGTCCTCACTTTTATATTCTGACCTGAATTTAAAAATAAAAATTGTATTTCTTAATTTTTTCTTTTTTGCCAGGGGGTGTAAGTGCACCTCCTTGCACCCCCCTCCCGACGCACACGTGTATATCCAATATCTATATTATGCTTTTGTTGGTTAGTTAATTTAACATTAAGAGATACCTATATTATATTTGATGTTTTAACATAAAATGTAGTTGATTAATAAATATATTTTTCAACTGTAATTTTTTTTAATATACATACATTTACTGTTATGAACGCCAAAATAATTTCTTACAAATAATTATTTTGGTAGAATTTTATACAAATCGGATAAGTCGAAAAAACTGTTTCGCCTTTTTTAACAGGGAGCAGAAACCTACGGTACGTCACTGTTAAATTCAGGAGCGATTCGTTAAAAAATAATTTAATTTAAATCAAAATTTATGCAACAATTGATTAATTTAAAATTAATACAAAATTGTAACTTTCCCTAATCTATTATAACAATAAGTAAAATAGTATGGTTTGAATCCAAGATGAATTCTAACCTATAGTCTGTTTCATTTAAGAATATTCATAATACAAAGGTGAGTTTTATTTTCTACATATTTTAGACTGTATGTAAAAACGACTGCCAATTTTTTAACGTGGAGTATCGCTTCTTACTATACTGTGTGAATCGTACCGTCACACCACCATTGCAATCTTAAATGAAACAGACTATATTTCAAATCTTATTCAAAACATATCAATTGCTGCCATCTATCAAACAATTGAAAAACCTTTTAAAATGCAACAATCAACAAATGACAGTTAACTAAAAATGTTTTTTGATTTTTTTAGGGTTACATAACATGACCATATTTTGCTGTCGATATTACATATTTGTCTAGTTATCTTTGTTTTAACTTTTAACGTTGGCCTCGCACATGTAAAAATTTACATTACGTCGTGCTTCCTGTTAATTGTGAAGAATTCTAGCATGACGCAAATTGTGCGTGATCGGTTGGAGGAATTTGTCAAAAGCAAGGGTATTCTATAAAAGGGTCGCGGCTTTAAACTCTGAAGTTGTATTTTGGACTTGTTTAAAAATAATTATACGTACCTTTATATAATTGCGAACTCTGCGATTTCATGATAACTATTTGAAGTATTGTAACAATTGGTTTGACCATTTCAGTACCTATGTTCATTTGAATGTTTGAAAATTTGTACACCTTTAAATATACTCAAAGTTGTTAATACAGAATATACATTATCCCTTTTATCGTGATGCCTTATTGATAACTAAATTCGGTACTCAGAATTTGCAGATGGCAACTGACATGAAGTGTATAATTTGATCAGCGCCACTGTGTGTAAAGTGTGTACTATTAATTTAAATATTTTTAAATAGATAATTATTGTATATTCAGTTATTATTTTCGAAAACTGCAACAAAGTAATTAATTAAATTATGCATAATACGAAGATTTAATCGAACTGTTCTTAGTTAGGGTATTCTATTGAGACGAAATCGGTTTGGTTAGTTTTGTTAGGTTAATGTACAATAATAATTATTTAAACTAATGGTACACACTTTACTCACATTGGCGCTGATTATATCTTATAATACATGATACTTGCACATCTATATGTAATAGACAAGTACCTTAAATTTAAATTACATATTACAACAATAACAAAAAATATAAACTTACCTGAATAATTCTTCGAACCTAAAAACTACAATAATAATTTAAAAAAATATCCAAACAATTTGAAATAATGATTTTATTTAATGAAAATTAAATAAACATTAAATTACAATGTTGTGCACTGTAAAGATACAGCAATTATTATATATAAAACAAGTTACCGTGCAAATTTATGGAAATAAAAAATTCATAGGAATTCTTCCTTCGACTGGCGCTATCTATTGTATTAATAATGCATTAAATATTATAGCTATATAAAAATAGATATATATTTAAACTATAATAATATATACAGTCTTCATTAGATCAATAAAATAAATAACAGCTTCGTTAAATATTACTGAAACTATTTTTTGACCCGTTTATTACCAATATAATTATTTTTAATCTACAATTTTTCGACTTAATAAATATTCATTTAAAAAATTAAATTTATTTCAAAAACATTTAGGGGGGAAGCATTATTGATACTTTATTTTATTTTACAATTTATTCCTAATACTTTTAACAAAAAGTATGGGCAATTTTGGGCCTATAAGGAAAATGTTAAATATTAAAAAACACAAAAGAATTCTTAAAATTTTTATAAAACGTAGGTAATAAAGGCACAGATTTATTGTTGAATTAAATAAATAAAATAAAAATTTAATAATCGCCGTAATTACTTCAACAATTAAAAAATTTGTATTGCAATGAATATTTATTTATTTAATTATTACTAAAATCATACTACAAACTTAAGTCACCTTCGGTTACTAGTCGAAACATTTTTTTTTTTAAGTCACTAAAGAGACGAACTTCAAAGCACTTATTAGGATAATGGGAGTAATTGAAATTGTACATCTTAAATTAGGAAAGACTATAGATACATAACAACCAATGCTAGTTTATGAAACTGTTACCAAAATTATACGGCGGCCATCTTTTCTTAAATGTCACTTTCATCATTTCCATGCATATTATCCCAAAGGCATCAGTTGAAAATTTATAATATGCAAATATGCTTTAAATGACTGTGTTGAATTTAGTATAAAAAACCAATTATTCAAACTATCAAAGTATTAAAAAAAATACACATGAATTTCAAATATTATCCCCGCCACTTTTTGTATACGTTACAATGTGAAAAGAAGCCTTATTAAATGAAAATTATTTCCTAAAGTCTTAATATAGCTTATATTTATAATTACCAAAAATAAAATTACAATTTTACTATACCAAAAGTTCAACTAGAAAGGCAAACATATCTATCTAAAAATATACATTTTAATTTTCAAATTATATTCAATATTATACCACCAAAAAAATATTCAAATATTTTTTTTTTTTTGTAATTTTTAAATTATATTTATTCTAACTATTCATCTACAAAAGACATCAAAATTATAAAAAATATGTATTTTATTTACAATCTAATACAAAAATGTCTCTATATTAATAATATTTATGACTTTGGTAGCAAACGAGTCAAATTAATTTAATATTCTACAAAAATATAACATACATAGATAGGTAAAAGTAGAATTGATTTAAAGTAAAACTAAAATACATAAATAATTCTTTCAGGTAGCATTTAGTATAATTTATGGACTTCGAATATAAAATATAATTGAGATAGATAATTGTTATTTTAAAACGCAGTGTTTCTCAACCTTTTTATTATCATAAGCCTCGTAATTCAATATTCACAAGTTAAAAAGTAATTTTAATACATTTGATCAAAACTGTATCTTTTAATAAAACATCGTTATTAATTTAAAAATGAGAAATATAACGAAGTATTTTATGTGCTCAAGACAATTTAATGTTGTTGGTATAATGTACTTTTATATTGGCAACACTGATAAGATAGTAGCTAAGCAAGATGGCAGATGTATCATAACGAGTGTAAAATGATTGTAAGAAGAAATTACTTTATATAAATAAAATATACAAAAGATATAATAAAAGAGTTTAATTCGTCATATTAAGATGGTATCAGAGCGTGGTTAAAAAGAAAAGACGTTAAAACAAAAATTAATAATAAATGTCTCTGAAAAATACATTTGAAATTCGTAAACTATACTAGATTCTATCCGTTGTTCCTGTAATAATATCGATATAATATTTTAAAACGAGTAAATTGCATAACCGTCAAGTAAAGAAAAAAAAATTCCGAAACCGAGTTTTTCTACGACAAAATGTAAAGCAATTTGTGTAAACTAAAAAATACAACATAATAATATAATATAAACTAATATCGAAAATGACATAATTAAATAATATATAAATATAATATGTGTATACGTCAAAAATATAATTTATCGTAATTTTACAATAAACATATTCTGATATTAAATAATTATTTACTTTCGTTAAATCTAATTTATTACGATAGTTTAATAAGTTCTACCTTCCATTCAAATTGTTAGCTAGGTTCCGTAGATCCCCCATCAGATTCAAGTATTTCTCGTTAATAATTGACTGAAAAGTCATTTGCACGGCGGTCAGGTCCGGCAAAGAATCACAGTTTTCTATGTTCAACATTTGCATAAAAAATACACTCCAGACATCTTGATTTAAGTACCTGTAGAAATAATTACACGGTTTCTTATATTCTTCATCTTGTTTTTGATAAAGTACTTTTGGTAATTTAGTACACCGTGGCATTTAGAGAAATTTCCACTTTGTAAATTTATCACTAAGAGGAGACTATAAAGTAGATATAAAATATAATTGTTTCAATAAATAACAGTTATTCCTAATGACAAAAATTAGTGCCATTGTCGGAAAAGCCCTTAATTTCACAAAAAATGTCAAGTGTTGGACGTTAAATAGAAATTGCTGGAAATATCGTGAATATTTCATTCAGTGGAAGTTATAATGCCACAGGGTCCAGCGATACCGTACTTTTTATATTTATTTGTCAATATTGAGAGACAAAACTTTGTAAATATTTTTTAAGGGGGTAAAAGTCGAGTTTCATAAATAAAAAAATCATTTACTTCAAAATTAACAAAATCCAACTCAAGTATAAATATTTTTTTATTTTTTTTCAAAAAGTTCTATTGTTGACAAATAATTGTTGATTGTTGTTATTTGATTTAATTGTTGAATTTGATTTATTTTGTGATTTGTGTTTGAGGATTATTGTACAATGAAGATAATGTGGAATAAATTGGAGAAAATGTATTCAAAAATATGTAAAAAAAAATTTAATACCCAATCCTAAAATAATTAGTTACACCTGTGAAAAAATTTCCCAAACAATTTTTTGACCCATCACAGTGACTTTCCCCCTTAACTAGGTAAAAGAGATATACTCAAATCCACTCACCGAGGTAATTTCTTCGAGATAGTCCACACATCTCCACGCTTTTGCACGTTCATGTACTCGCCAAGCAGTAATACGTATACTGTCGCAGCTGCACAGAACAAATCTGTCTGATAAGTCCACGGGCGCCCATCCCGCATCTCTGTGCATGTGAAGTTCTCCGTCGTGATTGTTTTGTAGAACTGTGTACCTTTCGGTAGCAGACTCATGTCGATACTGCACCCAAAGTCTATCAGCTGGAGGGATAATCTGTTACTGTCTGGTGGCCTGAAATAATAGTTAATAGTAAATCAAATACTGTAGAAATTACGTAACATGAATATATATACGTACATGCACATAACTAAAAAGTTATCTGGTTTAATATCAGCGTGTATGATCTGACATTGGTGTAAAGTATTTATTATTCGTATTATTTCTGTCGTGAAGTGATAAATGACTAGCTCTTTCATTGGTTTACCGGTTCTCTCTTTCACTTTATTTGCTACATTCAACAAAGATCCATATTTAGAAAATTCAGATATTAAAATCGATGCATTTCGACTAAAGTAACCTTTTATAACATCCATAAATGATAAACGCTAAAAAAAACGAAAAGAAAAACATATAAAAACATTCTTGACAAACGTGCATAAAAATATATTAATTACTTTAAAATGTAATATAATTAAGGTGGATCAATTATTTAAAAAAAAATATGTGAGTTCATATGACTTTTCTTGTCACAAGAAAAATAGATATAGCTTTGGTAAACCACCTTAACCCTTGTGTTAATAGATAAATATTTATATGTTCCTTAATGGATAGGTATTCAGGTATCTTCATATTTGATGTATTGTTAGTGACCTTACTTTTTATTTTACAACAATCATTTTAAAATCAATAAAAATATGTAAATAGAAAGCAAATGTTATTTATATCATTGTAAAATCTTCAATATTACAAATGGTTGTGTTTTTATTATGGCATGTGTAGGATTGAAATTTTATTATTGTTCAATATCAAAAATATGTTTCATCCATTCAATTTAGAAGGTAAATAATTTCTTAGTTATATTTATTTTCTGTTCTTGTGACTGAAGAGTTAAAATCAAAAGTACTTAGAACATTTTTTGTTGCATTTTAGAAGACCTATCTAAAAACACCCCACTCAGTGGGGTAAGTGAAAAAAATTTTTTTAGTACACTTCAGTCTATGGGAGGGAGGTTCAAAAAAATGTTTTTTTCAAAAATTTCATAATTTCTGTTTTTGAGTTATCAATTTACACCCATATACCAAATTTCATCTTAATAGGTACACAAATGAAGGTACAAAGGTGCCTTATCCATTAAAATCTAGGTCCAAAAATCTGTTACTTAACTTTTTTTTCAAGAAATAGAATTATAATAAAAGAATCTTGGCATTCCTGAATGCCCATAAAATCAAAAAAATAATTACATACTAAACTCGTCAAATGAAATCGAAAAAGGAACACAGGCACCTATCCATTAACACAAGGGTTAATAAAACATTTTAAAGCAATGTTTTATATATACAAACCATTTCAAAATCTGTAACTCTGTGTTGTATTTCTTTACATATATAGTATTCCCAATAATTAAGTGGTTTTTCATACTTCAGAGCAACCACAGTTCCCTCGTTAATATTTGTAGCTCTCACTACTGTTCCAAATGTTCCTTTACCTAATATCTTTTCTATACTAAACCTGTCATTCTTTAGGGCTAAAATATCTTTTGTAGTAGGTTTTGCAACATTTGGCACAGTTATATACCCATCTAAATGTCTCTCATTTGGAAACCTCACTTTCTTCAATAATGATTCGATTATTTTACGATCAAACGGATCTATGGGTTTACTAGAAGTTAAAACATTATCTAAATAACTATTCTGTTGATTGAAATCGCAGCTAGCAGAGTTTGACTGTTCGTCCCAGTCCATTGTTTCTAAACTACTCTTGACTTCTCTTCTGGTGCTTGTTGGAGTCGTCATCTGTACAGTATCTGTTGAGTTCTTACTGTTTTGGTCCATATACAAATCGTAATAATCCTGCCTATTTTCTACTTGTTCACTATCTATGTTAATCTCATACTGTTGCACTGGAATTTCTTGACTTAATTGTAACATTGCCTCGCCAACTTCGTACTCCATTCCGTATTCCTCTTTGTAAGATCGTGAGTGTTCTTTAATGACAGGTAAAGTTTCAACTGTTGCAGCTTTAAAAGCAGTACCGTTTGAACTGCTGCTAGAGCTGGAAGGATATTCTTTGGTGCATTCTAAAATGACGGACAACTTATCATCACTGTTCTTAGGTTCAGTCGTATCATTCCCTATATAATAATCACGGTTGTTGTATTGCAGATAGTGAGGTTTTTGAATTTGCAGTTCGGGGAACAGCTGCTGTTGGACGGAGTGTTTGTATTCGATTCCGTGATCTCTGTGATTCTGGTAATATGCCGGAGTGTTAGAATAACCCTGTGTTTTTTTGGTATTACAAGGAGTGCTGGCTTTCGTTCTGTTTATATTAAAATTGAACATTTCTGTAGAGCATGTTTCGTCAAAATTAAAGTTAGAACTTCTGACTTGCGGTTGATCATTTTCAGGGTTTTCATATATAATGAATTTTTCCGGTATTACAGCACCATATTGGTCTTCTGTATTCGTCACTATATTATTTATAACTGCATTTTCGTTTGCGTAGTAAACATTTTCATCGCAATGCGGTACGATAATGTCTTTGTCATTGATTTTATAAACATTTGGAGAATTGTACTCATTTTGTTTTTGAAAGCTAGCGTCATTCGTGTAAATACTAAAACTCGGTGCAAGTATTTCAGTCACTATTGGTTTAGTTTCGTCTTCAAGGATTTGGAACGGTAGACCATTGTCAATTTTCTGTGGCATTTCTACGATCGGATTCGTAAGCTGGGTATTCTCATGAGAATCTGACCACAAAGCATTAACTTCTAACATTGCGGCTTTGGTATGGACTGTAACACTACTATCAATTGTATGGGGTATATTTGGATTCATGTTCAAATTATTCGACCATGTATGTTCAGGAATACTTTCAACAGCTTTAGCTACTTCTTCCGCAGTGTTCTGTGGCAAAGATAACGAATGGTGAAGCAAGGAAGTGTGAGATTTATTTTTTGAAGCTAATATTGTTTGGTTTGGTGAATCAGTTGGCGAAATTGCATTAAAAGCACATGCCAAATTTGTAACTGATTTGTGATTAATGCTATGATTATGTGAGTTACTCTTTAACGGAGAAGAAACAGTCAGAACAGACAACTGTGTCTTCAATGGTGTTGTTGTATACACAGTTGTCCTCGGTACATGATCTTGATTAGCCTGCGCAATAAAATCCGCAACTTGTACAATACTCCCATCTTCTTGTGCTAAGAGAATAGGCGTATCGTCGTGTATCATAAACGGTTCCTCTACATATTGTATTTGATTGTTTCCTGTATCGATACATTCCTTTTCCTGTCTTTTCTGTTTCTCAAACCATTTCCTTGCAAGTAATTCTTCGAAACTGTACTCTGTATTGTCGCAGTATATTTCATTTTGTTTGTATTGAGGTATTTTGGTTGGGTCGTAAGGATCTGGAACATATGTGGGTCCGCACATATCGGTGAATACTTCTAGGGTCTTGTCGTGGAAATTTGGTGGATATATAAACGTTATTTTTATAGGTTCTGGTTCTACACACTCATCTTCATCTTCGTGGACTGAAAAAGGTTTTATTTAATTATGTGTTATTATTATTGTTCATGTATATAGTTACCTATAAACTGTAAACCATTATTTGAGTTACTAGCTATGGATTTCTTTGGTCGCGAACTATTCCAAGGACCAGCTTTCAACATGTTTTCTTTGTGGACCGTTTCTCGCTTAGATGCTTCTAAAACACTCTTTACTGATTTTTCCCCCCCTGTACTTGGACCAGCCAGTAATTCACTTTCATCCTGCATAATATAAATAAAAGATATAGATTACATTGCTAAATTATATCATACTAATTATTATTACTAACCTCAAACACATCCACTCTAGCGTTAGACCTGCCCGCTACTGTTTCACACTTGTATGTTCCCGGGACTGGGTGCTGCACACTGCTACCAACCCGTTCGTTAGGCGCGACCGTCGTGCGCCGTTGTTTATACCCACGTAACGAAGTCAATGCTCGCCGCCTGTCTGCCATCTTGGTAGCGTCCACGGATCCATTAAGTACGTGGCGACCGACCGCAAGTGTAAAAGTCCTGTGTAGATATTTTATATTTAAAAAAAATCTCTTCTGTATTAGAAAACTGTTTTAAAACCATTATACTCACTGATATGCATATTGCAGCTCGTCAGCAGGCTGCGCGTTTGCCCGAAACCCCAGCTTGAAGATCCCATCTGCCTGCTTGAAATCTCCCCCAGCCTCGTAGTAATATGCCCACGCCCTGTAGAAATAATTAATATTATTTGTTTCATCAAATAAATTCACATTGCAATTTGAACATACCTGTAGAAATCTGAGCACTCAGTGCATATTCCTTGCTGGTACAGCAGGTTGAACAATTCAAGTCTGTTCTCCTGCATGTCAACATACTTAATCCATAACTTGCACAGCCGTGTGTCTTGCTTGTACTTATCATCATTTTCGAACTTGCCAAGGCAGTCCTCTAAAAGTGATGGTAAGTTACCCTCGTATCCTTGCTTCGGGTAGCTCTGCTCCACCCATGAGATGTAGTTGTACCAGTTTTCTAAAGGGTCGGTGCCTGTGTAGTTGCGAATCGCCATTTCAAACGCTCTGGCAATTTAAACATTATTATAATTACATTTTTTTCAACTACATTATACAATACTTAAAAAAGATAAAGTTACTTTAGAATAATTGAAAGTTATAAGATTAAGCAATACCTTGACCTCTTTGCAAAACCTTAATGTAATTAAAATGTTACATATTTATTTAATTTAAAATGTTATATATACATGTGTACTAATACTACAATCTAAATTAAAATATGTATATTTATTTATATTATTAAATATTGATATTAATAAAAATTCTGTATGGCATAAATATAAAAATTTAAGTCATATTTTCTTGTTAGTACATCTTACTATCGCAAAATTATTACAGGTACGTATACATAAACACAAATTTAGAAATGGGTAAACAAATAATAAAAGTTCAAAACAAATTATGAAAAATGAACAAGCATACTCTTTCTGTTGTAAAAGTTCTTTCTGATATTCTACATCAGACTGTGCTTGTAAAGCTGCACCAAGTTGCACTGCATTTCTTCCTCCCCTTAGTGGTTGTATATTTTCTTTAGTTAAATCAAACTCCATCTGCAGATAATACATAAATATTACATATTATAAAAGCATGCCAGACGAGCTGTCAAAAACTGCGACAAGTTAACAGGAGATGAGTCATGAAATATTCAAAAAATTGACGTTCCACTTACTTGAATCAAGTATAATATAATAAATAATTTAAGGCAACTAGTTATCCAAAGTCCTTAGTTTACAAAATTATAATAAAAAATAAGAAAACTAGAGTAATAATAAAATCCGTTTATAGAATATATTATAGAACGTAAACGGAAAATAGGGAAGACGGGAACAAAGTTTTGTGCGATAGATTTTAGTTATATTTTTATAGAGATTTTTTTTCGATGTTTGTCAACCCTTAATTCCTAACTACATATTTCACACCGCCATTTGTTTTAAATAGTTTTTGAGTTGAATTTGTAACGTATTTTCTGACATTCACAAAATTTAAAACGTTTTTTGAGAAATATATACTACAAATGGTATAAAAATGTCCTCACATACTTTTAATATATTCAGCAACACAAATATAAGAGAACCGTTGAGTGTCTCATCTTATAAAAATGAAGAAAATCAACACGCTTTCCAGCCACCTGTGAAAGGTAATATATAATTGTTATCAAATCAAATTTCAAAAATAAAGTAATTATATATTTTAGCGAACATCAGCAATCCTGTTAGAAATAAACCTAGTTTATCTCTCAGACAACCTCTAGCTCTTAAACCACTCATCAAACAAACAAATATAATAAAACCGATACAGTCTTACACACCAAAGAAGAAAACCGAAATAACTGCTAATATTAAATCAACTCCAGAAGTTGATAAAGTTGGCCAAATCTACACAAAAATTGAAGGTAACAAATGATTTTTATAATCATTTACCCCCCCCCCCCCCCCCCCCCCCCCCCGTATAGTATAATCAGTATAATTATGTTGATTTTTTTAGATGATTTCGATGTTTTACCAAGTAAGCATTTCAATAAAGAATCTATAACAGCTATATTATGTTCTGTTATGCCACCTGAAATCAGTGCAATGCCAAAGTTTGAAGAAGAAATCAATTTTAATGAAATTAATGATGATTCCTCAAATGATAGTGATTATGAAAAGTTTTGTAAAATAAATAAACCTATTTTCTTTGATATCAAATATGAGACTGATCTATTTTCTGATACTGAGCTAGATATGTCTTTAAGTGATTTAGATTAAGATATTTTATTCAGACTTGTATTATTTATTAATATTAATATTTTTTGTATTCAAGATTTTTTATGTGCATATTATTATTAAAGAATAAATAAATATAATAAAAAAATATTCTTGAGTTGTTTATTTACATATATATTTGTTGTTAAATACATTAATAATTATTATAAATATTGGAATGATTTCCATAATCTTAAGTACCTAATTAACAATATTAAAAAAAATAGCATAATTAACAAAATTACATTGATTTGATTCAGTTTCAATTAAATTTAAGTTGTTCTCCAATTTTTTCCTGACCCTAGTCTTTTTTTATTACCGATTTCTTTTCTACCCATTGTTGGACTAGACCCAGCACCAATGTTTTTAATTAAACTCTTTAGACCTTTAGCTTGATTATCTACTGAATTATTTTCTGATGCAATTACGTAGAAGTCGTCAAGAGGGGGAACATCGCAAGGAGTAATTTCCGATGTTGAACCTCCTCTGTACTGTTCCGATAGTTGGGCTAGACGTAATTTTAATGCTTCATTTTCATCTTGTAGTCTTTTTAATCTTGCTGTATCTTCTTCAAAATTTGTTAGAGTTGGTTGAGGCATGCACTACAAAAATTAATAAATTGAGTATTTCATGTAATTTTTTTTATTATTAAATTGTTTATTTACCTGAAATATTGTTGATAAACTGTTATGCAATGAAACTAAGACAGTGTCTTGCCACTGGCGAGTAAAGTAACCAGCAAATGTCTGATTATCTTCAGGATTTTTTATGTATGGAAGCACTGTAAAAATATAAAATGTTAACGATGGAAAAGATGTTTAATATATTGGTGCATACTTACTGAACCAATCTTTCCATTCTGATTGATTCTGAAGTTCTGGTGTCATTTTTGTAAAGAATTCTGTTACTTTGTCTTGCTTATTATTCATAATTGCATTTACAACATATATTTTGAGTAAAGAATTTTCGATTTTCTTAACACCTGGAATGAATTATACATTATTGAGGTTGATTTTTGTAATTTCAATTATGATTTTTCAGTATCGTATTATTTACCAGTAGCATGTTGTGCTTCTAATTTAGAAAACATCTTCACATCAAAATGATTCCATAAATCACGAAGCGAAACAAGGTCATAATTGTAAATGTATTGCAATAATTGATCTACAATTTTGTCAACTCGGAAACCTTTTTCTTTATCGACTTTAAGTTCAGCATCGAATGTTTTTAATGTTGATGTGAAACCACGATACAATAAATATTCTCTTACAAGTTCATCCACATATTGTATATGAGCCATTTCTTTAAAATATATATAAAATTAAAACTTATATTCAAGACCCGTAAAATAAAATTAGATTATCTTTGGTATTTCTATTTGGGTTATTTGTTTAATGATATATCATTAATAAGTATTACATTTCTTCATGTTAACTTTGGTTAGGTTTATTTTGACAATTTATTATGACAGAACTTAAGTTCCATCAATTTGTTTCTATATTCATCGATGAAACATTTGATTTTTTTTGATTGTTTTATTATTCATCAGTTTCATCGGTTTCATCAATCACAATATTATTTTTTTATAAAAAATAAATATTTGATATAAAGAATCATTTATTTGTAATATAGTTCGTTTCAAATGATTCTATAATAATAATATAATAAAATAAATAAATGTGATTGATGTGATTATTTTATTAGAGATACAAACCATTTTTTTGTTGTTGAACTTTATACATTTAATGTATAGGATGGCCGATAGATGGCACTACTGTTATTGTTATGTTAGAGATCCTTTCAAATTCCAATTGTTACGTCTATTAAACGTGATTTACAACAGACGTTTAGTGAACTATGAAATGAAGACTTATTACTTTGTGAATTAAATTATATACCAAAGTGTATAAATTATTTCTGTAGATACACTTTGCAAGATTTATAGGAATTGGAAAAATAGTAATTAATTGTTATTAAATATTTTGTATAGACATTTATAAAGATTTCTTTGTTGTAAAATTATCTACACTTGCTTTAGTATTTAATTAATTTATTAGATTGGATTAAATATAGAGGAAATATAAATAAATATAAAACCGTATATAACATTTTATTGATGTATATATTGTACAATAATAAACACTTATAATATATATTAAATATGAATGTTTCGTCTTTTTTAGTATTATTAATTTACATGTACACATATAGACGATATAATGGAATTGATAAACAATATTATACATTATTATTGTTTTTATTGCTCAATTGAGCTAATTTATTAATAGTTTTTAAAAGATATGTATAATTTAAAATATAAACAAGTTACATAACTGTATAATAAAATATAAATAGGTTGCTTTAAATTACGTATTTCTTGTGGATATATATGTGATAATATCTCAATATGACTAGAAAATGTTAATGGCTAATAAATCGTGATTTTATATTTTAATAACATGGAAGTCAATTTTTGTTACGTATGTAAAAAGGAATATATTTTTGTGTATAAAATATCACGTTAGATAATAACTATTTATAAATAAGGATAGAATATAGAGAGATCATTTTTTTTAATAATGGCATTAGTCAGACCAGATTGGTATTTATTTTGATTTAAGTTTTGGGTATTAATTAAATATATAGAATAATGTCCGGTATTATAAAAGAGCTAACAAAAAACATCTGCCAAGTAAATGCATAGTGCTTCCTCGTGCTAAATTCGCTAAAGGTAGTTAATTATTGAACAAACAACAGATAAATTGCCAAGCATTGGTTAACCATTTAATTTTTATACAATTTTACTAAAAAATATTTTAAGACGCACCTGATTATTTTTTCGTACATTTTTAATTTTTTGGCAGTTTGAAACTAAATATAAATTTATGCAAAAGTCAAAATGACATTTGATATGTCAAAGTAAATATCAATAAAAAAACGATTTTTTAAAGTACATAAATTGAGACAAATCTTTGTAAGGGAATATTTTACAACAAACATTGTAGACCTATATTATAGGAAATTGAATGTTCTACAAAAAAGACTCTATAAAATTTTCACGTAACATATGTCGTTCTTGATATATCTTGAAAAAATAAATATTTTGGGATGTCACCCCTTACATACGATTTTAATGATTTTGAAATTTCATTAATATCGGTTCAGTAGTTCATGACTTATGCATGTGACAAGGATTCAGAGGACAGACAGACAGACACGGAACGAAATGTGTTTGTCTTGACCTGAAACGGAAAGATCAATTTAAAATTTTGAAATCAGTTCTTTGTTTCATTCTAAAACGATTCCAAAACTTGTAAGCCTTGTAAGTATGTATGTATATTCGATATTGCGAGAAGCAATTGTTGTTATTTTTTATAACACAGTTGGTAACTCTGACCCTCAAGATAATTTTCATTCGTTACTGTTTTCATACTGTTGGTATTAATTTAATACGCGCGCGAGAAACTTAATTGTCAAACAGTTCATTATTATCATTATTCATTATTATACTTCAAAGAAACTGTCATATATGTTTAATATAACCCATTTGAAAGTGCTTGTTAGCTCCTTTATAATACCGGAGTCAATTATTTTTATTTACATCGCGCGAACATGTTTGGTTTGGTTTTATAAAGATTAATGACTTGCTGTAATCGTTACAGGCGCATTGATAGATAGTGATATATGTAGTTATGAGTTAGAATTTTGTGCTCGACATACTCGTAACAAGTGTCATTGTTCACTCACTTAAGTACTTTTGTATAAATACCTGTTAATTGTGTTTGTATTGTATTATTTTGTTTTGTTTGTTTCGCGCTAATGTTAACTATTGTTAACGCGATTTGTTATTGTGAAATATTGATCAGTGTAAAAGACAACTCACATTTCGAAGACGCGACTGATGGAGATACTAATTTCTTCCTTCAGCCCGATTTCGTATGGTTAGGAGTCAGGAGAGTGTCATCGACGAGACAAAGGTAGGTGTACAGATATTATTTACCAGTTCGCCGACAATTTACAGTTCATTAACATTTTTAGATTTTTTATCGAAGGTATAGTGGTGTAACCAGATTTTTCTTATGGAGGACCAGGCACTTCTGCCTACCCCCCCCCCCCCACGGTTGTTACGCCACTGTTTAGGTAGAAAATATTGCTGATAAACTGATTTTTTTCTGTAGGTATCAAGGTATATAAAGACACTAGTCACTAGTTTCTATCTCTTTCTAGTTACTTCTTTCTCACTTCTTTGCACGCTTAAAAAATGACATTCTTTTAATTTCTGTTACATTCCACCAGAAATTCCATGAATCAACCAATCAAAGCTCGTTGTTCCGTTTTTTGGTCAGACGTGAACGCTCCCAATTAGTGTAGTTGCCATTTTGAAGTTATTTGAGTAAAAATAATTTTTCTCCCCTTTTACCCCCTGCAAAACTATCTTTGCACACCTTCGTTGATTACACTCATCGGTTTCTTAAAGTGTAGGTGTCAAAGTATGTACCTCTGTACTAATTTTCGTTGATAAAGGAATTGATTATTTTTAAAGTTTTGAAATTGTATTCAGAAAATGATTGTGGGTTAGGTTATATATTTTAAAATATTTTAGAATAACTTAAATTAAATATAACTGCATAGGAACTTCGAATAATTATTTTTGATTTGTTACGTGAATCAAAATAGGAATTAAAAAAAAATGAATAACACATATTTTTTTAAAGATAAAACATTACTTACATTAAGTTCCAACACTTTAAACTTATGTTTAAATAACAAATTGACAATCGATATTAGATTTTGCAATATACAGGATGATTTTTTCGGTCATAGACTTTATGCTCTGTATATAAGCATTATAATTAACATACATGTTTACAACCAAGCAATAGTTCCAGCCTCTAATACCGGCTTGGTTTGAGGGTAAGTCAGTCATTTGCCCCTCCTCAAGAATGACTAAAATTTGTTATAAATTAGTAAAAATCATTTTAAAATTATTTCTGACGCCGCCAATGAACTTTAAGCAAAAGGATCCCCCGATAAGCGGTTATTTTTTTACTCAAAAGATAAAAATAGAATAGTTTAAAAATTTTATAAAATTATTCTTCAAGTTTTATTAGACCAAAATGAATACATTTATGGTTTCTGAGTAAAAAATTCTTGAAAGTCCAAAATCTCAAATTATTTTGTTAGATATCTTGGAAAGCTTAGGATGTTCAAAAAAAAGTTTTCAATGAAAGATTCGTATTTTTTTACGTAAAATAAGATTATCAAATAAAAACTATAGGTTCTTATTTAAAAAAACGATGTTGACCTTCAAATATCCTTGAAGGCCACGCTAAAATAACAAATAAACATTACAATTCGATAACCCCCTCACAACCAAACATTTTTTTCATATATGCGATGGTTCTGAGATAATACCCTACCCTTTATAGTATAAAAAATATACTACAAAAAGGGTACATCCAGTTGAAAAATTACAAGTAGAAAGCAACAAAAAAGAAATAAAGAAAATGTGCAGTTGTAAATTTTTCTTAAAATAATCCTCTCTCTATCGACGCCACTGATTTTTTTGCCCAAATTTCCCCACCCTGTTTAAATTCTTACATTTTAATTACACACCAACGAAGTCCAGTGGCGTAGATAGCATTTTGCGATGGGGGGGGGGGATACTTTTTTTTTTTTTTGACCATATAGTTATTTAAACTGTAGTTACTGTACCCTTTATTACTAAAAAAAAGGTCGTCCAATTTAAAATTAAGCAATAACTGAAAACCTTTTTTTTTGCTCTTAATTTACCACTTTTACTATTTTATTCATACTAGTTGACTTTAATAAATTGTCTCTCAGTTAAAAAAATGTCTTTAGGCGGCTATTACACTATCAAATAAATATGTCAAAGATCTTTGACAAAGATTTGATCATATTTCTTTGATAAAATACGAGATTTTGTTTTATTACACTACATAAAATATTTGATAATATTTTCGTAGTATTATTTAGGGATATTTTTTCTTTTTTGGTGCATTTTGATAATCAATGCGTGGATGTTCGTCAATTGACGCGATCGAGGTTTGAATTTCCAACCGTGTATTGTGGTTTTTATAATCAATAAGAAGATTATCATATAATACTGGATTTTGTTGATATTCATATATAACTGTAACTGTCAATGATAACTTGGTAGTCGCCATTTTGATTTAACTATCTGTCAAAAAACTTTGATCAAATATAAGAGACTGTCATTAACTATGATCATAGAAATATTATGAAGGTAAATATTATAAAAGTTGACTTATTACACTGTCATATTTCTTTGATCAAAGAAATTTTATCATATTTCTTTGATAGTGTAATAGCCGCTCATGGGGGGTGATTGACCATCTTGACCCCCCCCCCCCCCTATCTACGCCACTGCAACGAACATACATAATATAAAAACTTAATAAGATACAAAACGTTATACAAAATATTCAGTAGACCGAGTATTATTTTTAACAGTGTCCACATTATTACTATTCCCGACAACACGCACATATGAATTATTATTTCTCAACGAACCGTCCCTGTCGACCACTTTCCCGTCGTTCCTGACACCACCCGGATGTCTCGAGGGACTCCTGGATATCGTAGACCGCAAGGAGGTGTTCCGATTTCCACTGTACCTCCTCCAGAACGTATCTGTAGTCTGGGTTATCGAGTTATTCGTTGATGTATTGAACGTACTCTTTCTACTAAATTGATCTTTCTTGCGGTGTCGCTTTTTACCGAATCCGCAAAGTCTGAGGAAGCCTTCGCGGAATTTGGAGCTCATCAAGTTGTACAGGATGGGGTTGATGGCAGAGTTGAGGTTGAACATGAGTCTGCTGAAGTAGAGAATGCAGTAGTAGTTCTCGAGGCCGATTGACATGGCGCCATCTTTGCACATGATTATCCAAAGCGTGAAGGCTCTGAAGGGAAGTAGGCAGATGAAGAAACCTAAGACCACTGTTGCTAGCATTAGAGTTACCTGAAATATGATAAAGGGTTGATTAAGACATAGGAAATTTAACATGGGGAAAATAGTAACAAAGTATCACTGAAATTATGATTTTAAATAATGAAATAGGTTAAAAAGATTCTAAAAAATGTATTTATTTTTATGTTAAAAGCGAGATTAATATGATTTTTGTTAAAAAAAAAACACAAAATACAGCAATCCGCCATGTTAGATAAAACAACAGTCAGAGTGGATGACGTCACGGTTAAGTAAACATCATTTTTGTTTCATTAATATCTGCACTGTTTATAAATTATTTTGTGGTTTTAAATTATCAATTCGCTCAGTTTTGTATTACCAAAAGTAAAACCGAGAAACATTAGCGATGGAACAAGGGTTTATTATTGTTGACAAGGAGTGTTTACATAGGCGAGCGTTTTGGCGTCAAATTCAAAATTAGTTTTAAAAGAGTCAATTTTTGTGATTAAACCTTTATTTTCTGCAGAAATAAATATTTTTTTGGAAAATAGGAGACACGTAAAATCATCATAAAATAGTTTTTAAAAATTAGGCATCGTGCCTATTAGAAATTTATATTGGGAAATTAATAAAAGGCTATAATAAAAAAAAAACTATATTTGCGAACATTGGTAATTAAATTGATTTAATAAAGAGGTACTTGTTTTATTAGTAACATGAGTTCATGAAAATTACATAAAATAAACCCATCAATTCGAAAAATAGTATACTTTGTTCTTAAAACGTCCAAGACTGGTGCCAGTACCTTATATATAAATTTTAAAACAAAACGTTTTACCTGCTTGCGATATTTGAGAGTCGACGGCGCATTCTTTGGCGGCTCCAGGACACTGGGATGCTGCATGAGAGTTCTCGCAATCACCGTGTACAAGATGACGAGTACAGCAAGCGGTACGAAAAAGAAAATAGAGATGATACCCACGAAGAAAGACACAGTCCACAGTGTGTCGGCCTGCGACCAGCACACAGCAACTATCGAGCCATCGATGTAAATCTCGTAGCCGTAGTTTGTAACCGCCAGAATCGGACTGAAAATAATAATTACATATTTGAATTAACAATTTAAAAATGGCGACATCTTGTGAGTATTTATCGTATTAATGTTTGTCAAAGACAACAATCAGAATAATATTTTTTAACAATGCATTTTAAATCGACATATGTGGTGACATCTAGTTGAAGAAGATTGGCACTCGTTTTAGTGTATAGTGACATCTTGTGAGAATTTATGAAATCAAAATTAATGCGCCGATAGATTTTATTAATAATGCGTTTGAAATCGATCTATGATGTTAATAGAGGAGAATCAGTATTGGTTATGGCGATATCATGAAATTAACCCAATCGTGCCCAGTGTTACATATATTTGTTAAGATTTTGCGTTTGATGTAAAATTATTTTAATTCGAATGGGTTTGAAATTATACGTATTTTCGAGTATTGGACTGAAGATAGGTATGAATTGATGACAGAAAAAAACCTCGGGAACGATTGAGTTAATAATTGATTAAGGTAACAATTAAAATATATATTTCTAACAATGAAAATAAAACATTGTTTGATACAAATACGACAATTACTTTGAATTTCAAATCTACGAAATAATTTTTATAAAATCGATTTATTTAACAATATAATACTAGAGAAATATTATTTTAGAATACATATACATTTATGTGATACGGTTTATATATTATTTACAATGATAATAACAAATAAACAATAAAAACATTATTTGTACATAAATACATGAACAAGAATATATTGAAATGAATATGAAATGTTTGAACATGCATTGTTATTAAAGCCGGGGAACTAACACAACATAATAATAAAATAGAACACGTATTTGTATGTATTTACATTTTAATGTGCAGTATTTATTTGTATCGACAATTGGTTTTATGTTATTATTTTATTCTTATGTCCGGTATCTGGTATCATAAAGAACCTAACAAATTTGTTAGCTAGCAAGCACTTTCAACTGAGATATCAAACTTATATGACAGTTCTTTTGGAGTTTGTTGATGACTTTGACAAGTTTCGAGCACTCGTTGTAAGTAAATACAAACGGTATTAAAACAGTGGTGATGTTATGAAAATTATTTTGTACGGTCAAAGATGCCAACTGTGTTACAATTAGTTGAAGTGTCACTGCTCTAAATTCCATAGCTAATCCATAGATACTAGTACAGAATTAATACCCCATTTGAATGTAATTGCTAGCTAGCAAATTTTGTTAGGTCCTTTATAATAACGGACATTAGCTTAGGAAAGATTATGGATACATAACAACCAATGCTAGTCCGTATATGAAACTGTTACCAAAATTTTATGGCGGCCATCTTTTCTTAAATGTCAGTTTCGCCATTTCCATGCATATTATTTGTAATATGCAAATATGCTTTAAATTACAATTGAATTTAGTATGTATAGTTCCAAATAGACGTTTATCTGTTAATCAATTATCACTGAAATACTTTTAAAGACAATATAAACTATTTATTATTAATTCATTTTATGATTCAAAACAATTGATGTTTATTTTTAAATCTGAATGATACGCCAATGACTCGTGGAGCGATATGGTAACAACGCTAGGTAATGTGTTATTTGTCCTTTATCTTTCCTTGTCTAAGATTTTATTAATGACATTTGAAGTTATTATTTATTATTTAAAGTATTTTAAAGATAGTGAGGAGTTAGGATTATTAAATAATATTTAGTAAAATTTTGGAAATGTTTGTGTTGTGTCTCTTTTTGGAATATAAAATTCAAAATAGTCAATTTTTGGGAATATTGTATAATGTGTTTTTTGTGTTTTTATTGATCCTAAATACATAAATAATAATAATATAAAGCTATTAAACTCTACCACTAATACCAACTTTAAGAAATAAAGTCATCCAGGAATTAAAAGCATTTTTGCATTTTCTAATTTGTGACAAATATTTTTTTAGGTAAATTCGACTTACAGCTTACAGTTGACTTTACTTCAAACCAGAAGTACTTAAAAATCAATGTAAAAGTTTAAGAACTACTGGTATTATCTACATACTAAAAAGCAAATCCAGGTGTAACGTTTGAAAGAATAAAAATGATAAATACTTTTTTCAAACATATCTTTGGATTTGCCCATTTAATAACTACACAAGCTATTCAGAAGTCAAAGCGACTACATAACTCCATTTTATACCTTTTAAGGGTTCCGTCGAAAACTAGGAACCCTTATAGTTTCGTTCTGTTCGTCTATCTGTCTGTCTATATAAATTTTATACCAATTAAGATGAAATTTGAAATACGGGCGTAGATTAATAACCCAAAAACAGAAATGATGAGATTTTTGAAAAAAGTACATTAAAAAAAAATTTTTTTTCTCATATTCCATTGATTGGAATGTCTTTAGATAGGTCTCCTAAAATGCAATAAAAAATTTCTTAGGACAATTTGATTTTAATCCTTCAGTCACAATATACTTGCGTTCAAAGTCGTTATCAGAGCGTCCCCCCTCTATTTTCTAAAGTATCGATATAAAAATCAAGAATGTAACTTAATTATAGTTCTTTCAATGGAAATTATAACGAACACTGTAGCAAAAATGCTTGATAAAAATTTTTGAAATAACTCTTTTTTTATAAATCATAGTGAGAATGACTTCGGAACCCTATCATGTGCGTGCCCAACACGGGCTTCATCAAAATTCTGTTTTGTCTTTAATATCGATTTTTTCAATTAAAGTAAATTTTCGATTATGATATAATGGAGATAACAATAAATAAAAAAAAATATATTACTCCAAAAAATAACATAGTCCTTTATGACCAGTTAGAACGCAACATTTTCATTTTTAATTGAGAAGAAAAAAATAATTCATCCTAATCAGTTTTACCCCTCTTTCCAAAATTTATTTTTAAAAACGACAAAAATTTGCAATATCCTATTTTTTTTCAATTTTATAACAATTGAATTATAAAACATACATTTTTGTGTAGTTATTGACTTTGGCTTCTGAACAGCTCGCAGAACAATCATGCAAATGATGTGTACATACCAAAATGAGGGGTTGCAGTGGGCATTACCGTGATGATGATATGAACAATACACATTAAGATGGACCAGCGGGTTCTGTCGCATGGTGATCGTGGCAGCAGGCTCTGGATAGGTATCTACATGTGTCGGGGCTGTCCAAAATAGTATAAAAACAAAAACAAAACAAACAGCGATAACTGCATAACAAAATTATAACAAATGACTACTGATGGATTTATTTACAGATATTTACATGGATGATTTAGGCGGCTATTACACTATCAAAGAAATACATATGATAACATTTCTTTGATCAAAGAAATATGTCAACTTTTATAATATTTACCTTCATAATATTTCTATGATCATAGTTAATGACAGTCTCTTATATTTGATCAAAGTTTTCTGACGTCAAAAACAAAATGGCGACCACCAAGTTATCATTGACAGTTACAGTTATATATAATTATTAATATATGAATATCAACAAAATCCAGTATTATATGATAATCTTCTTATTGATTATAAAAACCACAATACACGGTTGTAAATTCAAACCTCGATCGCGTCAATTGACGAACATCCACGCACTGATATTCAAAATGCACCAAAAAAGAAGAAAATATCCCTAGATAATATTGAGAAAATATTATCAAATATTTTATGTAGTGTAATAAAACAAAATCTCGTATTTTATCAAAGAAATATGATCAAATCTTTGTCAAAGATCTTTGACATATTTATTTGATAGTGTAATAGCCGCCTAAGAATGAAAGTTAAATGTAAATATGGTGGGTGGGATGAAGCCGATCCGAATTAATTCGCGTTCGGGTTTTGCCAAATAAAGGCCTCTATACACTACCTAATTTGCAAAGTCCCTGCAGATTGGGTCATGTATAGGCAAGTCGGGGCGATTATATATAACAGTACCCGATTTACCCCCCCCTACCTCACTACAAATCGACCCTGCAAATTGTGTGGTCTATAGAGGCCTTAAGGCAAAATTCGAACGCGTAATATTTCTGTACCGGCTTTGTATAAAACTTTCAGCTAATAAGATAATATGCATTTTCGCAACTGCCTAGGGGCGGAAAATTTCTAAATCCGGACCTGCCTGTATATCATTATTATGTCCGATATTATAAAAAAATTGGACGATTTTTTTAACTTGCAAGCACTTTGAACGGGGTATCAAACTTATATGACAGTTTCATGATATTTATTAATGTTTTAATGGTGAGTAAAAGACAACGGTGTAAAACAGTGGTGATATGTATATAAAAAAAATCTTAAATTCCAAAACAAATCTCATAGAATTAAAACCTCATTGAAAATATTTGCAAGTTATAAAATTTTATTCAATATCTTTACAATATCGATAAAGAAACTAAAGAAAATAATGCTATTTACAATTCATTAGGCAGTACATTTCAAACACGAAAATCTAATTTAGTTAGATTATTTTAAAACTTCATAATGTTTGTTTAAAAATAGGACATATTAAATAAAAGATGTATATTTTTATAACTTGATATTTATTTATAGTTTTAACATATTTTAGCATTTATCAGTACATTGATTATAATATAGTATACATACATAGTAAATATAATACTTTTATAAGAGATTAATGTTTTAAAAACTTTGGCAAGTTGATTCATTTTTAGGCTAAATTAATGAACATGGACGTGTTAATAAATTCAGGGCAAACGAAATATATTTTTAATATTTGATGTCAAATTAATTCAATTTGATAAAGAAAAATCAGCTCTGGATTCCTTGACGTCACAAACCATGTCCTTTAGTTTTCCTGTTTGTTTATTATTTTACAATAGTTTCACAAAATAATATTTAAAATCCAATTTGTGAAACAAGTGTGTTAAAATTTATTATATTACGTATTATAGCCCAATCATTTTAGATTTTTTCACGAAAAAAACTGCCTAGTCGAAACTTTTGACGTAGTTGTGTGTTCCCGGCGGAGTAGATGATGAAATCACATTCTTGCCCATAAATTAATTACCGGAAGTGTCCGCCATCTTGGATTTTGTGTTTTTATCAATTTGAACGCGTATTTTACATTTCTCGATAAAAAAGTTGGTAACAATTTTATAGAGAATTGAATTCTCTACAATCTTTATATAGTCAATAAATAATGTTTTTTCAACAATATTGACTATATAAAGATTGTAAAGAATTAAATTCTCTATAAAATTGTTACTAACTTTTTTATCGAGAAATGTAAAATACGCGTTCAAATTGATAAAAACACAAAATCCAAGATGGCGGACACTTCCGGTAATTAATTTATGGGCAAGAATGTGATTTCATCATCTACTCCGCCGGGAACACACAACTGCGTCAAAAGTTTCGACTAGGCAGTTTTTTTACATCTTACATCTTTGATCTAAAATGATCGGGCAATTACATATAATAATATATAAATCAAAATTTTATATAGAAATGTACTTTGGTGTTTTTTTTCTTAAACATTTTATGAAAAATTGACTAACAGTAAAGACTAGATATAAAATTACGTTTAAAAATAAAATAGCGTACGTACAAAATACTATACAAATAATGGAATGAAAGAAAACATACAACATAATTATTTTGATGAAAATATATGGTAGATACAAGCAATAAATAAAAATAATAAAATCTAAAGAATTTTCAACTAAATAACATATAAGTATTTTAAAAAAATGCTTCTTAACTATGAAGTATTGGAATAAATATTATCCTTAATATTATTTTATTATAAACATTATAATTATATTTAGTTATACAATATTTAAAAAGAACAATACATATTTGGTCATAGTACTGGGTGTGGTAGGTACACTTACTTCAGGAGAGGCACGACAAATACTGGACTTCTTTTTTGAAGTTATACCACCTGCCACTTCTTTACAATTCATTATTTTATCCATATAATGACTTTAGTTAAATTAAATTTAAATTAGTGTTTCTGGTTTTACAAAATTGAGGGCATATTTTTTTTATTACTTTTTTGACCATATTTATATATATATATTACCAACCATGACATTTTTTTCCGTTGCAACAAATAGAACTGTATTTCCTCTTTAAAATTAACTTTAATTTTTGATTGTAATTTTTTTTTCACCGAGGTACACTAATTTGAAGATATTTGCATTTTTATTTTAAAAAATATCGTATCTTCAAACTAGTAGTGAAAAAAATCGTACAAAATTCATTTTAAAGAGGAAATAACTTTAGAAAAAAATTACCAGTTTGGTAATAAATTTATAAATATGACCAAAATCGTCATTTTCATATTTTTTTAGGATAATTCAAAAATTTTACTTTAGCATGCTAAAAACCTTCGGGATCGTATCTGGTATAAGAATGAATCGTGTAAAAAACAGTTTTTTATTTATTTTATATTAGGGTGTCATAACTAGAGATTGGAAAAATAGTTGTTATTTTCAATGAAATAGTTACTAGTTGAATTTTTTTTCGGAAAATAGTTTTTTTTACGATTTGATAATAATTAGTGCAAACGAAGCAGTAAAAAGTGTCGCAAATAGTTTTAAAATAGTTGTGAAAGGTAGTTGATTTCAAATTATGTTCAATCATACCAGTTTTTTGAAAACGGTGGAGATATGTAATAAAAATTACAATAAATGCGTTTTTACGCAATAGTTGAAAAACTATTTTTCCAATTTCTAGTCATAACCTAATAAAGTTTGAGAAATACTGATATATACATTATAACCACTTTACTACCTCCTTTATTGAACAAATACGTCGCTATGTAATAGAATTTCATATTGTGTCTGTCAGTTGTCACAATCTACCCTATTACTTATCCTAAGCAAAACATATAATAATTAGAAACCTCTATTGCTTTCAAATAATAAAGCTTTTGTCCGACTATCGTGTTATTATATGGATAAAATAAATATTATGTATAATTAATTGTTACTAAAATATTAACATCTTTATAGGTTATATGGTGTAATAAATATTAACAATAGTGTCCTAAAACGAAATTGCTGAATTTGTGGTTTTAAAATTTTAATTTTAAAATGATAATTATTTATTTATTCAATTCTTCTTTCGTTTTAGGATTTTCTGTATATACGTACAAAATATACATTAAAACAGTCTGAAATTGTACAACTTTATGTATTTGTATGCAATAACAATTAACTATTTTATAATTTACTCGAACCCTCTAATTAGCGTATCAAAATTACCAGAAAACTATTTGGACCCTTAAATTTAGACATGAAAAACTTGATTTAGTTACGTGAAAAAAATGTTATCAAGAGGGCTACAAAATAAAAACAAAAAAAAATTCTCAAACATATAAAAAACAAATCTGATAAAGAGATGATTGAAATTCTTTATAATTATGTAAGATTTCGTGGGCGAACAAGTCGAGGAAGTCATATTTGGACATCGAGAAAGAGAAATGACCTTTTGAAGTTGTTCACACCAAAATAACACGTTTGTTTGTTGAATATATATCTGAGAATTCGTGCTACATTTTATTTAAAAAAAATGCATACTCTTATGACATTATCTGCTTTCCATCTTCTGACTAAAATTACTCTTCTATTTGGCACAAAATATCAGTCAGCATTTATACAAAACTCTCAGAAGTCTGCGACTTCTCGACATCATTGTTAACAACTAACGTCTTCTGGCTTGCTTCTTTAATTCCACTATAATTCCCATTCAGCAATCCATAAAATTTACCTTTATCTTTCGCGTTGTGAATCATAACATCTGGACTCTGAGGTTGCTCTATCCCTTCATCTATCAACTTCAATTCCTTGAAAGTGTATTGGTCTTGATGATTCTGCCCTTTCAAACCACTCCGGAATGTATTCGGACTTTCCTTACAATGTCTATCAATATTAAACTCATCGTTGTTTTTCAGCGATTGGGATCTAGACGTTTTAAAGTTGGCACTACTTTGCCTGACAGTGCTATTTCTGTACGATGTGATGGTAGTACTGAATGTCCCGTTTCTTTGCCTGAATCCACGCTTGAATTTTCCTCTGTTTCCACAGCACACTCTGAGAAAAGCATCTCTGAATTTGGTACTCATCAGATTGTAAAGAATCGGATTAACTGCTGAATTTAGGTAGACCATGATACGACAGAAGTACAACGCGTTGTAATAGTGTTCTATCTTAATGCCGGCGAATGTTTCTTCTGTTATGAACATGATCCAAAGTGTGAAGACACGGAATGGGATCAGGCAAAGGAAGAACGATAGGACGACAGTTCCTAACATAAGAACGACTTGCTTTCGTGCACGGAGGCTGTAGTGGTCCAGATGTTTGTTGAGGATTAGGTTTTCGGCATCGACGACTAATGTCCTGGCGATTATTATGTACAGGACCACGAGTATGACTAACGGAAGCATGAAGAAGAATACGTTGGTGAATAGGAAGTAGAGGAATGGCAACATTGTGTTTGCTGTACTCCGGCATGTTGGTACTAGACTACCGTCGTGGTATTCGAGCTCACTATATTCGGCTATATTCAGAACTGGACTGCAAAATAATACCAACATTAATTTTTTTTGTTAGTTAATTGTTGTTAGTTTGAAATATATCGTTATGTTAGATCTGCATTTGTTTTATGATAAAGCAGTAATCGTGGAATTGGTACTTGTCTGTTATATTCCCGGCGGTTTAAAAACATAAAATCACTAGGAACATAAAATAATCAATTTTACAGATAGGTAATATTTTTAAATAGGTAATTATTATACATATAAGTATTCTGTAACTAATTACATTATGAAGAGGCAAAGATTAATTTGTTTTGTGTTTTTATTATATATAAATCATATTAATGTATTTTATTATGTACATCTCTATAAGTAATATTGTACTTTTGGTTAATACGGAAAACATTGGTGGCCGCTGTCAGAATTGTCAATAATTACGTATATACAGTGTATTCCAAGTTGATTAAGCCAATTAGAAATGTTGTAGTAACCTTTGGTCAAATTTAACGATATGTGATTGGTGCATTTTGAAATGCCGCCTCGAAACTAACTGATAAATTTTAAATTAATCAACAGTATTTTGTTTTCAACTTTAAAAAGTATAAAATACATTTATGAAATTAAAGTAAGCATCCTAGATAAAATTATAATAATATTTTTTGGCAGATATAAATTTGAAAACAAAATACTAATCACAATTTTATTAAATTTTGTGGCGGCATTTCAAAATGCACCAATCACACATCGTTAAATTTGACTTTCGTTAAATTTCCTATGTCTTAATCAGCTTGGAATACACTGTATAGTTATTCAGAATAGAGTTTATTTTATTTGATATAATTATTTAAAAACAGTTTATTGTGGCGGAGATTGAATCCCCGTTTTTAACCTAACAAAAACTAACCAACTCAAAAGTAATCAACTCGAATTCGTCCCAATAGATTGCCCTAACCAAGGACAAATGTAATATTTATCTATTATAAATATAAATATCTAAACTAATAGTACACACTTTACTCACATTGGCGCTAATCAACATAACACCTACTTGACACTTTCCTATCAATAGAACTGGTTATTTTATGTTTTTAGTGATTTTAGTTTTTTCAAATCGCCGGGGATATAATATACAAGTACCGTGGAATTTGAATTTATATGATTTTTATTTAGTCTATGCATGGTAAAATTCACATTTGACAAGTGCGATTTACTGGTATTTTATATTGAGTTCAATGGTAAGAAGTTGTAAAATATATTTAAAGTCGTAGTAAATTATTCTGTGAGTTCAACAATCACTGAATTGATTAAAGTTATTTAATAGCATGGATCTCATACATAGATCGTTTTTATTTGTGTATGCAATAACGGAAAGTTTTTATGCGTTTTTTATGCTGTTGTGATTATTTGCAGAACTATAAAAGTAAAGCTATAAAGTCTTATATGCTTAAAATTTTATTTTTGTATATATTCGCGATGCGAAAGTTTGTTTTAATTCTTTGTTTAATAATACGTTTATAAATAAATTGATTATTTTTCTTGAAGGTTTTTATTTACTGATGTTTACTATTTAATTTAAGAATTCTAAATAATCATATTTCCCTGTTATAATGAGTTTTATAAATTTTATACAAAAGTTTTTACTTTTGTTACCATTTTAATAAACGAAAACTTTTTTAATTTAATGATTTTTATCTAAAAAAAACGTCAAAAAAACCTATGTCTTGTACGTGGGGTGTTGAAATGTGTATGAGTAGGTCTTAACTATAATTTAAGTTTTTCCAGGGAATATACTTTTTAAAAGATATAATCGAATTATTAAAATTATTTTCGAACGGTTTGTAATGGAAAAAAGTTACAGAGAATATTATTATCATATTAATAAATATGGTAAGCATTTTGTTAGTTTTATTATTAAAAAATTAATATATTTATAATGTATAGTCCCCTGCCCATATATCAGCAATAAGTAAAAATTATTCAAAAATATAATTTTTTTAACACAAATGAAAAATATATGGTGCAGTCATCATTTCGATATTAAATATTCATTACGTATCTTATCATATATTAAACACGTTTAATATATAATCTTATACACTGTTTTAAACTTTGCTAAAGTTGAAAAGATTTTAAATCTGTGAAGTTAATGTTATCTAGTCATCTAGTGTCTTTATAGAGTTCACAATTGTATTTCAAAAGAAAATAATCAAATAAATTGAAAAGCTGTACGGTACGGGACACTAATACGCACTTGACAATTAATTAAAAAAAAATTCAACTGATTTAGATCAATTCTTTATATAATTATAAAAGTTATTATATAAAAAATGACTATTGCAAAGAAAATAATTAGTATTTTTTTAAATTATCTATTGTAATTGAAAATATCTTGATTTCAATAAAAAAAAATTGACCGATCTGAATTTTAAAAATAAATCGTATTCTTATGCAACCCTGTTAATAACTAATTTAACTTTTCGCGGCTAGTATAGTTCAGATCTCTAGAAGGGTTGTTTTGCAAACCTATGTCGAGTGAAGTTTTTTGATTAACTCTAACCAACACTGTACGTCCTAAAAATTCCCTAGGGTTTTTGTAAACGCTTCTTATATACATATAGCAAGCTAGAGAGTAACAACAAAGATCTGTAGGTGTAATTTAAGTGTTAATAAATACAGGGGGATGTGTGGAGTGTGTTAAGTGAGACATCGAGACGGTGGTGCAGTGTTTTAAAAGCCACGAGACGCTAACAGTACGCTTGGGAACTCGGCCAGACGCTCGCCGGTTCAGATTACGAATAAGTATTAAAACAGAAAGAACTCGTATACAAACAATTTACACACGTGGATATGCAGTGGCGCCCATGTGCTTCGATTTTTGGGGCGTTGAACAGGGGTCAAAACTGGTCAGTAAAATCAGTAAAAGTCAGTTTTTTGTAATCTGGTCAGTTAAAGTCAGTTTTTTGGAAAAATGGTCAGTTTTGTCAGTTTTTTGGGTTTGGCACTCAAAGTTTTCACATCGGAGCTCTATTTATCGTGAAAAAACTCACTATTTGTTTTCAAAATATATTCAAATTATAAATAATGTTCTATTTTGTTTACTTATTTGTATTGCTTATTTATTATCAACTTTTAGAAGATATTTTATGACATAATTGTAACGTAATTGTATATTTTAAACACATTGTAACATATAAATAACATAATCTCACCTTAGCACTGGCTATGCCAAGTTCGGTGAGAAAAATTAACATAAATTAACGGTAATGTTTGTTACTTTTGTTATGAACATTGAACATAATAAAAAGGTGGAGGCCAATAATTATAAAAGTATTTTTTAATACATAACACCTACATGTTTTAACTCGGTTCAGATAGTCAGTAAAAGTCAGTATTTTTAAATTCCTGTGTCAGTAAAATCAGTATTTTTGAACACTGAACCGATGGGCGTTGAAAGAATGGAAACTATTTTTGTTGAATAGAGTAATCCAGTCAAAAATGAAAATATAAAAAACATTGTAGAAAAGTTTTTCATACTCCAAAAATTTATCCCGACTCCAATATATCAAATTTAAAAATAGATACTTTTCAAACGCTCCATGTTGCGTGACGTCATAATCCAGTGTTGAAATGTCAGTCAAAGCTTAAATATACAAGTGTCAACGATAAACATGGAAAACGCGCGAAAAATAACATGCTATAAATATTGTTTCGTACCTTGTTGTAATAATTCAACTCACAAAACTCCTGAAAAAGATTTGTAACTGTGCCAGAAGGAAACTAAGGAAAATATTAAAAGTAAGGTTATTCTATACAGGGTGAGTCGGGAGGAATCTGTAATACTCCAGGAATGTATTGTACACGTGAAAATAATAACAAAAACCCCAAATTTTATTCTCCGATTTTCATTTGTTTTTAAGTTATAGCGTAATTAAAAATTAAAGAAATTTTATACATAATTACTAAAAATTAATAATTCTCATAATAAATGTTCAAAGATACCGCCATTCACATCTAAATAACCGTACTTAAATCAATTTAGGTTAGGTTACGTACTTAAATCAGTTTGACAATACAAAAATGATCAAATGTATCAAATGTTTTCGAGCCTGGAACATAGCATACCTACTACTTTATCCATTATTAGTACTTCAATAATTGCTGAAATTTCTTTAATTTTTAATTACGCTATAACTTAAAAATAAATGAAAATCGGATAACAAAAGTTGAGGTTTTTGTTATTATTTTCACGTGTACAATATATTCCTGGAGTATTACAGATTCCTCCCGACTCACCCTGTATATATGTAGTTGCAATATGTACAAATTTGAGAATTTCGGCTAATTTTTATTTTTTGTATACAAATAACATTGACAGCTGAACAGAACATGGATTATGACGTCACAAACGTAATACTGACTTTGCCCGGGCAGTGTCGACTCTGTTCAACCCACGGGCTTTGCCCGTAACATACCTAAACATAAAAATATCTAAACATATATAAAAAATTCCATTCAACTATAAGATATTGAGTATTTTATTTTATCTATAAATAATAATTGACTCTATTTTCTTTAACATATACATATGTATACATTTCACTTGTGAACTGTATATAATATATTAGAGAAGATGCTGGAAAAAATCTAAACCATGTATTATTTACATTGAACAAAATAAAACTTTCTGGCGTTGATTTAAATAAATCTACACACGCTATTGAAAAGGCCTGTCAAGATGAGAAAAAAACTGCGAATGATGAATTGAAAACATAATATCGCGAAATAGTATGTCGGAAATGTAATGCATTTGTTTAGAGTGGAAATAAATATTTGAAAAACGTCAAATTGTACATGTACCATAATGTCTTTTTATTTATATTGTTTTTTTATGCAAAATTCATGGAACTCAAAATAATATATTACCTTAATATTAATCCTGTCAAAATTGTTTTATTATCGAGAATCCAAAAGTTCATTTTAATGGTTTGCATTCTCAAGGTCTACACTCTACAGCGTTGTCTTATTTGCCAAGGGTTAAATGTGAGTTACGTCTTTAAGTTTATGAAGCACTGCTCTTAATTGTGCGTATAAGAATAAATGCGTCATCGATTTTTTATACTTATTTTTATCATTAAAAATTTACTTCCAATAAAAAATCAGTTGATACATTTTTCTGTAAACAAGATATATACATTTTGAAATAAATTAAATTCTTGTTTACATTGCATTTTATATTGTATCCTTGTATATAGAAATCAATATCTAATTCATCAGTATTCAAGTATATTTTTTTATATATACTAACAACATTCATGGTTCGAGATATTGTCAGAGAGAAAAAAGTAAATAAAATAATAAAAGTGTAAGAAAAATGTCACCCTATAATAATATACATAGCATCAACATTGTAATTTGAATCATTGCCAGAGAAATTCGTTCCTTTCTTGGAAATATACGCATTACGAAATTTATTTCTTCAATTTTTTTTTCAATGTTGCGTATACATTTAAATTAAAATATTAAAGCAGAAAATTCGAGATGAAATTAAAATTATATGTATACTTGTATTTGGTCTATAATTTATTTATTTTTGTAACTTTGTAGAGAAATACACATACAGTGGTGTGTTTTCAGTTAATAAAATTTAAAATATTATTAGAATATTCATCTTTATGCGCAACTCAAACATTTTAACCAAAAATCAAAAATAGCATTTAATATTAATTTACACGCTCAATTATAAAACTATAATACCTCTACGTCTTATTTTCTTGTATTTTAGTCGATATTTGTATCACGAGTTGAAGTTCACTGCAGGAAATTTCACTAAAAAATTTTGAATTTTTGATTTCGTTAAAAGTATGTTTATTGTATAGAAAATGACGTGAAAAGTTGTTTGTTTCAAACCGCAGGTCTGTATCTCAAACCGTTCTCGAGATATAGCCTCTCAAAGTTTTAGTTTTTTCAAAATTTTGAAGAAAAATGGCTCTAATTTTTGAACGTGTGGTCGGAATTGATTTTAGTTGACGGATTTGGAATCAGCGTGTCAAAATCTATATAATGACATGTATAATACCTTAAAACTCGTAAAAAAAAATTTCGCGAAAAATCGTAAAAAATCAAAGGGGTATACCTTAAAAAAATGACGATTTTTGATCAAAATTTTTTTGTCGGATTTTAAAGTATTATACATGTCATTATATAGATTTTGTCTCGCTGATTTCAAATCCGTCAACTAAAATCAATTCCGACCACCCGTTCAAAAGTTATGACCGTTTTTCTTAAAAAATTTGAAAAAACTAAAACTTTGAGAGGCTATATCTCGAGAACGGTTTGAGATACAGACCTGCGGTTTGAACAGTTCAACTTTTCACGTCATTTTCTATACAATAAACATACTTTTAACGAAATCCAAAATTCTAAATTTTTTAGTGAAATTTCCTGCAGTGAACTTCAACTCGTCATACAAATATCGACTAAAATACAAACAAATAAGACTTAGAATCATTTAGTTACTTTATAAATATATAAAAATTTATGTATAAGTAAAAGCTTGAACTAAAGCTGTTTCATAACTAGTTTTTTTTTTATTAATAGGAGGGGGAGAATTGACAAAATATGCTTCCCTTTTAAAAATTTCACGCCTCGCCACTGTTTTATACATATTAATACAATTTACGAAAAAACACACTGCGTGCTCATGGAGAAAAAACAAAAAAACATAAACAAAATAAAAGGCTATAATTTAAAAAACAAACTCTATTTGCGGACTTTAATAATTAAATTGATTAAATAAAGAGTTACTTGTTTTATTAGTAACACGAGTTCTTGAGAATTACAAAAAAGAAATCCGTCAATCTTGTAGCGGCCATAACTGGAGCCAGTACCTTACATACAGTTAAATTTTAAAGTTAGAATCGTACTACTATGTTTGTTTTTTATATTTACATAAAATAATTTACTTCTTGAGACTGTCAATCTTGTAGCGGCCATAACTGGAGCCAGTACCTTACATACAGTTAAATTTTAAATTTAGAATCGTACTACTATGTTTGTTTTTTATATTTACATAAAATAATTTACTTCTTGAGACTGTCAATCTTGTAGCGGCCATAACTGGAGCCAGTACCTTACATACAGTTAAATTTTAAATTTAGAATCGTACTACTATGTTTTTTTTTATATTTACATAAAATAATTTACTTCTTGAGACTGTCAATCTTGTAGCGGCCATAACTGGAGCCAGTACCTTACATACAGTTAAATTTTAAATTTAGAATCGTACTACTATGTTTTTTTTTATATTTACATAAAATAATTTACTTCTTGATACTGTTTTTTTCTTGTAGATATAGCAAAGACACGTAACATGCCCTTTGGGGTTACTCTGTTACTATTTTTAGTTGAAATAAACCGTGTAATTGCGTGGTAAATAAACTCACACTAATTACAGACAAAGTAACATTTCCTGGTTTGATAAGATTTCTGGTGTGGGGTTGAAATAATCGTTCATACGTTATACGAATTATTTTCAATGTAATTAAAGTTCGTCAGGTTGGTATATGTTGTGAAATATTTTGTTATTATCTTATAATTACTTTTCCTTTCGAAGAAGGCTGTGAATTGACACTTGTACATATAAGTCAACATTTTACAGAAGTAATTTCGTGTATTGCAAATTACATTTCGAATCTATGTGTGTACATTTTAAACGATATATTGTAATGCCAGATTTGGCTTCTAGGTGTTATTTCTGTTATCAAGTTTCGTGATATTTTTTTATCGAATCTTAAAAAGTTTATATTAAATTAACGTACAAATTAGTTCTATTTTATAGAATTAATTAATCTTTTTCATTTCTACTGGAAATTAATCATTAACTTATTTATATATTTTAACCTTGTGGTGGAGGCGCTGAGATACTCCGAAAAAAACTATTGATTTACATAAGTGTTACTATAATATTTTATGCAATTATAGTTAGATAAAAATTATGTATCGAAATTCGACCAATATATTACCTGCCTTAACGGCAACATACACACCTGATTTTTTTTGTGCACATCTATGGCACAGTACCTAACCTAACCTAACCTGATTTTACAATAAAACTTTCCAAATAAAAACACTGCCATTGAACGCGAATTGAAATCTATACGCATTCTCTATGTTTGATAGAAACCCAAAACTATTTATCTTTGCCGCTTAGTGACGCTAGGAGTATTGCTATGCTGGTGAACGATGCGAAGGGAAACAAACAGCGAGAGGGGAAATCATGTGTGTATGTTAACACAAGATTTTTTTTGTATGCACATTTTAATATTAATTATTAGTTACTATTCCTAATTTAACAGCTCTTAAAATTTTAATGAAAAGGGGCGCCACCACTGGAGGGTAAATAATAATTAAATTAAACAATACAAAGTAAATATAAATCGAGATAAAATGTCTTATTTATTTTTTAAAATAAACTCTAATTTCCACGTAAAAATGTAATTATAAAGAATACATATAGTTATATTTAACTAACTTTAATAAATAATAAATCTATTTTTAATATTTACTTTTGACCAGAAGTCACGGACTGTAAATTAACAGAAGAAAAACTATGTTTCATTCTCAATTCATTTCAACAATTGAATTATATATTTTTAACAATCATCATTATTAACTCATTATCAACAAATAAAATAAAATATATATGAATTTGAAAATAATAACAGTTGCGTGTTGAAATCACAAGAGCAATAAAAATTCAAATTCTGTAAAACCGTTGTCTTGAGTATTACAACCCAGACGATATATCATGTGTATTTTTTCTTATTCCAGTCTGACATCTAGATTCTAGGGAAGGAGCCTAGAAGAGTCATAAGTCAAATTTATCTGTAGAATGCAGCAGGAAGTTGACCCCATTCTTACTAAGTTTTGTTGGTACTTTCGATATGGTATCGTATAATATATCCCTTCAATCATGGTTTGGATTGTGACACGGTTCACAAATCTTCGGAGATTATGGGTTGTTATTGAAGATATTGGGGGAAGAAGTAGAATTTAGGAGATGAAACTGAAATATTTGATTTTATTTACAGGGAGAGGGAAAGATGTTTTTCATTTTATAATAGACATGATGCCTAATTTTTAAAAACTATTTTATGATAATATTACGTGTCTCTTATTTCCAAAAAAATGCTTATTTCTGCAGAAAATAAAGGTTTAATCACAAAAATTGACCGTTTTAAAACTAATATTGAATTTGACGCCAAAACGCTCGCAGGTGTCACTATTTGGAGGGTTTATTTTAATCCTTACGTAATACTTGATCGCTCCCTACAGCCTTTTTAAAAAATATGAAAAATACATCATGATGAAAATAGAATGGATTCAGAAAAGGTCAAAATGTGTATTTCCATCAAAAAAATCGAATTCACAGGAAATCAGTTTTACAATATAAATTATATAATAAGAAAGTCAAGACATATTTCGAATAAATTGGATGTTTAAAAATATGTCGATGGTATAACAAATAGGTTAAGAAAAAGTGTACGTGTTGCAGTTAGTGTTGGGTTGGGTTAGTGACATGTACGTATATATGTATGTATGTTTGTAAGTATGTAGCGAGTAGAGTATAGCGGGAATCAGAGCGAGGCCCGTCGCTAATGGACGCGCCCCGCCGAGGTGCGCCAAATATGATTTCCTACACGGCGGCGAACGGTCGCCCTCTACCCACCCACCCCATACCATCGACAACATCTCAATCACAGCATCACGCATTACCACCCAATATATATTGGGATTGTGAGAGACTCAGATGGTTTCTGCAATTTTTGAAAAGTAAAATTAGTTATTGGTTTTCCTTAATATTCATTAGTTTGGATCTTGGCTTCTGGGTGTAAGCCGCGTCGGTTTGATCGTGTTATCTTCAGGGCTCTCCTAAAAGTGCACTTTTAGGAGAGCCCTGAAGATGTCCACTGCAATGTGTGACGAAATGTTGGCCGATAACACGACTAAACCGACGCGGCTTACCCCCAGAAGCTAAGATCCATATCAAGATCACCGCGGAAACCTCAAGATTCATTAGTTTTCCCCCTCCTAACCCTGCAACTTTTGTACCAAACATTTTCTCTAAAAATTCTTAGTTTTTGAAATATTTACTTGTCTCAATTTAAATAGACCACCGGTATATAAAGCTCAACGTTTGTCTGTCCGTTAGTGCACTTATAACTCGAGAATCACTTATCCTCTGGCCAGGTTATTGGCTATATTTTGTTACGTTAGGTAATATAATAACTAAGCAGTGACGATTATAGTAAATCAAGCCGGAAAAAAGTTTGCCTCCAGCGCGCTCTTTTGCAATACGCTGCCTAAGCCATTAAATATTAAACAAAATAATGTAGTAAATAATTGTGTAGAATCAAAATATCTAAAATAAAGTCCGCGATACCATATACCTAACTTTTGTATTCAAGCCACAATGACTGCTTTTATGTTACAAACAAAATAAAAAATGTTTAGGTTATGTTTACGTGGACTTATGACCTGCTAAACATTAATCCTTATCGAAATAAATGATTTCATCATCATAAGTTCTTAATGTAGATATAATTTTCCCTTTACAGCATCCAATTTGATCGTATAGTTTAGGATATAACTTTAAATAAGTTATATACTGTAAAATATTATTAACAACACGCTAACTAGCAGCGGAGCAGAGGGAAAGATCAATTTTGTTGTCAATTATTAACTTTTAAATCTATTATTTGTACTTTTTGTTCAAATTCGATTTTGTTAGGTAATTTAAGTGTTGTTTAGTCATTATTACAATAATAACTAATCATCACTTAAATACTTTTAAAGGCAATAAAAAATAGGTATATTATTGATCCTAAACAATTGATATTTATTTTAACATCCGAACGATACGCCACTGACTTTACGGAGCACATTTTTGCGGAGTGCACTTGTAACAATATGTGATTTTTCTTATCGAAGAATTTTCAGTAAAAAATAAAACGAACGGTCTCTTATGAATAACACTATATCCGGGTCGTCTTAAAGATGTTTCACTGTATAACATTTTAAGTTTTGCTCTGTCGGTATCGACAGTGCTGCTACTACAAACGAGAAGCACGGTGGTGATAATAAAAAACGAGTATGTCAGCACAATAGATCTGCATGTAATTCATTGATATTCTCTTGTATGTGGGGGCGAGGGGGGGGGGGGGGTATGTAACAAGTAGAGCAATCTGTGCACAGAATATTGTATAGGTATTCGTACGTTAATTGGATTATTAATATACAGAACCGGATCGAGTTTTAGTTGATGTTTTCTATAATTTTGAAATGTTATTTATTTATTTAAAATGGAATTAGATATGCACGTTTTCTTATTTTAAACTTTTTACAATCAGTTTCGTAACTAGAGGCTCGGGGGCAACGGGGCAACGAGTGACCGAAGCCCCCCCAGTATATACAAAATATAAAAATTAAAGCCTTTTTTTCGTTGCCAACTTGAATTTAACACTTATTTCTAATTTTGATTTTGATGGCTTTTTTTCCCTCAATCTTAATCAATCAATGCTCACCCCAATTTTTACGCTGCTGCGAGGGCTGTTTACAATATTTTGTTTTTATTTGCTTTTTAAGTAAAAAAACCGAAATTTTTAATGTTTGTACATATAGGTATTATTTAGTGTTTCAGACGTGCCCTCTCAATTTTTTTTAAGGGAGGGTTCCGAAACTGAACTATTGTTTGTAGAGCAATGAATGGAAACATTGTAGTTGATTCAACGTATCAAAATTATTTCATAGTTTTTAAAAAAAACTTTTTTTTTTAGACTCAATCCGATAAAACGTATTTTTTATTTGTTCGGGCATAACTCCGACAAATATGTACCGATTTAGACGATTTTTGTTTGTTTGATAGAGTACACTCCCGAGGCGGTTCCATATAAATTTTCTCAGAATCTGATCATGGACTTTGAAGATACGTCACTCAAAAGGGAAAAAATAAAAAAACTTAAAAAAATAAAAATAAAACTAAAAACACTGAAAAGTATATAATAACTAAATTTAACAGTTTTTTGAAGTTGGTGCCAAGCTAATAATAAAGAAATAAAAAAATAAAACCGACTTCAAAAACTGTTAAATTTAACTTTATTTTACACTTTTTAGTGTTTTTAGAATTTTTTTGTAATTCAGTTTTATTTTTTTCTTAAAAAGTTTTTTTTTTCACATGCAGGTACATTTTATATTTGAGTTTTTTTGTTTAAGAAGCTTGTAAGGTATATATCTATCTACAAAGTGAATTGGCTTCAGGCATAGATTGTTTTTAACTATCGCTTTAAACCTGAATGAAAATACTATAAATTTTAATATAAACAAATTCCCTAAATGCTACGAGAAAATTTCAGCTGTATCGCAATGGAGGGATTTTCGATTTTCCATTATCCTTTATGCCCTTCAGTGTTAATAAAACAATAACCATAGGATTTTATTCGAACCAGGCGTTTCTGGCTGTAAAGGAAAGCAGTTTGTTTTAATATAAACAATAATTTTTCAAACTGAACAAATACTGCTAGTGAAATTGATAATGCAAACATAATTTACCTAAATTTGAATTCTGGATACATAAAGTGATATATCTTGAAATAATTATTTTTTTTACTTTCTTATACCTATGTAAAAACCAGGGCTTTGAACCGTTATTTTTTTCGTTTCGGTTTTCGTTCCGATTCGAGTAAAAAAATATATTTCGGTTCGGTTCTCAAAAAATAACGGTTTTTCCGGGTCTTTCGGTTTTCGGTTCAGCTCCGAGTGATTAATTAAAAAAATTATTTATATTAAAAAAAAATTTTCTACCATAATTTAGAATATTTTTTTGGTACTTGTATGATAGTCCGAACGACAATTGAAGTGGGAAATAAGATCATGTTAACGTGCGTATTTTAACATGTACTGAACCGTAAAAACCGATATTTTTATTTCGGTTCTGTTCCGGTTTTCGTTTTTTTTTCAAATCTTGACAGATTATTATTATTTTGAAAAATCTAATCTGTGGTGATTGACGAAACGTTGGCAAGACGATGAATAATAATAATTAATAAACGCAGACTTGTCATTCCCATTTCGAATAAAAAGTAACCGGAATATTTTTAAATTTCATTACACCGGAAATCTAAGGATGCGTGTTTTTTTTCTTTTCCTGTTTGACAAACAATAGTTTGTAATTACGTGCTTTCTACTTTAAATGTCGGTAACATGAAATTAAATGTTCAACCTTTTCTTCTTTAACGTACAGAATTAACCCAAGTCATTCTTTGTGTTTTCGAATTTCAATTATTTCTTATTCAAATTGTGTTTTCCGTACGGCATTTACGAAAATACAAAATTTATTCGTAATTATATCTGTTTCTCGGATTCTGGGTAGTAGTAGCGTCTTTCTGTAGAAAGTATTTTTCGGAAAACAAAAATTAACTTTGTATTTACAAATTTTTCTTTGAAATGATATTTGGATTTTTTTTTGACATTTGTTACCAAAATCAATGGCGGCTATTTTTTATCTAATGTTCAGTTAAATATGATCAGAAATACAGTTGGATTTTTAGAGAGATGATGCAGGTTCCAAATAGACAAATAGACATAGGCAATATAAAATACTTATTCTAATTCCAAATAATTTATATTTATTTTAAGATCCGCTGATTTTACGGAGCACATTTTTGCGGAGCGCAATGGTAACTCTACGTGTAATAAGTACGCCTCTGTCATCTTTAATTCATGTAAATCCGACTTCATCTATGAACTCTTTCTGTAAGTCTATGATCTTCCGGCTACCTCTCTTTTATTATTATAAAAAGTCCCTATATCTTTGAACTATCCATCCCAATTAAACAAATCGTTTTGTTATCCATCGATGGGCTATCGGTGACTGTTTCAGCCACGTTCTCCATTACTGGCGAACGTGATGTGAATCTTGAGAAGTCGCGACTAGTGCTCCAGACACAGAGCTGAAACAACTACCCATCCCCCTTCTACTCGCACCCTGTGTGGTACTACCCTTCATCCGTAATGGCATATGCAGACAGATTTCATAGATCTTATGTATAAAAAAGATGGATGAACGGAGGGATAAAATACTTTCTAGATGCAAACCGTGTCTTAACATTGAACGTTTTAGATTATGCTCCATGGAAGCAGGGGAAGCAGTGCTTCCCTTCCTTCATGGGCAAATTAATACAAAACTGTGTTTTCAGTTAATAAAATTTAAAAATATTATTAGAATATTCATCTTTATGTGCAACCCAAACATTTTTTTACGCTCGATTATAATACCTCTACGTCTTATTTTCTTGTATTTTAGTCGATATTTGTATGACGGTTGAAGTTCACTGCAGGAAATTTCACTAAAAAATTTCGAATTTTTGATTTCATTAAAAGTATGTTTATTGTATAGAAAATGACGTGAAAAGTTGTTTGTTTCAAACCGCAGGTCAGTATCTCAAACCGTTCTCGAGATATAGCCTCTCAAAGTTCCAGTTTTTTCAAAATTTTGAAGAAAAATGGCCATAACTTTTGAACGCGTTGTCGGATTTGATTTTAGTTGACGGATTTGAAATCAGCGTGTCAAAATCTATATAATGGCATATATAATACTTTAAAATCCGACAAAAAAATTTTAGCCAAAAATCGACATTTTTTTAAGGTATACCCCTTTGAATTTTTTCGATTTTTCGCGAAATTTTTTTTCCCGAGTTTTAAGGTATTATACATGTCATTATATAGATTTTGACACGCTGATTCCAAATCCGTCAACTAAAATCAATTCCGACCACCCGTTCAAAAGTTATGGTCTTTTTTCTCCAAAAATTTGAAAAAACTAAAACTTTGAGAGGCTATATCTCGAGAACGAGTTGAGATACAGACCTGCGGTTTGAAACAAACAACATTTCACGTCATTTTCTATACAATAAACATACTTTTAACGAAAACAAAAATTCGAAATTTTTTAGTGAAATTTCCTACAGTGAACTTCAACTCGTCGTAAAAATATCGACTAAAATACAAGAAAAAAGGTTAAGAACCACTGATCTATCGCAATAGATGATTTGTACAGTTGGTAACTCTTACCGTACATGATGACTTTCATAATATCACCACTGTTTTAATATCTATATTCCATGAAACTTCAAGGGAACTGTCATACACATAGGTTTGAAACCCCATTTGAAACTGCATGTTAGCCAACACATTTTTATAAAAACGGGGGGGGGGGAGTAGGGATTAGACCCCTCTAAAACTGTTCTGGGTGCGCCGCTGTATGTACCTAACGTTATTTCGTTACGAAATTATAATATTTTGTTTTTTTTGGGGGGTTTAATTTAGACTTACTTAAAGACGCCACTGTACTTACACTTACGTAGGTGTATGTGTGTAAGCGAGTGGGTGGGTTTGAGTATTTCTTGTTACACGGTTGATTTATTAGTTTTTTATTTAAATTATGTTCACCGGTGTTCTACGTCTTACAGTTTTTTGTGTTTATTTATTTCCGCGGTGTATTGTGTATCTTTGACTTATTTCTCGCGAAATATTTATCTCTTTTGACTTCTAAAACACGTATTAAACACGTCGCAACGTGTTTGTTAACACATATATTCTGTTGACAGTTTTAAATTCATTTTTAAACATATATTGATTTCGGAGAATTAAGATTGTAGTTGCTCTAGTTACGTTACTTTGGAAGTTATGAGATAATCTTTGTTTGTAAGTACCTTTTTAAATATCCTGTAGCTCAGATGGTGTTGAAGATACCCTCCCCCCCCTTTCCGTACAATTTTTTACTCACAATGAGCCAAGGAATCAGGTCCTAAAATATCTGTATCCCAAACCGAACCAGCTTGTATAATTTTAAACTGAAGTAATCCAAATTCATATCTCTGTCGTCCATTAGATGCTAACAAAATTTTCATTGCGGGGAAGAGGGGGGGGGGAGGCGTCTACAATCTGCATCATAAAATTAATTACCTACAAAAATCCTGTATCATAAACAACAAAAGTCGTTTAAAGTATAATATTCACTTATACCGGGCGTTCAGAGAAAATCACATTAAGGGTATTAGATTCATTGCATTTTAAAATTGTACGAACCTCTCGAAGAGATGTAACGAAAGCTGAAACTGCAGCCACTTAATATGTAGAGCTACAACTCAAGCGCATTGGCACAATAGTTTCCAATCCAATTTTAGACGTCTCTGAGAAAATTCACCCGATCCTTGAGCTCCTATGACGTTAATGATTTTTATTGCGTTATTTTTGGTATTATTGAAATGCAGTTTTAAAGAACAGTTAACCCTTTAATACACTAAGTGCATGTGCAAGAAGAATTTAGATATTATACTTTCTTGAAAAATAATGTTTTTTTTTTTTACGAAACATTGGGCAGAGGGGCGAGCTGGGAAGATCAAATATAAATAGAGAAATGGGAGTGGAAAAAGGGAGTAAATCTGAATTTTGTTTTATCTTCTGAGATGTAATTGGCTTAAACTTGCCTTAAACAACTTATAACTTACACCCAGAAGCAATAAATTATTTGTTTCTGAACTAATTTGTTTCTTATAATAAATTAAATTTTTTTAAAAATATGTCTAATTTTAGTATTTCTCTAAAAAATCCTGAAATTCTTAAAAAAACGTTGAGTCTGTATTTACCCATATAAGTATAATTACGAAGGGGCAACGGTTGGTTCAGGTTTGCGCCAATGCTGGCCAACATTGGTCCAAGATACAAATGATAACTTCGTTCAAGACTCGGCCAAAACTTGTCGACCAAGGCTGGCCCAGAGTTGGCCCAATCTTGGGTAAAGAATAGGTGACCAATATCGAAAAAGCTATACTAGCAACCCAATATTGGGCTCATTGTCAAGGCTGGTATTTCCTATATGGGTATATACAACTAGAAAGTCATAACTTCTACCCGAAACCCAGATATTTGATTATATATAAATCCAATATGGATTTTTTACAAAATCGTATAAGTATAAATAATCTTTTACCAAATAAAAAAAAACAATTCACTATAAACGACGTAAAGGCCTGTGTTTATTGACATTTTGATGAGTGATCTAAGAATTGCAATATATCAAAAACTAAGCTCATTTGATCGAAATCATTTTTTCATAAAGTTTTGTACGGTATCCTTTAACATTCTTAGACACAGTGCCGGCCTTAGCAAATCTGGCGCCCTGGGCGAGATTTATTTTTCCACCCTCTCACCCCATAAAAAAATGTTAAAAAATCACCGAACATGTCAATTAAAATTGATAAATTAACAAATAAGTTGAATAATTCATATCTCAGCTTGGCGCGATCCTACAGACTCAAACTTTTTTTTAAATATAGCTTACATCATTAACTTTAAGACGGTATCAAATGCCCTAAGACCGTCGAGACCTCCTTCCCCTATTATGAACAAATTAAAATTGATAAATCAACAAATAAGTTGATTAGTTAGTATCTCAGCTAATACCTTATTAAAGGTTTTCTAGGTTGCTGAATAAGTATTTGTTAGTTAGTAGCTATCAAATAATCGATTTTTTTTTTACAAACTAACGTATATATTTTTTGCTTAATCTGGTTTAACTGATCGACAAAAAATTTAAAGGTAAAAAAAAGTTTACTCAAAAATTACAGTCTGTACACTGATTTGAACCAAAAAAGTGACTTATGCTCTATTGTGCGCCGCCCCACCTGTCTGTCGCCCTGGTCCCCCCCCCCCCCCCTAAAGCCGGTACTGCTTAGACACTAACATCGTATATATATATATAATTATGTTTTTCTCCAAATAAAGAAGAAAGAACAATTCACACAAAGTGTTAATGAAATATTTCAACTGACAGTTAATTCTAGATTGTTTTCATTTAGCCTTGACGTTTCCGTGCTGTAAAGCTAAATATCTGTAGTTAAAATATTTATAATCATCTCTGACGTATCGTGAGGTATTTCTATAGGTTATTTTTAGTTCGGAGTTCACTTTCAAGTTTAAATTCAATTTGTTTTTATGATTCATATACAGTCATAATTAACTTATTTTTATACGCCTGTATGAAATTTTGTTTATGTATTAGATTAACATTTTGGCGCAACGACACTTAGCCCACGGACGTTGTGAATATTACTGTACTTAAATATTTGTTATAAATAAATGGTTTCATTTTTAATTAACTCATTGTTGAAAAATTAAATTTAAAAAATCCGTTTGTTGCGAAAAATTGTCAACAATTAACAATGGATCTTGGCTTCTGGGTGTAAGCTGCATCGATTTGATAGCGTCATTGGCCAACGTTTCGTCACACATTGCAGTGGACATCTTCAAATCGACGCGGCTTACACCCAGAAGTCAAGATCCATATCAAGATCACCGCGGAAGCCTCAATACTTGTAAAACAGTTAACAATGATTGTGCTGTTTGAAGCTATTGTGTATTTTGTCTTTTTCTTATAATTATAAAACGCAACGTCTCTTTGTCTGTCTGTCCGTCTGGCGCTTGTCACGTACTCGAGAACCACTTATCCGATTTACGTGTTTATTTTAATTCATCCAGATTTTAGTATATATTTTGTTATGTTAGGTAAGATTAAGAATAAGCAGTGATGATAATAGTAAATCAAGTCGGAAGAAAGTTTATTGCCAGCGCGCTCTTTTGCAATATGCTGCCTAAACCATTAAATATTGAAGAATATAATGTAGTAAAGAATTGTGTAGGATAAAAAGATCTAAAATAAACTCCGTAATACCATATATCGAAAATTTATATTTAAGCGAACGAAGCCGCGGGTACAGCTAGTTAATGTGTATAAAAAATACATTAAGCTCGACTACATATTCACTTTTAAAGTAATACTATTGATTAAATATAATATACTTTCTTATACGGATTCAATAATATTGTAAAAATGTTGTGTTTACACCAATTGTATATAATTAATACTGTTTTTATTCTTTTTATTACTCGGAAGTAACGCTTTTTATTTTAATTCCCTTTTCTAATTAATTCATTTGTATTCAGTGAACTTAATTCTATTTACATATATATTGAACTTAAGTACATACTATGTACAAATATTTACTTAATCGAAAGCTTACATTATTTATAAATTTAAATACCAAAAATATTCAAGATCATGAGTATCTTTTCTTGTCGTCGATCACACTTGCGGGGTTAAAATATCTTTGAAAGAGTGGGTAGAGGTCATATATTAGTTTTTTATTATTTTATACTCTCTGATATGCCATCAATTTTTTGGTTGATAAAAAAACTCGTTAGGTTGCATGAAAGGTACTTTTCCGAACTACTACTAGAATATCACCCCCCCACCCCTCCCCCAACCCCGAGAAAATAAAAAAATCACTGAACTAATGCTGCGACAATAATGCATCACAAATTATTAAATTTTACGCAGTTTTCCAAAAATACAAAAAATATACTAATACTTACAGATCTATTACTAAAATATTACCCCCCCCCCTCACTCCGAGAATATTAAAAAAAAATTCACTGAACTAATGCCTTGCCAATACACAAATTATTAAATTTCACGCAGTTTTCCAAAAATACAAAAAATGTACTAATACTTATGCCTCTTGGCTTCTGGGTGTAATTCGCGTCGGTCACCAACGTTTCGTCAAACATTGCAGTGGACATCTTCAGGACTCTTCAAAAAGAGAGAAGAAGAGCCCTGAAGATATCCACTGCAATGTGTGACTTACACCCAGAAGCCAAGATCCATATCAAGATCACCGCGGAAGCCTCTAATACTGTACTTTTGAATCTTTTCTTCAAATTGTACTTTGCCTTGACAATACATTGTGACGAACAAAACCATGAATCACGTAACATTTTTCTTTCTGTAATTATTCTATTTATTCGTGTTTTCGTTTTGTAGGACATTAATTTAAATATATTGCTACATTATAACGTTTCTCGGACAAATATCACGTGGTCCCAATGTTTAGTCAAAATAATTGATTACTCTGGGATGTCAAGCGATAACTGATGCCAAAAACATAGAACAAAATATTATCTTGTGTGCATTGTTGAATATTTATTTACACGAGATCAAATACTTTTAATTGTGTTTAATTTTCTTGAAGAGGATAACATATGTGACTATTTGAAAATTCTTTACATTAGTTTTACTCTCATGTTCCGAAGGAAATCGAAGTATTGTAATACCGTCGAAAAATAGTGTCCGAGATACAGATTCTGATTGTACTAATTTAAAAACGTAAAGAAAAGTTAATTTCCGCATGGCGGCTGTGCATGTGTCTGTGCATTTGTGTGTTTGGATGTAGAATTTTCTGTCGTTCACGATAACTACTGTAAAAATGTACCGATTCAAACTATAAATGCGATAAATCACACACAGCATTTAGACAAATTCGCAATCGAGAAGATGGTAAAAATTTGTATAGATAAAAGAATGCCTACTAAATGAATATAATAATTAATATTATTTAATAAAAATTAAATATTTTAAATAATCGCCGTCGTTAAAAATAGTCAAATGTTGAACTTTAATAGAATAAATTAAAATTAGATGAATATTGATTTAGTTTTACATGTTTTATCTGAAGTTTAAAGAACAAAATCGAACTTTGACTTGAAATTGACACATTGATTCTATTTAACTTTTAAAGGGCAATTTACTAAATTTGTAAATGTCAACGACTCAAATGACCAATATTGATTATAAAATTGTACAGTGGAACAAATTGCAAAGTATGTTTAAGACACTGGATGATTAATTAACAAAACTTTTATAACGAATTCCTATTAAACTATTCAACTGTAAATCTAAATATGACAAAACATATGATAGATCGGATTATACAAAAATTAATAACATATACTATACTCGTTAAAAAAATTCAAGGAATTTTTATTTTCCTAAAAAATTGCGCAATATTCAAATAGCTGTAAGTTTTTAATTTAAAAATATAAAAATTTTTCAGCGCACCATTTATTGGCCTGTAAGTTTTTAAGATGTTAATTAAAATACAATTTTTTTAAATAATTTTAAAGCACAAAGGTAGAAAAGTGACCTAAGCCAAGACAATCTTATATTTTCTTAATATAAGAATATATTCTTATGTTTTCGTCCACCAATATTTTTTTTAAAGAGAAACAATAATTTTCTGGATTAAAAGTATATTCTTATATTAAGAAAATATTGTTTTCGTTATAGGTATATAAAACAAGGATTTCATAGCCCAAGTCAACTTTTCTATCCATGTAGAGATTTCAAACTTTAATTTTCTTTCTGAAAATTTTTGCCAAAATATTTGAATATTGCACAATTTTTCAAGAAAATAAAAAAATCCTTTTTATATATGTATAGTATAATTTTAGTATTTAAAAAAAATTAGGCTTGATTCTTTTCGCAACTGAAATACTCAAAAAAGAATCAGTTCAGTAATCTACCCCCTCCCCCACCTCCCTATATCATCGGACATTAGGGGAAAGTGGGGCTTCATTTACATTTATAATTATTGTCAGCATTAGGTTACAATTAGTTTTATCTACGAATAGCAAGATATGCATTGTAATTATTATTTAAATGATATATATACAAGTAACTAATGGGGAAGAACACATATATGATATGTACAGACAGACAGATGATATGTATAATGTACAATAGGTATTGTACATATTTGTGTGTAGAATAATTTCACGTATTTGTATACATATATCGACATATCAAATACAAATTATTGTTGATGGTAATGGTGTTCTGATAGTTATAGAAATATTACATAGATCAGCGGTTCTTAAACTTATATGGTGTAGGGACCCCCTTTTGAACAATTAATTTTCAGGGACCCCCTCCCCCGGATAGCAAAACAAAGAAGGTCGTTAGACAGTAATTAATCACTGGTAAATAGAAATGTTAAAGTACTTTAATTTATGCCAAATATGTTTCACGGATCCATGGAAAAAGTTTAGCGGACCATAGTTTAAGAACCGCTGACATGGATGATTAATTTACTACATTAAATATTTTGGAAGTGGGGTGAATTTAGTAACGAAAGGTAAGATTAGATTAAATTCGGCTGAGACAATATCACTTGAATTTGGTCGAGACGAGGCTGAGTAAATTTTTGACCAGACGAGACTGGGACGATATAAACTTAATAGTCTCGTCGTAAGTAAAAATGTATTGTTTATATTTAAAAATTTCTTTGTTTATTACCTACATAGGCTTCATCGGTGTGGGGGGGAGGTCATTTAAAAAAAAATTAAATATATATCATAATTGTTAAATTTAATAATGTATGTTGACAAATTATGGGGGAGGGGTCTGAGCTCTAACCCCACATGGGTGAACCACTGTACCCAATTCTTGTCTCGGATGCAGCTCTAAGATTGAAATTATTCTACATAATTGTGTGTACTTTTTTTTGGTTTAAAAATAAAAATTATTTACAAGTGTATACATTTTTTTTATAAACATGCACTATATTATTTTTATACGTATATATGCACTTTTTTTTAAATTTTTTTTTCAAAAATCATTAATAATTTTGTAAATACAAAATAAGATTGCCGATGTGATAATCATGTACCCTAGAATAATCAGGGCAGGCAGTTAAATAAAATAAATATTTTACAAACTATCAAAATAAAAACTCGAGAATGTAGTTTTTGGTTAGTATTTTGAAAGAAAATTATAACAAACACTCAAAATTTTGTTTTTATTTACTTACCCCATTGAGTGGGGTGTCTTTAGATAGGTCTCCTAAAATGCAACAAAAATTGTCAAATGACCTTTTGATTTTAACCCTCCAGTCACGATATATTTGCATTTCAATGTAGTTTTCAGAAAAAAAATCAGAGAAAATTTCAGAATGTAGTTTTTAATTAGTACTTTCAATGAATATTATAACGAACATTATAGCAAAAATAGTTGACACATTTTGGAGTAACTATTAATAACTAAAAATCGTAGAGAGAATGGCTACGGAACCCTATCATGAACAAGTGTCATATTTAAAGATTTTATTATTCAAAACAATTTGACTTTCTTCCATTCTTTCATTATCTTTATAAATTGTCATGTCTTTTAATTAAGATTAAGAATCCTGTAATTATCTAAAATGGACGAAAAAGTTTTAAATCTATAAAATATAATGTTTAAAAAAAAACTTACAACATGCAATAAAGAAAATATTTAAAAGAATGGCGGTAATTTATAGATAGCCCAGTCAAGGAAGCAGTGAAAAGTGAGAAAAAGGGAAATTTAGAGGGCAAGCAATTTTATGATTGATTCTTATAGATTTTGAACCGGAGAATTCGAAAAAAATAACCCGGACAAGCGAAAAGTGGTGCAACACCCTTAAAAATGGGGTTTAAGGGTGAAAACCCCATTTCCAACCGTTTTTTCAATTTATCACAAAATTTAAAGCGATGATGGTATATTTTTATCGTTGATATATGTTCAGGACACTCAGACGACTCGATTGTTGACCACATATACTAAATTTTACCAAAAATTACCTCTTCCAGAGGGCTTAAAAGATAGAAAAATGCATCTTTTCGGGAAAATAGTTTAAAAATTAATAACTTTTGTTAAAATCATCCAAATGACTCGTTATTAGCGTCAAATTGTTCCTGAAGTTCCAAAGAATAATGACCAACCATAATTTAAAAAAATATTAATCGTTTAACCAATAAAAATCGCTAATGTTTAAGGGTAAGTAACGTAATTTTTTGAAAAACTACATTTTTACTAAAATTTAAATAAAAACACCAAGGTTAAATATTTTTGAGTGAAACGAATTGATTCATATAGATTTTGAACCGGAGAATTCGAAAAAAATAACCTGGACTATCGAAAAGTGGTGCAACACCCTTAAAATGGGGTTTAAAGGTGAAAAGCCTATTTCCAACCGTTTTTACAAATTATCACAAAATCTAAAACAACGATGGTATATTTTTATGATTGATATATGTTCAGGACACTTAGACGAATCAATTGTGACCACATATACTAAATTTGGCCAAAAATTACGTCCTTCAAAGGGCTTAAAAGACGTAAAAATGCATCTTTTCGTAGAAAATAGTTTAAAAATTAATAACTTTTGTTAAAATCATCCAAATGACTCGAAACTAGGCTCAAATTATTCCTGAAGTTCCAAAGAATAATGACCAACCCTAATTTAAAAAAATATTAGTAGTTTAACCAATGAAAATCGCTAATGTTTAAGGGTAAGTGCATTTTTACGTCTTTTAAGCCCTTTGGAAGAGGTAATTTTTGGCCAAATTTAGTATATGTGGTCACAATTGATTCGTCTAAGTATCCTAAACATATATCAATCATAAAAATACACCATCGTTGCTTCAGATTTTGAGATAAATTAAAAAAACGGTTGGAAATGGGGTTTTCACCCTTAAACCCCATTTTTAAGGGTGTTGCACCACTTTTCGCTAGTCCGGGTTATTTTTTTCGAATTCTCCGGTTCAAAATCTATAAGAATCAATCATAAAATTGCTTGCCCTCTTAATTTCCTGTCAAAATGCTTCCTTTACTGGACTAAGAATCGTTTACTTAAAAATATTAACTTCGACATAACAAAAAAAGTGCAGAGTATAGTTTTTTTTTACTAAAACAGAAATTTAACAAAAAAATAATCATTTAAGTCGACTGAAGATAAATCGGTAGGGCTGTTGTTACCCATTACAGCTAAAATAGCTCGACATTTATCATCAGGAGATACGCACATCACGTAGTATGTTTGTGGTTGCTAGAATTCTAAGAAAAAAAATATCTAAAAATGTCTTTTCAATTTATTATAAAACATTTTTATAATACATTTTTGATGAACTAATTTTGAATAATAAATTGAACTATAACACAATCATGTTTTATATTTTCTGTCTAGAATAGACCGTTCAGAGGTCAAAGTGATTAACTCTTTTAATTTATTTATAGAAAATGTTTATTTTATATTAGTCATTATAAAAATATTTTAGGAGTTATTGTATTATATATTATTTTTACGCATTTTTTTACCCATTAGCGTTTAAAATATAAAGTACTGGAACCAGTTATGACCGCTATTGACGGGCTTCGTTTTTGCGATTCTCATGAACTCATGTTACTAATAAAACAAGTTACTCTTTATTTAATTCTCCAGTAATGGATAAAGTAAAACAAGTAATGGACACTTGATAATGATTACAAAATGATCAGTACTACGACACAAAAGATATAAAAGAAAGAATCGTCAAATTATGGTAATATAACAATTAATAAATAAATTATACTAATAATTAGTTTAAATGTCCACCATTTTGACACCTATTAGCCGATAGCCGATTATCATCAAATCACGCTGTGAGACAGTTAAATGCATATAGATTAATATTCAGGTACATTTAATTAATAAAAATAGCCATTACTGGGGTCATATCCAAGACTGGTGCCAGTACCTTACTTAGTTTTAGCGCATGAGTAATAGGCGAAAAACTGGCCGTATCTACCCACCTCTTTTTGGGGTAGTAAAAAATTTCAATACGTAAAAACAAAGAAGTCAATTTCTATTGATAGATACAAAAATACCTACCTCAAGAAAAAAGTTAATCTAATATTACAAAAACACTCTGTGTGCTTTATTTTATGAGAAACTTATTTGTATCAAGAGAATCGTGACGTGAATCCTAACGCCATCTAGTAACATGCTAGAGTGGGCAACTAAAAAAAACTTAAAAAAAAAACAACTGAATTGAATCGAATTGGGTCGAAATATGAATGATGGAATATTCTTTATTAGTTTTGGATTTTTGGGGTTGGATATTGAAACATATTTAGTTCTTATTGATATATATAAGCAAAGTTTCTTTAAAAATTCTAGGTCAATCAAACTTTATAAATAAATACTTTGATATCAGTTTTTATAAAGAGTTTGTTCTAGAGCAGGGGTCGGCAAACTTTGTGTCTATACGGGCACAACACGAGATTTAAAATTCATATTTTACAGATAATCGATAGGTATAAATAGGCATTGAAAAAAAACAAGATTCACGTTTTTAACTTTATTTTGTTGGTGTCATACATAATGATGTATATAATTCAATATGAAACTTGAGATTGCAGAGAATAGCAAATTGCTAATTGCTATAAGGTACTGGCACCAGTCTTGGATATGACCCCAGTAATGGCTATTTTTAAATTTAATGTACTGAATTAGAAATATTTGTTGATATTTGATTATTACCATTTCTGAATATTAATCTATATACATTTAACTGTCTTACAGCGTGATTTGAAGACAATCGGCCAATAGGTGTCAAAATGGTGGATATTTAAACTAACTATTAGTATAATTTATTTATTAATTATTATATTATCATAGCAACTGCAATCGCTCCGATTCTGTGTATTCTATTCATGATCTATAAATGGCCTCAGGTACTTTATAATATCTCAAACTTTAGTTCAGTGAGGGCGCATTAAAAATCCATCAGGGACGCCCACGGGCGCCAGATTGACGACCCCTGATCTAGAGCAAAAGCTAAGTTAACGCTATCTGCGAGTTGTCAAATTGTTATAAATTTACTTTAAGAAGAGCCCTGAAGATGTCCACTGCAATGTGAGATAAAACGTTGGCCGATAACACGATCAAATCGACGGGGCTTACACCTAGAAGCGAAGATCCAGAGTTTTGTTTTGCTAAATATTTTATAAAATTAATACTTGAGTCTAATACACCCTAAAGTTATATTTTGCTTGTACCCAGTTTTCGTATTTTGTATGAAATAAATGAATATTAAATTTAACATTATAGATCTTTTCAAAGTAATTTAATATGATAAGAAACCTTAAGTGAACCCTGTAACATAAAAATTAAATAAATTTTACAACTTCAAAAGGTAATTAAAAATCTTATACTATTAACTTCTTACCACATCAAAGCTAATAAAAAAAGGTGAAAAACCTGAAGAAAAACAGGAAGTATAATGAATTTTTATATGAATGTCGAACCAGGAAATAATTTATATGATTTTCCTTATTATTATTGTACCTTTGCGCTCTTCTTATCGAAATTTAAAGAAAATTACTCGTGATTATAATTATATTTTTTATGAATATATTTAAAATCGAATACACGTTGTTTCTTGACTCTTTCAAAATTATAAAAAGGTTGGTTTAAAAGTTTAAACAAATCATTATAATTATAATTAAAACTGATTTTAATTAATCAATATATTAATTAATATGTGAACATCGAAAATTGTCGTATGTTTTTTAAAGTATTTATTACAAAAGGGGGTGAATGAAACTTATATCATTCGAAAGGTACTTTGCCCAAAAAAATCTTGTGTGTGTTGCCATTAAGTCAGCTAAAATAAAGTTAACATACACACATGATTTCCCCTGTCGCTGTTTGTTTATTTCCCCTCGAATCGATCAACAGCATAGCAATACTCCTAGCGCCACCAAGCGGGAAAAATAAATATTTTTGGGTTTCTGTCAAACGTAGAGAATGGCAAATCAATTCGCGTTCAATTGCAGTTTTTTTATTTGGAAATTTTAATTGTAATAGCAGGGTAGGTTAAGTTAGGTACTGTGCGAAAAAAATTATGCGTGTATGTTGCCGTTAAGGTAGGTAAAATAGAGGCGATACTAGTTATTATAAATGTATCTACTTGTTTCGTCGAACTAAATATATGTCAAATATGTCATTAAAAAGATAAAGAATGCTAAATAGTTAATCTATATTATAAAAAATACATTGATAAAATTATCAATGTAAATTTACTAACGATTACGTTAAATTATATTCATGAATTAAATTTAAATAAAAAAAATTCGATGAATTCAAACTATTTGAAATGGATTCTGAGAACAGAAAAAAATCTTTTTTCCGATATCACGGGTGATATATTATAACTGAAAATATGTAAAATTGGAATAATAAAAAACACGTAAAAGAATTGAAAACTTTGAAATCTTTTTGTGTCAACATTTAATGTGGTAAACATTCATTTGAATTTTTAGATAAATCTAAAAAAAATTATATACCACACAGTCCGACAATAATTATTAAAAATAATTATTTAAGGGTTGAGGGACGGAGGGTTACAACTAAAGTTAAATTTTGATTATAAATGGAACTATATAAGATATATATTGGTGTTTTATTTATTACCTACTCTGCTGTCCGGTATTCCAAAGGAGCTAGCAAATTTGCTAGCTAGCAAGCACTTTTAAATGAGATATCAAACTCATATGACAGTTCTTTTGGAGTTTGTTGAAGACTTTGACAAGTTTCGTGCACGCGTTGTAGGTAAATACAAACGGTATTAAAACAGTGGTGATATTATGAAAATTATTTTGTACGGTGAAAGATGCCAACTGTGTTATAATTAGTTGAAGTATCACTGCTCTAAATTCCATAGCTAATCCATAGATACTAGTACAGAATTAATACCCCATTTGAAAGTGCTTACTAGCTAACAAATTTTGCTAGCTCCTTTATAATACCGGACATACGATTGATTCCGGAGATATAAGTTTTCAAAGTTTGGCATATTTTCATATTTTTTGCTTTCTCGCCATTTAGGAAATAGACAAATTTTTTAAAGTCCTGTCTGTCTGTCTGTCTGTCCTTTATCACATAAGCCACTGAACGGATTTTAATTAAACTTGGTTCGTACGTTCGCTCTGGCTAGTTGATGTAACATTTTTTTATTAAATAAATATTTTAAGAACGATGTATGTAAACGTACAAATTACAGCAATATTTCTTTAAAAAGCATTTGTCACATTATTTCCATTTTATTTTTCATTCGTCATTCACATGGCATTTTATTTTTATATAAACAAATTTACTACAATTCCAGGGCCGTAACTACCACCGGGGCAGTTATAATATTTTTTTTTTAATTTTGCATATTTTGGGGGCCCCTCAGCCACCTCTTGCCCCGGGGCCCCGAACTTTTAGTTACGGCCCTGTACAATTCAGAAGTGCATGTATACATATAAAATACAACAATGATAATATGAACTATATACATATTGTTTTTGATTCTGAAATAAAAACAAAACAAAGAGAGACAGAAACATTACATACAGTGTACTATATACAAATCTGTCTCGTTCTTACAAATTCTGTAACCGAATAAATCATCAAATCATTATGGAAATGCATATAATTTTTTATAAATATAAATATTTTATTATTTTGTGATGATACAGTTTATAATACAGGCTGTCCCGTAAGTCAGACTTTGACTTACGGGACACCTATATGATGATTTTAGTTTTAAAATATTTATATTTCTTTTTATACTAGATATAATTTGGGAAAAGCTGTAATAAACAAAAAGTTAAATCAGTACATAAGAGAAAAAAATGTTTTTTGATATAAAATTTAATTATTTGTTTATAAAACTGAATAATATAATATAGGTTGAAATTTATACACCGCCCTCTCAAAAAAATAATCAAGCATTACTTCTTACCATATATTAATCTTACGAAATATAATTTTCAAATATTTCACCATACTTCCATAAGAAAATATGAATTAAACCCAGATTAAACAAGTTTGTCACTTTTTCTACATAAAAAAAACTAAATACCCACACCACATACACCTAAATATAAAAATTTTGGCATATAAATTAAGAACAGAAATCTACAAAACATATAAAAAAACTATTAAGAAGATTAACCAAAATCTCTTGGGGATTTACATTTTTAACTTTTTGTTTATCGCTTGGCCGTTGCACAGTGGCCCAAAGTAGAGTTTAGCCGGCCAAAATGGTTATTAATATGAACAAAAATAGAACGAATGGAAAAGTGATTAAAAAAAGTTAGTATAAGACAAAAGTAGAATTAAAAGACAATGTGTGTGAAGTTAGCCCAGCACTTTTGGAAAATCAAAAAACTAAAAATTGTGCTAGATTGTGCTAGACTTGTGCTAACTTGTGCCATCAACCGTTTTCCAAAATTCCTTACGGTTTTCCAAAAAATGATAAAAATCAAATTTCGGATCAGCCCAGCACTTTTGAAAAATCGAAAATCTAAAAATTGTGCTAGATTGTGCTCAATTTGTGCTGACTTGTGCCGTAAAGCATTGTATCAGCTTGGCGCGATCGAGGAGACTCCAGTTTTTTTTTTTAAATGTAGCTTACACTATTATCTTTAAGAGCATCACGCACTTAAAGACCTTCGCGTGCTCCTTCCCTTTTTAAAAACAAGTTAAAACTAAAAAAACAAATTAAAACTCATACGCTAACAAAGAAGTAAATTGAATAGTTAATATCTCAGCTTGGCGCAATCGAGGAGACTCCAGTTTTTTTTTAAAATGTAGCTTACACTATTATCTTTAAGAGCATCACGCACTTAAAGACTTTCGCGTGCTCCTTCCCTTTTTAAAAACAAGTTAAAACTAAAAAAACAAATTAAAACTCATACGCTAACAAACAAGTAAATTGAATAGTTAATATCTCAGCTTGGCGCAATCGAGGAGACTCCAGTTTTTTTTTAAATGTAGCTTACACTATTATCTTTAAGAGCATCGCGCACTTAAAGAATTTCGCGTGCTCCTTCCCTTTTTAAAAACAAGTTAAAACTAAAAAAAACAAATTAAAACTCATACGCTAACAAAGAAGTAAATTGAATAGTTAATATCTCAGCTTGGCGCGATCGAGGAGACTCCAGTTTTTTTTTTAAATGTAGCTTACACTATTATCTTTAAGAGCATCACGCACTTAAAGACCTTCGCGTGCTCCTTCCCTTTTTAAAAACAAGTTAAAACTAAAAAAACAAATTAAAACTCATACGCTAACAAAGAAATAAATTGAATAGTTAATATCTCAGCTTGGCGCGATCGGAGAGACTCCAGTTTTTTTTAAAATGTAGCTTACACTATTATCTTTAAGAGCATCACGCACTTAAAGACCTTCGCGTGCTCCTTCCCTTTTTAAAAACAAGTTAAAACTAAAAAAACAAATTAAAACTCATACGCTAACAAAGAAGTAAATTGAATAGTTAATATCTCAGCTTGGCGCGATCGGAGAGACTCCAGTTTTTTTTTAAAATGTAGCTTACACTATTATCTTTAAGAGCATCACGCACTTAAAGACCTTCGCGTGCTCCTTCCCTTTTTAAAAACAAGTTAAAACTAAAAAAACAAATTAAAACTCATACGCTAACAAAGAAATAAATTGAATAGTTAATATCTCAGCTTGGCGCGATCGGAGAGACTCCAGTTTTTTTTTAAAATGTAGCTTACACTATTATCTTTAAGAGCATCACGCACTTAAAGACCTTCGCGTGCTCCTTCCCTTTTTAAAAACAAGTTAAAACTAAAAAAACAAATTATAACTCATACGCTAACAAACAAGTAAATTGAATAGTTAATATCTCAGCTTGGCGCGATCGAGGAGACTCCAGTTTTTTTTTTTTAAATGTAGCTTACACTATTATCTTTAAGAGCATCACGCACTTAAAGACCTTCGCGTACTCCTTCCCTTTTTAAAAACAAGTTAAAACTAAAAAAACAAATTAAAACTCATACGCTAACAAACAAGTAAATTGAATAGTTAATATCTCAGCTTGGCGCGATCGAGGAGACTCCAGTTTTTTTTTTAAATGTAGCTTACACTATTATCTTTAAGAGCATCACGCACTTAAAGACCTTCGCGTGCTCCTTCCCTTTTTAAAAACAAGTTAAAACTAAAAAAACAAATTAAAACTCATACGCTAACAAAGAAGTAAATTGAATAGTTAATATCTCAGCTTGGCGCGATCGAGGAGACTCCATGTGTGTGAAGCACTTTTGGAAAATCAAAAAACTAAAAATTGTGCTAGATTGTGCTAGACTTGTGCTAACTTGTGCCATCAACCGTTTTCCAAAATTCCTTACGGTTTTCCAAAAAATGATAAAAATCAAATTTCGGATCAGCCCAGCATTTTTGAAAAATCGAAAATCTAAAAATTGTGCTAGATTGTGCTAAATTTGTGCTGACTTGTGCCGTAAAGCATTTTTTGAAATTCCGCATGGTGTTCGAGAAAAAAAATGAAAACATAACATAATAAAAATGCCAAAAAAGTGCCAACTTCAGCACAATCCAGCATAATTTTTAGATTTTCGATTTTTCAAAAGTGCTGGTTTGATTTTTTTTTCTCGAACACCATGCCGAATTTCGAAAAATGCTTTACGGCACAAGTCAGCACAAATTGAGCACAATCTAGCACAATTTTTAGATTTTCGATTCTTCAAAAGTGCTGGGCTGATTTTTTTTTTTTTTCATTTTTTTTCTCGAACACCATGCAAAATTTCGAAAAATGCTTTACGGCACAAGTCAGCACAAATTGAGCACAATCTAGCACAATTTTTAGATTTTCTATTTTTCAAAAGTGCTGGGCTGATCCGAAATTTGATTTTTATCATTTTTTGGAAAACCGTAAAAAATTTTGGAAAACGGTTGATGGCACAAGTTAGCACAAGTGTAGCACAATCTAGCACAATTTTTAGTTTTTGATTTTCCAAAAGTGCTGGGCTAACTTCACACACATTAAAAGACATCCAAATATGCAGAAATTAATTTGATTAGCTTCTACAACCATCTCTTTTATAATATATCATGATTTTAAAGTTATAAAAGGTTACTACAACACTTTTAATTGATCCCATGTTAAATTTCCTATGTCTTAATCAACGTGGAATACACTGTATAGAGATTTAGAACAGTGGTACTTCAATTTACTAAAATAGAGTTAGTAACTCTAACAATACTAGTTTTAACACCAATCTTTACTGCTCATAAACCTCATAGAACTCTAAGGTAACTGCCATATAAGTTTGATACCCTGTTTCAAAGTGCTTGTACGCTAACAATACTTGACATAAAATCTTTTAAAAAATATTGAATTTTGACCGCCAAAAACTGCATTTGGGTGCACTGTGCTTTGTTATGACATCGCGATTTATGAAGACGAATGTATCGGACTTACCTGGTACAGAGCGCGGCAAAGGCCCACGCTAGCAGACAGATCAGGGATGCCCTGGCTTTGGTACACACGTAGCCCGCCTTGAGGGGCTCGCAGATGGCATAATATCGCTCGAAGCTGATCGCTAGGATGGTAAGAACAGAGGCGTGCGCTACGGTGAGTTCTACGAACGGTACCATCTTGCCTGTGGAAGAGGAAAATATTTTAGTGTAATCACGAGATTTAGTACGTTTTGAGGGTACTTCTAGGGTATTTCAATCAATATATTTCAAAATATTTAATCATTCAATTGTTCGGCAAAATATTTGAAAGAGATAATATGATCTAAGTGACCTAAATTAATAAAATATTGAAATCATTGACATGGCTGGACTGATGATAAGTCAGACATGATGGCTGAAATTGAATATTTCCTAACAACCGAAACTGATTATGCGCATGCGTCAACGGATGTTCGAAATTCAAATTTATCTAATTGATTTGTTAAATATATAAATAAATACATACAAGTTCGATTTTATATCAACTACAATACACTTATTTAACACGCAAATACCTGTAATTTACTTTAATTATCAAATAATAACTAAATAAACAACCATAGATGCATACTAACTGTCAAATCTGATTAACAATTGAATAAAGAAACTATAGAAGCACGTCACATACCTCTATATTATATCAAAATTGAGTTCAGTGTTGCGTCTCGCGCATGCGCAAATGGAAATGATACTGTTAGAAAATGTATGAAATTTAGCCATCCGGTTTAATAGTAATTCCATAGGTATCCACTATCTAGTTAAATAATACCAGATCAGTGATTGAAATTGTAAATTCTTGAAAATTATAAAATTCCCTATTCCATGGCTACTATGTTTTTATATAAATGACAGTTGTATGCTCTGACATCATGGAAACAAAACACGACTTGTTAAAGATTTTTTTAGTCTTTTGATGTTAAATCTTGCACAGAAAAATAAAAATAAAATAAAAAAATTCTACGAACGGTACCATCTTGCCTGTGGAAGAGGACAATAAATTAGTGTAAACACGAGATTTAGTACGTTTTGAGGGTACTTCTAGGGGGTTTCGTCAATTTTTTAATTCAAGAAATTCCGGATTTTTTTATTTAATTCGGTTGTGAATATTTTTAATTTTATTGCGATATGTAATGTCGCTTATTATAAGATTTTTGTTTGAATTTAATCAAAATAACAGCGGTTTACTGTATTACAAGCGCTATATTTTTCATATGTTAAATAGACCATTCGGTGCGGCTTGAAATGCTGACTTTAATAGCTTATTTTGTTTTGAATTTCCACCGTTGATATACTTTATATGGACTACATTTTACGTCATAAAAGATATTAATAATTAAATTTACTTCTTTGTTAGCGTATGAGTTTTAATTTGTTTTTAAAAAGAGAAGGCGGTCGCGAGGGTCTTTAAGTGCATGATACTCTTAAAGATAATAGTTGTAAGCTTCATTTTAAAAAAAATGAGTCTGTAGGATCGCGCCAAGCTGAGATATTAACTATTCAATTTACTTCTTTGTTAGTTTATGAGTTTTGATTTGTTTTTGAAAAGGGAAGTAGGTCGCGAGGGTCTTAAAGTGCATGATACTCTTAAAGATAATAATGTAAGCTACATTAAAAAAAATTAAGTCTGTAGGATTGCGCCAATCTGAGACATTAACTATTCAATTTATTTCTTTGTTAGTTTATGAGTTTTAATTTGTTTTTAAAAAGGGAAGGAGGTCACGAGGGTCTTTAAGTGCGTGATACTCTTAAATTAATGTTTTAAGTATAACTCAAAAACTAAGTAAAAATTAAATAAAGCATATAACGTAAACTTTATGAGGGGGGGGGGGTACATGATATCATTATTTTATCTTCTATAATGGAGGAGAGAGTCCAAAAAAATTGCCCCCCCCAATATTTTTAACAAGTCGGCGCCCCTGAATACATTACAACATTTTTGTAACCACTGGTATAGAGTAAACACGATACTGTAAAAATTTAATATCCATCATATTGGCTGATACATTATCAAATGACATTTAATTTTAAATTCGTTTTTGCTCCGCACTTCACATACAAGATGTATAGATTTAAAAGCGAGCAAATATTCGTGTTCTACTCTTTCTTCACGCAGTTTATCATTTGTTATCGCCCTATCCATCATTCTCTACTGACGTCACCCCAATTGACAGAAAGCTAATTTAACTGACAATAAATACTTATGAAGATACTTCAGTGTCACCAAAAAAACTAATTAAATACGACGAAAAAAGCTACGAGATAACAACGAAAAAAATGTTTGTCTAATATACTTGGTTCTGTTCTAAAAATATATATATTGTGAATAATTTACATATATTCTTCTGTAGGCTTTCGTGGCCGTTGTCCATAGTAACTAACTTTTCGGGCTGTTGTCCACGTTGTCGTATTTTTAAACTTCTTCAGAAGTGATTTCCCCAGTTTCAGAATCACTTCTGAAGAAGACTCCGATATGAGAGTCGAAACGTCAAGTTTAAAAATACGACAACAGCCCGAAAAGTTAGCTACAATTTACATATATATTAATACCTACGTGAAAATCGAAAATTGTTGTAGTATTTATTATAAAATAGTATTGGAAATTAAATGGTTAACCAATTCCAGGCAATTTATATAAACACTATCGGTTTTTATTTAAATTGTTGAATAATTAACTACCTTTGGTGAATTTAGCACGAGGAAGCACTGTGCATTTATTTGGCAGATGTTTTATTTTATTTTTGTTAATTTTGTAATTTTTCTTGCTTGATTAAACAAGTTTGGGTACCACTGCTTTACAAAAAACAGCGACTAATCCTGCTGATTGAGATTTGTCTGTGAATCTCCCGACTCGTAAAACTCTATTTGATTTAGCGTCATTCGACCCACGCGATTTTCGGCTGTCATATCGATGTATCCATGTACACACACTCTTTTTGTGCTGTGCATATAAATCTCAGATGTGTGGGGGTGTGTGGGAATAAGAAAAACATTTTTTTAGATGATACAGACAAATTTTCTAGCTTCATTTGATCGTTTCAAGTTAAGTTTGAATAGTTTAACGAGTAAAACGTGTTCATTCATTTTATTTTTTGATGTACTCGTTAATACCTGCTCTGATAGGTGTAGAGACACTTTCCCAATACAGCAATGATTAAAATTATTATTAATTTAAAAACAACTGGGCAGATTTTGATGAAATCTGCACCACGTGTTTCTTGAAGTCTCAAAAATTCTGTAAGATACATATAATCACGCTATCATTCAAAAGAGCTAAGCAGTGAATAAATTAGTGCTTATTCATTGTATTTTTTGCTGTACTCGTTAATACCTGCTCTGATAGGTGCATAGGCACTTTCCCAATCCAGCAATGGTTATAGTTATGATTTAGTTATAAAATTAGTGTTAACTTAAAAACTACTGGGTAGATTTTGATGAAACCTGCACCACGTGTTTCTTGAAGTCTCAGAAATAATATAAGATCACGCTATCGTTCAAAAGAGCTAAGCAGTGTATAAATTAGCTGTGTAAGTAAAAAAAAGCACTCGGAATATTTAAGCTGTAATTACGTTGCATAAGTTAGTTCTTTAACTTTGTAAACTCCAAAAAATTTCGACCCAATAAATTAGTACTTTAGTTAATTTTAATTAAATGGCTGCAATTATAAAATTAGACTGTATAAGAAACATTTTAAGATCTTAATGAAGTTAATATGATTTAATATCTTCAAATTTGATAAAATTTTATTTACTCACGCATATTAACGATGTAACTTTTGGCCATCATTTACCCTACAGCACCCACGTATACTTTGAGCCGTCATATCGAATATGTTCGCATACACTTTGTGCAATATAAATCTAGGAATTCTTTGTGGGAATGCTACTGCACGTTGTTGGACGTTATTATACGTTATTGAAGCACAGACTTTATGCGAAATTTTCTTTTCTTTAAATTAAAGACGACGTATCATATTCACAAATAATAGTATATGTACTTATATCTTTATCTCTATAAGGTACTGGCACCAGAAAAAACATTGAATTTTTTTTTTCCTTTTTTTTCTTCTTTTTTTCTTTTTTTTTGCAATACCAGGATGTTTTTGTTGGCTTTTAAAAAAATGTTCAAAGTTTATTTTTTCAATTTAAACATTTTATTTGACTTGTGTGTATTTCAAAATGTCAATTTTCAAACGTCATTATTCCAAAAACCACTGATTTTAGAGATATGATATACTTTACAAAAAGTGTTCAGAATTTATCGCACAATTCAAAAATGGTATAATATATAGGGTGTTCCATTAAAAAAAATCAATGATGACTGCATATGTTTTTCCTGAGACACCCTGTATACAATTTTCTTATGTCAAAAAATCCGCAACTAAAAATACTAATCGACGGGTCCGAGCGTTTTTGCACAAAATAATTACCTGAATTTTAAACGAATTTGTTCCTTTCATCGTGAACGCACTGTATACATTTAATTGTCTTACAACGTGATTTGATGACAATCGGCCAATAGGTGTCAAAATGGTGGACATTTAAACTAATTATTAGCGTAATCAATTTATTAATTATTATATTATCATAGCAAAGATTGGTGCCGGTACCTTACTTGCTAATAAATCTATCTATTTATAAAAATGAATGTTCGTTAGTATCGTGGGTATTCATATTTTAGGAAAACCTAAGATTTAACATCAAAAGACTAAAAAAATCTTTATCAAATCGTGTTTTGTTTCTATAATGTCAAAGCATACAACTGTCATTTAGGTATATAAAAACATAGTACCTAAATAAAGAAATAAAGAATTCTTTAAAATATGGTTTCATTATTATATTAATTTAGGTCACTATGATTTCAAATATTTTGTCGAACAAACAAAAAGATGATTTTTGACACATGCTAACAATTAAATATTTTGATTGAAAATTAAAAATAAAGAAACATTAATATGCAATTTATAATATAGAGCAAGTACGGCTCTGTAGGCCACACGTTAACATGTATTATTGTAGGTACCGACTACCTGAGTATTGAACAATCTGTGGTATTAGTGCCCAAGCGTAGGCGGTATATAGGAGATGAAGATTTAGAGTTCACGGAGCTCGTATTCTTTAAAGTTTTGTGTGGCCACAGATTTTATAGGAGATACTTGTTGGTTGGGATTATTTTTTTTTTTACAAAATATTTTATCACTTTTGATAAATTGTTACTAAATGTGTCTGGTGGGTGTAAGTGATTGATTTAATTATTTTCATCAACACTATATCTCTCTGTCTGTCTGTCTGTCACAGCTTGAAGTTTAACTTAAAACTGCTACTTATTGCATTTTTTGTATAAAATTGGCTATTAACTTTGCTAAATAATGGAATTACAATTATTGTTCTGTCTGACCCTAGGAAACTAAAGGAGAACTGTCAGATAAGTTAGAAACCTCATTTGAAAGTGCTTGCTCGCTAGCAAATTTTGCTAGCTCCTTTATAATACCGGTGATAACAGTAAATAAAATTAAAAATGGTGAATTTTGTACATTAAACCATTGGCGTCGTTAGGGGGGAGGGGGCATTAGAGAGCGTCCCTCCCTCCCCGCACCCTTAACGACGTCACTACAATAACAACAAAAAATAGTAAAATTATTTATTTTAAAATGCTCCATTTCGAGTAAACCCTCTTCGATATATGGCTTTGAAGGTATCTGCATAAAAAGATTTGATATAAATCTTAGACACCTCCAGCATTAGACCACCAACATTTACAGAATTTACACCCTACATTAAATACAAAAATAAATAAATATTATTTCTTACGTAACATTACTTCAATAATACTAGCCCTGATTGTTGTGGTTGGCAACACTGAAGTCGTCGCAGGGCTCTGATGAGGTAACCGACCGTGTGTGTAATATGCCGTAAGTTCTTAATTATTTACGCACACACCCATACAGACAGACAGACATATACACGCGTGTATGTATGGGTAGAAACAAATATCGTTTGGTTTCTATTTCTGTCACTGGGATGTTTGTTTTTGCTCCCGAACGTGAAAATAATTCACGGCATATTTATTATGAAATTATTAATACACCCGTCTACAAAGATCTTTTTTTACTCACTCGTAAAATTATCGTAGGTATCGTTTAAATTTCAAGTATTTCTCATTTTGTAAAATTTGATTTTTTTTTATGTAAGCTAGTGTATTATAGTGCATTTATTATTTACTACGGAATTATTGTTTAAAAAATATATAGTTGAATTAATTACAAACACGATTAGTTATTATTGTATTAAAAACCAAACAACACTTAAATTACCTACCTAACAAAAACGAATCAGAACGAAAAGTAAAACTAATTTTTGTTCTATTTAAATTTAAAAGTTAATTATTGAAAACAAAATAAACAATTGACAATCAAAAGAATACCGGCCTGTGATCATTCTCTCTGCCCGGCACGCTCCCACCTTACCGCACGCCGAATGTATGTTCCCGTATGTATATTTCGATATTTTCTAAACTATACGACCAAATTGGATGCTGTAAAGGGAAAATTATATCTACATTAAGTACTTATGGCGATGAAATAATTTATTTCGATAAGGATTAATGTTTTGCAGGTCATAAATCCACATAAACAAAACCCAAATATTTTAAATTTTCTTTGTAACATAAAAGCAGTCATTGTTGCTTAAATATAAAAGTTAGACATATGGTGTCACTGACTTTATTGTAGATCCTTTGATTCTACACAATTATTTAATACATTATTTTGTTCAATATTGAACGGTTTAGGCAGCGTATTGCAAAATAGCGCGCCGACTGCAATTTTTTTTCCGACTTGATTTACTATTATCGTCACTGCTTAGTTATGTTACCTGGCCAGAGAATGTACCTATGAATTAAAAAAAAACACGTAAATCTGATAAGTGGTTCTTGAGTAATAAGCGCACTAACGGACAGACAGAGAGACGTTGAGCTTTATATTTATTATTGATGCCCACAATATTGAAGTGGTCTGTATATAAATATTTATTTAATTAAAGTTTAGGAGAAACGAGGTCACCAAATTGAAAATTTATTTTATGGATGATTTAAATTTTTAAATCAATGAACATCGCAACCCAATTTCCAAAACCAATTCAATTCAAGATAATCGAATTATGTCAATTGAATTTTATAATAGAAATATCAAACTCGGTTCAAAACCAAATATAATATACAACACATAAAAATATATTTCATTCATCGATAATTACTTTTTATAACGAGCAGGCTTTGGAAAACAATTAAACAAATAATGTCTCAGCCGACTAGATAATATAATATAATTTAAATTACAAGTAAACAACAATAATCAAATTTTAATTAATAACAACAGTAAGGTGGCTTTGATTTCAATAAAACAACACACATAAGAAAGAGAAGAATAAGAAAATAAAAATAAAACGACCTTATTCGTTTCCAGTCAATTTGATTTGCTACATTAACCATTTTATATCTGAATGTGACAACTTGGTATCGAAGCATCCATTTTCTGACAGTAATTCCATAAAATTGTTGCCTTTAGGAAGATTTATATAAAAAGAAAATACCATTTAATTTTTACATCAACGTATAATTTTATATTTAATGACAACAATGTGGTATCATGGAATTTTAAACTTAATACCAATATTAACAAATTACTGCATTTGGTATGGTATTCTTTCTGTTTCTGTTTCAAGAAACACATTTCGTTGGTGTTAAATTAATAACAAACTAATTAAAAGCGTTCTCTTTGGGGTGAATTCGATGGAACGAGAGAAAGGACAATTAACACAAAAATACAGAAAACAATTAGTGCAGTAATTGGGAATAGAAGGCTATGAATGCAGTAACACCTGTAGCATGTTTCATTTAAAACAGAAAGTGTTTTCTGGATACAGAAATGCATTTGTTTATTAGGGGAAAGTGAGGTCGTGCCAGTGAAGGGTTGAATTGTGAATAGGGTTTTTCAGTTGGCAAAACTGCTCTAGATAAAGAGTATTTAAAGTATTTTATAGTAGGTATCTATGGTCTGGTATTTTCTAAACGATCAATTCGATTAGGTTAGGTTAGGTTAGGTACAGATTCGGTTAAATGAAATGAATTATTTGTAAGGTAGGGGTGAGTATTACTACATCAAAAAAATATTAATAATTCTATGTGGTTTAGGCAGTATACCCAAAAAACTGAAAATTTGGAAATTTTTTAAATGGCTATAACTTTTTTGTCAAAGTAGATAAGTACTTTTTGTTTACAGTTTTTTAAAGTACTTTTTATGTAGTACACCTTGTTATGTATAAATAAGTAAATCTAATTGTTGAGTTTTAAAAAAAAATTAATTTGTTATAAGTACAGTCGCCTGCAGAACTCGTCTGGCACCCTAAAGGCTAGAATCGCTTTCAACAGATTCCAAATTTAAAGACAAACATCATCGGTTATCTTTTTCTATCAAGTTTAATATTTTTAAATACTAAAATTCGGAATATCAAATATTTATTGCCACAAAATTTACGTATACAATTTTCAATAGTTTACATAATAATTTAATTGCACAAATATATATGAGTACTATAAACGAAGAATAGTTCTTTATCTAGCAAATGAATTTCAAAATATCTGTCTTTGTTTGATACATGGAGAAATGATTTAAATATTATAATAATCAAATGGGAGCAGCCTACTAAGTTTGTGACAAAGGAAAATGAATACAAACTGCAAGACCATTAATGCAGGCGACTGTACATACAATTGACAAAAACCAAAATAGTTAGTTGCTTTGTCTACCTACATTGAAAATGTAATCTTGATAGTTTTATGAAACTCTATTAAAGTCACAAACATTTGCAATATTTAAAAAGGACATATTACTCGAACGTTTTGGTAAAAACAACCACTCGAAAAGAAACCAAAACATGTGTGCAAATCTGAGCTGAACGCCAAAAACAAAGTATAAACTATTTTCCGGTATCTGCAGAGTTCCTAGACAACATTCGTTACAGTAAATAGCTGCACATAAAGACACGGTTATCTTTTTTTTAACAAATAGTGGGTGTAAGAAGTTGTTTCAAAAACTGTATAATGTTGTTCTCAAAGACTATGGTCAGTGATGTATTACTAATGAGCTAAAATGGTACTTGTTTACGCCCAATGCAGAGTTCATTGTAAATAAACAAATGACGATGGAATAAATAAAGAAATCGCTGTTTGTGTTTGATCTTTGAGACCAGAAATAAATTGCTGAACTAATTGAATTCTTCATTATCAATACGATTTGAAAATAAATAAAACGTTTGAATATTGTTAATAGGCATGATGCCAGTAACAAAGTATCACTGAAATTATGATTTTAAATAATGAAATACATAAGTTAAGAAGATTCTAAAAAATGTATTTATTTTTATATTAAAAGCGAGATTAATATGATTTTTGTTAAAATAAAAACGCAAAATACAGCGATCCGCCATGTTGGATAAAACACCAGTCAGAGTGGATGACGTCACGGCTACGTAAACGTCATTTTTGTTTCATTAATATCTGCACTGTTTAAAAAAAACACGACCTAATTGACGCGGCTTAAACCCAGAAGTCAAGATCACCTCGGAAGCCTCAATACTTATTAGCAAGGACTCATAAGGTCATGATTAGAATGACATTATAAATAAATAGTTAAATGGAAAAAGCAGTGCGTGGAAAGTAAACTAAAAAACCTGTAACTGATTTTTAAGTGCAAGTCTTAATGGAAATTTATTGTAAAAATTCAAATGAAATGATTTTATCGAACAAATTCTAGACAATTCGCATAAATTATGACTTGCGAAGTTTTTTATGTTCGCAACTTTTATACTATTTTTCCACTTTCTGAGGCAATCCAATCAGTGAAGTTTAAATAAATTTACGACTACAATATTGCCTCAATATTTTACATTTATAAGTAAAATATTCAGTTTTTGTATTAATGTCTAGTCTATTCAAATTATTCAATACTTATTTTCGTTTGAAAAACCTAAGCATTTATTTTATTAATTGCGGTTTTGGTTTATAAAAAAATCTGATAATAATATATCATAATAATTTCATAAATTAACTTTACTAAAAAATATTAGTTTTTCTTAAGACGTACATACCAACTTATATATTTTTAATTTTTTGATAATTTCTATCTAAATCTTTTATGCAAACGTCAAAATGACATTTAAATCGTTAAAATGACATATGACGATTTTTTAAAGCAAATTGAGACAAATCTTTGTAAGGGAATATTTTACAACAAACGTTGTGGACCTATATTATAGGAAATTGAGTGCTCTACAAAAAATATTCTATAAAATTTTCACGTAACATGTGTCGTTCTTGAGATATCTTGAAAAAATAAATATTTTGGGATGTCACCCCTCCCCCTTACACACGATTTTGATAATTTCGAAATGGGACCGTCGTCAAGCCAGACCCAACCATACAACTAAGTTTCATTAATATCAGTTTAGTGGTTCATGAGTTATGCGTGTGACAAGAATTAAGGGGACAGACGGACACGGAACGAAAAATTTCAGATCAATTTAAAATTTTTTTGTCTCATTTTAAAACGATCACAAAGCTTCTCGTATCTTCGATATTGCAAGGGAGCAAAAGTACTCTATAGTGTTTTTATTTTTCTATAAACAAGTAAAAATAGAACGAACAGATGTACACCTGATCCAAATCGCTCTGGTGATTCCATCATAGACAATTACCCCCGAACCAATTTGCGATGAAAATTATATTTCTGTTTTCCAACAGTTTAAACAGCAAGAAATATACTATAAGTGGAATTAAATGCAATGGAACTTTTGTAGATAAGTGTAATAAAAGAGTTCTTTATTTACAGCGGTTTTTTTTTGCCGAGGAAAACTCATGTAGGTGTTTGGAGAAAAGAGTTTTCCATACGTTCGTGACGGAAATATTGATATATATTGTTACAGCACCAAAAGTAAAAACTTAACTTATAAAACATCGGTGTTTGTATATTTTTTCGGCTTCCGAATAAAATGAAAAGTTTTGGCTCATTCCCTTCAAATATCTTGAGAATAATTTAAAAAATTATGTGTGTGGAATAGGAATAGATATATTTATTTAACACGTTGAATCTCGCACTGTAAAATCGTATTTAAAAAAAACTATTCTATGATTATCTTACGTGTCTCCTATTTCCAAAAAAATACGTATTTCTGCAGAAAAAAAGTTTAATCACAAAAATTGATCATTTTAAAACTAAATTTGAATTTGACGCCAAAACGCTCGCAGGTGTCATGGCGCATTTTTTACGTCACACCTATGTAAACACTCCTTGTCAACAATAATAAATCCTTGTTCCATCGCTAACGTTTCTCGGTTTTACTTTTGATAACACAAAACTGAGCAAATTGATAATTTAAAACCACAAAATAATTTACAAACAGTGCAGATATTAATGAAACAAAATGATGTTTACTTAGGCGTGACGTCATCCACTCTGACTGGTGTTTTATCTAACATGGCGGATTGCTGTATTTTGTGTTTTTATTTTAACAAAAATCATATTAATCTCGCTTTTAATATAAAAATAAATACATTTTTTAGAATCTTTTTAACCTATTTCATTATTTAAAATCATTATTTCAGTGATACTTTGTTATTGGCCTATTTGGATTTCAAAATTAAAAATTTTATATTGCAGTTTTCAAAAATCGTTTTAAAATAAGTTCTATGATTTATTTAACTAATTATTCTTAATTTTAATTATTTGTTAAGTGCTATGCAAGCTCCCCCCCCCCCCCCCCTTCTCCTCCTTGAGTACGTCAATGGGTGTTCGTGACAAGTTTACATATACAGAAACTTCTTGCATGTGTCATCTTTCACACAACCCAATTGAAACCAGCAAATTTTCTTTGGAATAGAAAGCGGTCACCTTGGGATGTTCCCGAGGGACTCTAGTAAAACATCGGGGCTGTATTCTTAAGTTATTATTTTTCATTCCTTTAATTTTTTAATATAAAGTCGATTACAATGTTTTTATTTGAAGTTACAATTTATTTTTACATTTTAATATTATTTTTCAACTTCCTGACAGGAAGTTATTGTAATTATCAACAATGCATTTTTTAATTTTGCTTCTACATCGGAATATCAAAGATACGAGAAGCTTTGTGATCGTTTCAGATTGAGACAAAAAAATTGTTCTCCGATTTCAAAATTTTTAATTTAACTTTCCGTTTCACGTCAAAATAAACATTTTTTGTTCCGTGTCTGTCTGTCTGTCCGTCCATACGTGTGTCCCTTGAATCCTTGTCACACGCATAATTCATGAACCACTGAACCGATATTGTTGAAACTTGGTTGGATGGTTGGGTCTGGCTTGAGGACGGTCCCAATTTAATAGAAAAATAATTATTACAATATGTTCTAATTTGTTATAAATAATTTTTATTACATCATATTGCATCACTACTTTTGCTTCCTCGCAATATCGAAGATACGAAAAGCTTTGTGATCGTTTTATAATGAGACAAAAAAATTATTCTCCGAATTCAAAATTTTAAATTGATCTTTCCGTTTCAGGTCAAGACAAATACTTTTCGTTCCGTGTCTGTCTGTCTGTGTGTCCCTTAAATCTTTGTCACACGCATATTATTATTATGGTTGGGTCTGACTTGAGGATGGCCCCATTTCAAAATCGTGTGTAAGGGGGAGGGGTGACATCTTAAAATATTTATTTTTTCAAGATATCTCAAGAACGACATATGTTACGTGAAAATTTTATAGAATATTTTTTGTAGAGCATTCATATACAAAAATTTTGGTCAAAAATCGATATTTTTTTAAGGTTTGTAGTTTCTTACATACTGATGCTGTATGTCTATGAAAAGAACCTAAATATGTTAGGTCATAGTTCCTACGCAGTTTAAAAAATATATTTTATTTTGGGTCAGTAAACATTTAATAGAAATAAAATGAACATTTTTGTATCAATGTAATAAATAATTCATAGTTGATAATCCCAGCTCTGTCGCAGATGCAAGATATCGACTTTGAATTCATCTACGCCAACATATGTATATTGCTCTAATAAAGTCAGAGTTAAGGGATAATACCCTACTCATCAGGTGGTTACACAAATCTACGACGTTGACGCTTTCATTGGATATATCGACATCTTCGGAGAAATATTTCTCTTCACCCACTCGATTGCGATTCAGTTACAAGAATCTTGTATTTACAAATTAATCTAATTGAAATGCAAACAGGGCCGTAACTAGAAGCTCGGGAGCCCCGGGGAAAGAGGTGACCGAGGGGCCTCCAGAATATGCAAAAGGAAAAATTGAAGACCTTTTTTTTTGATCATAGCTAACTAACTGTAGTCTACTCGTTATTAGTAAAAAAAGGTTATTCATTTCAAATTAAGTTTTTTTTTTTTACTCCTAACTTACACAATTTTTCCTATTTTATTTACTGGCTTACTCCATTTTTTTACACTGCGGGGGCCCCGGGGCATTTCCCCGGTTGCCCCGGTGGTAGTTACGGCCCTGAATGCAACTAGTTATGGCTGCTATAAGAGTAAGTTTTCATTTTTTTGGATTAATGGATTTTTTTTTGTTATTCTCATGAACTTGTGTTACTAATAAAACAAGTAACTCTTTATTTAATCAATTTAATTACCAAAGTCCGCAAATATAGTTTGTTTTTTAAATTATAGCCTTTTATTTTGTTCATGCTTTCTCTCCAGTAATGGGACATTCAATACCAATAATGAGCACGCAGTGATGGACACTTGCTAATAATTAGTACTACGACAAAAAAGATATAAATGAAAAAATCGTCAAATTTGAAACAATGTAAAACAGTTGCTGTGATATTATAATAATTATAAATAAATTATACTAATAATTAGTTTAAATGTCCACCATTTTGACACCTATTGGCCGATTGTCATCAAATCACGCTGTAAGACAGTTAAATGTACATAGATTATTATTCAGAAATGATAGTAATCAAAAAAGTATACAATAGTCATGTTGAAGGAGATATTTATGTTATATTCGTAAAAATTGTATTGACTATTTTCTGGAGTTAGTTATTTTGGCTTTTGAAGTATCTATATCAATAATTCCATAAAAAAAAACACTAACATTTTTTCAATATAAAATAAATATTATTCCAGCACAATTTTTTTTTTTTCTTTTCCTGTTGTACTGTATCAGTATAAATTTAGAATCAATGACGAAAGCTTTTTTTAATTAAAACAATAAACCTGCTGTTATCCAAACAAGATCTTCGTTTTACTTTTATATCGATATCAAGAAAAATCACGCAAGTATGAGAATCGCGAAAAAACATTGAATATTAAATATCATTTGAAATGTTAGGAAAATACACTGTTACACTATTTAAAACTATAAAAAACATCTGCCAAGTAAATGCACTGTGCTTTCTTAAATAAAAACCGATAAAGTGTTCAGATAAATTGCCTGGAATTGGTTGACTATTTAATTTTTATACAATTTTACTAAAAAATATTAGTTCGAAATTTTTCTTACCTGATTATTTTTTTGTATATTTTTAATATTTTGACAATTTCAATTAAATCTAAATTTATACAAACGTCAAAATGACATTTAATATGTCAAAGTAAATATCAATTAAAAAAAAACTATTTTTTTAAAGCAAATTGAGATAAATCTTTGTAAGGGAATATTTTACAAGAAACGTTGTAGATCTATATTATAGGAAATTGAATGCTCTACAAAAAAGATTCTTTAAAATTTTTACGTAACATGTATCGTTCTTGAGATATCTTGACAAATAAATATTTTGGGATGTCACCCCTTCCCCTTACACACGATTTTGAAATGGGGCCATCGTCAAGTCAGACCCAACCGTAATAATATGCGTGTGACAAATATTTAAGGCACACACAGACAGACAGACACGGAAAGATCAATTTAAAATTTTGAAATCGGAGAACAATTTTTTTGTCTCATTATAAAACGATCACAAAGCTTCTCGTATCTTCGATATTGCGAGGAAGCAAAAGTAGTGATGGAATATGATGTAATAAAAATTATTTATAACAAATTAGAACATATTGTGATAATTATTTTTCTATTAAAAATGTCATATCTACATACGTTTTTAATTTCTGTTAAAAGAGCTGTCTTTAATTCATCGTGACATTTATTTCGTGAAGTGAAAAGTGTAAATTAAAAGACAGAAAGCTCTGTTGATTGCTGGATTAATATCCAACAGAAATTGTTGGAAACTTCAAGGAGCCGGTGTCGACTTTTGTAACTTTGTTTCTTCAACTCTGTCTTTCAAACACTTTTCAAACAAAACTAGTGTCATTATTTAGGTCGATTATGTCACACTTTTGTCATCACTAAATTTGTCAATTAATATTTTCTTCAGATATTAAAAAAAATAACACAAAAATGTAAAAATGAGGATTTTTTATAAAAAATCTATTTTCGTATCTAATTTTTGTATTTTTTTACAAAAATTATTTATATTTTTTTTAAACTTTACCTGCCTTAACGGCTAACCAAATCTGCTTTTACAACAAAAATTTCCAAATAAAAACACTACAGTTATACGTATTCTCTACGTTTGACAGAAACCCAAAACTATTTATTTTTGCCGCTTAGTGGCGCTAGGAGTATTGCTATGCTATTGTACGATGCGGGGGGAAATAAACAAACAGCGAGAGGGGAAATCATGTGTGTATGTTAACTTTATTTTACCTGCCTTAACGGCAACATACACACATGATTTTTTTCACAGTACCAGTAACCTGCTTTTACAACAAAAATTTAAAAAAAACACTGCGATTGAACGCGAATTGATTTGGTATTCTCTACGTTTGACAGAAACCCAAAACTATTTATTTTTGCCGCTTAGTGGCGCTAGGAGTATTGCTATGCTGTTGTACGATGCGGGGGGAAATAAACAAACAGCGAGAGGGGAAATCATGTGTGTATGTTCACGTATTAATATATAGATTTTAATATTTATTTTAAAAAGAATCATTTAAAATGGTAATTCCAAATTATTAAATATATAAATGTTACATACAATAAACCAAATTGAATATGTCGTATCAAACAATTTTCCACACAAGTAAATACATCAACGTATATGACAGGAACAGGAAATAACTATAGTAAACTAACAGTTCCATTAAATATCTTTCAATGGCGTCTCTCGCAAGGAGTCAAAGAATTTACAATTAGTTTCAAGCTAGGATGTTTACGAGAATCGATTGATCATTGCTAACTTTAATATTATTGCAGCTAGAATAATGGCAGTATCAAAAGAACAACTGAATGTCAAATTTCTCTCTTTCACGCATAACCGACGTAAAGTGACTTATACGCATATGCACACTCTTCTAAGCGTTTCATATTTAAAACGTGTTGAATATTAAAATCTGTCGTGTTCATTCGAATTCACTATAGTCTCGCTGAAGAAGTTTCACTTCAAAAATATTATTCAATATAAGGTACTGGCACCAGTCTTGAATATGACCCCAGTAATGGGTATTTTTAAATTAAATGTACTGAATTAGAAATATTTGTTGATATTTGATTAGTATCATTTATGAATATTAATCTATATACTTTTAACTGTCTTACAGCGTGATTTGATGACAATCGGCCAATAGGTGTCAAAATGGTGGACATTTAAACTAATTATTAGTATAATTTATTTATTAATTATTATATTATCATAGAATTTTGACGATTCTTTTTTTTATAACTTTTGTGTCGTAGTACTTATCATTTTAGCAAGTGTCCATCACTGCGTGCTCATTACTGGTTTTACTTTATCCATTACGAAGAAAAAACATAAACAAAATAAAAAATGAACTATATTTAGAAATTGATTAAATAAAGAGTTACTTGTTTTATTAGTAATACGAGTTCATGAGAATTACAAAAAAAAAACCGTCAATCACAAACCTTGCACTTATAGCGACCATAACTGGTGCAGAATCTTATTAATTATAATAGTTTTTGTTACAATAGTTTACTAATATTTTTCGAAGCTATCTTGCTATGCTTTACGATTATATTATTAGTTCTGGACTTTTCAGAAAATGTAAAATTTAACCTGCAGGCTATATTTTATTAACGAACAATGTGAGACATGCTATAATTTATAACTTAATAAAAAAAATTCAAGTAGCTGAAACTCCTTGTAATTTTAATACAAGTGTTCTTATTTTACGCATACACTTGACTCCACTGTAATCTGTTTAAATCTGATACCAACTCAACAAGAAATGATACCCGCCACCCTATACCACGTTTTGAGATAGTATCTTCGTACGCACAGAATCTCGAGATAACGTCTCCTCGACATGTAGGTTGAATACATTATACAAACTTATTAAAATATTGTAATAAGATTGTGAGATTTAGATATAATCAGCGTTGTGTATAAATTCCAAAGATGTTTCTCCTATATATTGTTCATACATAGTCCACTATCTACAGAGGTATGCATAAAAGTTTTTTTTCATAGCCCAAATATGCCATAAACATATTTATCATGCATATATATTTTTTTTGCGAATTGGCGAATGGATTATTATTTATTTTAACTTTATGACGTCATGTTTTTTGGCTAGAACCTTAAACAAGGATATAGAACTCGCTAAGTAACATTGAAACCAGTGTGCTCCGCAAAAATGGGCTCCGTAAAGTCAGTGGTGTATCATTCGGATAAGAAAATAAATGTCAAGTGCTTGGAATTATAAAAGTAATAAATAATAAATGTTTTATCAACTCTGCAATAGTTAAAATTGTTACCATTGGGCTCCACAAAAATGTGCTCCGTAAAGTCAGTCGGATTTTAAAATAAATATTATAAAACTAATAAAAGTTTTCTATCATTTAATCCTTTAAAAGTATATCAGTAATATTAAGCCAATGACTGCTTTTATGGTACAAAGAAAATTGACAATTTTTGTGTTCTGTTTACGTGGACTTATGACCTGCAAAGCATTAATCATTATCGAAATAAATGATTTCATCGCCATAAGTACTTAATGTAGATATAATTTGCCCTTTACAGCATCCAATTTGGTCGTATAGTTTAGGAAATAACTTGAAATAAGTTATATACGGTAAAATATTATTACTAACGAGAGAAATATTCTCATATTTTCATCGTCAATTGTTTATTTTGTTTTCAATAATTAAATTAATAAAAATGATTTTTACTTTTTGTTGGGTAATTTAAGTGTTGTTTAGTTTTTATTACAATCAATAACTAATCGTGTTCAACTAAATATATTTTTCAAAAATCCTTAACAGTAATTCCGTAGTCCACGCTAGGGAAGCCGCGCGGGCATAGTTAGTATAAATCATAATTTATAATAGATTTAAATTTACAGTAAGATCATTGCACTTTATATTTATTATAACCAGATCAGTTCCAGACATTTTTATTCGTACTCTTTACAAATGGAAGCAATAAAAATATGTTCAACAACCATTATTTTTTTACATCGTGACTTTGATAATATGTTTATAAATTCACTAAATTCGACTGAAGTTCGCCTTTTCATGTGTTTTTAACATTTGTATAATGTATCCAATAACTTCTTTTTAGTCGTTATGACATTTATTATATCCTGTTACTTTATATCCTTTCCACTATAATCGCGAACAGATTTTTAAACTTTTTCAAATTGTTTTTTCAATTTTTTTAAAATATGATAATAGATATAAATATTGTTTCTTGATTCTTTTTCTTTGATCTGTTTTTTGGGTGTTGAAAACCTTAGGTCTAGATTTTATTGTTGAATAAATATAAATAGGAAGTTTTTTGTTTTCTTAATAATGATATTTTTTAGCAGCCCATTTACCACAAAGCAAAAAAAAAACAAGCGGTATGATTTTCTTTATAAAAATAAATTAATAGGAAATCCAAATTTTTGTTTAGACTACAAAACAACATTAAAATTTACGTTCCTTTCTTGTAAGAAATTTATAACGATAAATGATATACAGGATGATTTACAACTAGTGTAAAAAACATTAGATCGAGGATGTAATTTTAAGGAAATAACTTTACATGAACAATCGTCAAATTTGAAACAATGTAAAGCAGTTGCTATAATAATGTAATAATTAATAAATAAATTATACTAATAATTAGTTTAAATGTCCACCATTTTGACACCTATTGGCCGATTGTCATTAAATCACGCTATAAGACAGTTAAATGTATATAGATTAATATTCAGAAATGGTTGTAATCAAATATCAACTAATATTTCTAATTCAGTATATTTAATTAAAAAATAACCATTACTGGGGTCATATGCCAGTACCTGATTTGTTTATAAAATGCACTTTTGGAGCTATATCTTATTTTTAATTATAAAACAAAAAGATAATCTTAATTTGTGTAATTTGAAGCATCCGTATTAAGTAAAATAGTGTGCCTTGAACACAAGCGAGCGAAACGAGCGAAGGAACGTTCGGTAAGTGAATCAAACCAAATAACATGTTTTGTTAATAAATTTAAAATTAATTGTTAAAAAACTTTGAAACACGATTCGTACTGGCTTCCTACCGCAATATTATTTTGGTTAGTGGCTGTAATTCAAGCAGGATTTGTACAAAAGCCTGTGGGATTTGTTTGAGGCGGAGGTAATGAAAATGAAGTGCTAGGTTTCAAATCGTTACCATTAATTTATGCTGTGAATCTATTCTAACCTTAGTTACAACACATCTCTTGTGGTACATGTTTAGTTTTAAAGCTTTAGATTAATCTCTAGCACTAGTGGGAAAGTGTAAAATGAAATAGAATTACCAACGACGAAATTTTCAATGGGTAATTCTGCACGCGAAAATTAATTTATTTTGTTTGAAATTCACGTTTAAAATATAAGTACAGCAGCGTTTCTCAATCTTTTAGTTTTTGCGATCCAATTTTCAATTACAATTCTCATCTCCCCCCCCCCTCTTCTCATACAATAATTTTATTAAACTTTCTTTCGAAAAACTTTATCTTTAAGACTATCTAATGCCCGAAGACCTTCGAGACCGCCTTCGGCTATTATTAAGAAATTTAAATTGAAAATTTAACAAATAAGTTGAATAGTTAATATGTCAGCTTGGCGCGATCGAGGAGACTCCAGTTTTTTTTAAATATAGCTTACACCATTATTTTTAAGACTATCTAATGCCCGAAGACCTTCGAGTGCGCCTTCGGCTATTATTAAGAAATTTAAATTGAAAATTTAACAAATAAGTTGAATAGTTAATATGTCAGCTTGGCGCGATCGAGGAGACTCCAGTTTTTTTTTTAAATATAGCTTACACCATTATCTTTAAGACTGAATTTAGCACGAGGAAGCACTGTGCATTTACTTGGCAAATGTTTTTTTTATTATGTCAGAATGTATTTAATTGCTTTTCTTTCAGTAAATTAAATAAATTTTTGAATTATATTTTTTCTCGAGCACCTCGCATTTAGTTTTATAACATCAGAGATCTTTGTAAATCGTTGTAGATCTTTGTAGATCGTTGTAGATCTTTGCAGGTTCTCTGCAGATCAAAAACTATTGAAAAAATATGATGTTTCAAAAAGCAGATCTATTAAGATCTGCTTTGATCACTTCAGATCTGAAATTTTTTTCCGGGAATAGAAAAAAATTAATTATAACAGAGAAGAAATCTATAGTTTATGTCCCATTCATTTTATTCTATCTTTTATTAGTTTGTAAGAAATATGTTTTAATAAAATAAGTATCATAAACACTGTTCATTGTCAGGATTACGTATAAGAAAGTCCCGTGACTACCATGGTAGAAATTTTAAATTAATATCTACGTAAAATTTTATAATAATTTTCTTTGATGACAGATAATTATTTTTCAAATTACTATCGACTTCAAATATTAAAGCTGAACCTTCAATTTCTTTAAGAAATATTTACCCTTCGAACAAATAAGAAATTTAATTAGAGGGCTTATTTTCATTAATATTGAAAATATATACTAATTATTTTGATATTATTACAAAAATTTGTTTTTCAGTCTATTAAAAAAATGTATACCCTAATAAGCTTATATATATATTTTTTATTAAATTGAAATCTGTTGATTCTTCTGTGCCCTTTAGAACACTTCTCTCAGGGTGTCCACTTTCTGGAAAGTCAGGGAATTTCTTTAAAATTCTGAAGTCAGGGAATTTATTTAAATTTTTTTGGAAAGTTAGGGAATATTATAAATTTTGAGAAGTCAGTGAAGAAGAAAAAAGGGTATAAATTTAAGTTGAGCAAAAAAAAAATCTTCAAATTTTTTTTCACATTATGGGGGCCCCTCGATTACTTCTTGCCTCCGAGCCTCTAGTGATCAGGGAAAGTCAGGGAATTTTATTTTCAAAAAACAGTGGTCTGTATATCTGATAATATAATATTCTAGAAACCTTAAATTTGCAAAACTCTTTAGGAAGTGAAAAGTTACATTTTTAAGCCATTACCCACCCCCCCCTCTAAACTTAGAGGACAAGGTATCTATCAGTAGTGATAAACATAATAATATTTATATATTCACAATAAATATGTAGCAGATAAGTTTTGTTTTTCCGCATAAATATTTCATAGAGTGCGGAATACACAAAAAGAATATTAAACAAAATATGAATATAACATTAAACAAGTTGTCGCAGCCGGCCACAGACACGTAAAACTGATAAGAAACCGTGGCAGACATTATTATAAATTTACCGCTCAAGAATATATTATAATTATATTTTTAGTTTAGATAAATTTTAATCAGATTTTATTCGTATTTTTTTATTGCAAACAGTGGGGACGAACTAAAAATCACTACATTAAAATAAAACGAACAAGTGCGTGTTGGGTTCCGTAGTCATTCTCACTACGAGTTATTTCACAATTTTTCATAAACTATTTTTGCTGTAGTGTTCGTGATAATTTTCTTTGAATTTCTGGAATTTTTCAGATTTTTACATTGATAGTTTAGAAATTAGAGGGGGGGGGGGGGGTGTTCTGATAACAAAAATAAAATGCAAATATATAGTGACTGAAGGGTTTAAATCAAAATGTCATAAAACATGTTTTGTTGCATTTTAGGAGATGGAGTAAGTGAAAAAAATATGGGTATAATTTTCAGTCTATGGGAAGGAGTCCACAAATTTTTTGACAGTGTTCGTTATAATTTTCAGTAAAAGTACATTTTGAATTTTTTTCAGATTTTTTGAATCCATTATTTACAAATTATATCGCTACTGAAGGGAAATCAAAATGTCATAAAACATTTTTTGTTGTATTTTAGGAGACCTATCTAAAGACCCTCTACTTACATCAAATGAAAATATTTCTTTTAATATACTTTCCAGTCTATGGAAAGGGTATCTATCCAAAAAAAAATTTATCATTTCTGTTTTTGGGTTATCATTCTTCGTTCGTATACCAAATTTCATCATAAACGGCACAAAATTTATATAGACAGACAGACAGACGGACGGACAAAGCGAAACAAAAACTAGTTTTCTACGGAACCCTAAAAATAACTGCCGAGCCTGAATTTGCAAAAAAGCTGCCAAATTTTTTTAATATCAATAAAAATTTTTTTATAGTAAACATCATAATATATCCAATTATCGAGTATTATAAAAAAATTACATTCCCCACTGTACACACCCACAACTACACCCCCTTATACACATCCGCTAAAGATATTTGAAGAGTAAATCTCATTTTCACAATAAAAATAAAATGTTTACGATGTCGAGTGTTTCCTCGACGGAGGTAGACTATTAATGCTATTTAAGCGAGAACGAATTAATATTTGATAACTTGATATCTGCAAATATTTACACGCACTGGATTCTCTTCAGCTTCTACGTAACAGGGGCATTCATGTAAATGTAGATTTAATGGAATAATCTTCGTTCAAAAGCTTACCTTCGACCTTCAAGTAAGAAATGCAATAAAAATCACGACTTATATTATAATATGTAGATTTAATATATAAATTATAATAATAACAATATTTGTTAACTTTGTGTACAGATCATTTTTTTTTATTGATGTTGAAAATATTTTAATTTTTTTTGGTGCACAGTGAGTTAAAAAATACGAGTATAATCCTTTATTTTTTTTAAGTTGAAAAGTTTAATTATAGAAATACATGTAAAAAAACTTAAGAATTAAATAAACATCTGCCAAGTAAATGCACAGTGCTTCCTCGTGCTTCACACAAGATAGTTAACTATTGAATAATTTAAATAAAAACCGATAGTGTTCAAATAAATTGCTTGGCATTGGTTAACCATTTAATTTTTATACAATTTTTCTAAAAAAATTTAGTTCGAAATTTTTCGTATATTTTTAATTTTTTGGCAATTTCAATCTAAGTCTAAATTTATTCAAACGACAAAAATAGATATCAAGTTTATTCCCTTTTATTTTACTTAGATTATTTGTAACAAATGGGCGTAAAATATTCTTCAATTTGAAAATAAATTCAATTCCCCCCGAATTCCGATTCGCAATTTCTCATGATTACAATCGTTTCTCTAACTATAAATAAGAAAACTGAATTGCGTAGATATTTTTGGAGAAAATTGCATGGTATATGTAGGCATATACAGTGTATTCCAAGATGATTAAGCCATAGGAAATTTAACATGGGGACAATTAGAAGTGTTGTAGTAACCTTTGATCGAATTTAACGATGTGTGATTGGTGCATTTTGAAATGCCGCCACAAAATTTAGTAAAATTGTCATTAGTATTTTGTTTTCAATTTTATATCTGCCAAAAAATATTATTATAATTTTATCTAGGATGCTTAAATTAATGAAATTAAAATTGAAAACAAAATACTGTTGATTAATTTAAAATTTATCAGTTAGTTTCGAGGCGGCATTTGAAAATGCACCAATCACACATAATTAAATTTGACCAAAGGCTACTACAACATTTCTAATTGTCTCCATGTTAAATTTCCTATGACTTAATCAACTTGGAATACACTGTATGTATAATGTACAAGCTATTCATGTATAGGTAAGTAAATATTGTTTACGCAAATGAAAGATAAAAGGAAATGAAATAACGTTCGAGTGTTTTTTTCTTCGTGACAAATGTGCCTTTCCCAATAATATATGTATAGAACTTTATTAAGTTTTATTTTTTCTCAAATAAACTTGGTCTAAAGAAGTATGATTCTTCTCGTAGACATTTACAACATTTTTCATTGTGAGTTTTATTGCTTTTCCTTTGCAAAACTTTCCTTTATCTTTAAAAATAATTTTCAAAATTTATGTGTAATGTTCAAAACTTATTCGTAAGTCCTGGTGTTGTCTAAAGTCGTACAATTTTACTTTAGTCTCGTACAGTTTAATTTGTTAATGTTTATAAGTAATTGTAATGTGTGAACTAACAAATAAGGTACTGGCACCAGTAATGGCTATTTTCTAATTAAATGTACTGAATTAGAAATATTCGTTGATATCTGATTACTACCATTTCTGAATATTAATCTATATACATTTAACTGTCTTACAGCGTGATTTGATGACAATCGGCCAATAGGTGACAAAATGGTGGATATTTAAACTAATTATTAGTATAATTTATTTATTAATTATTATATTATCATAGCAACTGCTTTACATTGTTTCAAACTTGACGATTCTTTCTTTTATATATTTTGTGTCGTAGTACTTGTAATCATTAGCAAGTGTCCATCACTGCGTGCTCATTACTGGTTTTACCTTTACCATTACTGGAGAAAAAAATTTCTAAAGACAGATTTGGAAAGCTGAAAGTCTTTTCTCTATAACTCGATCAAAAATAGTTGTTCAAAATTAGTCCGATTAATAGGTCTTTGTGGGCCAGTGTTATTTATAAAAACTTTGTTATGTATTTACAGCTAAACCCGAATTTCGATTAGTAAATTAAATAAAAATATTTGCAAATATTTGTATGTATCTTAAATAATATTGAAATCCCTATGTACCGTAACTAACTCCTGCTAACTATGTTCATAAATCGATCCTATTTGTACAAATAAACAAACATGTGTTCCTGAACACTATTACCAATATCTTACTTGGTTATCGAAGAAAGTCCCGTATACAGATAAAAGTAATTGAATAACTGAAAAAAGAAAATGTATGAAATATGTTCTCGGGAAAATCACTGATGTAACTGATACCACAAGTTTCCTTCCGTGAAAATTGGCCTCAGCAAAAAAATCCAACGAAAATCTATTGTGCTATAAGTACACGAAAATGTGAAACCGATATTTTGTTTTTTACTCGACTTATTGTCGTAAGTAAATTAGATAATATTTTAGTTGTTCATAAACCACTTTTTAGGGTCCCGTAGAAAACTAGGAACACTGTCCGTCCGTCTGTCTGTATTTCTATATAAATTTTATACCGATTAAGATGAAATTTGGTATACAAACGAAGTCTGATAACCTAAAAACAGAAATGATAAGATTTTTGAAAAAAACCGTTTTCAATAGACTGAAAAGTATATTTAAAAAAAATCACTTAATCCATTAAGTGAGGTGTCTTTAGATAGGTCTCCTAAAATGCAACAAAAAATGTTATATGACCTTTTAATTTTAACGCTTCAGTCAATATATATTTGCGTTTAGTCATCAAAAGTGCCCCCCCCCCCCCTAAACTATCGATATAAAAAATCTGAAAAAATTCGAAAATTTAGATTTTAATTAGTACTTTCAATGAAAATTATAACGAATACTGTCAAAAATTTAACTGAAAAGTGAACTAACATTTTTTTTTTACTTACCCCATTAAATGGGATATATTTAGATACGTCTCCTAAAATGCAATAAAAAATGTTATATAACCTTTTGATTTTAACCCTTCAGTCACGATATATTTGCTTTTGGTTTCTGAGGTCAGAATCTAATTGTTTCGGATTCGATTCCGGATACGAAAGTGATTATTTAATTATTTCGGGTACGGTTTCGGTTTCTGAGGTTAGAATCTAATTGTTTCGGATACGAACGTGATTATTTAATTATTTCGGATACGATTTCGGTTTCTGAGGTTAGAATCTAATTGTTTCGGACACGATTCCGGATACGAAAGTGATTATTTAATTATTTCGGATACGGTTTCGGTTTCTGAGGTTAGAATCTAATTGTTTCGGATACGAAAGTGATTATTTAATTATTTCGGATACGGTTTCGGTTTCTGAGGTTAGAATCTAATTGTTTCGGATACGAAAGTGATTATTTAATTATTTCGTATAAGGTTTCGATTTCTGAGGTTAGAATCTAATTGTTTCGGATACGAAAGTGATTATTTAATTATTTCGGATACGGTTTCGGTTTCTGAGGTTAGAATCTAATTGTTTCGGATACGATTCCGGATACGAAAGTGATTATTTAATTATTTCGGATAAGGTTTCGGTTTCTGAGGTTAGAATCTAATTGTTTCGGATACGATTCCGGATACGAAAGTGATTATTTAATTATTTCGGATAAGGTTTCGGTTTCTGAGGTTAGAATCTAATTGTTTCGGATACGAACGTGATGATTTAATTATTTCGGATACGATTTCGGTTTCTGAGGTCAGAATCTAATTGTTTCGGATACGGTTTCAGTTATTAACATCCCTAGCAACAATAAAAAACGCCAGAAGTCATGATTGTACTTTGTATTTGTTTTACTAGGAAACAAATTATACATGACAAAGAATAATGATGAATATTAATTTTTCCATCACCCAAAAAAGAACAAAAAAAAAAAAAAAAAACGCCGGAAATGTATAAAATGAAACTTGAATATTATCAAATAAATTACAGAAGTACGCGAGACTTTGATGAATTAGAATTTTTTTATTAAAAAATGTAATATCGGGATGTTTGAAAGTATGGAGGAAATAATCAGATAATAAATATATCTGTAGATGTAATGTAACATCTCAAATAGATTTATTATTATGAAAAGCATATCATAACCTGTTGATGTATGAAACTCATTAAAAATTTATAATAAAAATACGACTCGTTGAATAAATACTTCAAAGAATCGTATTTTCATTTTTTATTCAAAATCTTGTATTCGATATTATATCAAGAATTTATCTCAAACAGTAATTACGAACTAATACATACAAATGAGAAGCAATAGGGTATTTGACAGTAATCTTATTACGTATATAAAGCTCAACGTCTGTCTGTCTGTCCGTTAGTACTGAAAGGAAATCAAAAGGTCATTTAACATTTTTTGTTGCATTTTAGGATAACTATCTAAAGACCCTCTACTTAATGGATCAAGTGATTTTTTTTTAATATACTAATTTTGTACATATACATTTTATCCTTAATATATAAAGCTCAACGTCTCTTTGTCTGTCTGTCTCTCCGTTAGTGCGCTTGTCACTCGAGAACCACTTATCGGAATTACGTGTTTTTTTTGTTAATTCATAGATATGTTCTCTGGCCAGGTTATAGGAAATATTTTGTTACGTTAGGTAATATAAGAAATACGCAGTGACGATAATAGTAAATCAAGTCGGAAAAAAGTTTGCCACTAGCGCGCTCTTTTGCAATATGTTGCCTAAACCGTTAAATATTGAAAAAAATAATGTAGTAAACAATTATTTAGAATCAAAAGATCTAAAATAAACTCCGCGATACCATATATTTGTAGACAGTTGTAGATTTTTGTAGATGTCCACAGATCGATAATCAGTAAAAAAAATATGATTTTGTTCCAAAAATGTCTATCCCAGATCACTTAAGATCTAAAAACTTTTTCCGGGATGTGTAAAAAATAGAACCAAATTTTTTTTTTTGGCCATTGACAGTTTATAAGGGTTGATACCCTCAATTACTTCACGGGATTCATCCCCCCCTCTCTTAAAAAGTTCGAGAACCATAAGCTATTTATTTTTTCAACTGATTTTCTTGTGTTTTTAGAAATTGACTAACTCAAATATAAACAAAACAAAAATTGATAGATATGGAGTGATATTACACCTAATCCATGCGTTATTATTATATCAAAAGATTGTTTTACGTGCTGGTATCAAATTTACAGAGATTTTGTTTGGTAGAGGTAAGGTGAGCACAAAAGATAACAAGACTTTGGGGGAATACTGTGACAATTATGTTAAAAAATTACAGTTTATAAATAAACATTATGTATATAAATAGCTATAGTACCAAATTGATATAAGGTACTGGCACCAGTCTTGGATATGACCCCAGTAATGGCAAATTTTTAATTAAATGTACTGAATTAGAAATATGTGTTGATATTTGATTACTACCATTTCTGAATATTAATCTATATACATTTAACTGTCTTACAGCGTGATTTGATGACAATCGGCCAATAGGTGTCAAAATGGTGGACATTTAAACTAATTATTAGTATAATTTATTTATTAATTATTATATTATCATAGCAACTGCTTTACATTGTTTCAAACTTGACGAATCTTTCTTTTATATCTTTTGTGCGTTGTACTTATCATTAACAAGTGTCCATCACTGCGTGCTCATTACTGGTTTTACCTTTGCCATTACTGGAGAAAAAACATGAACAAAATAAAAAATTTGGTAATTAAATTGATTAAATAAAGAGTTACTTGTTTTATAGTAACATGAGTTCATGAGAATTACAAAAAACTTGCTCTTATAGCGGCCATAACTGGTGCCTTTACTTTACAATTTTATTTTTTATTCAAATAATAATTAAATGTACTAATACAAATGCCCCCCTTTAAAGATCTACACTTCTTTCAAAATAAAATTATTTAATGTAACATAATTCATATTACTTAAGACTCAAGAACGTTTTAATATAATTAAAAAATATACACAGTTTCTAGAAGATCCATTTCTGCTGCATCACTTGCAAAGTAGGGCACAGTCGTGCCATCTCCCAGCTTCATTAAATGCATTAATTTGTACGATAATTGGTTGCAAGATTGCGTATTAGTAGGCGTCATGTTGTAGAAAGTAACATGATATAAAATCGTTAATCCCGAAAGTTTTAATCCGGGAGATGCAATCTGGGGAAGATCGGAATTGATTATATTTTTACGACAAAATTATTTTTTTTGTTCAATACATAAAATTTATTTTAAGTTCATTATTTCACCTAGAAGTCAAGAATTATCGGAGTTTTGAAGCTGATAGTATATTAAATTACATTAAACTTTTTTTAAGTTCATTCTTTCACTAAGAAGTCAAAAATTATCGGAGCTTTGAATCTGATTTTATATTAAATTACATTAAACTTTTTTTAAGTTCATTCTTTCACCTAGAAGTCAAAAATTATCGGAGCTTTGAATCTGATATTATATTAAATTACATAAAAAAAATTTAAGTTCATTCTTTCACCTAGAAGTCAAGAATTATCGGAGCTTTGAATCTGATTTTATATTAAATTACATTAAACTTTTTTTAAGTTCATTCTTTCACCTAGAAGTCAAGAATTATCGGAGTTTTGAATCTGATATTATATTAAATTACATTAAACTTTTTTTAAGTTAATTCTTTCACCTAGAAGTCAAAAATTATCGGAGCTTCGAATCTGATTTTATATTAAATTACATTAAACTTTTTTTAAGTTCATTCTTTCACCTAGAAGTCAAGATTTATCGGAGTTTTGAACTTGATATTATATTAAATTACATTAAACATTTTTTAAGTTCTTTCTTTCACCTAGAAGTCAAAAATTATCGGAGCTTTGAATCTGATTTTATATTAAATTACATTAAACTTTTTTTAAGTTCATTCTTTCACCTAGAAGTCAAGAATTATCGGAATTTTGAAGCTAGTATATTAAATTACATTAAACTTTTTTTAAGTTCATTCTTTCACCTAGAAGTCAAAAATTATCGGAGCTTTGAATCTGATATTATATTAAATTACATTAAACTTTTTTTAAGTTCATTCTTTCACCTAGAAGTCAAGAATTATCGGAATTTTGAAGCTAGTATATTAAATTACATTAAACTTTTTTTAAGTTCATTCTTTCACCTAGAAGTCAAAAATTATCGGAGCTTTGAATCTGATATTATATTAAATTACATTAAACTTTTTTTAAGTTCATTCTTTCACCTAGAAGTCAAGAATTATCGGAATTTTGAAGCTAGTATATTAAATTACATTAAACTTTTTTTAAGTTCATTCTTTCACCTAGAAGTCAAGAATTATCGGAATTTTGAAGCTAGTATATTAAATTACATTAAACTTTTTTTAAGTTCATTCTTTCACCTAGAAGTCAAAAATTATCGGAGCTTTGAATCTGATATTATATTAAATTACATTAAACTTTTTTTAAGTTCATTCTTTCACCTAGAAGTCAAGAATTATCGGAATTTTGAAGCTAGTATATTAAATTACATTAAACTTTTTTTAAGTTCATTCTTTCACCTAGAAGTCAAAAATTATCGGAGCTTTGAATCTGATTTTATATTAAATTACATTAAACTTTTTTTAAGTTCATTCTTTCACCTAGAAGTCAAGAATTATCGGAGTTTTGAATCTGATATTATATTAAATTACATTAAACTTTTTTTAAGTTAATTCTTTCACCTAGAAGTCAAAAATTATCGGAGCTTCGAATCTGATTTTATATTAAATTACATTAAACTTTTTTAAGTTCATTCTTTCACCTAGAAGTCAAGAATTATCGGAGTTTTGAAGCTGATATTATATTAAATTACATTAAACTTTTTTTAAGTTCATTCTTTCGCCTAGAAGTCAAGAACTATCGGAGCTTTGAAGCTGACTTATATATTAAATTTTGCCTGTTTCACAAAAAATATATATCTCACCCTTTTGTGAAAGGGTGCGTAAAAGGTTCCCTTTTTAGTGAAAAGGAGATTGGTAAAACTCATTCTTTGTTTCTACGAATCACTGTTTCATAATAGAGTTGATTTTTTAGAAAAATGAGCTTTCTTGACGTCTAAATCTAAACTATTATTATTTTATTAAAATTTATATATTTCTTTACAGTGAAATGCAGAAGTGGTCGACCACTTTTCATTTAAATTCGCTTAGTAGGCTCCTCCCATTTGAATATTATTAATATTTAAATCATTTCTCCATGTTCCAAACAAAGACAGATATTTTGAAACTCATTTGCAAGAAAAAAAGTACTCATATATATTTGTGCGATTAAATTATCATGCAATCTATTAAAAAATTGTATAAATAAATTTTGTGACAATAAATATTTGATATTCCGAATTTTACTATTTAAATATGTTAAACTTGATATAAAATTAATTAATGAAATGGATGTATATTTGTGTTTTTATTTAAAATGATGTAACTATATAAGCTCCGCCCTAGAAAAAGATAACCAATGATGTTTGTCTTAATATTTTTGAATCTGTTGTAAGCGATTCTGACATTTGCGATGGCAGATGATTTCTGAAGCCCATAGTATATAGCATCACCAATGTTTAGCAAGTTAATTAATTAATTAATAAATATCTAACAGGGATTACTAGATAGGATTAGGAATCGACAAGGGTGGTCATAGCAGGAGACCTTAACGAGATCTAGTAAATCATCATTTTTAGCCAAACCGTATAAAAGTATAAAAAATCTATTTAAAATTGAACATAATATAACTATATGAAATATTGATTAAATCAGAAAATACGGCTGTCAGAACTCTTACTATGAGTATCTCTAAAAATTGATAAACAATAAAATTAGCCATTTCGGCTTCTGAATTATATTTCAAGTAATGTATTACATAATAAAATATACCACTTACAAATACATTGACAAAATAATTTTAAAAAATGCGTATAAATTTTAAATAATGAATTCTATAAATAGTAACGTAATGAAGAAGTGAAAATTAGGAAATAAAAAACACTGAAAATTTAATGGCACAACAAAAACGTAATCAGTGTTTTTGTGAGTGCGGTTTTTTTAATTAACATTTTGTAATTGGTCGCCCTATTTTTTATTTATTTATTCCATTTTTTACATTGAAGTTTATCAGCTTGTCACTTTACAAATGTAAATGAATGTAAATACAATATTGTACGTAAAGCAAAAGAGGGGATGTACAAATTTTATTACCCCCCCCCCCCCCTCTAGTATATTTTCCTACGCACATCGATTTATACGTCTTAATTTTTTTTTGTAACAGAAATTAAATAGATTCAATTAATTGTATTCATAAAATGTTAGAAGCTAAAAAAGTCTAATGTCCGGTATTATAAAAGAGCTCGCAAAATTTGTTAGCTTGCAAGCACTCTCAAATAGGGTATTAATTCTGTACTAGTATCTATGGATTAGCTATGGAATTTAGGTCCATGGAAGCAGGGGAAGCAGTGCTTCCCTTTCTTTATTGGTAAATTAATACAAATCTGTGTTTTTAGTTAGTAAATAATTTAAAAATATTATTAGAATATTATAACTAAAAGTCAAAAATAACATTTAATATTAATTTACAAGTTCAATTATACAACTATAATACCTCTACGTCTTATTATCTTGTATTTTAGTCGATATTTGTATGACGAGTTGAAGTTCACTGCAGGAAATTTCACTAAAAAATTTATAATTTTTGATTTCGTTAAAAGTATGTTTATTGTATAGAAAATGACGTGAAAAGTTGTTTGTTTTAAACCGCAGGTCTGTATCTCAAACCGTTTTCGAGATATAGCCTCTCAAAGTTTTAGTTTTTTCAAATTTTTGGAGAAAAAAGGCCATAACTTTTGAACGCGTGGTCGGAATTGATTTTAGTTGACGGATTTGGAATCAGCGTGTCAAAATCTATATAATGACATGTATAATACTTTAAAATCCGACAAAAAAAATTTGGTCAAAAATCGACATTTTTTTAAGGTATACCCCTTTGAATTTTTTCGATTTTTCGCGAAATTTTTTTTCTCGAGTTTTAAAGTATTATACATGTCATTATATAGATTCTGACACGCTGATTTCAAATCCGTCAACTAAAATCAATTCCGACCACGCGTTCAAAAGTTATGGCCTTTTTTCTTAAAAAATTTGAAAAAACTAAAACTTTGAGAGGCTATATCTCGAGAACGATTTGAGATACAGACCTGCGGTTTGAAACAAACAACTTTTCACGTCAAATGCTATACAATAAACATACTTTTAACGAAATCAAAAATTATAAATTTTTTAGTGAAATTTCCTGCAGTGAACTTCAACTCGTCATACAAATATCGACTAAAATACAAGAAAATAAGACGTAGAATCATTTAGTTACTATATAAATATATAAGAATTTATTTAAAAAAGTAAAAGCTTGAACTAAAGCTGTTTCATAACTAGTTTTTTTTTGTTAATAAGAGAGGGAGGATTGACAAAACATGCTTCCCTTTTAAAAATTTCACGCCTCGCCACTGGAATTTAGAGCAGTGACACTTCAACTAATTGTAACTATCTACAACGCGTGCGCGAAACTTGTCAAAGTCTTCAACATCCCCCAAGAGAACTGTCATATAAGTTTGATTCCTCATTTGAGAGTACTTACAATTTATCTTTGCAAGCTCCTTTATAATACCCCGTACATAAGTCAAAAATTCAGTTTAGTTGTGAAATCTTTAAAAATTTTAGGTTATTTTCTGAAAATATTAAATTTTGACGTACTGGCGGTAGTAAGTAACCTCGGGAACACGAACTTTTATTACTTTTTTACAAAAAATGATTTTCGAGCAAGCTATAATTTCTTCTTGGTGGGAAATTACGTTAATTCTTATTTTAGTTATTTTCAAAAAATAATCAAAAATACATCCGAAATATATGCATGTAGAATTTTATTTGACAAATGTTTTCAATTTTGTTAATGGAGTATTAAAATACCTACTAATTAAAAATAGGGAAAAATACCATTTGCACTCACCAGGTTTATAAATATATACACAAAAATAAATTTATACACAAAAATAAATTTATAGTTCCCATAAACTTTGCTGGAACAAAATATGCATTGTTATGAATATTCTAACTCTGGTTAATAAATTTATGTGTATAATATGTCTTCAGTAACGTAAGAGACGATAGTAGTGAGTGGAATAGCTCTAAATGCCAACTTCCTTTATGTATGGGACATATTTTGACATTACATTTCGGAAGTGAATTGTCATTTTATCTTATCAGATAATCTTTATTTTGGGTTGATGTCTTTCATAGCTTAGTTATGTCAATATATAATCTAATATTAAATATATATGATCAAAATTCTAAACTATATACTGTATAATATATAATATATAGCTATGTATTTATTATTTAGAAGCCAAAAGAACTAACTCCTCAAAAATCATTTATAAGATTTTGCTTCCTCGCAATATCGAAGATACGAGAAGCTATGTGATCGTTTCAGATTGAGACAAAAAAAAAGTTCTCCAATTTTAAAATTTTAAATTTATTTATCCGTTTCACGTCAAGACAAACACTTTTTGTTCCGTGTCTGTCTGTCTGTCCGTGTGTCTGTCCGTCCGTCTGTCCCCTGAATCCTTGTCACACGCATAACTCATGAACCACTGAACCGATATTATTGAAACTTGGTCGGATGGTTGGGTTTGGTTTGAGGACGGTCCCATTTCAAAATCATCAAAACCGTGTGTAAGGGGGAGGGGTGAGACCCCAAAATATTTATTTTTTCAAGATATCTCAAGACGACACATGTTACGAGAAAATTTTATAGAATATTTTTTGTAGAGAATTAAATTTCCTATAATATGGGTCTACTACGTTTGTTGTAAAATATTCCCTTACAAAGATTTATCTAAATTAATTTTAAAAATTCGTGTTTTGTTTTTCTAAATTGATATTTGATTGGATATATTAAGTGTCATTTTGACGTTTTAAATGTCACTTTGGCGTTTTAAATGTCACTTTGACGTTTTAAATGTCATTTTGACATTTGCATAAATTTAGATTTAGATTGAAATTGTCAAAAAATTAAAAATATATGAAAAAATATTCAGGTGCGTTTTAAGAAAAAAATCGAACTAAGACTTTTTAGTAAAATTTGTATAAAAATTAAATGGTTAACCAATGCCAGGCAATTTTTATGAACACTATCGGTTTTAGTGAATTTAGCACGAGGAAGCACTGTGCATTTACTTGGCAGATGTTTTTTTCTTCATTTTGTATTTTTATTTAAATAAAAAGTTTATATACATTATCAGCCGTATCATATTATAATAATTAATTATTATAAATAAATAGAAATTAATATTCTTGAACAAAAAGAATATGTGTAATTTATAGTGTTTTAAAAATAGTATTTTTTTAAAAGAAACCATTTTAGCATTTGAGAGTTGAAAATAATTTATTATATCTGTACATTTGTAAGAAATAGCTTCAAGGTACAGGTGTTGGATCCAAACAAAATGAAGATAAAAAGTATGAATGTCTTGTGAAAATAACTCTTTTCTTGCAATTCTAATCAGTTGTATATGCCAGAGGTTTTCAACATTATTTCATCGTGGATCGTGATATAAATTTCATTTTTGAAGACCCTAAAAGATATCATTGCAATATGTGATAAAACGTTGGCAGAGATAACGACTAGCATATTGTGGTCAGAAACCAATTTTAGAATATTCGATATAAAAAAATGTACCTTTACCTTGTCATACTTACTATCGAAAAAAGTAAGAACATTTTTTTTGTGATAGTTTATTGTTTTCAAATATTCATTTGTTATTTTGATTCTTTTTATTGTGTTTTTTTTGTTTTTCATGACTTAATTAATATCACTAGTATTTAGTACTTCGACTTATTATCGAAAATAAATATGACAAGTTACATATCGTTGTTAAATAGAGTAAAAAACACGTTCAAATATGCCATAAGAAAAACTAAAGTGAGGGCTTGTAACTCGGAAACTAAAAGTGATGTAAACATTCTAAATACACCAATCAATTTTACATAAAAAGTGCTTCAAGAAACCGTAAACAAAAAGGCCTTATCTACTTTGACAAAAAAGTAACACCCATTTCAAGAAATTCCGAATTTTCAGATTTTTGGGTATACCGCCTAAATCACATATGATAGTTAAACTGAAAAAACGTGTTAGATATTATATCGAAATTATATTTTACATTTTGACGACTATATTATATCCTGAAGATAGGATCAAGTATATTTTTTTCGAAAAAATATTTTTGATTTCTGTCAAAATATTAAAATTACTAGATTTATGTCACAATAGTTTCAGTACCGCTGCTTTATGAGATAATCGTGTAAAGGCGCTAGAATTTTCACGTCTACGGTGTATAGATTTTCATTTCTGTTCGGGATTTCGCTAACACCCTTTTCCTTTATTTGTGAGAATGTACTTGAAGCTATATTCATATATAAAGAAAAACAATTTCATTATTTATTTATTGTGAGCTATATTTCATGCTTAAGAATTTAAGGAACGTATAAACTCATAAACAAGTATCCGAAAACTAACCTTTCTAAAAAAAAAATTTTTTTCGAAAAGAATTTTTATACGAATAATAACAAATACCGACCCAAAATGATTATGTATATAATTCCATACTTTACTTTTCACGTCATATACTTATAAACATCTGATCAAAATAAATATCATTATAATTGAATAAATAAACATATCAAAGGATGCTGCCAACCTCTGAATGGACCCAAATCTTGTTGGCTTACATCCAGAACGATGAAATCTTACAATTTTCACGCGATTCGAGCATTATTATGCATTGCCACAACCAATTATTGAGTTAAACTGTCTTATTTGTAATCAGTTATTTTTGTAAATTTATTACAAGACTCCCAAGAAGTTTATTTGCATATTTTAATGCAGTGGAACAAAATGTTTATTCAGTAAGCTACGTGTTGAATATTTCTCGAAGATTTTTTAATTTCCCAAGAGGAAGTTATTTTAATTATTATTATATTCTAATATTTATATGTTTCAAGGTCACTATAGTATATTTACACTATTTTCAGAAAGATATCATATACGTATATGGCGGACTACAAAAGTGCCGATATTTCCAAAGTTTGAAATTTTACATCATTGTATTCCGAATACTACACTCTATTGATTAATGGAAGAAAAAATAATAATTTTTGAAGGGTGTCCATTATACCCCCCAAATATAAATTATAAGGGGTACCACATTTATGCTATTTTATAGCACTTGTAATATCAAACATGTTTTGTATTATACACAAGCCACTATTCTAAACGGTTTACGAGCTATTTACAAATTAAAAATTGTACATTTTTCAAGGGTGGATTAACCACCTAAACTTAAAAACGGGCACGTATAAAAAATAGGTGTCCTTAATTTTTACCTGATTAACATTTTTACCAAGTTTCATTAAAATCCGAGAGTAGCATCTGGGGATGTTTTCTAGTCAATTATACACTTTTTCCCTAGGCTAGGGGAAATTCTGAGGTGAGATTCGGATTAAGCGGCTCAAAATCCATAAGGGTAGTATATTCACATTTAAAGTTCAGACCACTTTTGTTATTTTGTGGGCCTGTGCAATCAGTATTCAAGTATTCATAATAAATATAATCCCATGTTGGGAAGTTGTTGTGTGGACCTCAAGGGTCGAACCTACAGCTTATTTTATCTTGTTTCCTGAATCCTAAATAATCATTTTGTCAAAACTGCATCAACAACAAATAACATTTTTTTATTTTACAATAAAAATTCCGCAGTACATTTCAATTTGCAAATAAAAAATAAAAATAAAAACTATATATACAAATAATAAACAATTTAAGCAATACAACAAACAGAACATGTTAGAAATAAAAGCACTAGAAGAAATATGTGTCAGGAAAGTCTGCAAACATGAACTCATTGCTGCGGTAGCTTCTTCCTCCCACATGTATTGTTTATCCGCTACTCTTTGTCTACCAATACTAGCACATAAGGGGTGGTCACAAAGTTGTTAAACTGTTAAATCAGAATTGCTGTATCGTCAGTGGCGTAGATAGCTTTTTGAGGTGGGGAGGGATATGACTTAGTATTTAATCTCATATTTTTGGTTCAGGGACCCTCAATACGTGTGATTCCGTTAAAATCTCGAGTTCGATTTTTTTCATGATTACTATACTTTATTATACAGTACATTTAAAATTTCTTTTCGTACTAACTATTGTATTTTAAAAAAAGTTGATTTTGTTCATACTAGAAGAGTTTAAGAAAATGTCTTTGAGTTTTCTCATGAAGTAGACTCATGGGGGGGGGGGGATTGATCCCCTTGATCCCTCCCCCCTATCTACGCCAATGCGAAGCGTCCATGGAAGCAGGGGAAGCAGTACTTCCCTTACTTTGTCGGTAAATTATTACAAATCTGTGTTTTCAGTTAATAAATAATTTAAAAATATTATTAGAATATTTACCTTTATGCGCAAATAAATATTTTAAAATCAAAAATGGCATTTAATATTAATTTACACTCTCAATTATAAAATAATAATACCTCTACGTCTTATTTTCTTGTATTTTAGTCGATATTTCTATGACGAGTTGAAGTTCACTGCAGGAAATTTCACCAAAAAATTTCGAATTTTTGATTTCGTTAAAAGTACGTTTATTGTATAGAAAATGACGTGAAACCGCAAGTCTGTATCTCAAACCGTTCTCGAGATATAGCCTCTCAAAGTTTTAATTTTTTTTAATTTTTGGAGAAAAATGGCCATAACTTTTGAATGAGTGGTCGGATTTGATTTTTGTCGACGAATTTGAAATTAGAGTGTCAAAATCTATATAATTACATACATAATAGTTTAAAATTCGAGAAAAAAAATTTCGCGAATAATTGAAAAAATCCAAGGGGTATACTTTCAAAAAATATCGATGACCAAACCGACGCGGCTTACACCCAGAAGCCAATATTCATATCAAGATCACCGCAGATGCATAGTATGTATAAAACAAAGTCTCTCGCCGCGTCTGTCTGTCTGTGCACGATTTTCTCAGTAACTACTGAACGGATTTTATTCCGGTTTTCACTAAGTGTTTTTATTTAGTACTAACAATAAGTGAAAATAATATTTAATAGGTAATCCCCAGGTAACACCGAGTCCAATAATAAAATAATATAAACAAATAAAGATACAATGTATTTCATGATGTCTCTATAATATGTATGTAAACTTTGTAAACATGCTTTATGTGTTGAGGTAGCTCACTTCAACAGCTACTAACTTGTACGTGTGTGTGTGTGTGGCGGTGGGTGTGTGTGATTGCATACAGTCTCAAGTATGTGAGGTAAACATTGCAGTAAACTATCTGTAGAAAAGTAAATAACAACAGGTGGTATCGAGATAGAAAATGTATTTTTCACGAATTGGTGAATACTGCGGTGCAATGTTTAAACCAGTGGTTCTAAACTAGGACACCGCGAATAATTATAATAATGTCCGGTATCATAAAGGATCTAACAAATTTGTTAGCTAACAAACACTTTCAACTGAGATATCAAACTTATATGACAGTTCTTTTGGAGTTTGTTGATGACTTTGACAAGTTTCGCGCACGCGTTGAAGGTAAATACAAACGGTATTAAAACAGTGGTGATGTTATGAAAATTATTTTGTACGGTCAAAGATGCCAACTGGGTTACAATTAGTTGAAGAGTCACTGCTCTAAATTCCATAACTAATCCATAGATACTAGTACAGTATTAATATCCCATTTGAATGTAATTGTTAGCTAACAAATTTTGTTAGGTCCTTTATAATAATAAGTTTAAATATCAAGTTGTATCAAATTTGACAACGTAGTTTTTAATTTATTTATTAGAATTTAATTTAATTTCTTATTATATTTCTGAAATTGTCGTTTTAATTAATTTTTTTCTATAACAACATTCTGAATTAAAAAAAATTGACCTTTACGATGGCAGACAGTAGTATACATTAGACTGCCAAAATAACCATCCTTTTAGCTTCGTATAATCGGGTAAAAAGGAAACAAAACATTACTTGTTCCTAGTCAAAACAATTACCATAAAAGCATATTTTTTTATATAAAAATAAAATATCAAGTCAACATAATTTTGAAAGACACGTAACCTTTTCAAGTATATCGAGTTAACTATGACATTTTTCACACAAATTTTCTTTACATTATTATATACGTATAGAAATGTACAAGGAGTATAATTGAGATGTATTATGTGATAAGCTATTTATTACTGTTAGGTAGAGAGTTATAAATATCCAAGAGTTCAAATGTGGGCAGGCAGAGTACAAGGCCCCCAAATGACGTAAATTGTAAAATACGAATACCTCTGTTCGAGTCAGGTCAATAAGAAAATAACAAATGACCGATTCAAAAGAGAATATTTATTGTGCAGATGTCTTTTAGCTTACCTCTACCTACCTATCAAAATATAAAATGTAAATCTATATAGGTATATAAAGCTGAACGTCTCTCTGTCTGTCTGTCCGTTTGTGCCCTTATCACTCGAGAACCAACTATATATAATGCTAATTTTATCAATGAAAATAAGGTGCAGTGGGGTAAGTGCAGAAACGGGGTAAGTGCATTAACGGGTTCTTTTTATTATAATACGAGTGAAATTGTAAATAGCTAATATGTAGTGAACTACTAAAAGTTAATACCAACTTGTTTAAAAAGTTTACTACTCTAAAACTAAACAACGTATCTTGATGCGGTAAAAAGCATTTTATACTAGGCGTATTCACAATTCTGCTCTTGCCCCATAGCATATGAAATAATGCTTCAAAGCGTTTTTAACTACCGGTAATGCACTTGCCCCGAAAATGGGGCAAGTGTACTGTAGTTGACATTTTTTATAATTTCCTATCATAATGCAAATATACGAAGAAAATTGGCGTCCTATTCAATTTAAACTAGTCAGTAATAACTGCACAATCATTTGATACTGAAAATATTAAGTATTTATATAACAGATTGAAAATATATGGGTTCAAAGTCCAAATATGCAAAAACCGGTCTGCACTTACCCCACTGCACCTTACGCAAAAAAATAGGATAATAGACCACATTGGGGTGTGCAATTTATAACGCCACGTTCTTAAACTATATTTACTTAGATTACCACAAAATAATTCTGTTTAATTAAGCCATTGTTTATTTATGCGCGATATCGTGAAGATTTGCCCTAATTAACTTCCACTAAGTAGTCACGTGACATAGGGTAAGTTCCGACAACTTATTCAGGTGTAGTCAAGTTTACACAAGTCAGTTTTAATCCTTTGCAGAAGTTCTAGAGATAGTATACACATATATATCACTCATTCGTAACTTCCTGTATTTCAGACGGACTTGGCGGTCGTGTCGATAATGCAGTTTGTGAAACTACTACTCGAAGTTGGTTTGCGCCTCGGGTGATCGGATGACACAAATGAAACGAAGTTCAGAAGCCAATGTAAGTAAAAGATTAATATAATTATAGAACTATATTTGAAACATTGGATAGTTTTTAGTTCATTGAAAATTTTTTTGACTTAAAAAAATATTTTTTTTGGGGTTGAATTACTTAATTTTAACAAACTTACGGTGTACTACCATGGGAGATATGGGACTTTCTTATACATAATCCTGACAGTGAATAGTATACGTGATTCTTGTTTTATTAAAACATATTTCTGACAAACTAATAAAAGATAGAATAAAAAAAAACTATAGATTTCTTCTCTTATAATTAAACTTTTTTTTTTCAAAAAAATTAATAGAACATAAGTTACAATTTTTAACCTGAGCATTGTTCTCTAATTCGCACTACTTCCAAGTCATTCGAAAAATTCAAAAATCGACGTCAGTAAATCAAGTTGAAAGATCGTTTTCAAAAATAGGGGGTTTTCTTCCCAGACACAAATCAATCTTAAGTATAAAATTTCACCTTTATACGATTTTTTGTATTTTAGTTTTCATCAGGAGTCTAACTGTTTCAGTCTGGAACTGTTAGGCTCCTAATGAGGACTTCTTGTGAAGTCGAAACACGTATCGAGTGATATTGTTTTATTTGTGTATATTTTTAGTTAAAGTATTTTAAATTCGGTATTCCACTTGGAAAATATATGTATATAGGTACAGTCGCCTGCAGAACTCGTCTGGCACCCTAAAGGCTAGAATCGCTTACAACAGATTCCAAATTTAAAGACAAACATCATCGGTTATCTTTTTCTACCAAGTTTAATATATTTAAATACTAAAATTCGGAATATCAAATATTTATTGCCACAAAATTTACGTATACAATTTTCAATAGATTACATAATAATTTAATTGCACAAATATATATGAGTACTATAAACGAAGAGTAGTTCTTTATCTAGCAAATGAATTTCAAAATATCTGTCTTTGTTTGATACATGGAGAAATGATTTAAATATTATAATAATCAAATGGGAGGAGCCTACTAAGTTTGTGATAAACGAAAATGAATACAAACTGCAAGACCATTAATGCAGGCGACTGTACCTGTGGCGTCTATGTCTTCCAATATAAAAATCACAAAAAGAATAATAATAATAAAACGTTTAAAAGCAAAATACATCATCTATTATATTATACTTTATAAACAAAATTGATTATAGTTGGAATGCGGTGTTCTTTATTGAAAGGAATGAAAATTGAAAACGTCAGTTTCAACATATTCCTGCTCTGTGAGATAAGTTCAAACAAATAATGTGAATTGACGTGAGATCACTTCCTTATTTTGCATAAAGTATTTCCGGAAAAGGAACTCGATTTGTCAAATGTATCACGGTTAAATTACATATGCTTATATGATTTTTACATTTATTTGTGTAATAATATTTTACTTCCATGTTCCGAATTATTAAATAAAAAATCCCTACGTACTTCTATATAGCCAGTAGTATAATATAGATTTTAATTTTTGTTTTTTTTTGTTTTTTGTCTTATATTTCACGAGAAATTTGTCCACTACTGGAGGTGGTTTTTGAAAAAATCATTTCGAAGATTGACTCTCTTGCCACCATTTTGTACAGAAAATATATACTGAATGAACCTCCTAAAAATAATTACCATTTCTTTTACTATACTCCCCAAAAAAAATATCATCAAAGTTAAGCCTTTTTTCAAAAGGCTGTATCTTTTTTATCGCGTTGAGTTGGAAACTTGATTTTTTTACAGGACAATGAGGCTGTAGACTTTAGTATTAGATATTAATTTCAACTTGTTACCTTTAGCCGTTCCTGAGAAAAAGGGTCTTGACTCTTGACGGACAAACAGACATTTTGAGGTACAGAATCCTAAAAATAAACTATCATAATTTTAGCTCATTTTAGTATCAACTATAACCACTAAAGAAAAGTAATAAAAATATCCAATGTAACTGACAATGAGATTATTTAATAGAAACAGTTGAAATAGAAAAATTCTTCAGCTAGATTTTAATAAAAATAATGAAAGAATGGAATTTTTAATCCATTACACTTTCAGAAACCAACTCAAGCTTCTTATCTTCTTTTTTTTAATAATTTGTTGGGGCAGCTGGAACAGATATATTAAAGTTTTTTACTTGGAAATAATTCAACAAATGATAACGTCAGACACTAAATATGATTAGAAATAAAGAGATGAAGAATTATTATATTCTTTTATTTATTTTATAACATTCATGCTTTATTAAAATACTGGGTAATACAAGTTATTATTTATTAGGAAAGATAAAAATAAAAATAAACATTTTATTCTTTTTTATAATAATTTTATTACTGTTTTTATTTATTTACTGTTTATTAAATTCGTTATCAATTCATGAGTTAAAAGAGGACATAGAAAAACATTGTGTCATAAATTTTTTGACTATTTTATATTTTACTTTTCAATAATCTCCTCGGATTCTTTTATTAACTTTTTTTATTATTTTTTTTATTAAAAAAAAACATCTACTAAGTGTTTCCACTAATGATTTTTGTTCTGTTTAAATTAAAAAGTTAATTATATATTGAAAACATAATAAACAATTGACGATCGATTTTAATTCGCGTGTTATTTATAATATTTTACCGTATATAACTTATTTAAAGTTATTTCTTAAACTAAAAGACCAAATTGGATGCTGTTAAGGGCAGATTATATCTACATTAAGTACTTATGACAATGAAATCATTTATTTCAATTTTACAGGTCATAAGTCCATATAAAAAGAACCTAAACATTTGTAATTTTCTTTGTAACATAAAAATTGTGGTTTAAATACAAAAGTTAGATATATGGTATCCTGGAATTTATTTTAGATCTTTTGTTTCTACACAATTCTTTACTACATTATTTTGTTCAATATTTAACAGTTTAGGCAGCGTATTGCAAAAGAGTGCTTTTTTCCGACCTGATTTACTATTATTATCACTGCTTATTCCTTATGTTACCTAACGTAACAAAATACATCCTATAACCTAGCCAGATTACGATTACGTAAATCGTGTTATAAGCGCACGAACGGACAGACAGACAGACGTTGAGCTTTATATGTATTAAGGATTAAGAACGAATTGCATAGATTTAATTATCATGACATTGTGTTTAAACAAACAAACAGAAATCAAGTCTATGCATAGGAAATGAAAGGTCTGGTGTCCTAGTTAGCGTCGCGTCCAGTTTACAACACGTCTAATTGTGACTGCAAGGAAGAGGACACTTTCAAAGCGCGATACGTCTTTGCGTGAATCTTTCCGGTCTTATTATTTTATTAATATTATGTTTCTTTGCGAAGTGCACTTTGCGGAAATCGGAAATGGCGAAGAATAATTACAGGGAGTACAGGAGTGGATTGAGTGGCTCCAGTTAAGAGAATTAAATAAAATCCTTTATATAGTTATGACTAATCAAATAGCGTTGCCCTTCCCTGATGAAAAATTATTATGCCCCCCTCTCATAATGTAAAAATATTTTTCGTATAAATTAGGGAATAAAAAATATTTGGTCCACCCCTGCGTGTACTTATTATAATATAAAGTGAAGATAAAAACTATGGTTATAACTTATCAAATAGCGTTTTCCCTCTCTGATGAAAAATTATTATGCCCCCCTCCCTTAATGTAAAAATATTTTTCGTATAAATTAGGAAATAAAAAATATTTGGTCCGCCCCTGCGTGTACTTATTAATGTAAAGAGAAGATAAAAACTATGGTTATGACTTATCAAAAATAGCGTTGCCCCTCCCCGATGAAAAATTATTATGCCTCCCTCCCATAATTTAAAAATATTTTTCGTATAAATTAGGGAATAAAAAATATTTGGTCCGCCCCTGCGTGTACTTATTAATTTAAAGAGCAAATAAAAGTTTGGGTTATTAACTGAATGAAATTATTGATGATTATTTATTTTTTGTTGAGTGCTTTTGATGGTAAAGATGATTTTTGTGCGGTATTTAAATTTAAGTAATATTACAATATTTATGTATGTGACCGTTTTATTATTGAAGTGGAACATTTATATTTTCAACTGATATGATATTTTTACTGAGGTTGGATAATTTTTTTTAAGTTAATAATTTAAAGTATAAACTATCCTAAAAATTATCTAAAAATAAAACCAATTGTGTTGGTTTCTGGAAATAAGCCGTGTCTTATTTATTTATTATTTATAAACACATAGTCTTCATATTACTATAGATATAAATGTAATAAAAGATAAAATATAACTCGTATAAAACGTATAGATAAATATATAACCCAAAAAATCTAATAAAGTATTTAGTAATAAAAATGCCACTTATTATAATTAAACATAAAAAATACAAACACTTTTACAGTTTTCTAATATTTTTGTTTATTGTTGTCCGAGAATGAGTTACCAACAAATTAGGAAACAAGACAATATTTTACTACAAAAGTTGCAATGACTTTTTTATAGAAAATTGAATGCTCTACAAAAAGATTTTCACGTAGCGAACGTCGTTGGTAGTCCCACCAAAGCCTTGTTACCAATTTTTTGAGCCATTAGTTATTAAGTTAGTGGGGGGGGGGAGGTGCCAAATAAAATACTGCTTTTAGCCCCCTACTGGCACCATTTTTGAATTAGAAAAAATAATAAAAATATGGTTAAATTCCACTGATTGAGATCTACTTTTCGATACCCCACACGTATTGTTATACAAGCCCCCTGCAGACGCCATTTTTGATTAAGAAAAAAAGGGTTAAATTCGATATTTATTTATTTTTGTCTTGCTTTAACCCCCTTTGATTTTTTTTACATATTTTACTAGAGGGTATTATTTTACATGTTCAGTAAAAATTTCAAGTTTCTAGCTTATATAGTTTACGAGATATTTAGCTTTGACTGAAAAGGACGGACGGACGACAAAGTGAGATTAATAGAGTTTCTTCGGAACCCTAAAAAACGCCTAGTTATATTCCGTGTGCCGAGTTATTCGAATGGTCTTTCTCTCACATCTTATTTATTTTTCATGAGTTTCTTTACTTGCATTACATAGATCATTGTATGAAGAGGATTTATTGATTTATAAATACCTACTCGAGTACAATAGCTATGTACCCGAAGTCTTCTCGAGTGTCTCGTAATAAGATTGGAGACGTTTCGTCGAGATGCAATAAAGATATAACTCATCGGAAATATTTCACAAAACAAACAAAAACTAAACACAAATGTTATCGATTCTGATGTAAAAATATCATCACCAGATTGTCTTTTCGTAGAAAAATGCAGACTATCATGTTATTGTAAGATAACATTCTTGGAATTTATCATAACTTGAAAGGTTTTAAAACTTAAAACGAACGACAAAATACATTTATTCGGCAAATGAACTGAAATTTAAACCTCTCTCCCAAATTTAACCTACTTGCTTTATCGAGTTAAAATCTTAACAAAAAGAGGTGATTACAATTCGGTATTAAATATAAAAAAATTACTATAGAGCAAAAACTATCTGCGGGGTAAATTTAATACAATAAAAGCTCTTTTTTATTCGCGGGGTATATGTTCCATAAATATGCCGCGAATACAGAAACCGTGAATACGGAATGGTAATTCATATGAGATTATAGGGGATACGTTCCTAGGTGACAAAATAAATAAACAAATACAATATAAAAAAATCAATTTAATTGAAGTTTTTGACCATATTGATTAATTATTATCTTTAGGCTTAGGCAATGGTTTAAAGAATTTTGTAATTTTTTCTTGTTTGGCAGTTTTTAAAAGCTCCTTCAATTCAGACTGATATTCAGCAGTGGCATTAGCAATTTGCCTCTTAAAAATAAGACTTCGTTCCATAGACGGATCAATTTTCATAAAGAAATCACAAAGCTCATTTGCCATTCTTAAACCTTCACTAAGATTTTTCAAATTAAATGTCACGTTTCTTCATTAGATCCGCGAATAAAGAAATCTTTAGCCGCGAATATAGGAATTGGGTCGCATTTTTTTAATCCGCGAATAGTGAAAACGCGAATGAAGGAAGCGCGAATAAGGAGCTTTTACTGTATACATAAAGCTTAACGTCTCTCTGTCTGTCCGTTAGTGCGCTTATAACTCGAGAACCACTTATCCGATTTACAATCCCCCAACATAAATATTACATTTTTATTAGGTATAACATAGTCAATAAGGTAAATCGAAAATATATAATTATTATTAACTTATAACTTCAAATATAACCTAAATTTCACTACTTATTAATAACTTATGATACATTTAAGTACCGAATTCAATCGAGTCATAGATAATTATATAATTTATAAGTCATTAATATTTTAATTAGTTCTGTAGTGTTTACATAATATATCTACATCTGTATACTATTATATCTATATTATAACCATTAAATGTGGTCTCTTTAATGTTACTCAACTTTGTAGAATTCTGTATGTAGATACTGTACATACATATGTATACATTTTATGAAGACGAAAATTTGCTACCGCTTTTCCAGAATGATATTTTTAGATTTTTTATTTGTTTTAAAATGAAAGCTTCCGCAATCTTTAGATAAATGTCTGTATCTTTGATATGTGAATTTGATTGTTATTTATATACGAACAATTTTAAAAAAAATACTAGAAAATCTAAGAAAAAGAAATATGAAATAAAAATAAAATTCTGATAATTTGCAATGCCAGTTTTTTCGCTGTAACTTTTGAACGAGTGGTCAGATTTGATTTTGGTCGACATATTTGAAACCAGCGTGTAAAAATCTATATAATAAACGAAATCTAAAATTAAAAAAAAAAATTGTGTAGTTTTCAGTACCATTTTTTCAAAATTTTGAAAAAAAATCTCCGTTACTTTTGAACGGGTGGTCAGATTTGATTTTGGTCGACATATTTGAAACCAGCGTGTAAAAATCTATATAATAAACGAAATCTAAAATTAAAAAATAAAATTGTATGTAGTTTTCAGTTCCATGCTTTCAAAATTTTGAAGAAAAATCTCCGTAACTTTTGAACGGGTGGTCAGATTTGATTTTGGTCGATATATTTGAAACCAGCGTGTAAAAATCTATATAATAAACGAAATCTAAAATTGAAAAAAAATTGTGTGTAGTTTTCAGTGCCAGTTTTTTCAAAATTCAGGTTCAAATCTTTGATTGTACATACTTAAAATGTTAAGTTTGATACTTTATAATAATAAATCAATTTCTTTAAAAAGTTTGACAGGTTCATCGAATTCTTTAAACAAGATAATCTTACATTTATAATATTAACTAATTAAAATTATAAGGTAGTTGTGTCAATATAAATTTAAAAGATTGATTACCTATTTACTTTATCTGTCTCTATTTTTCTTCCTTTCTTTCTCGTAAGAAATATGTATAGGTTATATATATATTTAATAATTAAGTTGTCAAGTAATCAGTTTCATATTTTCGAACTTTCTACGCAATCTAATAAGTTGTATGTAAGTGGAAACGAAAGAAATGACCAAGTATTGGATTTCAATAATAATGGAACATTCTGACGTTAAAAATTCTAAAAATATACAAAAACGTATTCTTGTTTATTTGAACTGTCAGCAGTACATGAAAATTAAATTAAATGTAGCATTAAAATGTAAATGGGATAGTCTCAAAAATCATCACAGATTTTTCACGTCCGATGAAATTTTTATTTTTTTTTTTTCAAAAATTTAATCTTTTAATGAGGCCGGTGAAACCGTGTTTTAATTGCCAAGACTTATCATAATCTATGAAATTATAAGTGACTATAGCGCATTGGATCCGGGGATATAAATTTAATCTGCAATAAATCTATTAAAGATTGTTTTCACTTATCGCTAACTACACAAATTATAATTCTTGAATAAAAATTTACAATCCGTATTGTAATTATTTACAGACTTATTGTAAAAGTTATAATCTTTTATTTAAATTACAATAAGTCTGGTTATTATTACAATATGGATAGTAAATTTTTATTTAGGAATTTTATTTCCGGCGATTGTTTTTTCCGACTTAAATTTACACAAAATACATCAACAAATTTACTAGAAATATCCACGAATTATACACCTAAACATTTTTCGTGAAACACTCTTTCCATTAGTGAAAACCGGAATAAAATCTGTTCAGTAGTTACTGAGATAATCGTGCACACAGAGACAGACAGACGCGGCGAGAGATTTTTTTTATACACACTATATCACAATTTCAGAAATGATATATTAATATCCAGAAATAAAAAATTATTTAAAAAAAAAACACACTTTTAAAATTAATATTTAACTTATAAATACACAAAATATTATAGCATAAAAAATCAGATTCGGTATGCTTTAGTTAACAGAAATACGTACAAGTAAAAGAACCAATATTTACGTCAAATAAATTCTATTTTTAACCTTACACACATGCACAAAAGGTGTGTTGGATTGTTGTCATTATACCGACCGTTTGTCTAATTTAGTTCTGTTGACTTTAGTTTCCTCAACAGCTCCCTACTTTATCGACCGATTGATATTAATATTAACGATGGACAAACATATGTATAAGAAGATAATCGTTTGTTTCTATGCGTTTTATTCTTCGCAATATCGAAGATACGAGAAGCTTTGTGATCGTTTTAGAATGAAAAAAAAAATTGTCTGTCCCCTGAATCCTTGTCACACGCATAACTCATGAACCACTGAACCGATATTAATGAAACTAGGTTGGATGGTTGGGTCTGGCTTGAGGACGGTTTCATTTCAAAATCATCAAAATCGTGTTGGAAAATTGACCAGTAACGGAGCCCATTATTAATTTTGTCCTTAGACACTGTACAAAGTAATTGATAGAACTGCACACAAAAATAACCCCTAGAGTTATCAATGTTTTTTAACATAAAACATTTATCAGCTAAATTTACTATTCATCATACTATATTTAAAAAAAATACGGTCAAATGCAAGTTTAACCTTGCGCGATTAGTGTTCCGTATGGACCAAATGAATAGCACGATAACTCCCAACGTAAAGGTCATGTACGTGAAAGCATGCATTTCAATTATTCAATCTAAAACGTACGAGAATCTAATGCAAGTCTAAAATAAACTCTCTAACCAATTTCCTTGTACCATACATTTATAAACAGACACACACGTCTGCAAATAAAATAACCTCCTCCGTTGCAGAGAATGGCCATTAAAATCACAACATAAGTTATGTCACTCAGCGCCGCTGCGTTGTGCAACGCATTCAGATTATTTGCATTTGTGGCGAACGTATATACTTTACGCTGTGTTATCTATTTCTGACGTGGACAGGAACATAGACAAGCTTTCTACGAGAAAATATAATGCTGCGATGCATGAGTTATAAATGTTTTAATATTCGCATAGCACCAGTCTTGGATATGACCCCAGTAATGGTTATTTTTTAATTAAATGTACTGAATTAGAAATATTTGTTGATATTTGATTACTACCATTTCTGAATATTAATCTATATATTTAACTGTTTTACAGCGTGATTTGATGACAATCGGCCAATAGGTGTCAAAATGGTGGACATTTAAACTAATTATTAGTATAATTTATTTGTTAATTATTATAAATATTGTTTCAAATTTGACGATTCTTTCTTTTATATCTTTTGTGTCGTAGTACTTATCATTAGCAAGTGTCCATCACTACGTGCTCATTACTAGTTTTACTTGATCCAATACTGGAGAAAAAACATAAACAAAATAAAAGTTTATAATTAAAAAAAACTATATTTGCGGACTTTGGTAATTAAATTGATTAAATAAAGAGTTACTTGTTTTATTAGTTATACGAGTTCTTGAGAATAAGCATGATGCCTAATTCTTAAAAACTATTTTATGATGATCTTACGTGTCTCTTATTTCCAAAAAAATGCTTATTTCTGCAGAAGCAGAAAATAAAGGTTTAATCACAAAAATTGACCCTTTTAAAACTAATTTTGAATTTGACGCCAAAACGCTCGCAGGTGTCATGGCGCATTTTTGAATTTAATAAATCCTTGTTCCATCGCTAATGTTTCTCGGTTTTACTTTTGGTAACACAAAACTGAGCAAATTGATAATTTAAAACCACAAAATAATTTATAAACAGTGCAGATATTAATGAAACAAAAATGACGTTTACGTAGCCGTGACGTCATCCACTCTGACTGGTGTTTTATCAAAGATGGCGGATTGCTGTATTTTTTGTTTTTATTTTAACAAAAAACATATTAATCTCGCTTTTAATATAAAAATAAATACATTTTTTATAATCTTTTTAACCTACTTCATTATTTAAAATCATAATTTCAGTGATACTTTGTTACTGGCATCATGCCTATTACAGAAAAGTGGCCATAACTGGTACCAGTACCTTATCGAAGTGTAAAATTATATTATTACAGTTTTAGACAGTAAAATATTTAATGTTTTCGCTTATTATTCGGGACATACAGGAAAAACTGTAATTCTATTCTAATAGATACATAAATATTATATGTTCTTACTTTTTTTCTTAAATAACATTTAATCTCTTCAAGATAAGGGTAAACATTATCACCAACATCCCCCTCCCCAATTACGCACATACAACATTTTGTAAGAGAAAACTTGAACAACTATCCTGGGACTTACTATATAGCAGTTGTTGCACAATGGCAAGTATGATCCACATTTGTATACAAACACTGTGAGTTCCGGGCCAGGGGTGGGGGGTAGAAGATAAGAATCTGTTTGGGAATAACTTTGCGTGCTCATTTTAAACAACAATCAAGATACAATTATGTAGCGCGAGATATTGACAAAAGTTCTACTGCACGATTATTTCAATGTAATGCCTTGTAATTATTATTATTTAAATGGAATTATGTGAGTTATATTAGACCGAAAAAGTTTGCTGGAAGTTTGATCGATATGATTTTTCTTGTCTTTAAAACCACTATTTTGATGTCTCATAAATAAAATATCTGTAAAAAACTATTTTGGCAGTTTTTCGTTTTTCGTGAATTATATGCATACTTGTATTGTAATCGATCCGAAAATCAAAATCAAAAATTTCAACATATTTGTATGTTTCAATGTGTGTGTTTGTACGTACGTGCGTGTCATTTTTTACGTGCACGAAATCTTGCAAATAAAAAATTCTATTGACTTCGTTGGGGTGCCAGTCGAAGCGTCTTGACGTGAATATGATCTGAAAGAAAGGATTTTTCGAAATTCAACCCCTACGTGGGTAAAAAGGAGTGTAAAAGTTTGTGTGGGTAAAAAATTTTTTTTTTGTTTGGATTTACTTGAAACTTAGCATAAATATTCTACAATACAAATAATGAAACATGTATTTCAGTATTTTTTTATACGTGCCTTACAGCCATTGAAGGGGTGAAAACCATCCTCGAAATTAATTCATGTTGTCTTAGAAACAAATGCAATTAAATTCAAATTGTCAAATTAGTTAGGTATTCTAAAAATGTGTATTATATTATTGACATTAAGAATAATAGAAAACTAATATTCATAATATTGTACAAAGGTGAGTTTTATTTTTGACAAATTCCATTAAAAAAATTATTCAAGTATTTATAGTCATACCATGTTGGGAAGTTGGTTGTGTGGACCTCAAGGGTCGAACCCACGGCTTTGTTATTCTATTAATTCAGGAGTAATTTTGTTTTCCTTTTACTACCAAATTCCGACGGAAGGGAAGGGTTTTCAAATTAAAAAAAAACTAGTAAGCTGAAAATTCAAAAAAATTTAATTTTCGACTATGTTCGACCAATACTACAATGCTATATAGGCCGCTTTTTTCGTATCGTATACTTTTTTTTATATGGCTGTGTAATAGCTGACTAATTCTGACATTTTAACTAAATAGCTTTCTAAATATACGAAACTAAAAATATATTTTTTCAATATTTCACATTTTTCACTAAAAACAAAAGCATATTATTGGTTATATGTATTTGTCTAAATTGATTGATGCAGCATTTGCCATCTTATTATTTATAGTTGTCCGCTGTAAACAGTTCTGCCACCCGGATAACACATATCAATCATTGGTGCCACCCTTCTAAATATAGCCGTTTCAAATGATCGAGTAGCCGACTGAAATCTAAATCCCCGTGAAATATTTAATCTAACTGGTTTCAATCGATGCATTTTACTATTTTCTGCTGTTGGAAAATGTTTTATGTAAGGTGCAGTGGGGTAAGTGCAGAAACGGGGCAAGTGCATTAACAGGTTCTTTTTATTATAATACGAGTGAAATTGTAATAGCTAATATGTAGTGAAATACTAAAAGTTAATACCAACTTGTTTAAAAAGCTCACTACTCCAAAACTAAACAACCTATCTTGATGCGGTAAAAAACATTTTATACTAGGCGTATTCACAATTCTGCTCTTGCCCCGCATAGCATATGAAATAATGCTTCAAAGTGTTTTTAACTACCGGTAATGCACTTGCCCCGAAAATGGGGCAAGTGCACTGTAGTTGACATTTTTTACAATTTCCTATCATAATGCAAATATACAAAGAAAATTGGCGTTCTATTCAATTTAAAAGAGTTAGTAATAACTGCACAAACATTTGATACTGAAAATATTAAGTATTTATATAACAGATTGAAAATATATGGGTTCAAAGTCCAACTATGCAAAAACCGGTCTGCACTTACCCCACTGCACCTTAATAGAAATTTAAAAGAAAATACTGTTTGGATTACATCGGTGACGTAGCAAGAAAAATGTTTTCGGAAGGGTTTCGTCCCCCCCCCCTCACAAAAATATTATTTCTTACCGTTAGATACCTATTGTTTGTGAAACCGAGCATTAATCAGATTCTCTGATATAAAGTTTCTGAATGGTTCATATGTTATTGGCTAGTTTTAATTACAATCGATAATCATAATTTAATGCCCGGTTTCACAAACAATAGATATCTAACAGTTAGAGATAAAATATTGGTTAGTCAGTCAGAACCCCTATATTGTTCTATATAAAAAGTTATTTCCATAGAAAATAATTTCGAAGGGAATAATTTTCATTAAAAAATCAACATCATGTAAATTAATCTTTACTCTGTTAATATACTAATTTCTGCAATGAAATATCCCTAAAATTTCTGTAAGGATTATCGAAAATCTTAATTAAAATATATCATGCAAATGAGGCAATTCCTAGGAACATGAAGCCAGTGTCTCTTAATCGCAGCCTACTTCATTCTATAGGATTTAATGCTACTATAAACAACTGAAAGTTGTTTTAGCAAGTTTAGAGAAATCTTCCTCACTCGCTGAAAGTTTTTCATTGTTTGATACGAGTTTTTCGGTTTAAAAATATTTTTTTATGTTTTAAACATCAACAGGTTTTTATTTTATTATTTTTTATGATTGTATTTAAGGCTTTTGTGAAGTGTTTTTAAATATATTTCTAATAAACATTGTTTTCACTTATAGCTAACATTTTCCGCTGGATCGAATAAAACTAATTAGAACCCTTCATATGTGACAGGGGGTGAAATATTTATTACTAAAAAAAAATCCCCATATAAATTTTTCAACCCTTTTGCAATCCCGTAAGGGTTCAGTTTTCGGGATACGAAGTAGCCTATGCCCTTCTTCGGGATGCAAGCTATCTCACTGCCAAATTTCATTAAATTCCGTAAAGCGCTTTAGCCGTAAACAGGTAACAAATAGACAGACTGAGAGATACACTTTCGCATTTATAATATAAGTTTCGATTCCTATATAAGATAAGGGGTTGTTTTATCCCCCTAATAACCCCTCTTCCGTAGTATTTTTCCCGCCAGATGTAACCAATTACAACCCTTCATATGTGACAGGGGGTGAAATATTAAATTTTTCTTATTTTTAGTTTTCTTTCATTATACAAAATCGTAAATATCTCGGCTCCTATGCGAGATAGAGGGTTGTTTTTCCCCTTCATCCCCCGCCACCGTAGTATTTTCCCGCCGGATTGAATAAAACCAATTACAACCCTTCACATGTAACGGGTGTTAAAATATTAATGACTAAAAAAAAAATTACACCCCCTTGCAACTCCTTAGGGGTTGAATTTTCGAAATACGAAGTAGCCTATGTCCGTCCTCGGGGTGCAAGCTATCTCACTGCCAAATTTAATTAAGATCGGTGCAGCGATTTACAGACAAACACACCAAAATTATTATATATTATTCCCTCATATTGCCAATTGTGTTTTAAACAAATTTCCCAAGACTAATTACAAACAATATACAGAAATAAACACTTACATAACAATGTACTACGTACCAGATAACATCCTGGTAGACTAAACCGACCTCTCGCGGATAATTTCAAAGTTACGACGGAGTTAGCGCCAAAAATTGCTAGCTTCATAAATCTCATTGCCCGCGTGACACTTGCAATTTAAAGTTAGCGATGGGGGGAGGGGGGGATGTTTAGAAAAAGAAGAATTACAAAACCTGTACCTGGCGGAGCATCGGAATGCAAGAACTATGATTCGTTTTACGACGACACGCGCTTTATCTGATCGAAGACGATCTGGGAGATTTAATGGAAATCGTAATCGTTTTTAAGTGTACTATTTTTATTTTATCGTTTCAAATAGGGGTACTAAAAAATTTTGACAGATTTTGTGAGTTTGAGTCAGGAAGCGGACATTCATTATAGATTAGTGTCAAATATACAAACTTCAATAATAATATTAATGATTTTATTCATAAATGAACATTACAAAAATGATATTAACTAATTTATTTATTAATTTATCAATTTCAATTTGTTCATAATAGGGGAAGGAGGTCTCGACGGTCTTAAGGCATTTGATAGTCTTAAAGTTAATGATGTAAGCTAATTTATAAAAAAAGTTGGAGTCTGTAAGATCGCGTATAATTTTTTATGAAACTTGTTGCTAAATATGTAAGTGACGTGTTGTGAAAATTTCAGATTTTTCTCGATGCTTGAACCATGTGTTTTATTGGACTTTAACCGTAAATACACCATTCTGCCATAAGAGTTAATTTAAAAAAAATAATAACTTTCAAACTATGTTGTAAAACATTTTGAAATTTTGTGTGGGTATTTAAGATTTATAAAGGAGTAACTTCTCCAAATTTCAACTATTTCTCGTTGAAATTAGATACCTTAAATAAAATAGACCATAGTCTATTAATTTTTGCCCGGGCCGGTATTAAATCCGACTCTGTCGAAAGAACTGCAAGAAGTATATTAATTAAATCACAACAACATACTCTCTGTACAATATTTGTTTCGTGGTAATTCTCAATAAATCCGATAGAGTGACCCACCCTCAATCGCGATGTTTAACATGAAAAATCGATTTAACGCCTTTTCGGGAAATTACAAACAGATAATAATAAGTAAACCAGGCTATCACGGATCTAGGGAAGGTGTGCGAGTGTTAACACTAAACCTATATTTAAAAATGCGTAAGAAATATAGATAAATACATTGATTAGGTCGTTAACTTTTAGTGGTGTACCTCAATTACTTAATTAAGTATTTATCATTGTGTTTCCTTTATCTTGTGTTGTTCTGATATGTGTTTTTACTTATTCATTGGATATCTTTATAGCTTTGTACTAGTTATTAATGTTTTATCTATAATATCTTTCTTTGTTTGCACGTGTCACTAAATATGTGACTATTAGATGCATTTATTGATATAAGAACTTGCCCTTTTTAACAGACCTACCTTTCTGCCCAATTTTATTCCGTTTATACGTCGCTGACTTTACGGAGCCCATTTTTGCGGAGCACACTGGTAACAATATCGGGAATTTCACATTTCAATATTCTCAAGAAATCAGAAAAAAACACAATAATAATAAATCAATCAACTTCTTAAATCTCCAAAACAAAATATTTCTACAATCTTTAACAAAATCCTAAATCTTTCATCATAATATTCATCTAATAATAAATATATCAATTTCAAAATATTTATATTTTGACAGACAATTACGAGATGAAAAAAAAATGCATAATATAACGACGTCACAGTTTAACTGACGTGTTAGGCAAACCTGTGGTTAAGTTGTACAACCTGGATCATTGCCAACTGTGCGATAAACTTGTCAAATCTCAGACAAATGGTCACTCTATTGTTTTGTTCTATGTAGGTAGGTTTTTGTTTTTCGTCACGGATAGGCAGACAATGTAATTTTAAACGGTCATTACCTAAAGAAAATATTTATACACGGATGCGTTTCTATAATTATCAGTTATAAAATGTTTAAATCGATTTGGCTATCAGATGTATTTTTTGAAGCGGTGTAATTATAGATATTTATGAATTTACAATAATTTAATGACACCATTTCTATGTATTTATTATGATTGCACACGTTTTTTTTTTGTTTAAGGTCAAAAGGTTTTAGGTAATTTCTAGTAAAGAGGAATTTATTCGATTTAAGAACGCATTTAACCCTTTAACGCCCGCCGTACACACTTGTGTACACCTCATTTTACAATTCCTATTACTTTCTATGGATATTAATTCACAATATTTCCTTAAAAATCAGATGCTAGTAGTGCAACAAACAAAATCTGTAATCGTTATTAGTTCTATGGATATTAATTTACAATATTTCTTTAAAAATTAGATGCTAGTAAACAAAATCTGTTAACGTTATTAGTTTCATGAGTGTTTAAACGTGTTTTAATTGCTGTATATGAATAGAGGCACGTGATATGCTAATATATTTTATCCAACTGAAGCATGTGATTTCGAATTTTGTTTAAATCATATGGAATATCTTAAATATACATATAATATGATTTTTAAATGTTATTTATCTAAAAAAATGATATCAGAAAAGCAGTCTCGCACAAAATAGGCATGTTTTTGTTTTCTTTTGGTCGTTAATGGGTTAAAAGCGAAAGTTAGTAAATTAAAAGTCTATCAATAAATGCTCTAAGCATTCTGAAATTAAAATGATTAACTCTGAAAAACAAGAGTCTATAAAATGTGTTTTATAAATAGATTTATAGGAAGTTTAATATGAGATTCTATGATCCTATACAGTATGAAGATTGTCCTTCGGATTAAACTTAATTGGGCTGTTTTTACGAGGTACCGTACAATTATGTTGTCTATGGATTTTATTCAATACAACCATAGACATAGAGCATGGACAGCGCATTCTGTATTAACAAAATGGTGTAACATTTGTTCAAAAGGTGAGAGAGAGATGCAGTGTAGTTTGGAATATATCTATCTCTTTTTCTAAAAATCTGATTGGTAACTTACTACAGTTCAGGGTAGTATTTCTGTCAGATATATTTTTGTATATCTATCTTGTGATTTTTGTGCAATAAGTTTTTTATTAGAAAAGTAAATAATATAAACAATAAACATACTATAATGGTTCATATTTCATCGAGGAAATTTAAAATATATATATGATAGAAATTTGCAAAATTACGAACGGATATTCCGGGAAAATAACATTTTTGCTACCAAAAATATTAAATATATATTAATAAAAAATAGTTTTAAATCAATTTCCATGTGGTTGCTCAAAATGGTGAGGTGGATTGCACTTACAAGATTTACTCAACAAAATTTTAAATATTTTTTTGGATATTAGGTTACATTACGAAGCTACGAAAAAAGAACAAGATATTAAAATTAGGTCAAAAAATTCTAAACTTTAAAAAAAAATCGATTTCCACCTCGGGTGTCACCCCCCCCCCCCCCCCAGTGACGCCACTGCCAATAGCCTCTATAACATTTGCTACAGGCCCCGCGCTGGCTAAATCCGGTACTGACAACTGTAATAATATAATTTTAGGTTATAATGTTTGCAAATTAACCATCAATTTTTAAATATCTAAATTTCAGAGCTATACAACAATTTTCCCTGATTATTTTGTTTCTTTTAAAAATCACGCGTTATTTTTCACAAATTATTTTTTTCCGTGTGGTATTTATATTTCATTATAAGGTATCTGCGGCAAATAAGGCCCAAAGTAACTTTTTTTTAAGATGTCAAAATGAAAAAATCATTTAAGAAAAGTTGGTTTTCATCTTTCTTTAGATTAATAATAAACCAAAGTTTAACATTAAATATAGCATTTTTAATTAAGGTGGGCCTTATTTGCCTCCATGACCTTACTCATTAAATATCTTCTAGATTCTTTGAACTACTCCTTATTTAATACAACTGTCATATTTTCATAATGATATTTAATTCTATGCATTCGTACAGTGGTATGTACAAAAACCAAAAACATGATGGATCGTTATGAGTATATATAGCAATAAAAATTAGTAACACGCAAATTTCACGGGGAGGGGTCTTTGGCACTGGGTTATAAATCGTGGAGCCGTCGCACTAATGTTGTCAACAACGGCCATTAACTTGAATTTATTTTAGATAAACTATTTGGAGGTAGCTTTTAGTAAACCTAACGTGCATTATAATGAAATTTTTTACGGTAATTTTTGTTTTAAATTGGATGTAAATAAAAAACTCGTAGTTGTATGATATTTTTATATTTAATAAGTAGAAGGGGGTGAAATAACTGGAACAACTTTTTTTAATGAAAGTTATCATAAAATAAATACTAATAAGGTACTGGCACCAGTTATGGCCGCTATAAGAACAAGGTTAACTTTTTTTGTGATTGACGGGCTTCTTTTTTGTAATTCTCATGAACTCTTTATTTAATCAATTTAATTACTAAAGGCTGCAAATATAGTTTCTTTTTTTTAATTATAGCCTTTTATTTTATTTATGTTTTTTCTCCAGTAAAGTAAAGACAGTAATGAGCACGCAGTGATGGACACTTGCTAATGATTACAAAATGATAAGTACTACGACCCAAAAGATATTAAAGAAAGAATCGTCAAATTTGAAACAATGTAAAGCGGTTGCTATGATAATACAACAATTAATTTAAATGTCCACCATTTTGACATCTATTGGCCAATTGTCATCAAATGACGCTGTAAGACAGTTAAATGTATATAGATTAATATTCAGAAATGGTAGTAATCAAATATCAACACATATTTCTAATTCAGTACATTTAATTAAAAATTTGCCATTACTGGTACCACAATATAAAAATAAGTAAGTACTTACACATCTCCTCTCCAAGGACCCAAGTCTCTGGCCTGGAATTGACCTCGACTAGCACCGTGGGCGTGCACACCAGCAACACCAGGAGATCCGCCAAACTCAAGTTCATCAGGAATATGTTGGTACTGTTTCTCATATCTTTAGTCTTGAGAATAACAATAGGCACCATCACGTTCCCGACGACCCCCAAGCACATGATGAGCACACAAAACACTATCGATATGTTGCGGATGTAGTTGGGAAACACCGGCACCGGCGAGCTCGAGTTGGTGAAGTTGCTCTGCGCATTGTCGGTAAGGTTGAACAGCGGGTCCAGCGTGTCGAAGTCCAGGCTGGTGTTCGTTCTGAACTTTAGGGTCGGTATGGTCGTCGACAGGATTGAAGAGATTGTGGAAATCATAAGGCGGCTGGTTATGACGCGGTCAGTTGTGTTTTGTTTTTTATTGCAGTAGTGGTGGGGATGTTACATTGGATGTTGATAACTGAAATGTAGAAATTATTTATATTTTTTTGTTTTGTGTGGACTGATATAAGGTAAATTTTTTGTATTAAGGAGGCAGACCAGTTAGAATTTTGAAAAATCCATTTTTTTGCATTTTCTCAAAGTAGAATATTTGAAAAGTATTTCAGACAAATGTCCTGTCCATAGACGATTCAGTGTAATTCCAAAATAAATTTTTTATCTGCATGCAAATCGTACTCAAAACTTTAAACGCGTTTTTCTCGAAATAAAATAGATACCCAGTTGTATTTTATTTCTTCTGATATTTCAAAAATATCTTTTTACATAAAATACAGCTTCTTGGATGCGCCACGTCATGTAATATTATTTAATTTGACTGAAATATCGCTGTTAGAAATTACAAAGAGAAATAAATCAAAATAACTTCACAGGAAAATAAAGATTTAATTAGGGCTGGTATAATTCTGTTAGTTTTGATTTAAATGGTGAATTATGCAATCTATGCCATTCAAACATAATAAGTTTAAATTTTTAAAGTTTACAAAGAAGTCAATATTTCTTATAGCTTGATATACAATGTATTCCAAGTTGATTAAGACATAGGAAATTTAACGTGGTGACAATTAGAAATGTTGTAGTAACCTTTGGTCAAATTTAACGATGTGTGATTGGTGCATTTTGAAATGCCGCCTCGAAACTAACTGATAAATTTTAAATTAATCAACAGAATTTTCTTTTCAACTTCAATAAAGAATAAAATACATTAATGAAATTAAAGTAAGCATCCTAGATAAAATTATAATTATATTTTTTAGCAGATATAGTTTGAAAACAAAATACTAATTACTATTTTATTAAATTTTGTGGCGGCATTTCAAAATGCACCAATCACAAATGGTTAAATTTGACCAAAGGTTACTACAACATTTCTAATTGTCCCCATGTTAAATTTCCTATGTCTTATCAACTTGGAATACACTGTATAGCTTAAACGGTATGTTAAAAAACGTAATTTCTCATTACCTACCCTATAGAGAGATATATTTTTTGGCAAGTATTCAACAAACGAACATTTTCTTATTGTTCTTCGACATTTTTATTTGTTCGACATAAATGAAAATCACTATTAGGTTTTTCACGCTCGATGCGCTTGCCTTTTTTGGCGATGTAATTCTTTATAGAAGAAGATGGGGATAATTTGATTTTATTTTTTCTTAAAAAACGATATCGTTTCTGAGAACAAATGAAACTAAAATAAAAACAATATATATAGACTTTTTATTGCTCGTTAATAAGATAAAGAAACATTTTAAACAATTCCATATACAATACATATTTTTATCTTGGTTTTCATATAACATTTCGTCATATAAGGTACTCACACCAGTCTTGGATATGACTCCAGTAATGACTATGTACTGAATTAGAAATATTTGTTGATATTTCATTACTATTTCATTATCTATACACATTTAACTGTCTTACAGCGTGATTTGATGACAATCGGCTAATAGGTGTCAAAATGGTGGACATTTAAATTAATTATTATATTATCATAGCATGTTTTACATTGTTTCAAATTTGACGAAACTTTCTTTTATATCTTTTGTGTCGTAGTAGTCGTAGTACTTATCATTTTGTAATCATTAGCAAGTGTCCATCACTGCGTGCTCATTACTGGTTTTACTTCATCCATTACTGGAGAAAAAACATAAACAAAATAAAAGTTTATAATTAAAAAAATTTATATTTGCGGACTTTGGTAATTAAATTGATTAAATAAAGAGTTACTTATTTTATTAGAAAAAAAGCAGCCCGTCAATCACAAAAATAGAAAACCTTGTTCTTATAGCAGCCATAACTGGTGCCAGTACCTTATTACAATAAACATGGAATTAACACTTTTAGCATAATTATAGTAAATGGTGGGCCAATAATAGACCTGAGTAATAAAGAAATATTATGTTTTGGGGGCTTTTTGAGGGAGCATATGAGTTACCAAAAAGTTATAAAAAATATATTGTATATTAATAAATTAAATTAAAATAATCGAATAAATTGAAAAACTATACGCTACCGGACACTAATACATGAAAATAGACTCGCATTTGACAAATTAAAAAAAATTTGTCAATCAACCGCAATACTTAAATTTTGTAATCATTTAAAATTTAAATTCACATCTTAAAGTTATGTTTCTATGTAAATATAAAACTGAATAATAAATTAATTTTTTTTTAGTTATATGGACCAAACATTTCATAAACTAACATTTTTATAGATGCATTTTATTTTTCTACATTTATATTGCTACTAAAACTTCTTATGTTTTACATATAAAATAAAAACAAACAGTTTAAAAAAACACATGTAGTAGATAGTTATTAAACTTTAAAATACTCAAATAGTTTACAAAATATTTTACATTATAAATTCTACCCAAGAACTAAAAAATAATATATTATAAAATAAATTTACACTGCAACGAAGTTCATAAAATTATTAAAATTCTTAATGATTTTAAAATGTAAATGTAAACTTTAATATACAATTTAATTAAACTTTAGTGAATAGAACATGGGCTTTATTTACCCCCACCCCTTTTACTGACCGCGTATTTACCGGAAAACTTTTTTAACCGTCACAACTTTATTCATTAATTATCTATGAATGACATTATACAAAAAAGAAAAAGGTACAACTTGTTGCATGCTGTAATATTAATGTACAATATTATGAAGAGGGTATTTTTGTAATTAAGATAATAAGTATATTTAAGCCCATGATAAATGGTGTGTATTTAAAGAGAATGGGCTTTAAAATGTTTTTTGAATTTAATGTTGAAGTCTATTTTTCATTCTTATCTACATCAAAATATAATGTACACTAATATAAGGTACTCGCACCAGTTATGGCCGCTATAAGAACAAGGTTTACTGTTATTGTGAATGACGGGCTTCTTTTCTGTAATTGTATATTACTAATAAAACAAGTAACTCTTCATTTAATCAATTTAATTACCAAAGTTTGTTTTTTTAAATTATAACCTTTTATTTTGTTTGTGTTTTTTCTCCAGTAATGGATAAAGTAAAACCAGTAATGAGAACGCAGTGATGGACACTTGCTAATGATTATATACAAAATGATAAGTACTACGACACAAAAGATATAAAAGAAAGAATCGTCAAATTTGAAACAATGTAAAGCAGTTGCTATGATAATATAATAATTAATTAATAAATTATACAAATAATTAGTTTAAATGTCCACCATTTTGACACCTATTGGCCGATTGTCATCAAATCACGCTGTAAGACAGTTAAATGTACATATGTAGATTAATATTCAGTACATTAAATTTAAAAATAGCCATTACTGGGGTCATATCCAAGATTGGTGCCAGTACCTCTTATGAGTTCTTATTTTTAAGAATCTATGTAAATTTTAATTTAATTAGCTGTTTTAATTAAACATTTAATTCAATTCTTATTCGAACTCGATATAAAAGTAAGTTATTTTCAGCACGAAACTTTCAGAATATTTTCATAATATTGAATTAAAATTAATGTGATCAAGACTGCTTTGTTAGTTTATAAATATTTTATGTTCTATTTTAAGTTCTCTTTTTGTTCAAGTTGTAAAACTTCTACATTGTTATGATATTTTTGTTTTATTACAAATCATAAATGTCAACTTTAAAATATACTTTATACTAAATTATATGGACTTTTTATTTGATCAACAAACATTGAATTGGTGGAAAAGAAATTAAGATGATAATATATTATTTTATTGAATATTTTATAAAATGTTTGTATACATACAGTGTATTCCAAGTTGATTAAGCCATAGGAAATTTAACATGGGGACAATTAGAAATGTTGTAGTAACCTTTGATCGAATTTAACAATGTGTGATTGGTGCATTTTGAAATGCCGCCACAAAATTTAGTAAAATTGTCATTAGTAAATTTATATCTGCCAAAAAATAGTATTATAATTTTATCTAGGATGCTTAAATTAATAAAATTAAAATTGAAAACAAAATACTGTTGATTAATTTAAAATTTATCAGTTAGTTTCGAGGCGGCATTTCAAAATGCACCAATCGCACATCGTTAAAATTGACCAAAGGTTACTACAACATTTCTAATTGTCCCCATGTTAAATTTCCTATGGCTTAATCAACTTGGAATACACTGTATAATTGTTTACGTAAAATCTTTTATGTGCTAATAATTCAACTGAATATAAAAGCACTTTTTATGAATTGTATAAAAAATATTTAATCTGAAATGCCAGCCCAGAAACTTTGTCCTGAAACTCTAGACGTTAATCACGTCAAAAGGGATAAGAAAACTACTTAATTTCAACACACAAAATATTAAAATTAAAAATATATATGTTACTAACTTACGCTCAAGCAAACGAAAAAAATATCCAATATCAAAAACCGAACAATTTTTTAGCACTTTTTATATCCTGCGAAGCGCCTTCACAAAACAATACTTAAAGGACAATTGATATCGAGATATCAATGACTGATTTTAATTTTTCGTCTCTTTAGTGATTTGTCCTGATTCACGTACAGTGTACAGTGATTCTTAAAATGTTTATTTCCATGTTCTTAAATTGAACTTATTTAGATATATTTTAGTAGTTTACAATTTAAAGGATACAGTGCATAGAATTTCACTAGATTTTTAGATAAGGTACTGGCACCAGTTATGGCCGCTATAAGAGCAAGGTTTACTGTTTTTGTGATTTACTCTTTATTTAATCAATTTAATTACCAAAGTCAGCAAATATATTTATTTTGTTTCTGTTCTTTCTCCAGTAATGGCAAAGGTAAAACCAGTAATGATGTACACTTGATGATAAGTACTACGACACAAAAGATATAAAAGAAAGAATCGTCAAATTTGAAACAATGTAAAGCAGTTGCTATGATAATATAATAGTTAATAAATAAATTATACAAATAATTAGTTTAAATGTCCACCATTTTGACACCTATTGGCCGATTGTCATCAAATCACGCTGTAAAACAGTTAAATGTATATAGATTAATATTCAGAAATGGTAGTATTTAAAATTTAATTAGAATATAGCCGTTACTGGGGTCATATCCATGACTGGTGCCAGTACCTGATATACTTTTTTTAAAGTGTTATTTTCAATATGCACTTCATTGTGGACAGTTTGAGGTACTCTGTATTAAATAATCGCCTCTCTCTTTCTTTTAATTGGCTATCGAACAAGTGTCAGATGCAGATGGAGGTGTTTATGATACGTGAGTGACCTAAATATTTCTGCTAATCAAAATTAACAACCAATTGAACTATTTTTTTGTAATTTTATTCAAATATGTTTTCAGAATTAATAATATATACCTACATGGCCTTCAATTGTTTTTTTTTTAATTTTATTAAATACATTTTAATAGGTTAGATTCCAAACATTATATTTACTTTATAAGAAATAATATCAAAAAATATTTTAATTCGAAAATCGAGTCTTTAAAAAAAATCGATATTTTTTCCTCGCTCTCTTTACGAAATTTGATAGTTTATGACCCAAAATAAAGCCCCCCACAATGATTACCCTGGGGGTCTTATTTCCCATTTAAATAACATGAAAAAATTATTCTTTAGTACTAATGGTTCATGATTCCAAGTTGATTAAGTCATAGGAAATTTAACATGGAGGCAATTAGAAGTGTTGTAGTAACCTTTGGTCAAATACGATGTGTGATTGGTGCATTTTAAAATGCCTCCACAAAATTTAATAAAATAGTAATTAGTATTTTGTTTTCAAATTTATATCTGCCAAAAAATATTATTATAATTTTATCTAGGATGCTTACTTTTATTTCATTAATGTATTTTATTGTTGAAAACAAAATACTGTTGATTAATTTAAAATTTATCAGTTAGTTTCGAGGCAGCATTTTAAAATGCACCAATCACACATCGTTAAATTTGACCAAAGGTTACTACAACATTTGTAATTGTCCCCATGTTAAATTTCCTATATCTTAATCAACTTGGAATACACTGTATATAGTATTATGAGTTATGCATATTACATCTACAAGTTTTTAGCAAAGCAGTTTTAAATCAGCAAGAATTTGTTTATATTATCTAACAAACTTCCTGAAAGAATAGAACAAAAAATATATAGTTCATTAAAAAGAAGACAGAAAACTTTAAAATGCAACGAAACAGGAAGAAGTGTATATATTCTAACATACAGTCCAGCACTTCCCACTTAAATCTACATCTTTCAACTTTTCTTTATAATAAACTTCTCAATCGTATCTAGCGACGTTGTTCAAACTAATGCTAACATTCAAAAACTCATTTCATCGCACTAAATAAATGCGTCATTTCTCCGAAACACATCACAAAGAAGGTACAAGGAATCGGTGAAAATAATATTTTCAGTTCGATTTATTTTTAACAGATATCTTGAGGCTTTCGCGGTGATTTTGGTATAGATCCTGGCTTCTGGGTGTAAGCCACGTCGATGTTATCGGTCAACGTTTCATCACACATTGCAGTGGACATCTTCTGATTGGCCCTGAAGATGTCCACTGCAATGTGTGACGAAACATTGGCCGAAAACAGTTTTACTGTGATTAATGCAGTAATGGTTTGAAAACGAACGATTAACTAATCGTGGTTAATTTTGCTTTTAAAATACATAAATAAAATCAGAGCTAGATAATAAGGTGGGGGGGGGGACTTGAAAGTTATCCACGGATTCTCTTGTCTTATGTCCGCTAAAGAATTTACTTGGGTGCAAATGCAAATTTGCATCCAGCTAACGCTATTTACTAGGTGTCAAATTGTTATGAAATTGCTCGATATTTTACAGCAGTGGTAATAAATGTATAGTAATGTAAATGCTATACATTTTATAAGGTACACTTGGCAGCCCTTATTTTAAGTCGCTGATTGTGCTTATCGCGCATGTGTCAAGGTTATCATATGTACGATTTCATTCGTTATATCTGTGAGTGTGTTGTCATTTATATTTAATACCTAGTAGATAGCGTTAACTGGAAGCTAATTTGCATTTGCACTCAAGCAAATTATTTATAATACGGGTAATATTAATTTAAATATTGTTTTTTAAAAAATTAAAAATATTAATTTGTTGTTACTAATTGTTCCTTCTGGCTAGTAAGACATTGTTTATGTGCTTTTTAAGGGTTGAAACATTTCAACACAATCAATTTTTTTAGTCTTTGATAAAATAATTATTTAAATTAATTGTAAGTTAATAATTCTTCAGTGAGTGAAACAACAGTATAAGTGGAGAAAAAACGATTTTTTATATTATATTTTATCTCGATATTTAAATTAAACTAAAAATATCACCATAATCTCTAATCGTAAATTAAATTAAATAGAAAAACATAAACCACCAAATAATTATTACCAGATAAAAAATGATATATATCTACTTAATATTTTATCTAATCTTTAAAAAAAGATTGATTTACAACATGGATAATTATTTTATTTTAACATATGGGGTCTCTTTGCAGAAGAATTTGATATTTATTTAAATCAACTTCATAAAATTTACATAAATAATACACCTATACTTTCCTCGTGAAAACCGCAATAAAATCCGTTCAGTAACTACTGAGAAAATCGTGCACATACAGATAGACAGACAGACGCGGCGTGGCAGAGAACTTTGTTTTATATTATAAATAGATAGCAAAAATATGCTATAGGTACTTAATTAAGATTTAGTATTTAGAAAAATTTCTAATTTCGCTCAATTACATATATGATAATAAATAATAACAAAACTAGTTTATATATTAGGAATATAAACAATTATTAAAAACAGCCCTTTATTAGGCAACTTATAATATGTATGTATACAATACTATGGACTTCAGAAGTCGTCTGCCGTCGTAAAGGTCAGAATCGCTCACAACAGATTCCAAAAATTAAGACAAACATTTAATAAATTAATTTTGTATCAAGTTTAACATATTTTAATATTAAAATACAGAATATCAAATATTTATATGAATACTATAAATGAAGAGTACTTCTTTCTCTAACAAATGAGTTTCAAAATATCTGTCTTTGTTTGGTACATAGAGAAATGATTTAAATATTATAATAATCAAATGGAAGGAGCCTACTAAGTTTGTGATAAGCGAATTTGAATGAAAACTGAAGGACCACTTCTGTACGCGATTGTATATTATAAAACACGATATTGTAAAGAAAAAAAGTATATTATTTGCATATAAAATCTTATACAAATAAATCAATATCTTTCAAATATACAGATTCTCTTTTACATTTCCCTGAAGATTTAATGACTTTTGTATGATGAAAAGGATTATTCAACATAATACACAAATATTATATCTCTGTGTGTGTATGTGTTTAAAACATTCATAGATGCTCTGTCATTCATCAGTTTGTTTAATCTATGGTTTCTAAAAATATTCCATCTGTAATAAACCTGTTTTGAAATTCTGTGTTTTCTAATCGATCTTTTCACAAAATCATTCGTTAATGAGATCTGTTACGCCTATATATTGTGGTATTTTTGTTTTCGAATACTATACATTTATAAAAAGAATCTTCAGTATTTTTGTTATCGCGAAATTGAAGTTTTAAACAGAAAAATTAAAATATAACATGTTATAATATTTGAAGAATCCATTATGATACAGTTATAAAATTTGATAATCGGTTTAGTATTAATAAGTGTTATCGATTTTCAGAATTAATCAATAATAATTTAGACAAGAGGTGAATGCGGGTAATTTTTAGGGTTCCTTAGTTTTCTACGGAACCCTTATAGATTATGGATTTTATACCGATTAAGATGAAATTTGGTATACGGACGAAACTGGTAACCCAAAAACAAAAATGATAAGATTTTTGAAAAAAAATGCAACAAAAAATGTTATATGACCTTTTGATTCTAACCCTTCAGTGACGATATATTTGCATTCAAAGTTGTTATCAGAGCGTCCCCCCTTCTATTTTCTAAATTAAAATGCACTTTTATAAGAGCCCTGAAGATGTCCACTGTAATGTGTGACGAAACGTTGGCTGATAACACGACCAAATCGACACGGCTTACACCCAGAAGCTAAGATCCATATCAAGATCACCGCGGAAGCCTCAAGACTTGTGTATTTAAGTAAAAATTTAATTTAATTTAATTTTTTTTACATCGTTGTAAATCATCCTGTATAACTTGATATGATATACAGCTAGTCGTTTTTGGCTCTGAACATCTTACAATTCAGTCAATCTTTACGAAGAATGCATCTACTCTAGTTTATTCATATTTCTTACAAAAATGCAAGAAAACTTTATTAAAATATTCATCGTGGACTTGATGAAAACCAGAAAAATATCAACAAAAAACATGTCTTTTTGATGTCTTAACTTACAAAATTTGCATTACAATATTAAGGAAAATGACTATGCAGTTTTTTTTATATCCGTTGCTTACGTATAAAAAACAGAAACGCATTTGTACGCATTTGCAGACAATTTCTTTTTATGCAGGGGAGCGATGAAGACAAATATTTTTTGTATAAATTTCCTTTTAGAACATTACCCAAATGGTACAGATTTTTACCCTGTAAAACATGAACTGTTGTTTAATGTTTAAGGGCTTAGAAAAATGTATTTAAATTTATTCCACGTTTTTGACAGTTTGATAGTTATAGTAAAGCTTCAGTAATTCGATATTTGGAAACACAACAACTTTGAAAAATTATATTTTTAATTTGTTAAAGTTGAAAATATTAAACAGATAATTTAATCAATTTTGATAGTTTTGACATAGAACTACGTCTTTCCCGGAGATACTAACAATAACGAAATATGTCAAACTTTGAAAGCTTATACCTCCGTAAACTAATAAACGTAGATATATAAATAAAACGTCAATATATAGCTTATATAGTCACATTTACAATAAAACTAGTTTTAACCCTCTATAAGGCAATCCTTAGATACAGTAGCATAATAAAGTCACGCTAATTTAGGATTTTCTATATATATGTATAAGTCGATCTAATTAATCAATAATACAATAACTGTGTCTGTTTGTTCCGAATAAACTCGAACACTACTGAACCGATTTGGATGAAACTTTCACTATTATAAAAACCAAGATTCTATATTTAGTTTAGGTTAGACATTAAATAAAACGACCAAATGCGTGTTGGGCACGCACATGATAGGTTTTCGTAGTCATTACGATTTATAAACAAGAGTTATTTCAATTTTTTTTATAAACTATTCTAGTGTTCGTTATAAATTTCATTGAAAGTACTAATTAAAAGCTACGTTCTGAATTTTTTTCAGATTTTTTATATTGATAGTTTAGAAAATAGAGGGAGGGGACGCACTGATCACGACTTTGAACGCAAATATATCGTGACTGAAGGGTTAAAATCAAAATGCCATATAACATTTTTTATTGCATTTTAGGAGACCTATGGATTAAGTGAATTTTTTTTTTAATATACTTTTCAGTCTATGGAATAGGGGGTCCAAAAAAAATTTTTTTTTCAAAGCTAACGTGCTTAGAGTAGCCATTTGCACGGATATCCGTCGATTTCCTAACTTGCGGATAAAAGCTTATATTAATTAAAAACACAACTTTTATCTAAAATAATTAAAAAAAAACATGGCGTCATAAAAGTTAGTGGATCTGATTTTATTACCCATCACGTTTTTTTAATGTCAGAATACTATGATAAAACAGGTTTTTTCACCCAAAATAATCAACTGAATTAGTCATAACAGTTGCATCTTAAAATACCAACCCTTTCTACAATAAAATCATTAAATTTGTCCAGCCTCGATCAAGTTTGTAAACTTCAAACCAGTCCATGCCCCAGTTTTCAAAGTTCCTATAAAGATATCACCCAAAAAAAATTAACAAGTTTGCGGTGAAGAATGACGTTTTTAATAAAACAGTCTCTAGCTGATAAATGTGCCCCGTGATGAATTGGAATTTTTAAACTTTTATAAAGGCGGTAATTATATTTGAACATTGGCGAAAGAGGTGGAAAAATATAGAGAGGGTTGAATTTATGTTTTAGAGAAAAGAGTTGGCTTCAACAAATTATTATCATTTAGACAGTGAAATTATAATACATATACATATGTATTGTTACATTATTGTATCTATCAAGGATTTTGTTCAGGGAGGTGGGGGGAAAATATTTTTTTAGGAACTAATTTATCCTCCCCTTCCTATTAACAAAAAAAAACTAGTTATGAAACACCTTAAGTTCAAGCTTTTACTTTATTAAATAAATTCTTAATTTTTAATAAGGGAAGCATATTTTGTCAAAAAACTAGTTGAGTTCAAGCTTTTACTTTTAAAAATAAATTCTTATATATTTATATAGTAACTAAATGATTCTACGATTTATTTTCTTGTATTTTAGTCGATATTTGTATGACGAGTTGAAGTTCATTGCAGGAAATTTCACTAAAAAATTTCGAATTTTTGATTTCGTTAAAAGTATGTTTATTGTATAGAAAATGACGTGAAAAGTTGTTTGTTTCAAACCGCAGGTTTGTATCTTAAACCGTTCTTAAGATATAGCCTCTCAAAGTTTTAGTTTTTTCAAATTTTTGGAGAAAAAAGGTCATTACTTTTGAATGTGTGGTCCGAATTGATTTTAGTTGACGGTTTTGGAATCAGCGTGTCAAAATCTATATAATGACATGTATAATACCTTAAAACTCGAGAAAAAAAATTTCGCGAAAAATCGAAAAAATTCAAAGGGGTATACCTTAAAAAAATGTCGATTTTCGACCAAAATTTTTTTGTCGGATTTTAAAGTATTATACATGTCATTATATAGATTTTGACACGCTGATTTCAAATCCGTCAACTAAAATCAATTCCGACCACGCGTTCAAAAGTTATGGTCTTTTTTTCCAAAAATTTGAAAAAACTAAAACTTCGAGAGGCTATATCTCGAGAACGGTTTGAGATACAGACCTGCGGTTTGAAGCATTCAACTTTTCACGTCATTTTCTATACAATAAACATACATTTAACAAAATCGAAAATTCTAAATTTTTTAGTGAAATTTCGTGTATTTCGTCATACAAATATCGACTAAAATACAAGAAAATAAGACGTTGAATCATTTAGTTACTATATAAATATATAAGAATTTATTTAATAAAGTAAAAGCTTGAAATAAAGCTGTTTCATAACGTTTTTTTTGTTAATAGGAGGGGAAGATTGACAAAATATGCTTCCCTTTTAAAATTTCACGCCTCGCCACTTAGAGACGAGATCAAGAAAAAGCTGTCGGTTGTAACGAAACGATACTTACCTAACTCTAATCTAACCTTTAATCGGAATGTAGGCCAAAAAGCACGACTAACATCCAGAACCGAAACACATTCAATAAATCCTGCGAGTTCAACGATTCCTGAAATATAAAAAATCAACAAAAACAAATACTAAACTCCAAGTTTACTCACAAGGAAAAAAAACACACGAAAAATGTACATAAAAGTGTACACTTAGTGTAACTAACGTGTGTTCGGAGTGGTTACACCCCATAAAACTGGTATCTGACAATACCCCCGCCTATCAAACCCCCTCCCACCTAAACATCGGTATCTCAGACTGCCCTGAACACGCGTCAAGATGATTCTGTAATAATACGAGTTGTTATCAAAGTAAAATGAAGAAAAAAAGGAGTCCTAATCGAGGTTACCTTTTGGGTGGTGTGTGTGGGAAGGGGTTCTTGTACATGTAGGATAATTTAGTCAATGATGTGCTTGAACACGTCAGCATGATTGTAAATATGCGAGCTTTAAGGCTTTCGCGGTTGTCTTAGACTAGAAAAGGTTGGATTTGAATGAATTAAGGTTATTTGAACATAAGAGCAATGTATTGATAAATTTTTTTAATAAGTATGTTATTTATGGATAGCTTATATACATATTTTACTATTAAAAAAAATATAGGGTTTTTAATACATTTATCAAAAGTTAATAATTTTATATAAGGTACTGGCACCAGTTATGGCCGCTATAAGAACAAGGTTTACTGTTTTTGTGATTGACGGGCTTCTTTTTTGTAAATCTCATGTTACTAATAAAACTAGTAACTCTTTATTTAATCAATTTAATTATCAAAGTTCACAAATTAAATTATAGCCTTTTATTTTGTTTATGTTTTTTGCTCCAGTAATAGATAAAGTAACACCAGTAATGAGCACGCAGTGATGGACACTTGCTAATGATAAGTACTACGACACAAAAGATATAAAAGAAAGAATCGTCAAATTTGAAACAATGTAAAGCAGTTGCTACAATAATATAATAATTAATAAATAAATTATACTAATAATTAGTTTAAATGTCCACCATTTTGACATCTGTTGGCCGATTGTCATCAAATCACGCTGTAAGACAGTTAAATGTATATAGATTAATATTCAGAAATGGTAATAATCAAATATCAAGAAATATTTCTAATTCAGTACATTTAATTAAAAAATAGCCATTACTGGGGTCATATCCAAGACTGGTGCTAGTACCTTATTTATTTACATAATAACAATATGCGAATTTACTCTTTAAGTTTTAAAAGATTTTTAAAATGAGATTAAAAATATAATATTCATTGTAAAACATAATTCTTCAAATACGATATTTTCCAGATGATAAAATTAACATTACAATGTTCACAAAAGTGGAATAAAAATTAGAAATTTTATGAACGAAATCACAAAAACTTTACCCATGTAATTTTCTCATCTGTTTTTAAATATTTTAACATTTTACAACAAAACAAAAATGTATTAAAATACTTTGCACGACTTAATATACATATACATAATGTATATTTTTTGATATAAATATTAAAATTCTGAAAATCGATTTCGTATTATTTCCATTTAAAAGATAAAAAATATTGGCTTATTGTAAAATATATTCTACTTCCTAATTTTTTTATTCTAGAATTTTTGAAAATCATTCAGAAGTAAGTCCACTTACAGGGCCGTAACTAAAGGCTCGGGTGCCCCGGGGCAAGAAGTGACTGAAGGGCCCCCAGTTTTTGCAAAAATAAAAATTTTACAGTTATCAGTAATTATTTTAATTTTAATGACTAATTATTAGTATAATTTATTTATTAATTATTATATTATCATAGTAACTGCTTTATATTGTCCATTATAGTGTCCATTACTGCGTGTTCTTTACTGGTTTTATCTTTGCCATTACTGGAGAAAATCATGAACAAAATAAAAAGCTGTAATTTAAAAAACAAACTATATTAAATTGATTAAATAAAGAGTTACTTGTTTTATTAATAACATGAGTTCATGAGAATTACAAAAAACTAGCCCATTATTCCAAAAAAAAAAACGAAAACTTGCTCTTATAGCGCCCATAACTGGTACCTTTACTCTCTATGTTAAATTTCCTATATCTTAATCAACTTGGAATCCACTGTAAAGTCTTGGCACTTTACAGAAACGGTATCCGTCAGCGCTTCGACCATGCAAATCTATTATATGTGATTCAATACAAGTGGCATTTTAGCTGCGTCGAAACGCAGCGGCGTAAAATGCCAAGTCTTAAGTCGCCATCATTTAATTAAATTACGTATAACCAAAATACAAACTGCAATAAATTAAACGACGAAATTTTTAGTACACAATTAAATTTGATGATAATAAAACAATTTAGCGATAACCTATCTTAAACTGAATTCAATATACTGCATTATATATGTTAATATTAGTAACATTGTTTGTATCAGTGTATGTTATCGTTACTCATTTCCTATTCACGAGTGTGTCTAGTTTGGGTGGTTTTGGCATAAACTGATTATTCTCTAACAAGAATGTCGTCAAATTGCCAAATATTATTCGCGTTGCGTTTTTTCTTCCTACAGATGTCGTGTTTTAATTTACAATGATTAGTGATTTGGTGTTTTTGCACATTGTTTGTATTGGATTGTTAGTATCTAGTTAGTCCAATAAAAATATAATAGATAGGTAAGTCTTCAGTGTATTCTTAGGTTGATTTTTTTTCGATAGGTTTTTTTTGTATGCAATTTTAAAATTGTAGTTCTTATAAATTATTAATTAATTAACTAGAGTTATTCTTTGGTTAGTTTTTTTAGCTCTTATTTTTGAATTGTCTATTTTTTATAGATGTCAAGGCTGTTTTTTATCTTCGACATATTTTACATAATTGTATATTTAACTATTTATAAAATTTAATTATATTTTTTATTTTATATGCAAGTAATTAACACGATATATAAATCAACATTTTACCTTATTTTGTATTTAAATTTCATAAATAGGGTATCCATCTTTATATTGACAGGGCACACAAATTACTAGTTACGGCCCTGAGTACAGTATTTCAGTTATTTATTGGAATTAATTATAAGAAAAACATTTACATCATTCATTTTACTTAATTAATTAAATATAAATAGTTTAATTAAATATTTCTAGAAATATATAACAATTTATAAGATTTTTTTGGGAGAGGGGAAATTATGTTTAATATAAAATTCCCCTTATAACTATGGACAAAAACAACTTTATCCTGGGTTTCCTAGATAATTTTTCCAGCATGGGAATCTCAATAAATAAATTGGTTCAATGAAAGTAATTATTATTTACAATTCTACATAAAAATCGGAAACAAAAAGTACCTACTTTGACAAAAAAGTTATAGCTATTTAAAGAATTTCAGAATTTTCTAAATCACATGGAATTTTTTTATTAAGTAATACGCACCCCTTATTTTCGAATAATTCATCTCATTCAACCAAATCTGTATCTCTTAAAGATACTGAGATCCCCATGCATTATACAATAAAAATTTAAAAAATCATGCTAGAAAATAATTAAATATCATAAAAATAAATCTTACGTACATAAATTCATAATAAAATGTCCTCAAAACTTCCATGAAAAAAAAAAACAATCCACCAACTAAACAAACAAAAAACTATCTATAATAACAAAAATACAACAATCGACTAAAAACCAGCACACTATAAATTGTCCGTATTTCAACCAATACAACAATAGATTAATTTGAGGTAGGTTGAGAACGTCGCGATAGTTACAACAATCGAAAAGACGCACGCCTTTTGGCTGCGTCCATTGGCCACGCGTTGCGCGACATAACTGAAGGAATCTGACAGCTAGAGTACGCGGACTAAGCGCCGCCGATGTTCATTCACTTGCGCCGGATAGAGATGAAGACATGTAAGATTATGAAGAGTTAGAGAGAGATGTATGATTAATTGTATATATATATGTATAAATTTTGGTTAATGTATATGACCATATTGTTTTAATATTGGGATTTTTTAAGGTCAAAAAAAAAGAGAATTTAAAAAAATTCTTTTTAAAAACACATACGTGCATTTATTACATAAAATAGCTATTTTTTCGAATGTATTACCATTCTTCTTCAGTGCATATTTTAGTACAACATCTACAAAAATAATATCGACATAATAGAAAAAATACTTATACAAATTTCAAATTAGAAACAAAAACACAATTATTCTACTTACAATTCAGTCAGTACTGATTAATCATCATTTAAGTAAAGAAGGAAAAAAATAAAAATAATAAACATTTTTTTAACTTAAGCAAGAATACCTTTTAAGTTAAAAAATTAAAGTATTTTTTCTATTATGTCGATATTATTTTTGTAGATGTTGTACTAAAATATGCACTGAAGAAGAATGGTAATACATTCGAAAAAATAGCTATTTTATGTAATAAATGCACATATGTGTTTTTAAAAAGAATTTTTTTAAATTCTCTTTTTTTTGACCTTAAAAAATCCCAATATTAAAACAAGAGTATTATATGTATAAATGTATATACTACCGGTTAAAAGTCTTATATACCATACAAAATTAAAAAATTAAAATTAAGTAAATCGAATATGAAATGTAGTATTTTAAATTTTATTGATCAAAATATCAGCCTATTTAGTAAGGTTATGGCTACTATAAGAGCAAGATAATTTGACGGGCTTCTTATTTTTGTAATTCTCATGAACTCATGTTACTAATAAAACAAGTAACTCTTTATTTAATCAATTTAATTACCAAAGTTTGTTTTTTTAAATTATAGCCTTTTATTTTCTTTATGTTTTTTCTCCGGTAATGGATAAAGTAAAACCAGTAATGAGCACGCAGTGATGGACACTTGATAAAATGATAAGTACTACGACACAAAAGATATAGTAGAAAGAGTCGTCAAATTTGAAACAATGTAAAGCAGTTGGTATGATAATATAATAATTAATAAATAAATTATAGTCATAATTAGTTTAAATGTCTACCATTTTGACACCTATTGGCCGATTGTCATCAAATCACGCTGTAAGACAGTTAAATGTATATATGTAGATTAATATTCAGAAATGGTAGTAATCAAATATCGACAAATATTTCTAATTTAAAAATAGCCATTAAAGAAAAAATTATACAAGCTGTTATATATTCAATGTAACCTTAATACGTCTCTGTACTTACATGTCTAACATATATTTACAACTATAGTAACATTCGATTTTCTATATGTAAATATTGAATCCTATAAACCATTCAAAAAAAAAAGAAAAAACTCAAATCAATTTCGATTTTAACATATGTTAAAAACGAGAATTTGATTTGCAGACATGTTTCTATATATTGCAATTTAATATTTTTTTATTTTTCAAGTTTCTAAAACAAATATGATTCGTGACAAACGACTACAGAATAAAATATGTGAGAAGAGGAATTTAAAAACGTTATTATATTCTACAACTACAAAATCTTAATAGAAATAAAACTGTTTAGAAGCCAAATCGATTAACCAATTACTAAAAAAAAGATCATAGGAGGTATTGGCACCAGTTTTGGATATGACCCCAGTAATGGCTATTTTTTAATTAAATGTACAGAATTAGAAATATTTATTGATATTTGATTACTACCATTTCTGAATATTAATCTATATACATTTAACTGTCTTACAGCGTGATTTGATGATAATCGGCCAATAGATGTCAAAATGGTGGACATTTAAAATAATTATTAGTATAATTATTATATAATCATAGCAACTGCTTTACATTGTTTCAAAATTGACGATTCTTTCTTTTATATATTTTGTGTCGTAGTACTTATCATTTTAGCAAGTGTCCATCACTGCGTGCTCATTACTGGTTTTACTTTATCCATTACCGGAGAAAAAACATAAACAAAATAAAAGGCTATAATTTAAAAAAGCAAATTATATTTGCGGACTTTGGTAATTAAATTGATTAAATAAAGAGTTACTTTTTTTTATAGTAACATGAGTTCATGAAAATTACAAAAAAGAAGCCCGTTAATCACAAAAACAGTAAATCTTGCTCTTATAACGGCCGTAACTGGTGCCAGTACCTTATCTGGTTAGAGCAATAAATAAACTGCGCTGGTCGGCACAAGACTTTTTTATACATCATGATACAGTTGAAATTACATAAGTTAACACTTTCTGCTAAGAAATTGAATATAAACTACATTATATTAATTGTTATTTTTGTTAATGTTTGAGATATATTTTAATTCTATTCTGTGATTTTATTTCAAACGTTTTTATTATATAGTACTTACCTAGTTTAAAGCTACACACGAGAGTCACCTAACTCTCGTCTCATCTCTAATACATAAAATATCTGGTTATAACAATACAAAACTTTAATTGTGTTGAGTTTTTCAAGAATAAAAAAACTGAAAGAAAAGGAATTTGAAAAATTTATTTAATTGCCCAGCTCAACAAGAAATAAGTTATTGCATATTATATATGATACAAGTATGTAGCTAAAAGTATGTACGTTTAATAGAATATAATTAGAATTCATGTAATGTAATTAAAAATCAAATTAAACATGAAGAAAAATCTTCACTTTCATTTTTAAATACTTAACAAGAAATTAAATATTGTATAAATACATTTACAAAATACTTATATGCTATGTATGGTATGTATGCTGATTATAGTAGAAATTAGTTATTTAGAACTGTTGTATATCGAGATATACAGGATGAATAAAAATTATATAACTTTAGAAAAAAAAATATTTTCTCAGAAAATATATTTTGATTATTTTCAAATTTGGACTATGGAACCAATATTTACCATAAGTATAAAAATATATAGGGTGCTATTAAAAAAAGCACGTTAATGACGTCATATCTCTCAAGTATTACTTCACTTAAAAAAATTAAACTAGTAATATTGTGGAAAATAATTGAATGTGTTTTACAAAATTTATATTTCTGGACGTAGAATCAATATATCAAAAATGATTAACCCGGTCATTCCTAAGTATACAAAAACAATTCGTGTAATGAAACCAAAAGTAAAATAAAATAATACACTAACATGGTATGGATATTGTATAGAAAAATCTTCACTTTCATCAAATTTATAGACTTGTTTCTGTAATTCTTCTATTTAAGGTTTACCGCTTTCTTTTGTTATGTAGGACGCTATAAGATATATGTGTACAGCCTATATACTCTTATGTATTTATGTACTTTCTGGATTTATTGTATACATGTACGCATTACGTGCACCAGTGGCGTGCATTGGATTTTTTCGGGGCACCTTTTTTTCTCGAGACACGAAGTCGTATAACTGGAAATACAATAAATGAATGTAGAAATATTAGATTATTATATTATGTAATTATTAATACTCATTCTAAACTTATAATTAATGTTAATAATTAATAATTAATGTCTATCTGTCTGTCTGTCTGTCTGTCTGTCTGGGAGTCCGTTAGTATGCTTATCACTCGAGAACCACTTGTGTTTTTTTAAATTCATAGATATATTCTTTGCTCAGGTTTTTGTATATGTTTTATTACGGTAGGTACCATAAGGGATAAGCAGTGACGATAATAGTAAATCAAGTCGGAAAAAAGTTTGCCGCCAGCGCGTTCTTTTGCAATACGCTGCCTAAACCGTTAAATATTTAACAAGATAATGTATAAACTATATTTTTCAAAAATCCTAAACAATAATTCCGTAGTCCACGCGAGCGAAGCCGCGAGCACAGCTAGTGTAAGATAAATTACAGTGTTTACTCAATGTTGTTGTTTAATGTGCAGTTCAGAAGCTAATACAACTAGCTAGTAAGGCAAGATCTATATTAAATATAAGCGATAATCCATACTTTTTTTTAACTTTTGTTAACTTATTACGGGTAAACCGCTTAACAGATCTTAATGAAATTTGGCAGAGAGGTAGCTTGTATCCTGAAGAAGGACATAGGCTACTTTGCTTCCCGAAAATTGATTAGATATAAAAAAATTCACGCGGCGACGAAGTCCGCAGGTAACAGCTAATTTCAATATATAAATATTTTTTCGAATAATATTAAATTATTTTTTGCACTAAAACATATGTAAATTATTGTCAGAATATAATTACCATGGCATTAGACAAACCTCGGAACACAATTATGTGCTGTATTGTTTGTCCACTGAACATAACTAGTTTGTCCCAGCGGGTGTAAAAGAGAAATTAAAAACAAAGTTTTAAACAATCCAAACCAATGATTTAGTAGGCGAATCTTGTAACATACGTAGGAATTATAGTTTATACAAATACACTGGCCCGTCTTAAGGCATTTGGCAACTTAGGGGCGCATATACAAGCGGAAATACGCGAAAACGTGGCCAAAATTCTATAATTTGTTAGTCAGTTCAGTCGGAATCTAATTAGAATATGCTCATTTTTAGGAAGATAGAAATGTAAGATATATGTATAGACTATAATTTTAACATACAAAATATATGTTTGTACGTCATAGATTTTGGCCACGTTTTCGCGTCTTTCCGTCTGTGTGGGGCGGTACAAAACACAGATTAAAAGGTTTCTATTACAATAATACATTTAAATGAAGACTAGAGATGCTCCCGTAAGAGTTGTGACAGCGACGCCATTTTTAGCTAAACCGGCGGTGACGCGATTTATTAAAAAAAAATATGCCAAGTAAATGCACAGTGCTACTTCGTGTTAATGTCACCAAAGGTAGTTAATTATTGAACAATTTAAATAAAAACCGATAGTGTTTAGATAAATTGCCTGGAATTGGTTAACCATTTCACAAAGCTTCTCGTATCTTCGATATTGCGAGGAAGCAATAATAATATGAAGTAAGTATATTTAATGATATTAATTGATAGAAAATACTGCTGTGAGTGAGATTTGGATACTACAACCAATCAGAAATCGATTCGGGCTGTCAGAACTCTTTCTATGAGTATCTCTATAGCAATCCTGAAATAATTTCATTTAGTTAAAATATTTTGAAAATATAAATTATTCTAGTTTTAATTATTAATGTTTTTTGATTTTAACGGGGAAAATTAAAAAAAAAAACACTTCTCGTAGATGATAACAACCCATGAAAAAGTAAAAACTCAAATTTAAAATTGACTCTGATTACCCCCTTCTCAAATAAACCACATACAAATATAGTAACGAGTAACTGTTTTCATGATATTTAATAATATCCATGACAGCTAAATTTCAGTAATTAATTAGCACCGATTAAAAATATTATCATTTTAATTTCGTAGAATTCATTTACATTAAAAAATGTTAATTCTAGTTTTTTGCAAATGTTTTTTTCAATCCCACTGATTTTATCACAGTAAAGGCGGTGTTATTTTTAAATTCTCTACTTGCATATATTATCATATTACTTTATTATTTTATGTATATCTTTGCGGTACTTCTGTTATAAATATCTACAAACAAGATTTCAATCTCTTTGGTCGTTATTTTTAAATTTTTAAATGTACAAAGTTATAAATGTACCGGAATTTTTGTAAGAAACTTCAAATCAGTGTCCATGGCCCCCACAAAGGGGGGGGGGAGGCTGACAGGACTCTAGCCAGGAATTCCAGGGTCATTTGATAACAATTAGCAAAAACATAACATATAAGGTACTGGAACCAGTTATGGCCGCTATAAGAACAAGGGCTTTTTTTTGTAATTCTCATAAAGTAACTCTTTATTTAATCAATTTAATTACCAAAGTCCGCAAATATAGTTTTTTTTTTTAATTACAGCCTTTTATTTTGTTTATGTTTTTTCTCCAGTAATGGATAAAGTAAAACCAGTAATGATAAGTACTACGTAACAATGTAAAGCAGTTTCTATGATAATATAATAATTAATAAATAAATTATACTAATAATTAGTTTAAATCTCCACCATTTTGACACCTATTGGCCGATTGTCATCAAATTACGCTGTAAGACAGTTAAATGTATATAGATTAATATTCAGAAATTCTAATTTCTAATTCAGTACATTTAATTAAAAAATAGTCATTATTGAGGCCATATCCAAAACTGACGCCTATTCGAATAACTTTTGGAATTTTGTCTCGTAGCACCGCAATATCTAATAATTAATTTGAACAAGAAAGGGTTAACATTAAACAATTTTACACACACGCACATGACTACAAAGCATTTAACAAGGCTTGGATACTCCACTGGCAGAGTTTGAATATGACGCTGCCGCCTTAGTTGAAACAATACGACAAACATGATGTTAATCTTCACATAAATACCTTTACGCTAGCTACTCAATCTTAAACATATATCTCTATAACTATGTGGATATTAATGTATATGCTTCTGGGTACAGATCACGTCTTCTTACTCACGGGTAATTGGCGATAATTTAGTTGTTCGTTGTAGTGCTAAATCTAGAGAATTGGGTATTCTAAAAATCAATTTTTGATAGATATACAATAATATACATATTCCGATTTTTTATTTAAAATATCTGAAAAAAAATCTTAATATTATTAATTTTTTATAAATAATAAAGAGGCTTATAGACTCGGCAATTACTGAATCGATTTCAATGCGGTTTTTACCAATAGTCAGATAATTTTTCTACCCAAATTCGTGGCATTAATATTTTATGAAAACCTAAGATTTAATATTGAAAACTAAAAAAAATCTTTATCAAGTTGTGTTTTGTTTCCATGATGTCACAGCATACCACTGTCATTAGACGTTAGAAGGAAGTTAGTGGAAATAAAGAACTTAAAAAGTCAAGGTGCCAGTTGGTACATTGGTGCAATTTTTTTTAAATTGCGAAAAGGCCCTACAAAAGGAAAATACAAATTTTTAACTAAAATTTTTTGGGTATGTTGAATGGGCATGTTATATTAACCCGGGTAACACCGGGTCCAGTGCGTTAGTTATTTATAAGAACATATTGTGTATATTTTTTAAGGTGACATACATTTTTTTACTGATTTATTATATTCTTTAATTAGTAAAATTAAATTAGTAAATAAACCAAACGATGATAAAAATATTTTTTTTCCTAAAACCCGAAGAACAACATGAAACTATTATAATTTATATAATATGGATTAAAATAATAAATATATTCTAACAGACTTTGTCGATTTTCAAATTTTGATAAGCAGAGTTTTTCCAGAAAACAAAATAAATATCTCAATATTTCATTTATTAATCAATAAATCAAAAAACTTTTTTTTATATCTCATAGTTCCTATATATATAATTATAATACAAAAACAATATTCTATCTTACATATTTTTAACATTTTCCTTAATAAATAACAACTGGCTTATTGTATTCTCGGCTTCTGGGTACAAGCTTCAAGTACGAGTTATTTAAAATATTGATTTGATTCTTCAAAATACTTCAGAATTAGGTATTAGAGAAAATTTATATTTATAATTTATAATGTAGTAGTTAAAAATCATCAATATAAATTTGTGTGATTTGAAAAATGATAGAATATGAATAATATCTAATAATATTTGTATTCACGTAGAGATATTTGTAAAAATATGTCAAGAGCCTGGCGTAATAAATAGGTTCTGGCAATTTTAGTAGACCATGTGTTTTTCTTGTAGTTTAATTATTTTAAAACGATGACATTTTCAAATCCAAGAAACTAGGTGGGTGACCCTTACCTTTTCAATAGATAATAAATTTTGCAGTTTGTTAAATATGATTTTATATATTCACACATAAATTTACCTTTAGGGTTATTTTGGTCGTTATCTCTTCCAACGTTTCGCCACACAATAAAGTGGATATCTCTTAACATCTTTCGCTTTTTAAAGTTTTATTATTATTGAATATTATGATTTAAAATAAATGTATTCTGCTGTATATGTCCCCTTATGTCCACTCCCTACCCCCTCAAAAAGGAGAATTATTATTTATTTTACTTGATTATTCATAATTCTGAAAAATAAATAAAATTAAACAACCTTGTCCGATTATTACTGTATCAGAATTTTCTCTTAAAATAAAAAACAATTTCTTTAAATTCTTACACTTTCAATGTCATTCACAGAACTCGACAAAAAAAACCTCATTTCAACCTAACTGAATCTTATAACTATTTATATAAAATATATGTTTACATTTAATCAGAAATACTGAATCATTTTTTATACTAAGTAAACACACGAATACAATAAAAACTGTATCTTTAAATTATTTGGCACGTAAGCTTCCTTTCACACTGTTCTATTTTTAATACACAGAAATGTATCGGTATCAAATTTTATGAATTTGTAATTTAAAATCAGTAACAATATGGTATATGTATACATATAAATATTTATAGAAAAATTTAATATATGCAGGTACTTTTATGGTATTATTTATTATTCATAGATATATTTAACTATTGTTAAACATATGTTATTACTTTCATTTTTATTCACTAAGCATGTTAATATACCAAACATAACGTAAAATAAAAAAAAGACATACACGAAGTGGATTGTTTGGAGCCCATTTACAAGTGCATTTTTGAGTTAGAAAAAAATATAAAAATAGTGTAATATTCTACTAATTGAGATCTACATTTTGACACCCCACTTGCCGAGATATAAAAATAAAATAAATCTATTACGCCCCTCCCTATTATTCCAAAATTTAAAATGATATTGTTGATTTTAGTATTTGTCGTTGATAGTCTCATCAAAGCCTCGATACCAAATTTTTTTCAGATTTTTTGAGCTAGTAGTTACCGAGTTAGAGGGGGGGACAAAATAAATTACCGCTTGGAGTCCCCTGCAGGCACCATTTTTGAGTTAGAAAAAAATATAAAAATAATGTCATATTCTACTAATTGAGATCTACATTTTGACACCCCACTTGCCTGCCGAGATATAAAAATAAAAAATTCTATTACGCCCCTCCCTATTATTCGAAAATTTAAAATGATATTGTTGATTTTAGTATTTGTCGTTGGTAGTCTCATCAAAGCCTCGATACCAAATTTTTTTCAAATTTTTTGAGCTAGTAGTTACCGAGTTAGAGAGGGAGGGACAAAATAAATTACCGGCGTGACGTCAAAAATGCGCCATGACACTTGTGAGCGTTTTGGCGTCAAATTCAAAATTAGTTTTTGAAAATTAGGCTAATAAACGTGTTAATAAATTGTAGATCACCCGAGTTTGTCGTACATCTCGAGGTTCTACTGTATTCAATTACATAAGGTCACAAAATAAGGCGGCTATTACACTATCAAATAAATATGTCAAAGATCTTTGATAAAGATTTGATCATATTTCTTTGATAAAATACGTTGTTTTATTACACTACATAAAATATTTGATAATGTTTTCTCAATATTATCTAGGGATATTTTCTTCTTTTTTGGTGCCTTTTGAATATTAGTGCTTGGATATTCGTCAATTGACGCTATCGAGGTTTGAATTTACAACCGTATATTGTGGTTTTTATAATCAATAAGAAGATTATCATATAATACTGGATTTTGTTGATGTTCATATATTAATAATTATGTAACTGTAACTATCAATGATAACCTGGTAGTCGCCATTTTGTTTTTAACGTCAAAAAACTTTGATCAAATATAAGAGACTGTCAATAACTATGATCATAGAAATATTATGAAGGTAAATATTATAAAAGTTGACTTATTACACTGTCATATTTCTTTGATCAAAGAAATTTTATCATATTTCTTTGATAGTGTAATAGTCAAGACGAATATATTATTGTCGAGTTTTTATTTATAGTTAAAGGGTTACCGGGTTATCCAGGGTATAATAACAACTGATAACGCAAACTTTATGTTTTCGATTTAAATTTATTTGTAAGGGTCACTCGTATATTCTCCTAATACCCACCAAATTGCCCTTTTACTGAATGATACTTGAAGATAATCGATTTTAGTTAATAAATCGGAAGATTCCTTTGTGAGAAAGTGCATTTTTCAATCCGGTAGTGAAAAGTAAGCATTTTCTTTTATTAGGTCTGCGATAAAGGAACAAACTCCGCACCCTTATCAGATATTATGACTTTGGCGAAGGGGGAAAAGAATAGAATAGATTCATATGCCTGTTTTAATTCAGTAGATAAAAGGATCGTTTTTTTACGATGGGCTTGGATGTAATTGAAACGGCAAATTGTTTTAGAATGGTATAAAAAGTTATGACTGAATTAAATCATTTTTTTTAAAGACTTCCGCGGTTTTTTAACTTCGTTATGTTTTGCTTCCTCGCAATTTCGATTGTTTTAAAATGAGACAAAAAAATTGTTTTCATGAACCACTGAACCGATATTAATGAAACTTGTGCGAATCATATTTAAGGAGGAGGGGTATATTTATTTTTTTCAAGATATTGAATTTGTGTCTGTCTGTCCCCTAAATCCTTGTCACACGCATAACTCATGAACCACTGAACCGATATTAATGAAACTTGTGTGAATCATATTTAAGGAGGAGGGGTATGTTTATTTTTGGATCATACCCCAGTGTTGGACTCTTGTTTAATTAAATGTACTAAATTATAAATATTTGTTGATATTTGATCCCCACCCCCCTAACAGAAAAACAAAGAAGGTCGTTAAATACTAAGTAATCAATGGTAAATAGAAATATAAAAGTACTTTAATTTTTGCCAAATATGTTTCACGGGCCCCACGCGAAAATTCAGTGGACCCTAGTTTAGGAACCGCTGACCTACTGCACATTTTGCATGAGGTTTAACAACAATATTGACACTTTGTCTACAACGTACTTGTAAATCCGGATAGACAAATTAAGTATAACAGGTGTTGTTTCATATCTATGCAAATAAACTAAAAATGTAGTACATTCTGATAGAGTACATGGTTCTTATCAAATGTGTGTGTGTGTAAGTGTAAGTGTGTGACCATATTTAGGTTATTTATAAAATTCATTATCTATGTAGCAGTCATTATAAGGTACAGTTTGTGAAATAAAAAATAAACAACTTTTAAATTTGTATTATACAGTGTATTCCAAGTTGATTAACATGGGGGCAATTAGAAGTTTTGTAGTAACCTTTGGTCATATTTAACGATGTGTGATTGGTGCATTTTGAAATGCCGCCACAAAATTTAATAAAATAGGAATTAATATTTTGTTTTCAAATTTATTTATTATATATTTATATAGTAACTAAATGATTCTACGTCTTATTTTCTTGTATTTTAGTCGATATTTGTATGGTGAGTTGAAGTTCACTGCAGGAAATATCACTAAAAAATTTTGAATTTTAGTTTTCGTTAAAAGTATGTTTATTATATAGAAAATGACGTGAAAAGTTGTTTGTTTCAAACCGCAGGTCTGTATCTCAAACCGTTCTCGAGATATAGCCTCTCAAAGTTTTAGTTTTTTCAAATTTTTGGAGAAAAATGGCTATAACTTTTGAACGCGTGGTCGGAATTGATTTTAGTTGACGGATTTGAAATCAGCGTGTCAAAATCTATATAATGACATGCATAATACCTTAAAACTCGAAAAAAAAATTTTCGCGAAAAATCGAAAAAATTCAAAGGGGTATACCTTAAAAAAATGTCGATTTTCGACCAAAATTTTTTTGTCGGATTTTAAAGTATTATACATGTCATTATATAGATTTTGACACGCTAATTTCAAATCCGTCGACAAAAATCAAATCCGACCACTCGTTCAAAAGTTATGGCCTTTTTTCTCCAAAAATTTGAAAAAACTAAAACTTTGAGAGGCTATATCTCGAGAACGGTTTGAGATACAGACCTGCGGTTTGAACAGTTCAACTTTTCACGTCATTTTCTATACAAAAAACATGCTTTTAACGAAATAAAAAAATTTAAATTTTTTAGTGAAATTTCCTGCAGTGAACTTCAACTCGTCATAGAAATATCGACTAAAATACAAGAAAATAAGACGTCAGGGCCCTAAATAATAATTTATACACCTCCTACATCGATAGCTATGCCCCTACCTTGTACATATAACAAAACCTATTAATTATTATTTTAACAAAAACAAAAAACTTTCCCTAACTATAGAAAATTATTTGACATGTATGTATACATATATATGTATGTAGATAGATACATTATTTTTCTTTTGTTAGAAAAGTTTGCCTATCCCTTCACTACACATAGTTTCTAGAGTTGTTCAATATATCCATATAAATCTTTTTATATGGATATATAACGTATCAGAGCTGCATCAGAAAATGCAAGATGAAATGAAACATAGCATGTTTACATCTAATAAAGAACATAAACAAAGAACCATCTTTGATATTGTTTTATTGTATTTATCTTGATATTTATACTTCCAAGGGCATTACCAAAATAATAACACTAGTTGGTATATATATAGTTTCCAAATTGTTTTCAGAAGCTAACTGTACAATTAACTTAGCAAACAGTCGAGAAAATCAATGTTTTTATAAGGAAAATTATAAGTATGTACATAGCTGCATAGGAAATACAAAAGTAGTTACCAGCTAATTAGAAAATAAACAATTATTTATTATTCTAAACTGCAATTGATTTTTTCGTCCCAAATCATATTAACGTTATGAAATATTAAGTGTTCCCTGTTTCATAGAAAATATCTACGTTCCCTGAATGACATATAATAATATAAGTTATAACTTATAGCCTTCGATTGTCAACAATCAATAATCTAAAATCGAAATAACGTACTTTCTCTACTTGCATCAATAATATAACACCGACAATCAATTAACTTCATACTTATACATATTTAAAAATACTTCATTGTTAAAAAGTTGGTATTAGTAGACCCTGACATACCGACTTCAGTTACAGCCGTCAAAATAGTTAACAATGAACAAACTTCGTATATGTTTAAAAATACTTCATTGTTAAATAAAAATATCGATACAAGTGTACACTGACTTATCGACTTCAGTTATAACTGTCAAAATCGATCATACCAAATACCAACGATAACTAACAATGAATAAACTTCGTATATGTTTAAAAATGTGTACTTCATTGTTAATGAAAAATATCGATGCAAATGTACACTGACTTATCGACTTCAGTTACAACCAATAGTAAGTAATGATCAAACTTCGTATTTATTTCAAAATATTTCATTGTTAATGAAAAATATCGATGCAAATGTACACTGACTTATCGACTTCAGTTACAACTAATAGTAAGTAATGATCAAACTTCGTATTTATTTCAAAATATTTAATTGTTAATGAAAAATATCGATGCAAGTGTACACTGACTTATCGACTTCAGTACAACCAATAGTAAGATAATGATCAAACGTCGTATTTATTTCAAATATTTAATTGTTAATGAAAAATATCGATGCAAGTGTATTAGTGTACACTGACTTATCGACTTCAGTTACAACCAATAGTAAAATAATGATCAAACTTCGTATTTATTTCAAAATATTTCATTGTTAAAGAAAAATATCGATGCAAATGTACACTGACTTATCGACTTCAGTTACAACCAATAGTAAGATAATGATCAAACTTCGTATTAATTTCAAAATATTTCATTGTTAAAGAAAAATATCGATGCAAATGTACACTGACTTATCGACTTCAGTTACAACCAATAGTAAGTAATGATCAAACTTCGTATTTATTTCAAAATATTTCATTGTTAAATAAAAATATCGATACATGCGTACCCTGACTTACCGACGACGACGTCATAGACGACTACTATCGACATACCGCTGTGAAACGCAGAAAACCAATACTCTGGATTTACTTAAATTGTTTGTTATGTCCACCGGCATTTTGTGCCACAGTAAAGCGAAACCGCAGGCCACTCGATCCGATCTGTCCACAGCCACCTTAGACCGCCGCACCAATATGTGTTTGTACTCTACCAAGAATATTTTTAACTGAAATTCTATATCCTGATTATTTGACATGTTTTCGCGTGTATGTGTATAGCTTTTTCTTTGCAAATAGAAAATATGAAGAAAATTGTGGATAACGACATGAAAAATATTTGTTTGGAATATAATTGTAATCGATATTGTAAATCGTAAAATGAGTTTTTTTTTTAAATTCTACAGATATCTATGCGAATAACTTACAGGGGGGGCGGGGGGTAGATTTTTTTTATATCCATTACTGGAACATAAAACCAATCTATCACATAAGAAGACATATTCTGTTGTTAAAAAAAATACCTACAATTTTTATATCATGATTTAAAAAATCCTAAAATGGATACAAACAATATTTTGTCTTAACGGCAGTCCTGAGAATATAATATGTTTTATCACAGCAATTTCAGATAGCCACCAATAGTTGTGTATTTCTTTGAATCTATTGGATTGTATTAGAAATGAAAATCTTATTGAAATCACCAAATTATAGACATCAATAAATAAAATTATGTATGAAAATGTGCATATGTCTATATTTAGCAAGTATTCCCATAAAAAATATTTTTCTCTACAAAATATGATTTTATAAGAATACCAGGGCCGGATTAAGGTAATGCGAGACCCTAAGCTACAATAAAAAAGGGGTCTTTAATAGATAAATCAAAAAGTTAAACTTGTGTTAAAAATTTTAAATATGTCAAAGGATACACTACAAAATTGTAAATTTTATTTTTCTTTATGAAAAAACTATATTTTGGTAGAGGGATTGGGGTGCAGGGGGCAGAAAAATCTTCCTTCTAAATGTAGTTAAATATAAAATTTTTAAATTAGCTGCTAACTAACAAATACTTATTCGGCAACCCAGAAAACCTTTAATAAGGTATTAGCTGAGATACTAACTAATCAACTTATTTGTTGATTTATCAATTTTAATTTGTTTATAATAGGGGAAGGAGGTCTCGACGGTCTTAGGGCATTTGATAGTCTTAAAGTTAATGATGTAAGCTATATTTTTTAAAAAAGTTTGAGTCTGTAGGATCACGCCAAGCTGAGATATGAATTATTCAACTTATTTGTTAATTTATCAATTTTAATTGACATTTTCGGTGATTTTTTAACATTTTTTTAGGGGGAGAGAGGGCGGAAAAATAAATCTCGCCCCGGGCGCCAGATTTGCTAAGGCCAGCACTGACTGTCAGGGTTACGTATAAGAAAGCCTCGTGGCTCTCATGGAATATATTTTATTATTAATGTTAAGTAACCAAAAATTTATCTACAAAAGTTGTAGGGAAATTCGTCAACTTACAAAAGTATTATTTGCAAAATTATTGTCATACGTTTACGAAGATAAATCAAAAAATCCCGAAAACTCAGTAATAGGCTTACGATCCTCCCAAAAAAATTGCTGTCTACCCAAAATACACAGTTGGCCTTTTTTACGCTAGATTAACTATATTCGTACTAATAACAAACAAACTGATTGAAAAGTTTGAAAACTTCTGAAACTCCAGCCCTGTATTTATATTTGTACACACAAGAACATTTTTATATTCAATAAAAATATACCCAAATCGATTATACGACAACAATATTGGCTATTAAATGAGTGACGGTCGAGCGCCTATAAAAACTGCGATGATAAATTAAAATAAGTGCGGAAACGTGTAAGAACCTTACAGAAAATATCATTAGTGATAACAGAGCGTGTATATTTCATCACACTTCATCGCCAATAAACACAATCATAATTAAGGCATTGGGAGGGGGTGTAATGTCTCACCGTGTTATTATTATCATCTAGATGTATCTTCTGTTCCTTATGTACTATAGACCATATTTGTTGTTGTAAGTATCTGTCCTTGCACAGTTCGTAACATAGGTACTCAAGAACTTTTTGTTCTGAGATGTAGAAATATTTCATTTTTATAGTTTTATGTACACAGAAGTGCACCTAGAAAAAATTTGAGGGGAGGAGGATTTTTTTATAATTAAATATAATTTTCATTATTTTTTTATCTATCATAATAGGCATGATTCCTAATTTTTTAAAACTATTTTATGATGATCTTACGTGTCTCCTATTTCCAAAAAAATAATTATTTCTGCAGAAAATAAATAATTGACTCTTTTAAAACGAATTTTGATTTTGACGCCAAAACGCTCGCAGGTGTCATGGTGCATTAACTCCTCACCGCTTTCAATAGATTAAGATCCTTCACCATAGAGTTCAGAAAGGACTCCGATGATGATAGCATTGCTATTGAAACACGTGTAAGTCTAAACTCTTACAATTTTTATGGTTAGGGGATTTGTATTTGATAAGTCATAACCATAGTTTTTGTCTGTTGTTTGTTATAAGTTATGATCATCTTTGGGGAGGGACTTCGCTCAAGGCGCCAAACTAATTTATACTTGATCTTGAAGATAAAAACTATAAAACCATAAACACCTAGTAATTTCCCATCATTAAATTCAATAACTAAAAACACGCTAATAAAAATCATAGCACACATCCTACCCCAATTAAGCCGCATCTAATTCAACTCAATTCAACACGAATCCAACAAAATTACAGCACTCAACACGTACCCAAAACAAAAAAAGAAGAATAATTACATACATTCAACACTTGACAACAATCTCTTGTAGAGAAAAAACAACTCGTGTAGAAGTGTATGTTTTTTATATAACTTGTCCGAATCGATAAAACGCACTATTATTCTGCACCCGACTGGTGCACCCCCTCCCCTGCGCCCCCGTGGACTCAACGGCCTCTCCCAAAACTCAAAGCGACTCGACAAAGAAACAATATAAAAACGTAACGCATTTTTCCCATTTATCCACTTGCAGTCATCCATATTTCCTTTTCAGTGATTTCGTCCGGGATTCTTAATAGTTTTAAAACCATATTTCAACGTCCTTTTGATAAAACGGGTTAGATTTGTTTTTAAACTCCTCATCCTCCCATCAGATTGGTTTCTACAAGTTACAATTTTTTTACAAATTTTTAATAACATGTCCAGACTGACTGATTCACCATCGCCGAGACGAAACCGCTGGACCTAGAAACGTGAAATTTCAGGAGTGTCTTCCTTTTATAACGTAAGCACCCACTAAGAAATGATTTTTCGAAATTCAACCCCTACGGGGGTAAAAGTGGGTGTAAAAGTTTTAATTTTATTTCATCTCCTTTCACATATGGAGGGTTGCAATTAGTTTTATTTGATCCGGCAGGAAAATATTACGGGGGCAGGGGTTTTAGGGGGGAAAAGAACCTCCTATTTCTCATAGGAACCGAGATATTTACGATTTTGTATAATGAATAAAAAGCAAAAAAATAATTATTTAATATTTCATCCCATTTCATGTATGAAGGGTTGTAATTAGTTTCAATCGATCCGGCAGGAAAAATACTATGGAGGGGGTTTTAGGGGGGGGGAACAACCCCCTATCTCTCATAGGAACCGAGATATTTACGATTTTGTATAATGAATAAAAAATAAAACATAAGAAAAATTTCATATTTCATCCCCTGTCATTTATGGAGTTGACAATTATAAGGGCGTATATTGTAATGTAATTTGTTATGTAATTATGTTGAAGTCAACAATGGAAAAGAACAAAAATAAATAAATAATTATACATGCATTTTTTACGTACAAGCGATTATAAAAGTTGATAATATGTTTATACTTTTATTTATTAAATGTACAATAGATCTAGGTTGAAAAAACAATACAAATGTTGTAAACAGGTTGAAATACCGACAATGAAATGACGTTAATGCCCAGTTGTTTAGTACGTCATCAGATCGGTTAACGCTATATTACCTGAATGACGTAAATCTGGGTCTTATTGTTTATTAAATAGAAGGAAATACACATAAAAAATACATATATATAGGTATACATATTTCTCATTCATCATTCGAAAGATAATAAAAACGAATAGATTAATATGGGAATACGAAATCCCCCCCTGTAAAAATTACATTTAAAATGCAACGAAATATTATATCACACTTTGAAAGCTTATATCTCCGGAACTAATAATCGTAGAGTAATAAATAAAACACCAATAGATGGTTAATACAATCCCATATATTAAACACTAATTTTATTATTTCATTCTTATTAGAAAAAGATGTAACCTGAAAAAAATGCTGTAACATTTCTTCAAAACAGTGAGAGAGATACGGTGGCGTTTGGGATATATCTACCTCTTTTTCTAAGAATCTGATTGGTAGCTTACTATAGTTCAGGGCAGTATTTCTGTCTGATATATTTTTGTATATCTATCTTGTGATTTTTGTGCAATAAGTTTTTTATTAGGAAAGTAAATAATATAAACAATAAACATACTATAATGGTTCATATTTCTGATAGAAATTTGCAAAATTATTCCGGGAAAATAACATTTTTGCTACCAAAAATATTAAATATATATTAATAAAAAATAGTTTTAAATCAATTCCCACGTGATTGCTACAAAATGATGAGGTGGATTACACATATACAAGATTTACTTAACAAAATTTTAAATATTTTTTTTGATATTAGGTTACGAAAAAGGAAGAACTTAACCTCTTTATAAATATCTATGAATATTTTTAATGTTCGTGGCCAAGAATGAAATAGTTACACTCCTGTTTAAAAAAAAAGGACAAGTATATTCCAAACCTGTTTCTATCTCTTTCTTTTGACACGACTCTGCTTTCGAGTCAGATGCCTGGTCCATTCTCTGTCTATGGTTTTAACAATCCTTGCTCCACAAAAAGCCAATATACTTCCGGGCGCATGGATATCAGGCGCTTTGTTTAGTCCCAAGAGAAGCAAATGCATTTCTTCACAAATATATAATACACGAGATAGCATTCCACCCCACATCGACATGTGGACAACATTTGTAATTGTTATTATTTACAAGCCCCGACAAGATGAAAGCTGATACCCGACAATTAATTTCCAGAATGCAGTTTTTGTGTTTGTCTTTTGTTTATTGTTTGCCTTTGCTGTATTGTGGTACCCCTGAGTGTATTTTGATTTAACTTTTGTATGGATGTTATTTGTTTTTTAGTATATAGTCAACAGTAATTTCATGTTTGTTTTGTATTTTAAATAATAAAGGAACTGTTTTATGAAGTTATGTATAATAAAAAAATGGGCCTATTTGAAGATTTATTATTATTATTATTATAGGAAAATGAAGATAATATAATATACAGGTTGTCCAAGATAAGCGTCAAATACAAAGAGATTTCCTAAACGGTAAAAGATACAGATTCGGGTAAGGAAGGTATGAGTATTACTACATAAAAAAATATTAAGTATACCCAAAAATCTGAAAATTCGGAATTTCTTAAAATGGCTATAACTTTTTTATCAAATTAGATAGGTACTTTTTGTTTTCGGTTTCTTAAAGTATTTTTTGTGGAAAAATGATTGGCGTATTTAGAATTTTTATATCACTTTTAGTTTCCGAGTTACAAGTTCGTTTTTTAGTTTTTCTTATGGGCCACTAAGTTGGCTATAGCATATTTTAATGTGTTTTTTACTCTAATTTACAACAATATGTCACTTGTTATATTTATTTTCGAAAATAAGTCGAAGTACTAAATATTACTAGTGATATTTATAAAATATTTTATTACAAACATTTAAGGAGGCTATGAAAAACAGAAACTGTTAAACAAAAATCAAAATAACAAATGAATATATGAAAACAATAAACAAATGACAATGGAGAAAAATATATTTTTTTGATCGTTACATCGAGACTCATAACTTTATAAATTTTTAATATTTTTCAATAAAAATTAGTATTGAATAAGTTGAATATATACTTAATAAAATTATCCTTTACCCGACACTAAAATAATTAGTTATACCTGTGTAAAAAATTCGCAAACATTGACAATTTTTTTACCCGTCACAGTTTTTTTTTTTTTTAATTATAATATGGTCCTAATTCCTAAACAATTAACTGTACCCCTCCCCCAGACGTGGCTTTTGCTTCAATAATTCTTCTTGTCGTATATATTTTAAAAGCATAGATTAAAGATGTAAATCACAAAGACAGGGAAGATTAAAAGGGCTAAAATTAAGATTATTAAGCATTGCGCGTGAGACAGAATTCATCATCGTCTTTTAATTAATGTTCTCCAGTGGTCGACTTTCTTAACAGCGTCGTGTTTAACAGAAATAAACGACTTGTAACACAATCTTAGGTTAGGTTAGGCAGATTTGTTCAGAGGCGGTGGAACGTTAAATTAAATTTAAATATAAACTATAGGCAGTAGCGTAGCAAGCATAATTGGCGCCCCCGAAAATAATAAAATAAAATATAATAATAATTTTATAATAAATCTGAATTGAAATTGGCGTGACTATTAAATTTTCAAACCGCAGATATGTACTTCAAACTGTTATCAAGATAAAGCTTCTCAAAGATAGTTAAGTTTTTTTCAAAATTTTAATGGAAAATGACCGGTTATTTAAATAAAATAATTAATCACGCACGCTCACAATTAATTCTGTTTCATACATGTATATAGGTCGTATAAGAAAACAAAAGTAAATATATGTATTTATCTATTAATTAGTAAGTAGTCTACACAGATTGATTCCAAATCACCGTTCATAGACTACTTAAATCGACTAGTACCACTTGTGTAAGTCTTATTCCTGCCTGAACTGTCGATACTTCCTCATCAACACTCAACCGGACATTTCTGTCAACCCCGTTAACATCTGGAATGGCTTTGTGGGGAGGGGCAGCGACCCATCACAATTTTCCACACAGCATATCGTTCGTTGACCCTTGGGGCGTAAATGGCTTTTGATTTTTTTTCCTTTCTCCTCGTGTAACGACCGCCACGAGTATTCTCAGTTTTTTTAAAAGAAACTTCTTCCCTTTTAAATGTGCATTGTTGAACAACATAAAAAGTGTATAATTTGATTGTTACTTTTATTTTAGTTCCGATATTTTTTATTTATTTAATATTAATAATTATAAATTAACATATAACAAAAATTACAGATATAAGACTATAAAACTCTTCGTACGTTATTAAAACGAATTAGTTATAAAATAATAGATGAAAATATATTAACAATGGTACATGAAAAGTGTTTTATATCGAAACGTTCATTTGAAAGCTTTATCAAAAGTACATTACATATATGAACCAAAAACCGACAACAAATAAAATAAAATTCGTATTTATCGACACTTTCATATTAGTACTGTCATCTATCGGTGTGTAGAGGAATCAGCCGTACCTTGCATGATGTACATAGATGTAGAAATTATCATAATATATGATTTTATATTTTAATTAATTAAATGAATTGTAACGGTATGCATATTTTTAAACGTGTATTTAACCCAGATAACTATATGTAAATTATTATGTATGTAATCCACATTTACACGTTCTATTGTTGAATAGTCCATCGATGAGATTAATGAAATAAATGATGCATGGAGATTTAAAATTCATCGATGAATCCGATACATCAATCTCATCGATATGAATTTTACTTGGAAAATTAATACACAGGTGTTGTGAATCTGCCTTTTCAGTGATGAATAGAAGAACTTGAATAGATTGTAAATAAGATAAATACATGTAAATCATCATTAACTGTAAACACCGATGTACCAACGTGGAATCTTGCAAAACAACGCATGCGCATTGTTAGCCTCGACGTGTGAAAACATTTTTGACGTGTACAGTTCTTATGCTTTACAAGCTTGTTGTGTTTAGGTGCTAAAATAGTTCTACGTTTATATTTTAAATAATTATTTCTAAAAGTACACAGATAAAATGGCTCCTAAACAAAGAATGCGTATAGCTAACGAAAAAGCAAGCAAAAATGTCACATTAAGAGGGAATGTACCTAAATCTTCAGTAAGTAATTTTTCAATTAACATAACATATTGTATACGGTGTACGTGATACTTATATTTTGGTGACGGATTGTTGTGAAAGTATGGGAATTTAATGTAATATTGTTATTTGTCTGTAATATGAACATAATTTTGCAGCCATATGCCAACTTTTACATGGTTTATATGAACATCTAACCATGAAATTTATTTTGTGGTTTATATTAAGGATTAATATTTTAATTGTCAATGTAATATGTTTATTGTGACTGAATCACTGTAGATTTAGGCTTGATTAAATTTGTGTTGATTTATTATTTTAATTTCAGAAACCACAAGATGAGAACTATCCCGTCGGACCATGGCTTCTTGCACTTTTCATTTTTGTTGTATGTGGGTCAGCAGTTTTCCAAATAATTCAATCGATCAGGCTTGCGTAGTGGACCTCCGTTTTTTATGTTGAACTCAAACCTTACTTTAATTTTAAAAGAATACATTTTATCTGTAAATTATTTATCGAAAAATATTTGTTGCTCAGTTTATTTCTTCAATATAAGGAAAACCGCTAGATATACAAAAATATATAAAATTTATTTTAATAAGTGTATATGAGACTCGTACGATGATTATTTTATATAACGCGAAAATGTTTTTTGCATATCTAGCTGATAAGATATATATTTGTTCTAGCACAAATATAATGAAATTTTTAATATACTTTCTTTAATACTTGTTTATAATAAAAACTAAATGAAACTTGTAAATAATTATTAATGTATTCATCCTGATACATTCCAAGATTAATTAAATTATAATTATAACAAAAAAATTATTCTTTTTTCTTCTCATAACATCTTTATTCAAAACTCATAAAAGAATTGTTATCATTAGACAACAATTTCAATTATATATAAATAAAAACATTAACAATACATTATTTATTCGCATAATCAAAAAATTAATTAAAGCATTACATTTAGTTCACATTTCAGATATTAAAAACTATTAATATTGTTAATTGAGTAATACCTAGAAATTTATCATTCAAGAACATTAGTAGTAAATAATAATTTATTAATAATAAAAAATTGAAACTGTTATTTCCGTTGTGCGACCATTTCTCTGAGATTATTTTCAGAATCTTTCAGATTTCGTTCTAAGTATGTTTTATTTGTCTGAAAATGAAAAAAAAATACGATAAATTAGTCAGTATTTTCAGTAAATAAAATAATATAATACCTCCAATGTAGTAATTTTTTCTTGTGCAAACGTTTGACGTTTATGAAGATTTGTTTTTACTTGAGGTAAAGATGTTAATACAAACATTCGTCCTGTGGATTCATATGTGCGAGTGTCTGGAGGTAATTGCGATATTTCTCTACAATAGAAGATGAAGTAAGATATTTCTTGATATATTAACTAGTTAATGTGTGTTATATATACATACTTTTCTGTAAGTTCTGCATGTTGTTTTGTTCGTTTTAACGAAGATATTTGAAGATCGGATAGCCTAAGTTTTTGTGATGTTTCTACCATTTTTTGTTGAAGTTCAACGAACGCCTAAAATAGTATCGGTTGTTAATTGTATTATATTAATCATGTTTTATGTCTAACGTACCTTTTTTAGTTCCATATCTACACTTTTTGCCATTCTTTTAATTGTTAATTCTTATTAAGTTCTAAAAATAGAAATCAAAATTCACATGTGCTGTCAAAAAATATCAAAATTGACAATTTAGGACTAGTCGGTATAGTCGTTTTCTAGAAAAACGGAAATGTCGATAAAATTAATTTCATCTTTACCACGTGAGTGAAACATTAACCAAGATTTCTTTTCAATGGTGTTGGGCATATGGAAAGGATACATATTTTGTGGAATTTGTAAGAAAACACCAACAAGTAAGTAATTATTCAATTCCCGTCATATTTAACATTACTTTTTCAGTTTATTTTTTTCTCGTACCGTATAATTCAAAATATTGGACGTGGCTAGTATTTTCTAATTAACCTATTTTCTAATTTATGAAAATAATATTAAATTAAAAACAATTTTCAGAATGCCACGCAGTAAAGCAACAGAAGAAACAGACAAACTCACTCGTATTGCTATTGTAAACGCAGACAAATGTAAACCGAAACGATGTCGTCAAGAATGTAAAAAATCATGCCCTGTTGTACGAATGGGAAAACTATGTATTGAAGTAACACCAAATTCTAAGATAGCTGCAATTTCAGAAGAATTATGTATCGGTTGTGGTATATGTGTAAAGGTACTCAATTTGATTTTTTTTTAAATGTTATATATTGTTACAGTAACTCATGTTTTTAGAAATGCCCTTTCGAAGCAATTACTATTATTAATCTTCCAAGTAATTTAGAAAAGGACACTACACACAGATATAGTAAAAATTCATTCAAGTTACATAGATTACCGATTCCACGTCCAGGTGAAGTTCTTGGTTTAGTCGGTACAAATGGTATTGGAAAGTCAACAGCTTTGAAAATCTTAGCTGGAAAACAGAAGCCTAATTTAGGGAGATTTTCTGTAAGTACAAAATGTATTTCTCTTCTGTTAATTTATTAAAATAATTGTATTTCAGGATCCTCCTGATTGGACAGAAATCCTTAATCACTTTCGTGGGTCAGAGCTTCAGAATTATTTCACTAAAATTTTAGAAGATGATCTGAAAGCATTAATGAAACCTCAGTATGTAGATCAGATTCCTAAAGCTGTGAAGGGGACTGTCGGGCAGTTACTCAACAAAAAAACTGAACGTGGGAATCAGGAAACTATCTGTAGAATGTTAGGTATGTTTTTTAACGAATTTGATCTATTTATATATCTACCAATTACCTAAACAAATATTTCTTTCTCAGATTTAACGCACATCAAGGACCGTGACATTGCAGCGTTATCTGGTGGAGAGCTGCAAAGATTCGCATGTGCAATGGTATGCATACAGAATGGGGACATTCTGATGTTCGACGAGCCATCCTCATACTTGGACGTGAAGCAGCGTCTCAACGCTGCTGTCACTATACGCTCGCTTATTCACCCTGATAAGTTTGTTATTGTGGTAGAGCACGATCTATCTGTGCTTGACTACTTGTCTGATTTCATTTGCTGTCTATACGGAGTGCCTGGTGCTTATGGTGTTGTTACTATGCCTTTCTCAGTGCGTGAAGGTAGGTTTTTTTAATATTGTTTTAACACAAACTCTATTTCTTATAATTATAATTTGTTTTATTTCCAGGAATCAATATTTTCCTTGATGGTTTTGTTCCAACCGAAAATCTCCGTTTCAGAGATGAATCATTAGTATTTAAAGTAGCGGAATCAGCTAACGAAGAAGAGATCAAACGAATGAACCACTACGAGTACCCGTGCATGACTAAGACACTGGGTAACTTCAAGTTGACTGTTAGTAAAGGCCAGTTCTCTGATTCAGAGATTTTAGTTCTGTTGGGTGAGAACGGTACCGGTAAAACTACTTTTATTAGAATGCTTGCGGGTAATTTGGAACCTGACGTTGGTTCTGGTAAGTTTAATTGTTAATTCTAGCCAAAAAATAAAACTTCATTTAACGATATAATGTTTTTAGGTGAATTACCTATGTTGCATATAAGTTACAAACCCCAGAAAATCAGTCCCAAGTCTACAGGTCTCGTACGACAACTGTTACATGAAAAAATACGTGACGCATATATTCATCCTCAAGTAAGTCAATAAATACTCAAAATTCAAACAATCATTATACTATTTACAATTGTTTTCAGTTTATTGCTGATGTGATGAAACCGCTCCGTATTGACGATATCATTGATCAAGAAGTCCAGAATTTATCTGGAGGAGAGTTACAGAGAGTTGCGTTAACTCTTTGTTTAGGAAAACCTGCTGATGTATATCTTATCGATGAACCTTCTGCTTATTTGGATTCAGAACAACGTTTAGTCGCCGCTAAAGTAATTAAAAGGTAAGTAACCCATTGGACACTATGCAGCCGCTAGGATCTAATTGTCTTCTTTTGCAGATTTATCTTACACGCTAAAAAGACAGGTTTCGTCGTAGAGCACGATTTCATCATGGCAACTTATCTGGCCGATCGGGTGATTGTATTTGAAGGCACGCCATCGACAGAGACCACAGCCCACACACCTCAAACACTTCTCGCCGGAATGAACAGATTTCTTGAGTTACTCGGAATCACGTTTAGGCGTGACCCAAATAACTTCCGGCCGAGGATAAACAAGAATGCATCGGTTAAGGACACAGAACAAAAGCGGGCTGGTCAATATTTCTTCTTGGAAGAGTAGTCGTTGGTGGTGTTATTTTACGATGCAGGCATTTGTGAATACATCAATTAAGAAAACGACTGATGCTTGAATGTATTTTATGTATTTTCACAATTTGTGAAATTTTTTTGTATTCAAATAAATCAGAATTTGTTGCAATTGTGACAAGACATTGATTCATTGTTTTTTTTTTATGTATTTTTTTTCCTTGTTTTTTTTTATTTCAGAGTTAATTAGTTTTTACAAAAAGTAAAAAATCAATTATTTCATTTACTATCAATATGGTTTTTCTAAGAATCAAAAAAATAAAAACGGCTTCAAATATACCACTTCCGGTTTAACAATCATTGCCAAAAATAATCTAATTAATATGTAGATATTTCTGAAAAAAATACATAAAAATCTGAAATTAATTTTTATAATTATAAATTTTAAAATCAGTTGGCGAGTTTCACTATACTATAGAAAAGAAACCGTGCTAAAAATTCACAAAATAGGTTATAGTACAGTTTTTTAACTTATACTATTTAACTACAAAGAAGTAAATATGGTAACTGGTAATTATTATATTTATAAATGACGAATAAAAAATAAAATAAATAAAACAATTAACATATTTATAAAAACAACAATTAACTATTTTATATCTATGGTTTTCATTGTTGAATTTTTCAAATAACGATTCTTCTATCTATATAAATTCTGAGTCACATATCTATAATGCAACAATATTCAATTATGTATTATATGACGTGAAAACGGCATCTCTGATTCACCTCGAAAAAAATTTACCACCACAACTACATACATACATACTGCATTGTTCTTGACCATTCGTGTATTTCCGGTATAGTCACGATTCAAGGCGGCTTTGAGTATTTGACGTGAGAATATTTAAGAAGAAATAAAGGTGTACAACTATGATAAATGTTTCCATAGAAGTAATGAATGAAATATTAACCACGTTTTTAAATTTCAAATTCGCAACAATTAAAAAGTTGTAATTAACAATTAAAATACTCAATCCAATCGATTGATTAATATTGATTTTCAATTCAATTTACGCTATATATTTAAGTTAATTTAAGGTCAATGCTTTTTTTTGACGAACGAATAATTCGTATTTTTATTTATTTTACTATGAAAATTCGAAAACCTCTATCACCAGTTTCCAATCATCTTTCAACGCTCTTCATTTTCCATGAAAATATCAATGAACCTTGAATCATGCGATGAATCATCCAAGTAAAGGTAATTTTATATAAATACATCACGTTATCTGCAGTATTGTTAATCGTGCTCCATACAGGTCGTAGCGTGTAGATTCGCCTTTCGTTTCCGACAATTACCGAACATCACCGAACAACCGCGATTACGTCAGATCCTGTTGTAACTAACATCGCGATATATGCCGGTAGTTTTTATATATTCCCATACATTCTCAGTTCTTGTGCTATAAAAGTGGGTGTGGTGTAAAACCTAGGATATTAAAAAAGGTAAATTTATATTATATTATTTACAATTCTACCCCTAATTTCATTTATTTCATTAAATGTTGTAAATTGAAGACATTTTTGTACCAAATGCAGTCCGATTTTTTTTATGTAGATAATCAAGTTTTTGTTGCATTTATATGTGCTATTATTATACCATCTGCATTATAGTGAATTCGGGGGTTCTTTATGATAATAATTCAAGGTTATTTATAAGTATTATTTAGATGTAATTATACAAGCCGTGTTTATATTAAAGTTATCAGAAATAATTTGTAGTTAGATAAAATTATATTGTTTATATAAATAATAATTTAGAAACAATATTATAGTTTTTTTTTTTTAATCATAGTTTTATCAATTTTGTTTTTATTTACCGGCTATGTTAGATATGACATACCAAAATTCATGGTGTTATAAATAGGTCGATAACGTGCCAATATAATAAAACAAGATTTGTATTTTATGTATTGACTCATAGAATATATTCTATAGTTTTGTATGTACATAGAAATTGCAAGCAGGATAAACTGTTTAACATTGTAGGTAAAATGTTAACCAATTTTATGTGAACACTATCTTTAATGAGAATTTGTTTCGCCACTCCTTAATTAGTGAAGATAATGATGCTAGATATTACATATACATGATTTACAGTCTATTTGAAAAACCTATTACAAATACAAACGATACAGAATGTTTAAATTTAACATAGAAAATAAGTGATGGGTTCCAAAACTCGTTCGTTCTTCCATTTTAAAAAATAATCGAGATGCAGTGGATTTTGAAAAAAAATTGGCATTCTTTTAGTGACACCGGAGTCGAAGGGGCAGGGGGGACAGTTGCCCCACAACATTTTCAGTGGGGTGGGGGGAGAGCATTGACTACTTTTTTCCCTTGAATTTTAACAACGCCAAGTAAAATTAGGTCAGCTTAATTTTTGAGGTTCATACTGCTACCCCCCCCCCCCTTGAAGAAAATTGGTTCAGTTTTGAGAAAAACTCGCTCAATCATATTATAATTGAGCGAGTTTTGCTCAAAACTGACATTACAATATAAAAGAATACCCAAAATTCTTTCAAAATTCACTGCATTTCGATTATTTTTAACTAGTTTTGGAACTCACCTCCTCAAGTGTTTTTTAATTAAACATTAAGAGCCACTTGAATTTAAAGTGTTTATTTATTGATAAAAATGTATCTATATAAATAAATTTAGATAATTTACATTTTGTCAATATTATATCTAAATATGTACATTATAAAAAAAATGTTGAGAATGGAAATGATAAGGCCCTACAAAATGTCCCATTTTAATATAAATACACTGGCCTATTATATGATCCCATCAAAATTCTAAGTCAACTATGTTGCTGAGTCATAAAATTATATGTCATAGTTATTTTTAAATTGTATTTTATGTGATTATGGTTGTGATAAAATATTAATAAAACAAATACATTAAATACATAAAAAACAGTTATGTAGGTATATTTTAGTTTTGTCAATATTATTTTTATGTTAACACCAATATAAAAATTAATTACACCTAATTGATATGAATTTAAATTTTTTTCTGAAAACTATAGATACTTTATTCTTAAGTTGGCAATACGTTATGTGATTCTGACAGCCCTTTATGATTTTCCTATGTCGAATTTGTCCTTCTTTGATTGTATGTGTTGTTAAAATATCAAAAAATACGAAAATAAGAATAAATAAAGGAATTTTGTGTAATTGATATTCTATTATACATTTATAACATTTGAATACATCCCCCAAATGACGTCAATTCCCGCGCGGCCGCTGATTGGTCAAGGAGCTGATGAGACTACGTTGTCTTTGTAGTCTTTGACCCCAATTAAAAAAAACATTTAAAAAAATTATTTACAAAAAAAAGTTTGGTATTGCTGAATTTTTGTTTAACGATCTATAAAAATAGCCACTGTCCCTCGCGAGGCCCCAAAGCTAGCGCTTTTTAATAAATACGACTCTGATAACAGATTCATTTTTCTTTGAGTTATCAGTAGAGATTGGAAAAATAGTTTTTCAACTATTGCGTAAAAATGCATTTTTATTACATATCTCCACCGTTTTCAGAAAACTGGTTTGATTGAACACAATTTGAAATCAACTATTTGCAACTACCTTTCCAACTATTTTTAAACTATTTGCGACACTTTTTACTGCTTTGTTTGCACTAATTATTATTAAATCGTAAAAAAAACTATTTATCAACTATTTTCCGAAAAAAATTCAACTAGTAACTATTTCATTGAAAATAACAACTATTTTTCCAATCTCTAGTTATCAGCTAGGTTTTTAAATTCCATCGGTTATTCACTTAATTTTAGTCATTCTTCACCTTGCTTGCATCACCAGTTTATATGAGCCGTGGTGACGTCACCACTCTAAAACACATATGTAAATAATAATAGTTGTTAGCAAGATAAATTCTTGGTAAGGTTCTAATTTTTTATGCCGTCTATGACAGTGAATCATTTAATAATATTTTTCTGTATATGTATATTATTGTATATGACGTACATGAAGTTGTATTCAAATTAATGAAATATCTTAGCTATGTTTGTTTAACATTTCTCGGAGACGATTAGCTAATTTTTTAAGTCATCGATATTATGGCCAATGAACTAAAAATAATAATTGTTAGAAAGAAGCCAGTTGCGTCATTAAGTATTTATAAAAGGGTGTTACTTTTCAGAAGATAAAATCACGAAACATAATTAAGAAATAGAATTTATTAATATTGAAAAAATTAATTTGAACCATTATTTTTCACATTCTGTAGATTTCAGTTCAATTTTTTAAATTATATTTTACCCTCACTATAACTAGTCAAGGTTAAAATATATAATATGCAAATACAAAATATTATATTTAAATAAGATAAAGGCATCAGTTATGGCCGCTATAAGAGCTATAATGGGCTTGTTTTTTGTAATTCTCATGAACTCATGTTACTAATAAAACAAGTAACTCTTTATTTAAATTGTAGCCTTTTATTTTGTTTATGTTTTTTCTCCAGTAATGGATAAAGTGAAACCAGTAATGATCACTCAGTGATGGACACTTGCTAATGATTACAAAATGATAAGTACTACGACACAAAAGATATAAAAGAAAGAATCGTCAAATTTGAAACACTGTAAAGCAGTTGCTATGATAATATAATAATTAATAAATAAATTATACTAATAATTAGTTTAAATGTCCACCATTTTGACACCTATTGGCCGATTGTCATCAAATCACGCTGTAAGACAGTTAAATGTATATATACATACATTCTATCTATATATAGATTAATATTCAGAAATGGTAGTAATCAAATATCAACACATGTTTCTATTCTAATACAGTACATTTAATTAAAAATTTGCCATTACTGGGGTCCTTGCCAAGACTGGTGCCACTACCTTATAGAAATACCAGCATTTTAATGTTATGTACATATTCACGCACCTATCTTTGCTTATAACACATTTTCCTGATAGGTCCTCGGCCAATCAATAAAGAATGTGCGGGGTCCTTTATCAAAAACCCACATGTATTACTTACATTTATTAAATAAATATATTTCTACAATAATTGATTAAATATGTATCCATTAAATATGCGATAAAGGTACCTATATAATAAATTGTGCGTAGACTTATTATTATAAAATTAACATTAATTCTTTCTGTTTCAGATTCCTTCAATTTAAAAACTTAAGTACCTACAATCAAGATGACTTCTCAACAATATTACCCATTCAAGGTAAGTTTATACATACCTATATACAATAAAACAATACCTTGTATTTCATAATAGATATATGTATAATTATAGATAGATGCTTAGAACATGTAATTACACACATACAAAAAATTCAAACTTTGTTTTTTTTTTATCAATTATTTATTTGCTACATTTATTTAATCTATAATAAAAAAAATTAAGTTAATTGTAATTGAATTTATATATACTTATTATACTTTTTTCGATGTCTGATATATTTAAAAAAATCAAAATTGTGAACTATAAAATGGAGATTGGAAACAAAAATTAAAAAAAATAGATGTAAATTTTCGAAGCCAGAATTTGAGCTTTAAAATTTTGTTGAAAATGCCAAAAATACCTTAGATTAATAAAATTCTATTATATTCACGTTAATATTTAATTATTGCTTAGACATAGAAAGATAAAGGAAAAATAACACATTACCTAGCGTTGTTACCATATCGCTCCACGAGTCATTGGCGTATCATTCAGATTTTAAAATAAACATTAATTGTTTTGAATTATAAAATTAATTAATAATAAATGTTGTATATTGTCTTTAAAAATTGATTAACAGATAAACGTCTATTTACATACTAAATTCAATTGTAATTTAAAGTATATTTGCATATTATAAATTTTCAACTGACGCCTCTGGGATAATATGCGTGGAAATAACGTGCGTGGAGATGGCCGCCGTAAAAAAACAGTTTCATATACGGACTAGCATTGGTTGTTATATACATATATATGTATCCATATAGTCTTTGCTAATCTAAGAATTATTACATTTAATACAATAACTTTAAACAAAACCATTCTGCTAAATAATAAATTATTTTAATCAATTCTGAAGTAACGAATGCTTAATTACATTTTGGATGTATAAATAAAAATGAATAGTATATGAGAACAATGCCAAGGTTAAGAATCTTTTTTTTCGATTAGTTGTAGGTTGTACGCACGATTTTTTTCCGATAGTAATTTAGTATTTCGTAATTCAGGGATAGACAAATCCCAAACGCTAATTTTCATTTCGATAATCGACGAAATCCAGAAAGCATAAATTTGGTATGTTTTAAAAATATATTTACCTAATTTGTGAACCAATGGCTGAATGACTGCCTTCTGCCTAATTTCCCCAGGGTACGTTCTACCCCCCCCCCCCCCTCTTCTTCCCAATGTTTGGTTTGGTTTTGTAACGTTTTTTACTGATTGTATAAAAAAGTTTTAAAACCAAAAGATAAAATACTGAATTACTAAAAATTATTTTGGTTTAGTTTTAATCAATACGAAATTCTCTGTAATGCCCAAGGTACCTATTCAATTATACTGATTAAAATAATTGTACTTTATATTCCTCCAATTAAATATTGTCCATGGGTTATTACGTATATACAGAAATAGAAATTAAACATAGTAATTTTGCCTACTTCTGTTTTGAAGTTATTTTTTAATCAACATCTTATTTTAGTAAATTGTATAGAGCTTTCTTTACATTTAAATGTCAGTTAAGGTTAATTATACACATTATTGATCTAATAGTGTTGTTTCTGGGTGGTTAAGTTAGGGGGAGATGGGGGGAATTCATATACTGAGAGCGTTCATACAAATTGATTAATAAGTAACATTTTTAATCTTTAAATTGCCATCTTGATGGTTATTTTCATCAATTTTCATTTTCAATGTGTGGAAGTAATTTTGATACGTTATCGAAAATATTGCAAAAACAGTAACATGAAATTCATATTTAGATCTGACAATTTCTTTTAAATAATGTTGTTATATTATGTACGAAGGATCAAACTTCTAGTGAAAACAACTTTTGTTTTGATTTTTTAATGTTTTTATACAGAACTGCCTCTATGTATATATTCTAAATATACCAATGCATTGACACAGAAAGTTAATCAATTGATAAAATTAATTAAAATCATTTGGTTTTCCGTCTACAATTTTTTTTGCTTTAACCACGAAATAAAACGTGTCCTTGGTAGAACCATACAATTTAACTCTAACCTTGCATGAGACCCTTCCTCCCATTATAATTTAGTGATGTATATATAAGTGAAGAATTTCGTTAGTATGTGATATATTTACATAAAGAAAAAAATCTCCATTGTTTATTTTTTTTATATCAATTTTTAAATGATCCAGTGTACACTCTGAAACTTAAGAATTTTATTTACTGTATATTATTATTTTCGTATTAAATTTAAAAGAATATTTTATAAGAAAGTTAACCTAACCTAACCTTATCAGTTATTTTTACTATTTAAATAGTCATAAATATATCAAATCTATTTGTATAACATTTGCATTATTATTTATATATTTAATCGTAAAAAATCGTCAAAATAAATATGTCGTTCTGTAGCAAAAGTGTATATTTATCTCAATTTTTTTTTTCAAATATTTACTTTAAGATAGGAAAATTAATGTTTGCTTACTAACAGATCAATCAAATTTTAGAAATTTGGTAAAAATAGAAATTGATAAATTATTAATATAAAATACATTTTTAGCTTTTTTGGATGAATATATGTACTTTCTCGACATATGTATCAGTTAAAATAGAAAAAAGTTACATACATCAGTGGCACGTTATGATAGTCGGGGACCTCAGGAAAAATAAATTTTCCCTCCCCTCTTTTTTATTTTTATTTTTTTTAATAAACGAAAATTTTCAAAATATTAAAACTATTTTAAGATCTAAAAAAATTTTTTCTAGCCAGCTCTGGGTCCTAGGCTAGTGCTTAAAGTACCTACTTTATAACACACCGCTGATTTGCTTTTGCCATAGAATCATAGAAATATAATATAATATTTATTCTTTCTCTTTCTTTTCCGCCACTAGAAAAAATAACCCCTATTATGCGGAATTCTGTCGCAAAGTTGCATGTTTATAAAATTGATTGCAGTTGGCCGTTTTATTGATAGACAGTGAATGATTTACATATACATACAGTCCATCGTGTCCGCGTATATATAAAAAAAACAATCAATTAAAATTCATTGGTATATAAATATAAAACAAAACAATATAAAAGTGTTTCATGTACTTAAAAAAATATTTATAAAGTATCTATTTCATACCTAAAACTATTTGTGCGTTTAAACACGTCATTTAACGTGTTTCTAAGTCATAACAATAAAAATGCATTTTGTGTTACTATAAAAATAATTATTTTAATATACAATCAAGCGTGTATACACGTCATTTAACATAAACAAAGATATCTCGTATAAAAACTATGTGTGCGTTTATACACGTCATTTGACGTGTTTCTCCGTCATAACAATAGAGATGCATTTTGTGTTACTACATAAATAATTATTTTAAGCGTGTATACACGTCATTAGACAAAATGAAATTATCATTGCGTGTTTTTCCGTCATGGATTTTATATTAGCATATTTATTAGATTGTCTTAATTTTAAAGTGCTCTTCTACAAAATTATTTTGACATTTAATTATGCTTATACCTATTATTACATGAATATTTTTGAATGTAATTTTCTGTCATCGCTATTTTATGGATTAATTTATTTTTGTAACATGTTAATAAGAATGAATTTTCGACGCTAACAAATTAATTTGCATCAATTATTATTACCTGTAATTGCTGATTATGAAAGATACTATTTTTCAATAAAAGAAATGTACCAAAATCATAAATATATTTTTCTTGGTGCGCATCAAAAACGTTGATATCTTGAAATGAGCTGTATGTGAGTTGATACATTACTGCATAACAGTGTCCAAGTATGCAATCTTAGGTCTATGGTATTACCAAAATAATCAAAATTTCAATAATATGGGGCATAATATCACGAAATTAGTAACTCAAGTAAAACACGTTTCCACCAAAAAATCCCCGTTTTTCGAAATAAAAATCCCGTACACGATCCACTACTTTCAGTGCACACCCACCGTTCTCCCGGCCGATCCGTTCGACCCCATCGCCGACGCCGCGACCCTCCGCAAGGCGATGAAGGGACTCGGCACGGACGAGAAGTCCATCATAGACGTACTTGGAAGACGAGGAATCGTACAGCGTCTGGAAATCGCCGAGGCGTTTAAAACCGCCTACGGTAAAGATCTGATTTCGGACTTGAAGGGAGAACTCAGCGGCAACTTCGAGGATGTGATTGTCGCTCTGATGACGCCGTTACCCCATTTCTACGCCAAGGAGTTGCACGATGCCGTGTCTGGAGCTGGTACAGACGAAGAGGCGATTGTGGAGATATTATGTACTCTTTCTAACTACGGGATTCGTACTATTGCTGCTTTCTATGAACAATGTGAGTATTTTATACCAGTGGTTCTTAAACTAAAGTCCGTCGACCCCCTAGGGGTCTATGAAACATGTTTGGCATAAATTAAAGTAATGAAAAATAATTGTTCAAAAGAGGGTCCCTAGACCATATAAGTTTAAGAACCGCTGTTTTACACGATATAAGCTATTTGGCTTCTGGATATGTCGCGTTGGTTTGGTCATTCAGAAGATGTCCACTGCTATATGCAACAAAACGTTGGCTCATAAAACAACCAAATCGATGCGACCTGTACCCAGAAGCCAAGATCCAGTATTTTTATATGTTCGAATAAAAAAAATAAAAGTTTAACGTCTCTCTGTCTGTCTGTCCGAGAACCACATATCCGATTTATGTGGTTTTTTTTAATAGTACCTAAATCAAATCGGAAAAACTGAGAAAGTATTTTTTTTATGTATTTTAGTACTTTAAAAGAACTTAAGTATGTATTTAAGTACATAAGTACTTTTATATTAAAAAAAAGTACTTAAGTACAAGGATCTTGGCTTCTGGGTGTAAGCCACGTCAGTTTGGTCGTGTTATCGGCCAACGTTTCGTCACACATTGCAGTGGACATCGTCTTCTGGGCTCTTCTAAAAATGCACTTTTAGAAGAGCCCTGAAGATGTCCACGAAACGTTGGCCGATAACACGACCAAACCGATGCGGCTTACACCCAGAAGCTAAGATTCATATCAGGATCACCGCGGAAGCCTCAATGCTTGTATACTAAAGTACAAGTACAATTACTAGAGATTGGAAAAATAGTTGTTATTTTCAATGAAATAGTTACTAGTTGTATTTTTTTTAGTTTTTTTTTACGATTTAATAATAATTAGTGCAAATGAAGCAGTAAAAAGTGTCGCAAATAGTTGGAAAGGTAGTTGCAAATAGTTGATTTCAAATTGTGTTCAATCAAACCAGTTTTCTGTAACCAGTGGAGATATGTAATAAAAATTACAATAAATGTATTTTTACGCAATAGTTGAAAAACTATTTTTCCAATCTTTAACAATTACATACATTTGAATAACATTTCGTTAATCATTCCAGTATACGGAAAATCACTAGAATCCGATCTGAAAGGAGACACATCCGGGCATTTCAAACGTCTGTGCGTGTCTCTGTGCCAGGCCAACCGCGATGAGAACCAAGGTGTAGATCAGGACCAGGCTAAGGCCGATGCTGATGCCCTGTTCACCGCCGGAGAGGGAACCTGGGGCACTGACGAGTCGCAGTTCAACTCGATACTGATCACCCGCAGCTACCAGCAACTGAGACAAACATTCATCGAGTACGAACAGTTGGGCGGGAACGATATCGAAGATGCTATCAGGAGGGAGTTCTCAGGGAGCATTGAGAAGGGATTCTTGGCGATTGGTAATTATTATTTTTATTTTTGACGTCAATAATTTACTATACCTTTTCAACTTCAAATTGAGACTAATCAATTTCAAATTGGGAATAATCAATTTCAAATTGAGACTAAACAATTTCAAATTGGGAATAGTCAATTTCAAAGTGAAGTTGATTTGAAAATGTTTAGTCTCAATTTGAAATTGATTATTCCCGATATGAAATTGTTTAGTCTCAATTTGAAATTGATTATTCCCAATTTGAAATTGATTAGTCTCAATTTGAAGTTGAAAAGGTATAGTAAATGAACGTAACATTTTTAAAAACCTGACAATTTTTTGAACATGCATCGATTTGTATGAAAATTTAGGGTTAAACTCGTCTTGACCCTATGTGTGATTTTTATTTTTTAGGGGTGAAAACAACCCCTATTTATAAAAAAAGAGAAAACTCAGAATTAAAGCATTGAAATATGTCAAATAAAGTTTATTTTATGTTGTAGGCATGATTTATGATGTATTACAACATTTAAACCCTTAAAAATCAACCCCTGGTGCTTATAACGAAATTTGAAAGGTTTTTAAAGTGCTTTTATTAATTATTGTTGTAACGCACAAAGATCAATTTGTGCGCTAGCGTAAATTTAAAATTAGTATATCTCGACACTCAGAGCAGTTACAACGCGGGTTTTGGTTTCAAATTATAGACCTCGATTAGATCTACGAGATACAAGTAAAAATAAAAACATTTTACTAGTTTTAATGAGTGAAAAACAACAAAAATTAAATTTTGTATTTCCACGATTGCGCTTATAAATATTAATAAATTGAATTGAAAAAAAATAACAGTATATAAGAATATCTTCTCTACGACTTAACATTTTAATTTTTTTGATTAAGGCTTTTTAAATTAATTAAAAAAATAAGAAGTAAATTTCGTATTTCCGAATTTTTTTTTATAAATATTAATAATTTCTATATTCGTACAAATCATAAGAAATAACGACACATTCCACCCCTTCCCCCCTGAAACAGTGTTCTAAAAAAGCCTATGTTTTGAGGATACATCAATTCAAAATACCTTCAAAAAATTTAACTTAATATGTATTTATCCTAATAATTTTTCTTACTACGTCACTGACTTGGATCAATGTTTATTATAAAAATTATTTTACAGTTAAATGCGTGAAGAGCAAAGTAGACTTCTTTGCCGAACGTTTACACGCAAGCATGGCCGGTATGGGCACCAAAGACAAGACCTTGATCAGAATCATCGTCTCACGCTCTGAAATAGATCTGGGAGACATCAAGCAAGCCTTTGAAAGAATCTATGAGAAATCTCTAGAATCTTGGATCAGAGTAAGTTGAAACTATCTTTTGTTTTTAACGGCAAATATGACTAACGCATTTCATTGGTATTATAAGGATGATTTCTGATAATTCGTGATTTTCTACAATAATAAAAAATACGTAATTTTTGCTTAAGCAAAATTGACTTAACTTATACAAACCAAGCGATCGAAAAAATACATTTTTATACAATTTCATAGAAGAAGTTAGTAATTATAGTGCAAAAAACTAAAAAAACTCACTGTGACAGGTCAAAAAATGTTTGGGAATTTTTTTCGCAAGTATAACCAATTATTTTATGATCGGGTAAAGAACATTTTATTAAGTATATATTCAACTTATTCAGTACCAATTTTTATTGAAAAATATTACAAATTTACGAAGTTATAAGCCTAGATGGTTCCATCGAAATTTCGGAATTGGTAATCGGATTTTTTTTATCAATATCTATATGAATGTAGCTATAGTTACACGTAGTCGTGTTTTTTTATTTAATTTTTTCACAAAATGGCGACGGTTTGAATTTTTTTTTTAATTTTTACACTTTTTTTTAAATTCAAGTAGTCTTTAAAAAATTGTAAATATCAAAATTTAAAAAATCGGTTACGCACAAATTTAGCCACTTTGAGGAATCGCTGGAACCAGATCGAAAAAATTTGTTTCGAGAAAAACACTTTTAAAGAGTCATAAACAGCTGTAACTCAGGCAATTTTCGGAATTTTAACTTAATTTTTTTTATACATATTTTTGAAAATGTATAATTTAAAAACATGCATAAAAAATCAATTTTTTCCGTCACAGTGGTTTCCCCTCTTAAAAATGCGTCATTGATGTTTTTTCTATGTTTTTGGTCAGATTGAAAATTATCAGAATCATCCATTCGTAAATACAATAATAATACTAATACTTCTTTAGCTTCTCTTGAAGAACGCAGCAATACAAAATTAATGATGGGTGACTTATTTATATTCTGAAAAAAAAATATATTTTTTTACGCTTTGTAATTTTTCCGGTACACAAAAAATATAACTGTGCATATTATATGTTTATCTGAATGTTAATATTGATACTAACTGGAATGAACTGTCTGTATGTTAAATTATCTTATTAATTTAAATGCGAATTCATTTAAAAAACATTTTTCTTAACTCATTTACGAATATAGTGCCAAAGCCGATTTTGAAGGCTAGAAAAAATAAAAATTATTAACAGGCAAGAACCAGCTAAAAAATTTAGTTAAGGTTATAATAAAGAGAAAAAACAAAAATTAAACACGAGATAAAGAGAAATTGTGAAATGGGGGAGCTGTTTAGTGATTTTTTGCTATTTTCAGCGAAATGTGACCTAAAAAAAAAATAAAAAATCTGTTTTCCGCCATTTTCTCAGAAAATTTGAGGTTATGTTGAAAAATGTTCTGTATGAAAGTTTAAGATTTTTTTATCACCTACAACTTTTGTGAAGTACATTTTCCACTAGGAGGTCACATTTCGCTGAAAATAGCCAAAAAACCACTATTAACTCGTGTTTAATTTTTGTTTTTTCTCTTTATTATAACCTTAACTCAATTTTTCAGCTGGTCCTTGTCTGTTATTAATTTTGTAATTATTGGCACTAGCCTAATCGCTTAATGTTTAATTTCAGCGTTGATAAAATCAATTTTCAATTCAAGAAACAAATTCTTATGATTGAATAAAAAATGCATATCGTTCATAGTTTATCGTGTTTTTTATTTGACTTTTAAACTGTGTCCTCGAAATTGAACCACATATGGTTTGAAAAATTGTATATAATTTATTTCTATAACATATCTATTCATTTTTTATTAGTGTAATTGGAGTCTTGTAGGAATTCATTTTTAAAACATTTTATTTATAGATACGTGCACATAAGTGCTGCTTGCTAGAAATTTTTCGAAAGAGGGGCAAAACTATTTCTTATTTTCATATACCAAAAACTAATTCTAAAACTTTTCATCATTTTTTTTTATCACATAAAAACATCATTAAAATTCTTGCGGTACTTTATAAGGGGTGTGCAATTTTTTACTCACTAACCCCCCAAATTCGCTTCAAAAATATTTTTTTAATTTTTTAATATTTATTCTGAAAATTTTATTTATTTTTTTTCAAATTTTATAGTGTTTTTGTAAGGGGGTTGGTGGGAGGGGGGGTAAATATTTACATTTCGACCAAACCCTTATTAAGTACAAATGCTTATATATTCATTTCTATAATACAACTCTACTCGCTTTGCTTCGTGTGCTTCCAAAAAGCGTTTGGAAAATTATTGAATGAAATATTATATTTCAGGACGATACATCGGGAGATTACAAGAAAATGCTTCTGACTTTGATCGATTAAACATCACTATAATGTATCAATAACTGCCCATTATTTTTATATTAAAAATATTTCGTATAAATGCCAAAATAATACACATTCATTTTTATTTTCTAAAAATATAATATTTACACAAATATACAAGCAGGATGATAGAAATTATTTATAATAGGTTCAGTGGCGTAGATATATATTATATTTAATAAAATTTGCTCAAAATTATGTCTATATTAATGAAAAAAATATTTATAAAGTTTTGAATTAATATTATTTTAATGAAGAATAAAAAAAAACTTTTAAAAGTGTAATAAATATTTAGATGCGCCACTGAAAAGGAGTTATTCGTATTTTGTTGGATTTTAATAGAAAATTATCGTAGTTTCTGCCTAATCTAGTTAAAGGATGTAATATTTACATCCTTTTGCAATTAAAAAGTCGGTTCCTATTATATTAATTCGATTTCCAAATCCAGCTTGTTGGGTACTTTTAAATGGAATAAAAAAACTGTGTTCAAAAAAGGAAAAAACAGATAATTTTAAAATTTAAATTGTATTGTACTAACGTTTTGATGTATTGTCGCTTAAGTAGGTTTAGTCTTAAAGCAAATATAAGTCAATTATAATGTTAAATATAAGTAATATATAAAAACAGTGTTTCTCAAAAATTTTTCCCGACACAATTGCAACAATTGCCTCCGTCCTTTTCTTTCTGATGCACGCAAATTTTTAATGTAGGTAATAGGTAATATCATAATTGAATCTCACAGTTGAAAATTTTGAGGTACACTGGTTTTTTATTATTACGTTTACATGTTTTTGAAGTACGCAAATAAGTGTTTATAATTTCTCATAAATTTTGATCCCATTATTTTGGATCAGTAGATAAATAAATTTGAAGAAAATGTTTCGAAATCTTTTTACCCATTTCAGTTTATTTCTCCTTTGTCATTGTTATATGATTGAATAAATGCCAACAATGAAATCATGCAGTCATACCAACATTAAACAATTAACAAACGTGTTCATTTTAAATTCAACAATTAAAATTGGTCAATGCTTTCAAATTTAAGAAAACAGTTGGCGAAACTGTAATTTTTAAATTTAACAATTAAAATTGATCAATGCTTTCAAATTTAAGAAAACAGTCACTAAACAGTTGGAAAAACTGTAATTTATAAATTCAACAATTAAAATTGGTCAGTGGTTTCATAGAAAACAAATAAGATCGTACCAACTTTAAACAGTTAAAAGCAAAATTTGTGGACAACAATTAAAATGAAATACAATATTAAAAAGCATGCTGATTATTTTAAAAATTCAACAATTAAAATGGGTAAATGGTTTCTAAATAAATTTCTTCCGTTTTTATCATCATCCTAAACGATTTTATTTTTTAGGATGACTGCGAGGGCGATTTTCGTTATCTTCTTGCAACTCTTGTTGAACAGTAAAAAAATACTCTTTCCTTTGCATGTGACTAAATTAGCAAGAGGCATTTAAAAAAAGTAAGATGTTTCATAGCACACTAATAACGGTGTATGTTTTTCACTCTTTTTAACATGCTTTTTCCAAAAAAAAAAAAATAAGAAAAAAAATATTAAATTTTTCGTCTCGATTTTTCAGGATGAGGTCGGAGGTACTCGTGGTCATTTCTTCATTACTATGTGTGGAAATTAAACAAAAAACAAAAACACACACGATAAAACAGTGGTTGTCAAAATTTCATTCAGTACAACAACTGGCGACCGAAACGAATGGTAGTTTGGAAACCGCTGTTTTAATATTACCAAGTTCTTCTTCTTTTTTTTGCTCGTATATTTCTTAACATTGCTAATTTAGCTGCATGCTAAAATAAATTGTTATTAATTATAATTAATAATGTGCCTAAAATATAAAAGGCAATAATACTGAAAAAAATATATTGGGATCGAAAATAATGTTTTTTGTTAATTAATTGAATGTCCTAAATTAATAGCTTTAATGAATTTATTTAATTTAAAATGTGTAGAATTAAGAACACTATTTTTACGAGAAAGAAATATATGTAGCTTTTGCAGTATTATGGCAAATATATATTCATATTTTATTATTACCAAAAGATGTTACTAAATAGAAATTATATATATTATAAATGTTATTATATAACTATTTTATAGATGTACTTTTTTGAATTTTCTACATGAAGTGTTTTTAATTAAATATTTTTCAGATATTTTTTCAAAAATAGTTGTGATATTTGTTTATTATTGATTTTCAGTTACTTAAAATAAATTTTATAAAGAAATACAGGGTTCAAATCTTATTTTTATTGATATTTTATGAACAAAAATTAATAGAATTTAGCTCCTTAATTATCTGTTTTTAAAACTTTTTTTTTACTTAATTCAGTGGTGGGAATACAAATTTAGGGCCCCTGAAAATTTATTTAGGTGGGGTCCTTTAAAATAAATATTAGCTACGCCACTGTCTTGAATTATACATATATTAATGATTGTGTTATAAAAATTGCATTATATAACATATGATCATATTAATAATGCATTGTTATTATAATTATATAATGCAAAAAATAATAATTTGGGTAGTTTTATCTGGTGCTATATGTAGAAAATAAAAATGATGCTTATTTTTATTGCCTTTGTATTTTTTAAAATAAATATTTTTAAAATGTTCCGGTCATTTTATATTTATTTTTAATATTAAATCTTCAGGGCTGCCCAAAAGACGAGATAAGAGTCAGGTAAGTCTCGTCTCGGTCTCGTGTAATAAACAAATGAATTTTTTACTTCCTTATACCCAGTGGCGTACCGTAGGTTTTTGCCACCTAGTATAGATGACAAATTTGCCGCCCCTCTCCCCTACTGTATATGCTAAATATGATAATTTTGCACCTTAAAATTTCGCGTTTCTCGATTCAAATTATACAAATTGTAATTTATTAGAAAATACGTATAAGGTACCAGTCTTGGATATGACCCCAGTAATGGCTATTTTTTTTTTAAATTAAATGTACTGCATTAGAAATATTTGTTGATATTTGATTACTACCATTTCTGAATATTAATCTATATACATTTAACTGTCTTACAGCGTGATTTGATGACAATCGGCCAATAGGTGTCAAAATGGTGGACATTTAAACTAATTATTAGTATAATTTATTTATTAATGATTATATTATCATAGCAACTGCTTTGTTTCAAATTTGACGATTCTTTCTTTTATATCTTTTGTGTCGTAGTACTTATCATTAGCAAGTGTCCATCACTGCGTGCTCATTACTGGTTTTACTTTATCCATTACTGGAGAAAAAACATGAACAAAATAAAAAGCTATAATTTAAAAAACAAACTATATTTGCGGACTTTGGTAATTAAATCGATTAAATAAAGAATTAAATTACAAAAGCGGCCATAACTGGTGCCAGTACCTTATTTATAAAACAATGAAGAAAAATTATTTTCGTTCTAAATAAAATCCACGTAAAAATCGTTTTTGATTATTAATAAAAAAAACATGAACAATAATATTAGTATTTATTGGTAAAATAAAATCATTTAATATAATTTCATTATATTTATAACATTTTAACAAAAATATGTAAAATTTTATTTATCCTAAATTAATATTCTTAATTTTAAGTCTAAAAATAATATAATAAAAATACCAGCCTCTTAAAATGTAATAACATTTTTATATAAATACTTACAATTAAATATAATTTTTATTTGTAAAATTTATATAAATAATACGGTATGCCTCTTTTTGCAAAATACAAAATATGTTATAAAAACATAAATTAACTTATATATGAAATATAAATGCCATTTTTTTAAACTAAAATACTTTGAATCACAACTTTTACATCAGCAGTTCCCAATCTTTTTTTACAAATCGTACCACCTCACCAAAAATTTGAAATTTTCATACCAATCAAAGTTCTGGGTACAATTTCTTGTTGATCCCGATTTTATCGAATACTTATTTTATTTTTTTAATTTACCTAAACAATGAACTGAATTAAAAAAATGTAAAAAAAAAATTATAATTTTTCTATTTCAATTAAAAACTCAAATTTGAAAATATTTTAAATTACGACCTATAATTAGAGTCACTAATTCTGAGATACAATAAGTATCACCTTTCTTCGCGTTACAACGTTATTTTAAACCCAGTGGAATATTTAAAAAAATATTTATAAATTTTTTTCCGGTCTTTTTTCGACTTCAACTCCCAGATTTTTTCTTAAAATAATATTATGAGATCAGTCATATATTATTAATTTTTTGTGACACTAATTTTCCTTAATGTATTTAGAAAGATATATATTTTGTAGTAGACATTTTTTTTATATTTTAATTTATACATTTCTGTACAACTTTCCAAAAATCAAAAATGTAAAAAAATCCGAAATTAATTTTAACACTTATTTTCAAACTGTCCATTTTATAAAACTACATTTTGTTATATATAACTTAAAAACCTTTATTTGAATAAGAAAAATTTATACAAATTTTAACATTTTATTTTATTTATGTTACATTTTGTATTATTAAAGGTCTTTTTTTATTTTTAAATACTTTTTCATAGAAAATGTTACGTTGTTATTAATTAATTATGTTTTGAATGGACCTTTAACATTTCAGACACCTATTAAACATTTCTTATGGTCCTTTTTCTTCCCATATTGCAGATTTTGAAGTGGCATAAAGTTAAATCTGAAACAAAAAAATACAATCTTAAAAATAATCGAAAATTTTCTAGAAAAAATTAGGAAATATTCAAATTTCTCTAATTTTGGTTTAAAATGGTCGTACCTACATAAATAAATTAAAAAAAATACTTTTAAGTAAATTTCATTTATTATTTTCTATAAAATTATGATATGGGGATCAAATTTCATTTTTTTTTGCAATATATTGTCCTTACATTATTTTGTCAAATGTTTCAATTTTACATTAGAGCAATCAAAATTACTGATTATTTATTTTTAATTTAATTGCTATCGTAAAAACTATATTTAAATATATTATCAATAATATTTATTATGAATATAATTTTTATTAATGCAAGCATTTATAATAGTTATTTGTTAATTATTGTCTATACTAATTAACTGTTATATATATTTTTTACCATTAGTTCAATACTGTTTTTATCATAATTTTTGAAATCGGAATATGTAACATTAAATAGGTAATCAACATGAGCGTCCGTAGAGGTGAGGGGAGGGGTTAAACGGGGAACTTTTGTATAAAATATCTATCCAAATCATATAGACGTAATTAACCAACCTAGTTTTTTAATTGTTAATATTAATTAATTGCAATTTTAATGTCATTATAGCCTTATTTTAAATATGTTAATGTTATTTCATTTAAACATATTAATTAATAGTTAATAACTTTTATCTTAACACCCAATTTTAGGGCGGCTACATTTTGATTTATTCAAAATACCCCCTACCCCCCAGAGACTTCATTTTTACCCTCGGCGCTATAGGAAAAATAATTAGATACAAAAATCTGTGCAAAGAAAGTAATACGTCGTCCACACCATATACTTACAATTAACTTGAGCGTACTTGTTCCGCGTAGCGATCTTTTGTTTTTGAACATTTCCGCTTCCGGTGGGAACCTGCTCTTTCGAGGCGGCCGCTAGCGATGTGGACGCGGCGTAGTTTATGGGCCTCCGAACACGTACAGGCTCGTTTTCAGACATCAACATGCTAGGACTTTCGTATTCCTCTCTATTATCCTGTAAATATATAGCTATAGTTAATATTTATTAATTATTATTATTAGCCAGGTTTTAAAATAATTTTGAAAACAGTCCAGTGTCAACAGTGCCGGCTTTAGGGGGGGGGGCATCCGGGGCGCCAGACCAGGTGGGGCGGCGCACAATGGGGCCTAAGTGACTTTTTTGGTTAAAATCAGTGTACAGACTATAATTTTTTATTAAACTCTTTTTTTTATCTTTAAATTTTTTGTCGATCTGTTATTATCAATTTTATTTTGTTAATAATAGCGTAAGGGGGTCTCGACGGTCTTAGAGTATTTGATAATCTTAAAGTTAATGATGTAAGCTATATTTAAAAAAAAGTTGGAGTCTGTAGGATCGCGTCAATCTGAGATATTAACTATTGAACTTATTTGTTAATTTATCAATTTAAATTGACATTTTCGCTGATTTTTTAACATTTTTTAAGGGGGGAGAGGGCAGAAAAATAAATCTCGCCCAGGGCGCCAGATTTGCTAAGGCCGGCACTGCTGTTATCTAACATAGTTAAAGTATAAGGATTTTTTATAACTAAAAAAAGAGTATAAGAAACTACCTTCAAAATTCTGAAATGTGAGCAAAGATATCGTCAAAATAAAATCAATAAATTTTAGCATTGCGAGCAGGCCCGGATTTACCATGCAGGCAGAGTAGGCTGCTGCCTAGGGCGGCAAGAATTGAAGGGCGGCAAATTTTGGTAGAAACTTTGAAAACTTGTTATATTCGTGGGAATTGAATTTGATTTTGATTCCATTCTCGAATCGAGACGTAAAAATTTCAACCCATAAGCAATAATTTCTCTATACATGTAACTCAAGCAGGACTAAAAAAAAGGTCTTTCAGTGTTTCCTAATATAACTTTATAAAAATTTATAAAATTTGAAACCAGCGCGACTAAAAAAAAAAAAGTCCTGAGTTTTATTAAAAAAAAGTTTTATTAAACTGTTAATTTCGAGGGGAGGGGGCAATTTTCGTAACTGCCTAGGGGCGGCAAATTTAAAAATCCAATTACATAACAATTATGTTAAACTTATGTCCGGTATTATAAAAGAGCTCGCCAAATGTATTTGTATATTTTTCTGTATACTTACATAAACTGAGACATATTGGTCATTCTCCTCTTCCAAATTGTTGCTTAAATCTAAGATGTAACTTCTAGCTGTGACGAACCCAGCCTGCCACGTGCAGAATAACAAAAACACTAGACAAACACGTACTTGTATATGTAACACGTTGATCATAGTAATCTGTAAAATAAAAACAAAATGCTACTGTTATTAATGTACAAAAATATGTATCACGACAAATCAAAATCAAGTTGTACAAAAAACAAAAATTTTGGTGTTAAATAATGAAAGAATTATTAATAGAACTATAAAAATCCTTAATAATTAATAATAGGGGATATCGGAATTCTGGCCCGGCTGTAATTCACGATGTTATTCTGGTTCCGGTTTTGGCCGGAACTTGTAAATTCCGGTCTAAGTCTGTAGGATCGCGCCAAGCTGAGATATTACCCTATTTTTTATAATTTAATGTAGGATTCTATCAATCTACTATTTAAAAAAAAAACATATAAAATAATGTTATATTTATTTAAGATGATAATCTATGTATAAAACAGTGGCGAGGCGTGAAATTTTTAATAAAGGAAGCATATTTTGTCAATCCTCCCCCTCCTATTAACAAAAAAAAGCTAGTTATGAAACACCTTTAGTTCAAGCTTTTACTTTTTTAAATATATTCTTATATATTTATATAGTAATTAAATGATTCTACGTCTTATTTTCTTGTATTTTAGTCGATATTTGTATGACGAGTTGAAGTTCACTGCAGGAAATTTAACTAAAAAATTTAGAATTTATGATTTCGTTAAAAGTATGTTTGTTGTATAGAAAATGACGTGAAAAGTTGTTTGTTTCAAACCGCAGGTCTGTATCTCAAACCGTTCTCGAGATATAGCCTCTCAAAGTTTTAGTTTTTTCAAATTTTTGTAGAAAAATAGCCATAACTTTTGAACGCGTGGTCGGAATTGATTTTAGTTGACGGATTTGAAATCAGCGTGTCAAAATCTATATAATGACATGTATAATACTTTAAAATCCGACAAAAAAATTTTGGTCAAAAATCGACATTTTTTTAAGGTATACCCCTTTGAATTTTTTCGATTTTTCATGAAATTTTTTTTTTCGAGTTTTAAGATATTATACATGTCATTATATAGATTTTGACACGCTGATTCCAAATCCGTCAACTAAAATCAATTCCGACCACCCGTTCAAAAGTTATGGCTTTTTTTCTCCAAAAATTTGAAAAAACTAAAACTTTGAGAGGCTATATCTCGAGAACGGTTTGAGATACAGACCTGCGGCTTAAAACAAACAACTTTTCACGTCATTTTCTATACAATAAACATACTTTTGACGAAATAAAAAAATCTAAATTTTTTAGTGAAATTTCCTGTAGTGAACTTCAACTCATCATACAAATATCGACTAAAATACAAGAAAATAAGACGTAGAGGTATTATAGTTTTATAATTGAACGTGTAAATTAATATTAAATGCTATTTTTGATTTTTGGTTAAAATATTTGAGTTGCGCATAAAGATGAATATTCGAATAATATTTTTAAATTATTTATTAACTGAAAACACAGATTTGTATTAATTTACCCATAAAATAAGGTAAGCACTGCTTCCCCTACATCCATGACGCTTCGTCACTGTTATAAAACATATATATATTATTTTAATTATTTAATTATTATTAAAAATAAAATTTAAGAAAAATCTAGTATTAATATAATACGAAGTATTTTTTATTTATTTATTCTGCTTCTTTTCGGCTCAGTTATACTACGGTTATATTTACGTGACATATGAAGTATTATATTAATGATATTGATTGATAAATTCAGAAAATATGGCAAAAATCGATTCAGCGTTGACATTACAATACTGATTACTATATTATGGTAATATGGATATTAGATATAATAAATCATAATAATATGTTTTTATAGATGTATAGATACCTACTAATACCGAAGACGCCTTTAATTATAGTATTGCAATACTGAAGTGACGCCTGTTCACAAAACAAGTCAAGGTTTAGTGCGACTGCGTTACTTGTTAACTTGATAGAGTTACTTTCATTCGGTTATGGGGAAATATGGTGTGAAAATCTAATCCGATTAATCGAGGGTCTAGAAATTAATAGAAAATAAATTCAGAAATATCAAATTACCATAAATTGTATGTGAATTATATTTAGAAGTAAAAATATAAGACCTTTCGATTCTCAAAAGGGGTGTCGTAAACCGAAACCGATTCGAACGAGACGATAAATATTTACTATTTAATAATTCATCTCTATATAACAAAATGAATGTTCGTTTGTATGATGTCCGGTATTATAAAGCAGCTAGCAAAATTTGCTAGCTAGCAATCACTTTCAAATGGGGTATTAATTATGTACTAGTATCTATGGATTAGCTATGGAATTTACAGCAGTGACACTTCAACTAATTGTAACACAGTTGGCATCTTTCACCGTACAAAATAATTTTCATAACATCAACACTGTTTTAATACCGTTGGTATTTACCTACAACGCGTGCGCGAAACTTATCAAAGTTTTCAACAAACTCCAAAAGAACTGTCATATAAGTTTGATATCTCATTTGAAAGTGCTTGCTAGCTAGCAAATTTGCTAGGTTCTTTATAATACCGGACATGAGACATAGATTCGGGAATTACTAAACCGTTTTTAATTTTTATATTTAAATTTTCAGATCAGTTATTCTAAAAATGTGTATTATATTATCGACATTAGGATATTAGAAAACTAATATTCATAATACAAAGGTGAGTTTTATTTCTGTCAAATAATTATCAGTTTTTTAACGTACAGTATCGCTTCTTACTATTTTTATTCTGTGGGCTAGCCTTGTGCCTGATTTGCAATCTTAAATGAAACAGAGTATATATAGATATATTATTAAACTTATCCGATTTACGTGTTTTTTTTTAATTCATAAATATGTTCTCTGGCCAAATTATAGGTTATATTTTATTACGTTAGGTAACATAGGGAATAAGCAGTGACGATAATAGTAAATCAAGTCGGAAATAAGTTTGCGCCAGCGCGCTCTTTTGTAATACGCTGCCTAAACAGTTAAATATTGAACAATATAAAAATTGTGTAGAATAAAAAGATCTAAAATAATTTAATTTTTCAAAAATCCTAAACAATAATTCCGTAGTCCACGCGAATAAGACCGCGAGCACAGCTATATATTTCCACATATAATTAATAATCAATATAGCCTCATAGAATAATGATCCAGTATTTCTATCGGGAACTGGCAATGATTATAAATTAAAATAAAACGCAATTTGACTTAATTACAAGTATTAAATCAATGTTAGACACAAGAACAGTGGCATTATGAAAATCTATTTTCTTTATGCTCTATAATCAATTCTTCCGGAAAAACGACCTTTATTATAAATTCATTACCAACACATTATGCTAATACGTCTTGAAAATTAGGTTTCCAGTTCGAAAAAACACTAATAAATTTTGTCGAATGACCCCATTAGGTTTATATATATATACATAAATATATTACAATAATGTTATAATTTTTTAATACGTACCTATATGTCTAGAACGTATAAAACTTCTATATTAAGTACTAGCACCAGTCTTGGATATATATACATATATCCAGGCCCGGATTTACCATGCAGGCAGAGTAAGCAGCTGCCTAGGGCGGCAAATTTTGGTGGAAACTTTGAAAACTTGTTATATTTGTGGGAATTGAATTTGATTTTGATTCCATTATCGATGAGTTAGCCATCCGAAAATCGAGACGTAAAAATTTCAACCCATAAGCAATAATTTCTCTATACATGTAACTCAAGCATGACTAAAAAAAAAGGTATTCACTTTTTATGTTTCCTAATGTAACTTTATAAAAATTTATAAAATTTGAAACTGACGCAACCAAAAAAAAGATCCTGAGTTTTGTATTTTGACATCTATGACTTAAACTGTTAGTTTCGAGGGGGGGGGGGGGGCAATTTTCGCAACTGCCTAGGGGCGGAAAATTTCTAAATCCGAGCCTGCATATATCCCCAGTAATAACTATTTTTTAATTAAATGTACTGAATTAAAAATATTTGTTGATATTTGATTACTACCATTTCTGAATATTAATCTATATACATTTAACTGTCTTACAGCGTGATTTGATTTTTTATTTTTGCCGCTTGGTGGCGCTAGGAGTATTGCTATGCTGTTGAACGATGCGAGGGGAAATAAACAAACAGCGAGAGGGGAAATTATGTGTGTATGTTAACTTTATTTTATCTGCCTTAACAGCAGTACCTTTTGAATGATATAAGTTTCATTCAACTCCGTTTATAATAAATAAATAAAAAAACATACGGAATTTTTCTATGTTCACGTACTAATATATAGATTATTGTTTATATAGTAAGTTATAATTTTTTTTCTTATCTTTATGTTGATATTTCTATGAAAAAATTAAATTTGAAATCAAAATTTTGTGTGTCTTCGATTTCGTTAAAAGTATGTTTATTATGCAAAATAATACGTGAAAAATTGAAATTTTTAAAACCGTTCGAGATATGGCCCTTCAAAGTTTTTATTTTTTCAAATTTTTTGAAAAATAGTCGTAATTTGTAAAACTAGAAATTTGTGTAGTTTATAGTTCCAAAGTACTATGTCGCAGAATATAATAGTTTGTTGAACAATCTATGATACATTAAATATGCACTAAAATGACCCCGTCATTAATGTTCTCTAAAACCACAGCTAGAGCTGATGCAATACGTTAAATGTTACAATAATATTTACATCCGATTTTTAAAACATATACACGTACAAAAAAAAAATGATTGAATGTACCACATAATAACTAAAAAAATTGGAAGGAAGTGGAATTAATTGATTCGATAAAAAGTGGCTTCTAAACGTCCAAATGTTTTTTTGTACTAGATTATAGGTGTTTCAATAAAATCGATACCAAAATGATGCAATTTTTTAATAATTAACATCAATAAAAATAATTGTACTAACAATTTCTTTTAAATATAATAAATATTGGAAAAAAAATCATAAATAATAAGGATGAAACATTCGATCTATTATTGTCAGTATTGTGGTGTTACGATTTAAAATTTTCGATTTTTATAGAGATATTTTGAAAGAAGAGTATATTGACAATATACTGTGAAAATTGTAAACCGAAATTCAAAATATTTACGAAATTATAGCACATAGAAGAAAACGCGTTTTTCTTGAAACTACCTTTTTTCGGTTGGTGGGAAGCAGAACCAAAATTCTAATCAACCAATCGGGCTATAATTTTTACACACTGATTATTATCGTATTACCTAAAATTATTAATTTTTATTAATATCTTTTTTTTTTCGATTTTCTATGAAAAAAAACACGATTTTTGCAAAAAAAATGTTTACAAGTCCGCCATTTTGTTATTTATTAATATAAATGTCTAATAAGTGTTATACAATTTACTACAAATTTTTTTTTATATAATTTTAGATGCAAATGAAAACATATAAAAAAAATATTTTATTTTGTTACGAAAAAAAATCCCGAAATTAGCTTAAAATTTTAGGCGTCACACCACTGCCTTAGTAAGAAAATTTTCTTCGAAAACCTTATTGATTTAAATCCATCAAATTGTCAAATACGTAATTATTTAAATAGCAATGTCATATTTTATAAGTTACTCAAATATTATTGTTTAGTTTTGTTGATTTTACTGATTAAAATGATAATTAAAATATGTGTTCTCTATCCAATAACAATGTGGAAAATAAAAAAACAAATATTGCCTATACAAGTCTTATGATCTTGGCTTCTGAATGTAACCCGTGACATCTTCTAATAAGCCCTGAAGATGTCCAATGCAATATGTGACGAAACGTTGGCCGATAACACGTCCAAACCGACGCATCTTACACCCAGAAGCCAAGATCTATTTATTACTTTTCAAATTAAAAGGTATTGGAAATTAATATTATTGATTTTATTTGCAATCAAAAACCAAATTTCTTATTTATTTAATGTGTTTTCTTGGAAAATTCAGAAAAATTCATGTATCATTCTTTTGAGAATATGGTTTTTATAAATTTTTTGATTTTTGATTTTTCATTGTTGTGATTTTTTGTTTAATCTTGGAAATAAAAAAAAATAATCTTTAATTTTACTCTACATCTTTGTATTATCAAATTGTAAATGTCATCAACCCAATTAATCGTCTGTTAAGAAATCGTTTAATAAATTCTAAACAATAATTTTGCATATCTGACAAAAGTGATAAATATTATTAACGTGAATCATACTGTTGTGGAAATTTCATAAACAAATTAATGAATTAGGAGATAACCCATTTTATACGTATATAAATTTTATATTAAAGATTATTGCTTCTATAAACAAAAAAAATTACATTTTTTTTATTGATTGGTTATGATTAATTGAGTTGGAAGATCTCGAAATATTAACCAAAATTATTGAAAATTAATGTTTAATATATTTTTAACAAAAAAAAAAAAACTATATTTTTCATGCTCAATTTTCTTACCCTCTCCACTATTTTACCACTTAATCAATAGATAATAAAACACATTAATACAAATAAAGGTACTCACTTCTTTAAAAAACACTTTAATTAACTTTTTGAAAACAAATTTATCAAAAATTTCGCGTATATTCAATTTTTTTTTATAAAAATATATTTTTTAATTTTTAATATACTCCACTTAAGAAACTAATTAATAATTTTTATTTTTATTACGTTTACTTATATATTGTCATCGAATATTGCAATAAATATGAAAACTTTTATTCTGAGTTTCACAATTTATATATTATTTGCATTCCCCCCTTTCGCTCCCCCACACTTACCTAAGTGTGTGTGTATGTGTGCTCTCTGAAAACAGGTGCGAGGAGCTCCCCCTCCCCCCCCCCTTTCGCGGTTGCGCGCGTGCTAGGCCAGACTATAATTTACATGTTTCACACATAATATACCTTGCACCAGAAGTTGTCAAACATTGGCGTGAGAAAATCACCCCTAAATGCAGTACCAAATTTTTAAAATATTAATTTTTTTTTTAAATAAATCGCAAAGTATGAAGTCATAGACTATAAGTGTATATTAGAGTAGTCCTTGGTTGGGGTTGAGACGAATTTTGACTGCCCCCCCCCCTCCCCCGAAATCAGTTAAATAAAAAAAATTGTGAAAAAAGTTTCAGCTTTCTATCTTAAAAATTGGCCATTTCCAGAAGGGGGTGATTTTCACTTTTAAAATTATTTTAAATGGGAAAATCACCCCCTTCTGGTAAAGGCCAATTTTTAAGATAGAGGGCTGATACATTTTCCACATTTATTTTATTTTAATTATATGGGGGGTGGCCCAATCAAAATTCGTCCCAATCTCATTTAAGGACCACCCTAATTAAATGATATGATAACATTTTTTTAGATTTTCATAATTTATTGTTTTGTACAAATTTACATCAGTGATATGGATAAAATTTAAAACTATTTTCAAATATACTTAAGGAATAATTTTATTTATATATTCTTAATACATTATAGAAACTAAAAAAACTAACTTTTTTTGTTGATTTTACTTTGCAAATAAGAAAACATATTGCCTAATATTGCATTTATTTATCAATAAATATGGAAATAAATGTCACATGCAAATGTTAAGAAAATCATTAAAAAAAACTGAAAACTATTGTTGCCAATAAAACCTCGCTCGGTATAACGAAAATTAATAAAACAAAATAAGGTACTGGCACCAGTCTTGGATATGACCCCAGTAATGATTATTTTTTAATTAAATGTACTGAATTAGAAATATTTTTTGATATTCGATTACTACCATTTCTGAATATTAATCTATATACATTTAACTGTCTTTCTGCGTGATTTGATGACAATCGGCCAATAGTATCAAAATGGTGGACATTTTAACTAATTATTAGTATAATTTATTTATTAATTATTATATTATCATAGCAACTGCTTTACATTGTTTCAAATTTGACGAATCTTTCTATTATATCTTTTGCGTCGTAGTACTTATCATTTTGTAATCATTAGCAAGTGTCCATCACTGCGTACTCATTACTGGTTTTACTTTATCCATTACTGGAGAATATAATTTAAAAAAATCAAACTATATTTGCGGTCTTCGGTAATTAAATTGATTAAATAAAGAGTTACTTGTTTTATTAGTAACATACGTTCATGAAAATTACAAAAAAAGCCCATCAATCACAAAAACAGTAAACCTTGCACTTATAGTGGCTATAACTGGTGCCAGTACCTTATTATTTTTAATTTAATGCTTTATCAAAAACATATAGTTTACGAGTTTACCTAAAAAATTATCATATAAACAATACATAATTTTTAATTCACAAATTCAAAGTAAGTAAATATTATAATAAAATAAAAATAAGAACAAATCCTTAATGCACCGCTACTGATCCGATTCGCCAGACAGTAAGACTCTGTTTAATATTCATAGTTAATTGCATGCAAAAATCATCACCGAATAAAAATTATAAAATATATATTTTCCATATCTTAATTTACTACACCTGTGTCTCGTGACATAAAATACGTAGTTAATGTCTTTAGTAGTTTTACAGTTTGTCTGTTATTGGTCGGCTGTTACAACCTGTTTGATTCACATGTATCTACGTGATGAAATTTTCATTCTTAAATTTAATTTAAAAAATTGTAATTGTCCAGATAATTTTATTAATAAAGTTTATAATTGTTGAAATGGTAGAAAATTTATTTATTTTTTTAGAGAGATGCAATATTCAATTTAACCAGTGGCGAGGCGTGAAATTTTTAAAAGGAAAGCATATTTTGTCAATCCAATTAACAAAAAAACGAATTATGAAAAAGCTTTAGTTCAAGCTTTTACTCCTTTAAATAAATTCTTATATATTTATATGTAACTAAATGATTCTAGTTGAAGTTCACTGCAGGCAATTTCACTAAAAAATTTAGAATTTTTTATTTCGTTAAAAGTATGTTTATTGTATAGAAAATGACGTGAAAAGTTGTTTGTTTCAAACCGCAGGTCTGTATCTCAAACCGTTCTCGAGATATAGCCTCTCAAAGTTTTAGTTTTTTCAAATTTTTGGAGAAAAAAGGCCATAACTTTTGAACGGGTGATCGGAATTGATTTTAGTTGACGGATTTGAAATCAGCGTATCAAAATCTATATAATGACATGTAAAATACTTTAAAATCCGACAAAAAAATTTTCGTCAAAAATCGACATTTTTTTAAGGTATACCCCTTTGAATTTTTTCGATTTTTCGCGAAATTTTTTTTCTCAAGTTTTAAGGTATTATACATGTCATTATATAGATTTTGACACGCTGATTTCAAATCCGTCAACTAAAATCAATTCCGACCACACGTTCAAAAGTTATGGCCTTTTTTCTCCAAAAATTTGAAAAAACTAAAACTTTGAGAGGCTATATCTCGAGAACGGTTTGAGATACAGACCTGCGGTTTGAAACAAACAACTTTTCACGTCATTTTCTATACAATAAACATACTTTTAACGAAATCAAAAATTCAAAAATTTTAGTGAAATTTCCTGCAGAGAACTTCAACTCGTCATACAAATATCGACTAAAATACAAGAAAATAAGACGTAGAGGTATTATAGTTTTATAATTGAACGTGTAAATTAATATTAAATGCTATTTTTGATTTTTGGTTAAAATGTTTGAGTTGCGCATAAAGATATAGAGAAAAAAAGAAGGTATTAGCAGTTGAATTTTTTTTTTAAATAACGTTTATAATCTAGGACATATATAATAAATCACATCTTAATTTTCTCGCAAGTTTGATAACAAAAAAATTAATATTTAATTAATTAGATAACAATGAAAAAAACAATTCGCGGAAATTTTTGCACTAGAAACATAATTCTGCGAATTTCTAGAATAGAAAGTATAAAAAGATATAAACAAAATCTTATAACATGTTGATATTTTTTTTTATTTAGATGGCCAGGTGTATGCCAGTTTTATGATTTTTATTTAAAGCATACGAATTAAAAAATCGTAATGGAAAAGTACCAAAAACACTAAAGAGGAAATTATGTCCACTTCAGAGTTCAAATTTTATTTATTACTTATTTAAATTTGCAATAACCTGTCGTTTTCTTTTTTGATCGCTTATTTTTTAATATAAACAATAATTTACAATGTATAATCCATAGGCGTAAAGAATGAGTGGGATGGGGGATTATATATTATAGAACCCCTCCTTGATTAGTAAATTGGTTTTTAGGGTGCCGAAGAAACCTTATTAACCTCACTTGATCGTCCGTCCTTTTCAGTCAAAGTTAGAAACTTAAAATTCTTACTGAACATGTAAAATGATGCCCTCTAGTAAAATATGTACACATTTTTTGAAAAAATAATTTTTCAGAGGGGGCACGAAAAGGTTAAAGCAAAACAAAAATATTTATATCAAGGCATGTGGCAGGTCAAAATGTAGTGGAATTTGACCATCATTTCAAATTTTGAAGAGAGAAGGGCGTCATAGAATTGTTTTTTTTTATTTTCATATCTAGGCTTGCGGGGTGTCAAAATGTAGATCTCAATCAGTAGAATATGACCCTATTTTTATATTTTTTTCTAACTCAAAAATGCACCTGTGGCTCCAAACAGTCCACGTACCAAATTATTACATAATACTTATTGTCTACATATTTTTTACATGGTATTTCTCATGTAGACTATGTAAACATTATGAAATTCGATAGATAACCAATTTTTCCACTTTTTCTACAAACTGCCATTTAGGATGATTATTTATTTATTGTTTAGGTACATAATATATTGCGCTCCCAAATATAGAATTATTTCTAGACGGTGTGCAAATATGTTCATATTTTTTGATTAATTTAAATTAGAACAATCAAATTTAAAAAAAAGAACGTTAAAAGTCGGTAAAACAGAAAACGTATATTCTTACTTTTGAAATGATTCACATTCAAACAATTAAATTAAACCTTGAAAACCGTTAAAATGTTGATAAAACAGAAAACGTATATTTAATCTAATACGACATACTTTTAAAAGTTTTTCAACAATGAATCATAATATTTTAGAAAAATCAGACTGTAGATTATACAAACTACTGGTCTTTTCAAATATTAAATAACATAGAATGATTCATAAGGAGGTTAGAAAATAAATTACAATCATTATTACTTTTTCTTCTTTATTTTGTTTATTACTTTAACCGGTTTCCACAGGTGTCTACCGACCTTCTTTGAAATTAAAAAATAAAAGGTTATTAACAAGATATGACAATATTGTATATACTTTATTTGTCATTTTACAACGCCTCGTAGCTCTTGAAAAATTAATTCAGCAAACATAAGTTTTGGGCGACATTTTGAAACATATGATTACATCATGTGTTTTGATTCGTGTCGATAAATTAGATTTCAGTGATTTCATATTATTGTTATTTTATTATAAAACGTGATTATTGTGCGATTTAAAATTCGTTTACTTTTTTATCTCACGTTATTGCTTTTATATTTATTTCGTTGAATCATAAGTATAAAAAGTCAGTGGCGTGCTAAATTATCTTTTGATAAGCAATGGCATGTTAAGGATGTTGGGAAGTTACTTTTGAGGGGCAGGTGGTGGGGGTAGGACGCAGTGTTCATTGTTGCCAGATCTACGTCCTGTCTTTCTCACTTGCACTCATGTATTTGTCATTACATTTTACAATGCAAGCGCTGTTGCCATGTTACGCATTAGTTTCATATATTTATACATCATTTTACATATTTTTCGAGTTTCTTATATTTTTTTTAATTACCTACATAAATGTATACTTTACAATATCCTTAATTTAATTTTAAATTGATTTTTATCATTTTTCTATCTTTTATCAACTGCCATTTAATGATTTTTTTTATGTATTACAACTTAACATTAAAATTTATTTTCTTAAAAACGACTGGATCAAAAAATCTAAAATTTCAGTATTTCATTCATTTTGGTTTGACGTAACTTCCCAACCTCCTTAAATCTCGCAACGAAACCCAACATTTTTATTGTTTAATAAATATGATGATGCAGTATTTACATTTAGTCTCCAAATGTGGTTGTATTAAAGATTATCAGAACATGTTCTTTTGAACGGGATTTTAAAATACCGGCCTTCAACATGACCTCTTCATCATTGTGAAATAAATGACCCAGTAAAAGATGCATGTGGGCAATTTATGTGACAAATAAAACTCCGTAGATCGTGTCAGAGGTACCAAACATTTATTTATCAATGCGGCCATCACAGATGCTTCAATCCTTACAGGTTTCTATATCCATTGGCGTCGTTAATGAAGGCGGGAGCAGGGGCGAACCGCCCCTGGTGACACCCGTATAATATGTTAAAAAAACAAACCAATTTACCTTATTATTTTGGTTATTTTATGCTTTCAGGTGGTAAAATGTGTAAAAAAAGTTTTTTTAGTAATTGAATGAGGTATGATAACCATCCAATTCATTTAAAAAAATAGAAAATTGGTAAGAATTATCCATTTCAATAGTTTTTTTTATGTTACAATTTTTATTTGAATTCATCACTAATATCATTTCAGCAATCAAAATTAAAATGTTATGATTGTTGTAAAATATCATATCTACCAATCCCGCAAGTTCAAATATCAACAATCATCGTATAACAGCGCTGTCAAATCCAACGGTCATCCCCAATTCAAAAATACCATTGTTGCAGTGACAATTTTAAACAAAATAACAATCGGTACTTTTACGTATTCATTAAAACATGTTCGTTATGACAACAGTACATATATGCATTCATCGTAATAATGGGTTCATAGTCACGTTGATTAGCATAAAATCAAATTTAACGAATTTAAGGTTTGTTTTAATTAAACCGTGTTTCCACCTTATCGATATGTTATGTAAACAAGTATATGTGAAACACTGTGTTTGTGTCTGTGCGAAAACTGTCAACAATAACTTACTGTGGTAATGCAATATGCCTGCAGCAACGTGACTAGAAAGGAGTTTGATTGAAAAAATTGTATTGTTGATTTTAACAAGGGGTGGTTAGTATTTCAAATATATGATAATAGAAAAGAACGTAGTCAATTGTTAAATAAAACCTGGAATTATTATTATATTTATTATGACAAATTAAAAATAAATATCGACAAGGGTATTTTTGACAGACACATGGACGGACGGACAATTTTGAAATCGAAGAAAATTTTTTTGTCTCATTCTAAAACGATCTAAAAGCTTCTCGTATCGAAATATTGTTCGATTATTTATAGTACCAAAATTTAACTACTCATCGGCTCTTATTGAACCAATTAAGTAAAAAGTCTTTAGTACTGGTTTACTTGTAAATAAATAAATATTTTTTATGTATTATTATTTTTATTGCAATTGTACCGAAACTTTTCAATATAATATTTTTTACCTATTATTTGCAATATGCAATAATCACCGCAGAATCTAAATTTAAATAATAAGCAACAATTACTTTATAAACTAATTCAAAATTTTATTTTTTCGTATTCTCGGTATTATTTGCACACCCCTATGTAAGAAGTACGAAAGCCATGTGAAAAGCCACGAGCCTCTGATTTAAACACTGAAAACAACATAATGTATTTAATATTTTGTGTTTCTGAAATGGAAGACGTATAAATTTATATTGTCTTTATGTACAATTAATGTTTATAAATTAAATACAAATAAAAAAACGCGTCAATTACATAGTCTCCATGTTTTTATTTGTATACATAATGTATAACAGTTATGTTAGAATTGTTGCATAATCAAACCAATTATGTATAACTTTTTTTTTAAATATTAATTTACATTTATTTATAAATTTATATACGTATACAATTTGCATACATTTTTGTAATAATTTAAACTTTTTTTATAAATGAATGATGAAGTTGTCTTACGTAACGTAATTTAAAAAGTTAATTTAATTAAAAAGTTTGTTATAGGAATAATACACCGTGTTCACTTGTGACGTAATCATGCGCAAGAACATAGAATTTGAAATCTTACATGTGATTGGAATTGAAATGTCATCAATTGAAATAAATATACAAAAAAGTGGTTTTATAATGCACTGTACGACAGCAATCAATTATATGACCTAATAATGTTGTCATAGGTAAAAATGTTTGGTTAAAAAATGAAATAACAAGGAAAAAATGTTTTTTATGAATAATGAAAATTCGTCTTTTGATGTGGTAAACTTCATATTTATTAAAATGCTTCTCCTGTTATTATCATTACATTTGTTATTTTAGTCTATAATAATTCCTATATATAACGGACAAAAATGGATTGAACCTTGTTTTAGTTCTATATTAAAACAAAATGCCATCGGACAATTAAAAATAGAAATTTGTATCTGCAATGATGCTAGTACTGATCAAACATCAACATTGTTACAAAAATGGAAAGATATTTTAGAGAAAGAAAATGTACAAGTTTCAATATTTACCAATACAACGTCTACTCCAAAAGGAGGTACGATTTATATATTTTTTACAAGAAATTTTACCTAACCTACTTATTTTCGTTTGTTTTTTAAAGTGGGATATGCAAAAAATCGTGCTGTCGAGATAAGCAGAGGAGAATACCTTTGTTTTCAAGATGTAGTAAGTAATTTTATATTATGGATAACATATTATATAATAGGTACAGTGTTTTAATTTTATTACAGGATGACATCATGTTACCAAATAGAATAAAAGCGCAGTATGATTTTATAGAAAATCTTCACGGAAACATTGTAAGTATTTAATTATTCAAAATATGTTTCTACTGTTAAGATTTAATACAAATTTATCACAAAACAAAATACACCTACTGAAATATCACCTTTAATTAAACACAAGAACCAATTAAAAACACATAGCAGGTTTCTTCTATTAACAATGCTGATATTTTCTTTCAAAATAACAACTACATACTATGACGTAAATAATTCAATTCTGACAGGAGTTTTATTGTTTTAACTCAAAATCAGTTAGATACAATAAAGCATTTCTCTTTAATGAAATAAAAAATACAATTTTAGAGAAAATTAATAATAATTATATATAGATTTTAGGATCGAAATTTGAAAGAATTCCTACTGGCTCAACAGTACGTTATACTTCATGGGCTAATAATCTATCGGATAAACAGCTAAATGAACAAATATACACGTCAAACGGACCAACTGTAATAATGCCAACATGGTTTTTACATCGCGATATATTTTATAGGTACTACTATCAAAATTATTCTTCGCTTAATGTATATTCTAGAAAATGTTATTTTTCATTCTAGACTTGGTGGGTTTTGTGAAAAAGGAGTTGGCGTACCTGAAGATTTAATATTTTTTTATAAGCATTTAGATAACGGTGGAAAAATTTATCGAGTTGACGAAGTCTTAGTATTGTATAGTTATAATTTAACAGGGGCGACATTTTCAGTTAAAGAGTACGTATTTTTAATACGATTTTAAAAACGATAAACTAAAAATAATCTCTGATTTTTTAGAGAAACTATTTGGGATATAAGGATATCGAGGCTTCAAAAACACGTTATAGATAAATGGGAACAATTTACTATTTGGAATGCCGGCAAACAAGGGCGGAAGTTCTTTAATAGTCTGGATCCAAAAAATAAAAATAAAGTGGTCGCGTTGTGTGATGTAGATAGGAATAAAATTGGGAAAATGTATACACCGTTCGATACCGCGAGCAGAACTGCAGGGCGCAGTATTCCGATTGTTAAATTTACTGACGCAAAACCACCTTTTGTCATTTGTGTTAAAATGGTATAAGTAGATTTTGAATTATGTTTTTTTAGAACAGGAAAATTAAAAACTGTGATTAATTTTTCTATTTAATTACAGGGAATGACAAATGGAGTTTTTGAAGAAAACTTACAGTCTTTAAATTTAATAGAAAATATTGACTATATTATTTTTAGTTGATATGTCTTATTAATTGTATTTTTTTTATGAAAAAGAATAAATGAAAACCACTTTTTAATAACTATATAGTTTATTAATATCCATAACAATTTATTTTTATTTATTACACATAAAATAGATATTAATTAATGTCATATTAAATATAGCGTTTTAACAAATTAATCATATATATTTTTTTAATGAATATTTTAGTATCAAAACATGAATTATTTAAATAAATTGGTATTTCTCTATTAGTATAATAAAATAGTATGAAAAATTTTAACGGCAAGAATTACAAATATTGATATAAAAAATGCCAAAATGATTTATATAAGAAATCTGTTATTAAATTACATTTAAACCTATCGTTATTTTGAGTATGGACAATGAATAAAATGTATTTACCGTTGCACCTTTAAATTGAATAAAAATATATTCTTAACTAACGATATCATGGCAACTCTGAAACATATTATGTTCATATATATACATTCTTAATTTTACAAAAAGCAATTGGTGTTTTTAATTAAAAATAATTATAATATTTTATTGTCATATCGCATATTATGGTAATGATTATCTAAAAAAATTAATACGTTCACTATTTCATTTTATAAATGCATTTTTTTGACTAGTAAAAAACAATTGCACAAGCTTCAATCCAATGATTTATTAATAAAGCGAATAAATATTGGAATTTTGTATATAGAGAGCGTAAAACCAAAAAAGATATTTAATAGAAAGCTAAATTTGACCAGCAAATTAGACAATCTTTTAAAAATTTCCTATAAAAAATAAATCAAAATTTTTTCACAGCGAACATATTAATTTATCTACATATGGTTAAATGTACCAACATATTTATGAATAATGATAATTATATAATTTTATAGAATAACACATGGCATGGCACAACATAATGGTAAGCAAACTGGCACGACAGCTGCTCCTGAGCTACTTTTGCTTTTGCTTTTGCTTTCAGATTCGTATTGGTATTTTCCTGAGGCGCGAGAATATCCACCCTAAAAAAAATTAATTGTTGTTTTAAAATCATAGTGAAAAAATGCTACTAAATTCTGTCAAAAGATGGCACTACTTTTATTGCCAATTAATCATTTACTCAATAGATGTCATTGTAGTAAAAGTTAGTTCAATAATTTCTCCACAGATGTCACTAAACATTTTATGTTTACCTGTGCACTGTACGCAGCTGCAGATTCTTCTTTTTTAGCAAACATTTCATGCCCTGGTGGATAATACACTGGTGGTCCAGTAATATTTTTCGTTTTCGGTAAATCTTTAATTTCTTTCTTTTGCATTTTATCTTCTTCTGCTTTCTTTGCTGACATAAGACCCTGGTTTCCAGCATTGGGTTTATTGGGCCGATCTGTTTTATCGATGTAGGTAGTTGTATTATAAACATTCGTAGTATGCATATTCTATAAAATAAATAAAAGCTTTAGTACCTACATACATACGAAAAAATTTAACCCATTAAGTCCGGGACGGACACATTTTTGATACTTTTTTAAACCGTTGTATTTTCGATGAAAATGGGATCTGAAAAAATCGTGAATATGCAATGTCAACGTAAAATTTAATGAACTTTTTGAATCCGACGTGAAATTTTCGAAAAAATTAACAGGTCAAAAGTTATGGATGATTTTATCCAAAAAAACGTGGTTTTGAAAAAAAAAAAATTTCTTTTCGATTTTTCACATGGAAATCGTTCAAGATCTGACGTCTGAGGTGTAAATAAAGCGTCCATGGACCCTAAACTCAAAGTTATAACAATTCAAATTGGTGAAATAAAATTTTAAGCACACAAAATGGCGGCTGGAACATGAAAAAATATAAAAAACCTTCCAGAATTTTTAACTCGAAAACGATGGGCTTTAGGAAAAAATTTTACTGATGAAAAAGTTCTTAGAATTGATCAAAGAATACGCTAGAATTTTTTCAGATTTTTTGGAATTTTTTTTTCAATTTTTGAAAATTGCAAATTTTGAAAAATCAAAAAAAAATTCAAAAATATAACTTAATGGGTTAATAAGGTTTACCTCTGGTCCATTGAATGAAGCCATCAAATCATCAAGTCGTTTCGGTGGCCCTCCTTGAGGACTTCTCACATTATCGTTAGGGTCGGTTGGGAATTTGCCTGGTTGCAACAATGGTTCTCTATCATCACGGTCATTTGGATGTGGAGGGTATCCCTTATAATTATTTGAAGATTTGCTTTCCGAAGTATACTTGTAAGTTATATTAATATTCTGATCATTCGGTTTTCGTGGATAAGTGCCGTCATTTGGTGGATACCGACCATCATTTGGTGGATATCGACCGTCATTTAGTGGATATCTTCCATCATTTGGTGGATATCTTCCGTCATTTGGTGGATATCTTCCATCATTTGGTGGGTATTTACCATCATTTGGTGGATATCGACCATCATTTGGTGGATACTTTCCGTGGGGTGAATTAGGGTCGTAGGGCAACGTTTTATCAGTTGTAGTTTCTGTATGTTTATAAACATAATATTGATCATTTGGAGGATGATTTTGTGGTGTTCTGATGATATTCTCAGGTGGAGGATTCTCGTATACTCTGTTATTAATAGTATCATGTTTATAAATGATTGTCGTATTAGTTCCAGGCGGGTATTGTTGATCTGGTGGATAATATGGCTCAACATCGTTCGGTCCGGGGTAAGTATTATCGGTAACTGTTTTCACATCTTGTTTATAAACAATAGTCGTAGGATTTGGCGATTTTGGGCGCTGTGAGTTCCATCCAGGTTGAGCCGGACTAGGCACGTTCCTTGTAGTCGTGTTATAGTTATCATTTCTTATCGTGGTAACATTGTAAGAGTCGTCTATCGGAGGACTGTTTAAACGACTAGGGTATCCAGTCGACTGGACTGTTCCAGGTAACTCGTAAGTGTATGTTTTAATAGTAGTCGTGACCTTTGTTGATGGCGATGGTAACAAGTTTGGGTCAAGCTCGTTTAAGATATCTGGATTGAGATAGTTCTCGCTTGTTTCATTTTTGATGATGTGCTGGGTGTTTCCGGGGATGACTGTATGTGTTTCGATCGTTTGAATGCGCCCGGGACTGATGTCGCGGAGTGGGGATGTTTGGATTGGGCGTAGGTCGCCGTAAGTTCCTGTGAAAATTAATAACTAATAATTCAATTATATTTTTAATTAAATAGTACAGTAAAATTAGCTATAAAATTCTCTTAAAAAGGAAAAACTGGAAGATTAAAAAAATTCTGAAATGGCTTCAGAAAAACTTAATCTTTAAGAAACCGAAGAATTCTTAGTCGGGACTGGGGAGCTTTAGCCGATATTTTGATTTAAAGTTGGACGCGTCAAAAGCTAGTCTTGATTTTGATTATCGTGTTTTACAAGCAAATTTTATGAAAATCTAATAATATATTTCTCATAGAATGTAACCATGCTATTTTTTTTAATTATGAAGGAGGGGAACCCCTCCATAAACAGGTTTGAACGGTCGTGTATTACCGATTTTTGTAAGGTGATACTGTTGCACTCATAAAAATTAATTTTGGTTATAACAATAAGAGATTCTCTGAATTGTTCATTACAAAAGAGAAAATAAAAACAAATAGAGTAAATTTGGGAAGTGAAAGCATTTTGCTTCCTCGCAATATCGAATATACGGGAAGCTTTGTGATCGTTTTAAATTGAGACAAAAAAAATGTTCTCCGATTTCAAAATTTTAAATTGATCTTTCCGTTTCACGTCAAGACAAACACTTTTCGTTCCGTGTCTGTCTGTCTGTCCGTCTGTCCCCTGAATCCTTGTCACACGCATAACTCATGAACCACTGAACCGATATTATTGAAACTTGGTCGGATGGTTGAGGACGGTCCCATTTCAAAATCGTGTGTAAGGGGGAGGGGTGATATCCCAAAATATATATTTTTTCAAGATATTTCAAAACGACACATGTTACGTGAAAATTGTATAGAATATTTTTTGTAGAACATTAAATTTCCTATAATATATTTATTTAAATTGTTCAATAATTAATTATCTTTGGTGAATTTAGCACAAGGAAACACTGTGCATTTACTTAGCAGATGTTTTCTTATTAACAGAAGTTTCTCAATGGAAGTTATTTTATGTTCACTGATAATATACAGGGTGGGGCAATAGTGTGTGGAAGTTCGATAACTCATAGACCATAACAGATAAAAAAATCTTTCTAATACAGATGTAAACTGTGGGTAAATGCGCATACATAGAAATTATTTACAAATATACAGGGTGCTACAAAAAAGTGTGGCACGCTTAAGGTAATTTTTTTTAAATGGAATGCCCCGAATATTTTTGGATATTTAACACTTCTCTTGGGATGTTTATTCATATCAAAAATATTAGCCCAATCTGATGTCCGGTTTAGACGTAATAGTATTTTTTTCAAAAAAATTGATGTTTACATTACTCCACTTAAAAATTCACCACTTCCGCGTCAGCATCTTTAAAGACGAAATTAAATATGGACCTTATTGTAGGAGGTTGGTGGGTGCTTTTGTTAAAATATCTTAGAGCCACCATGTACAGACTGTTCAAAATTAATTTTCAAATTTTGAGAACTTCAAAGTTATTTTTCTCAACTATTTCAAATGGAACACCCTATATATTTTTTAACGATGTTATGTAAAATTACATAACGAACATTTTTTGTTTATACATCTTTATGGTTATTTGTTACCATTTTTGATTTATTGAGTAAAAAGAACAAAATTCAACAATATTTACTTAAAAAAATGATTTTTTTTCAAATAAAATAAAACAACATGTACAGAGTGTTCATGTTGCCCATAAAAACAGCATTTTATGTTTCTGTCGCGGTTTCACACTGCGTATTAGTGAATTTATATGGTTGTAAATTATTTTGGTTATTTGTGTTTGATAAAATAATAAAGCATTTGTTTGCTAACTGAAAAAAATTCATGCTGTTTTAATGGGCAACATGAACTTCCTTTACATGGTGTTTTATTTTATTTAAAAAAAAATTCATTTTTTTTAGTAAATATTGTTGATTTTTGTACTTTTTGCTCAATAAATCAAAAATGGTTACAAATAACCATAAGGATGTACAACAAAAAATGTTCGAAATGTAATTCTACATAACATCGTTAAAAAATATATAGGGTGTTCCATTTGAAATAGTTGAGAAAAATAACTTCGAAGTTCTCAAAATTTGAAAATTAATTTTAAACACCCTGTACATGGCGGCTCTAAGATATTTTAACAAAAGCACCCACCAACCTCCTACAATAAGGTCCATATTTAATTTCGTCTTCAAAGATGCTGACGCGGAAATGGTGAATTTTTAAGTGGAGTAATGTAAACATCAATTTTTTTGAAAAAAATACTATTACGGTTAAACCGGACATCAGATGGGGCTAATATTTTCGATATGAATAAACATCCCAAGAGAAGTGTTAAATATGCAAAAATATTCGGGGCATTCCATTTAAAAAAAATTACCTTAAGCATGCCACACTTTTTTGTAGCATCCTGTATATTTGAAAATAATTTCTATGTATGTGCATTTACTCATAGTTTACATCTGCATTAGAAAGATTTTTTTATCTTTTATGGTCTACGAGCTATCGAACTTCCACACACTATTGCCCCACCCTGTATATTTTTTATAAGTAAATAATAACAAATTGACTGTCTAAACGTCAAAAAATTTATTGAAGAGTAAGTATCACAAGCTTTCGATTCACAGAATCATCGTCAGGCTATTAAGAAAGAACAAAATGTGAGAACAATGTCGTTATCTCAACAATATTCATATGACATTTAGACAACTAATTTGTTATTATTTAATATATTAACGTCACAATAATATTTTTTATAAGTACATACCTTCATTTATGTTGTAAGTTATATCGCGGGTGACAGAACCTTCGCGTTCGCTGCGTTTGAGTTGCGGTGACTTTTGATGAGGCCGGCCCTGCCTGGTCAGAGGGTCGTATACAAGCTCCCTCTGGACGGTTTTCTTGGTGGTCACTTGGCGGGTTGTCGAGCCGGGTGTCACCGTTATATCAGTTGTGTCTCTGTTACCAAATATCGAATTATTTATAAACAGAAAACGTATAAATTTAGGAAATATAAAATATCTCAAAATTTGACGAATTTAGTACATAAAATATAAATAATCCTAGATTTGAGTAAATGACGAAAAAGCATTATGAACATGTTACACAAGAAGATTAGTTTGAGAACCACTGATCTAATGAATCGAAAAATACAGTATTAAAAACGGGAAATATGTAGAATTTCGAATTTTTACATGTATGTTTTAATATAAAAAATTAATACCTTACTTTTATACTTATAAGGTACTGGCACCAGTTATGGCCGCTATAAGAGCAAGGTTTACTGTTTTTGTGATTGACGGGTTTCTTTTTTTTTAATTCTTATGAACTCATGTTCCTAATAAAACAAGTAACTCTTTATTTAATCAATTTAATTACCAAAGTTCGCAAATATAGTTTTTTTTTAATTATAGCCTTTTATTTTGTTTATGTTTTTTCTCCAGTAATGGATAAAGTAAAATCAATAATGATTACGCAGTGATGGACACTTGTTAATGATTACAAAATGATAAGTACTACCACACAAAAGATATAAAAAATTTGAAACAATGTAAAGCAGTTGCTATGATAATATAATAATTAATACATAAATTATACTAATAATTAGTTTAAATATCCACCATTTTGACACCTATTGGCCGATTGTCATCAAATCACGCTGTAAGACAGTTAAATGTATATATATTAATATTCGGCAATGATAGTAATCAAATATCAACAAATATTTCTAATTCAATACATTTAATTAAGAAATAGCCATTACTGGGGTCATGTCCAAGACTGGTGCCAGTACCTTATTTTATTTTGTACATTAATTGTAGACGGCTAATTAAAAAATCAGCAAACATGAACTTTGACGCGTAAATACCAAAAATATTTTACGCGTCTTCTTTCGCAAAAAAAAAAATATGCAAAAACAATCATAATGGCGTATTAGCGTAAAGGTGTTGTTAAAAATAAACGCAATGAAGTAGTTAAAAAGAATTATAATAATATCTCATACTTACAATAAGGCCGAGTCGATGCCAGTGTTATTATTAGATCCTGAAAATAAACAGTGCCATGCGTTAAAATAGAACGTGATGTCATTCAATTTCTTATGAATTATATATTACACAGTGTATGTACAATTCACTTTATATGTTTTTATTTAGCAGAAATCAACGTAATGTTTACGAAGTTAAAAAATCTGTTGAATCAATTTTTTGTTTATTATTTATTATAAGAGCTGTTCAAATGCCAATACAAAACAACTCCAGAATCCGATTAATCTCACTTTGCCGTCTGTCTGCTTGTCTGTCTATCCGTGCGTCGCAAACTTTATATGCTTGAAACTTAAAATTTTAACATAGATAGTATAGATGAAGGAAACTTAAAAAACGGGAAAAATAGATAAGATCTAAGTAGTGGCGAGGCGTGAAGTTTTTAATATATTTTGTCAATCCTCCCCCTCCTATTAACAAAAAACCTAGTTATGAAACACTGTAAGTTCAAGCTTTTACTTTTTTAAATAAATTCTTATATATTTATATAGTAACTAAATGATTCTACGTCTTATTTTCTTGTATTTTAGTCGATATTTGTATGACAAGTTGCAGGAAATTTCAGTAAAAAATTTAGAATTTTTTATTTAGGTAAAAGTATGTTTATTGTATAGAAAATGACGTGAAAAGTTGTTTGTTTCAAACCGCAGGTCTGTATCTCAAACCGTTCTCGAGATATAGCCTCTCAAAGTTTTAGTTTTTTCAAATTTTTGGAGAAAAAAGGCCATAACTTTTGAACGCGTGGTCGGAATTGATTTTAGTTGACGGATTTGAAATCAGCGTGTCAAAATCTATATAATGACATGTACAATACCTTAAAACTCGAGAAAAAAAATTTCACGAAAAATCGAAAAAATTCAAAGGGGTATACCTTAAAAAAATGTCGATTTTTGACGAAAATTTTTTTGTCGGATTTTAAAGTATTTTACATGTCACTTAAAGATTTTGACACGCTGATTTCAAATCCGTCAACTAAAATCAATTCCGACCACACGTTCAAAAGTTATGGCCTTTTTTCTCCAAAAATTTGAAAAAACTAAAACTTTGAGAGGCTATATCTCGAGAACGGTTTGAGATACAGACCTGCGGTTTGAAACAAACAACTTTTCACGTCATTTTCTATACAATAAACATACTTTTAACGAAATAAAAAATTCAAAATTTTTTAGTGAAATTTCCTGCAGTGAATTCAACTCGTCATAGAAATATCGACTAAAATACAAGAAAATAAGACGTAGAAGTATTATAGTTTTATAATTGAACGAGTAAATTAATACTAAATGTTATTTTTGACTTTTGATTGAAGATTCTAATAATATTTTTAAATTATTTATTAACTTAAAACACAGATTTGTATTAATTTACCCATAAAGTAAGGGAAGCACTGCTTCCATGGACGCTTCGCCACTGTTATCGAACAAATTATGAGAAAAATTTTAGAATTATTATTTATGTGCGGCCCTAGAACAATTTTAGGTTGCAATTTGGGTTTTAATTTTAATTTTAGAATTAATATAGGTGATTTTAGGAAAAATTGATTTGTACCTTGCCTAACGTGCTGTAAATCGTCCAGGAGAGTGTCCAGTTGGTTAATGTTGCTCTGCATTGCGAGGTTTGTGGGGACACCATCCACACTTTCATTGTACTCGTATGTCGTTGTTTTATACACCTTCTTATCTTTACCACCGTCTGCTCTCTGCGCCAATTAACACAGTACTTATTAATTAATACGTACATCCAGTGGCGTAGGAACGGGGGGGGGGTCGAACCCGCCCCCCGAAATTTTAAAATATATGAAATTAGTATTACAATTTTGAACTAAATTACCTTTTTCGTGGTAATAACCCCCCCCCCCCCCCCCGAAATATTCAATGTTATTAAAATATGCGAAATAAGTATAAGAATTTTGAATTAAATGACCTTTTTTTTTTTTTTTGATTATGTATAGCTACGTGCAAAAGTATTAGGCGCCCCTACAATTTGTCACTGTCACAACAATTAGTGATAACAGTAGTTAACTGTACTGGGAATACCAAACTTAACCCCCCACGAAAATTTTTCTTATTACGCCACTGCGTGCATCATTTACCCTATGTACTGCTAGTTTACAGTTAAATAGGAAATTACATGCTTTGTATAATGTGTTGTTGTAGTTTAATGGTAATTAAAAACATGATAGACATTTTATAAAAGGGATTAAAACTTTTATTAAAATACATTTTTTTAAATGTGGATATACACAGGGCCGGATTAACAACGTAGCAGGAGTAGCAAATGCTACGGGCCCCGCGTCTCTGGGGGCCCCGCGACTTTGCGGAAAAATATCTCTTATTGGACTTACCACTTACCGTTCAATGGTTGATACGGGGTGTCCAAATCTACGATAATTAATAATTTAAATTTAGGGTTTCCGATCTCGATTCGATTTAATCGAAAAATCGATTTTTGAAGCTCCGATCTTTGATTTTTTAAATCGATTTTTTTAAATTTGCTCAAATCAAATCAAGAAAATTTTGTTTGTAAGAGTGGTGTTTTATTATACACACCTCAAAAAAATTAAAGGATGATTAAAAAAAAGCAAAACAAAAAATTCAAATTTTCAGTTATATTTCCGCGAAAAGTAATTTAATTTACGTGTTCCAAAGCACAATTAAAAGTTTGTGCTTTCTAATTTTTGAATAAAAATTTCAAAAAATTTTATCATTCCTTTCCGTTCTTTGCCAAGGGTTAAAAGGGTTCAAAAAAATATCCCTTAATTTTTTATTAACTTATCAATTTTTTTAAGGATTGTATATTCTAAATCAAGTCAGTCAGCGGTGTGACGCCCGCTTAATGTGCAAAAAAAATCCTATTGACTTTTTTCGGGGGGAGTGAGTGAAGTTATCGATTTACTCCCAAAGTTCCCCCCCCCCCCCCCGACGCCACTGCCAAGGGCCTCTTTATAACATTTGCTACGGGCCCCGCGCTTGCTTAATCCGGCCCTGGATATACATATATAAGTGTCCCGTAAATATACCGATATATATGTATATCTATATATACAGTGTATTCCAAGTTGATTAAGACATAGGAAATTTAACATGGGGGCAATTAGAAATGTTGTAGTACCCTTTGGTCAAATTCAACAATGTGTGATTGGTGTATTTTGAAATGCCGCCACAAAATTTAATAAAATAGTAATTAGTATTTTGTTTTTAAATTTACATCTGCCAAAAGATATTATTATAATTTTATCTAGGATGCTTACTTTAATTTAATTAATGTATTTTATTCTTTATTGAAGTTGAAAACAAAATACTGTTGATTAATTTAAAATTTATCAGTTAGTTTCGAGGCGGCATTTCAAAATTCACCAATCACTCGAGAACCACTTATCCGATTTACGTGTTTTTTTTTAAATTCATAGGTACGTTCTCTGGCCAGGTTAAAGGCTATATTTTGTTACGTTAGGTAACATAACAACTAAGCAGTGACGATAATAGTAAATCAAGTCGGAAAAAATTTTGCTGTCGGCGCGCTATTTTGCAATACGCTACCTAAACCGTTCAATATTGAATTTTGAATCTGTGGTCAGGGAAAAGTCAGGGAATATAAAAATAAATAATATTATAGGAAAGTGGAGTTTTTAATAGAATTTATTATTTATGAAATGTTTTAATTGAAATTTCACACATTTAAATTATTTTAATTAATTAGATAACAGTTCAAAGATAAAAATATAAGTTTATGAAATTAAAAAATACTAAAATTATATCTACATTTTACATGTTACATTTTATTATGATTTTAACAGTGGCGGGGCTAAAAGGGGTTCATAAGAGTCGATACAAATTCTTTCATTCATAACCCAAAGAAATTATTATTGTATAGTGAGTTTTATTTACCTTATTTTCTAGAGTCATAATTTCAGAAGGTACTGTGATAGGATTGGCAGCTGATAGGAACTCTATCCTGGTGTTTCCTGTAGGACCTCCAGATTTGGTAACAACCTTTTCTGTTCTGTATTCTCTATAATTTCCACCGTGAATTCCTGATCCATTTACTGCTAAAGAACTGCCAGGACGCGAGACTGAATTTTGTAAATCTTCTAACAACGAATCTATAAAAATAACAATACAATTAAACTTTAAAATTGTAAGGTACTGGCACCAGTCTTGGATAATACCCCAGTGTTGGACTGAACCATAATCTATAGAAACTTAACTGTAAAACAGCTTAATTTGATGACAATCGGCAAATGGGTGTCAAAATGGTAAACTTTTTATATCTTTTGTGTCGTAGTACTTATGATTTTGTAATCATTAACAAGTGTTCATTACTGGTTTTACTTTGTCTATTACTGGAGAAAACTTATAAACAAAATAAAAGGCTATAATTAAAAATATATATATGTATTTGCAGACTTTGGTAATTAAATTGATTTAATAATAAAGAGGTACCTACTTGTTTTATTAGTAACATGAATTACTGATAAAATTACAAAAAAGAAGCCCGTCGATCCCAAAAAATATTATACCTTGTTCTTAAAGTGTCTAAGACTGGTGCCAGTACCTTATTCTTTTTTGCAAAACTAAACATTATTTTTTTTATTAGTTGTTTCGAATTTCTGGAAAGCTCTCGTAACAAAAATAGAAGATTAATACCCGGTAAATGCAAATTAACTTCCAGCTAACGCTATCTGCTAGGTATTAAACATAAATGACAGCATACTCACATATACAGCGAATTAAATCGTACATATGATAACCTTGACGCATGCGCGATAAGTACAGTCAGCGACTTAAAATAAGTGCTGTCAAGTGTACCTCATAAAATACATAGCATTTACATTATTATACATTTATTACCACTGCTTTAAAATATCAAGTAATTTCTTAACAATTTGACACCTAGCAGATAGCGTCAGCTGGAAGTTAATTTGCATTTGCATTTAAAATACCGGGCATAATTCTGATTTAGATATAAATAAAAAATGCAGTAGTATTGATAATAAAATCTGCTTACAAATCTCCAAGGAAAATAAATTAATCTGACTTTGAAATCAGGGTCAAGGATTTTTTCGTAATTGTGCCAATTGAGTTAATATTATTGTTAGACATATTGTTCATTATTTTAATAATAAAATGTGACAAAAAGTGTAGGAGATTTTGAAGAAATTGTGGATTCAAGTTTTCTAAGAATTTGGTGATTCGATATTTATTAGTATAACATTGATGTATTTATTCTGAAAATATTCAGGCGTTTCTCAGAAGTTTAATAAAAAAATAAATATAATCAGGTTCAGAAATAGTTCGGAAATAGATTGTAACATATATCTATTTTTTTTGGTATGTTTTAATTTTAGTCATATTTTAATCATTCTTTTTATAACATTTACAAATAATAATAATAAATAATATACATTTTCAGTAGCGTATCGAAATAATATTATATTATAATATACTATATATATAATTAGGTAACTGCCTAAGGCCCTAACCTAGGGGGGGGAGGGGTAAAGAGATGGGTGGCAGATTAAAAAGTATTTAGTATTTTAGAAAAAATACATTTTTTTTTTTTATAATTTTTGTTTTCGATGTAGCCCTAACTTATTTTCTGCCCGGAAGTGATTCAGAACTGGCCAAATAGTGTTTAAAGAATGTTATTTCAAGCATTTTTTTTTATATAAAATTAAATAGAAACTAATTTTAAGCAAAATCTTTGAGAGCAGGGTTTTTTTAGTGTTAGTTGTAAAAAATTATATTATTAGTTATATGTTATAGTTGAAAAATTGTTAGTAGAAAGAAAAATATATATAAAACAAGTGTAGAGCAAAAAAAGGTAAATGCAGTTGAATTTTTTTTTCTCAAAATAACCCAAGTTTAAGAGACTGTGGCTCCCTCGAAGAATTTCTGGACAGATGCTGATTTTTCATTTTATTATAAACTTTTTCGACCCATTAAAAAAAAAAACGAGCGATTAATTTTACAAAATATTTAATTAAATTTTTTTTTACCCAAATTGTTGTCTAGCTGTGCAGCATGCGGGGACACCGCCCTTCTCTGGACCACTCTCTCCGTTCTTATCTCGCGATGCTCTCTCGTAGTCATTTTTATTCACTTGTTTCTATCTGAAAATAAATCATTTTAATTATACACAGGAAACATCAGGTTGTAGATTAATCTGCGCGTGGAAACAAAACCGAAAATATATGGCTCTATTTATAGACATGCACACCTTACTTTACGTTATTTCAATGGGCTCGGATATAGGGTTACGAGTTTCGACGCCGCGTATATGCCTGACTAATTCGCGAGACAAAAATGACTATTTAAAGTAAAAATAGTATAAGGGGTCATCCATAAATTACGTCACACGAATTTCATGATTTTTTTACATTTTTTGATATTTTAACAACACAATCAAAGAAGTACAAATTCGACATTGCAAAATCATAAAAAGAACTGTCAGAATCACAGAATGTATTGCCAACTTAATGTCCGGTATTATAAAGGATCTAGCAAATTTGCTAGCTAGCAAGCACTTTCAAATGAGATATCAAACTTATATGACAGTTTTTTTGGAGTTTGTTGAAGACTTTGACAAGTTTCGCGCACGCGTTGTAGGTAAATACCAACGATATTAAAACTGGTGATATTATGAAAATTATTTTGTACGGTGAAAGATACCAACTGTGTTACAATTGGTTGAAGTGTCACTGCTCTAAATTCCATAGATACTAGTACAGAATTAATATCTCATTTGAAAGTGCTTGCTAGCTAGCAAATTTTGCTAGCTTCTTTATAATACCGGACATAAGAATACTAAAAATGACACTTTCCGAATAGACCAAATTGTCTGTGATACTCTGTGATAGCTTTTTTATGAATTAACAATGTCGAATATGTACTTCTTTGATTGTGTTGTTGAAATATCAAAAAAATACGAAAACAAGAATAAATAAAGGACTTTTTTATAGGTAATTGATATTCTATTATATTATACATTTCTAACATTTGAATATGTCTTCGTGGTGACGTCAATTCCCGCGCTAGCGCTGATTGGTCAATGAGCTTATGAGACTACCTGAGTTTTCCCCTAATCAATTATCCTTTGGCTTTTAAACGATTGGTTTAATTCATAGACATATAGTACTGGACAGCGTGATCCACATTTTAAAATAGTCGTGAAGAAAAGAGAGATGGAACGGGGTGAAATCATATTGTATCTTTTTCTTACACGCTGCTGTTATGAGATAGAAGCTGGTTAAACCAAGCTCTGTCTCTGTGTCCACTTTCTTACACTCGTAAGATACGGATGGCGCTGTCTATGGTTTAATTCTTTTTAAACAATAATGCCAACTTCAGCAACTAAAATAATAATTTACAACACACATATCCAATCCGTTCTTCCACGAATCCAGCCAGCCATGAATTCCAAACGCGGTGACGTCACAGTGCAACGCACACTCAGAGAGATTGGCAAGTAGGCGATCAACACTGAGGAGGCAGTTGTTTGGATTCCATTGATACCCGTGCACCTACATGTACTGACCGGCCACCATATGGTCTCCTCTCATATACGATGGCACAATAATTGCGATACCAAAAACGATAGAATTTTTTAATTGGAGTGCGTAAATTTTTTTGCTCGGTATTGTTATATCGTTATTTTACTTTAAACGTTTCCATTCATAAATTATTTTGCTTCCTCGCAATATCGAAGATACGAGAAGCTTTGTGATCGTTTTAAAATGAAACAAAAAAAATGTTGTTCGATTTCAAGATTTTAAATTAATGATTTTTCAGTTTCACGTCAAGACAAACACTTTTCATTCCGTGTCTGTCTGTCCCCTGAATCCTTTTCACACGCATAACTCATGAACCACTGGACCGATATTATTGAAACTTGGTCGGATTGTTGGGTCTGCCTTGAGGATGGTCCCATTTCAAAATTATCAAAATCGTGTGTAACAGGGAGGGGTGACATCCCAAAATATTTTTTTTATCTAGATATCTCAAGAACGACACATGTTACGTGAAAATGTTATAGAACATTCGTTTGTTGTAAAATATTCCCTTACAAAGATTTATCTCAATTTTCTTTTAAAAATCGTGTTTTGTTTTTTTTAAATTGATTACCTGCATCTTATGAAAAATTTCGAACTAATATTTTGTTGTAAAATTGTATAAAAATTAAATGGTTTACCAATGCTAGGCAATTTGTCTGAACACTATCGGTTTTTATTTAAATTGTTGAATAATTAATTACATTTGGTGAATTTAGTACGAGGAAGCACTGTGCATTTACTTGGCAGATGTTTTTTTAATTAAATTTTTTACCTTAGTATTTGACATTAATTTCAACATGATACCTCTAGCCGTTCCTGAGAAAAAGGGTCGTGACAGACAGACATATGGATAGCAAAGTGATCCCATATGGGTTAATTTTTTTCATGTTGAGGTAAGGAACTCTAAAAACATCAGAAATGATCTTAAATACATTGATGAAGTACTCATTTCCACAAATTGTTCAAATCTACATAGAAAAACAATATCAATAAATCTGGTTATTCATATTTCAGCATCAATGAAGCAAGTGTCGCGTATATGACATCATAGCTCCCACGGATTGCAATTTGTGAATAAATATGCTAATAGAATCACTAAAACACCGCCCATGCAAACAACGTGAATTGGTAATAGTTATTACAAGGAAAAACATTAATGTATTGGTCAGATGTCAAAACAAATATATATACACTTCTTGTTGATTTTGGTATACCTCAGTTAGTTCTTTTCAGGAAATATTCGCCCACAATGAACTTATTAGAAATTAATTAGCAATAGTTATTACGAAGAAAAACATTGGGTTGTTCTTAAATATTATTTAGAAAATGTGTAAATTCACTTTTTGTTGATATTTGTACCAAGTGGCGTTGGAACCGGGGGTAGGGGTCAGGAGGGGGGGGGGGGGGCAGGAAATATTCGCCCACAATTAATTTCTTATAAATTAATTAGCAATAGTTATTACGAAGAAAAACATTGGGTTGTTCTTAAATATTATTTAGAAAATGTGTAAATTCACTTTTTATTGATATTTGTACCAAGTAGCGCTGGAATCAGGGGAAAGGGGCAGGAGGGGGGGCAGTTGTCCCATCAAAATGACTACGTATTGTACCATGAAAATTTTGATTCTGTTTTTTAGGGCGGGTTTGAGCGACGTGCAATTGTTAAAATTTGTTTTCTGTAATTTTTTTAGTCTTAAATTTTTTTTTAATTTTTATAAATTGATGTTAAAGCTTACAAACAAATTATAAAATGTAATTACGAGTCAATGAAAAATAAAAAGTGAGTACAGTGGAACTTCGTTAGTACGTTTTATTATTTTTTTAGGTTCCGGCTTTCTTCCATAAGACCCCATGTTTAAAATATTTCGTTAAGATGTTTTTCTAGTTAGAACGTGTTTTCCCTTAGTCCCTTTAAAAACGTACTCACGAGGTTCCACTGTATTTCTATTTATTTTTTTAAGCAAATAATACGATATTGATTAAGTCAATTTTGAATTTAAAGAACGCCAAGTAAGTCGTCCACCTTATTTTCTTATCTTTAAATTGATATTTCTATGAACATTTTAAAGAAGCATGAAATATAACTTTAAAAAATCTTTTTTTGTAGCTATATTATATATAACCTAGTTAGAGGCGCCCCTCCCTTCCACTGTTACGTAACTTTTCATATTTAAATATAACAATGAAATTTCCGAAATTCAAATATTTTCTTATTGTTGCGTCTATATTTTGTTTGTTAAAAATTATCACATCATCTTTTTGTGCACACAAGAATCTTTTTATATTGTATAAAGCCGCGTTTACACTATGTAGCAAAACCTGCTATATAACAAATGTTATATAACTTTTGCTATAAGTACGAAAACGAAAAAATGTCAAATGTTACATGTAGCAGTTTTTGGTGCTACATATAGCAAAATCTGCTACATATAGCAAGATTTATGTTTTCCATCCAGAGTAGGTAAAGATCAAAGAAAAATAAGCTACATGTAACTTTTGCTATATGTAGCAAGTATTACAAGTAGTTTTGGTTCTCTAGCATCTGCTACATGTAGCAGTTTCTATCATTCGAGTTCAAGCGGTGATATTTATATGTCTTATGTGTCTATGTCTACAACGGTTTTTTCATTTTTAATAAAGCTTTCATAATGGAAAAGTCATGCAAAGTCATCTGCATTTAAGTCTTTCAGAAAATCACTTCCACTGTATTTTTCTCTAGCTAATAATAACGGCCGAACCCAAAACCTACGTTTCCTTCTATGACATGCCAAAAATATCGTAATAGCTGCCGCTAGCATTAAGTCTTTCCTCCTCGACATCTTCAATCAGACTGGATGTTATATAACTTTTGCTACATGTAACACAGTATCATTTGAGTACAATTTGAAAAATATAGCAAATGTTTTATAACATTTGCTATATGTAGCACTGCTACATATAACAAATGTTATAAAGCAGATTTTACTACATAGTGTAAATGCGGCTTAAGTAGGTGCATAGATACTTACTGACACAATTATTATACCCCTTTGTAACCTCGCGCCCTAAGCACGTGCCTAGTTTGCCTCTGAGCCTAGTTCTGTAAAAGGTTGGTAACCCTTGGCCTATAATATTCTGTATTAACTTTGCCCACCTTTATTAATTTTTGTATCTGAAAATCTAATTTAATGAGGCGCGTCCAGAAAACGCATTTAAATAGGTCACCGTCACACAGACAGATAGAAATAGCGTCACCGAAATGCACGCACTATGTAAGTGGTAACATTCGTGGAACGTATCTATCAACATGTTATTAATTGTACATGCCTTCATTATATACATATGTATAAGAATACAAAATAAATAAACGAGTATTTTTAAACGATCCAAACGTAAATAAATATTAAAGATTTAAATCGATGTGTGTACAATTAAAAATATAAAATATCGAAGTTTTTTTTTGTATTTTTTGGCTCTTGTTTTTATGATAAAGATAGATTTTGTACGGTTTGAAGTTTTTGTGTGATCTTTTGATGTACATTATTTATTTAAGGGATTACATCTAATTTATTAATTTTTGTATTGGTTTAAATGTTGTATTGAGTCATAATGAGTATATGGCAATTTTAAAGGGGCACTGTAATTCGGTCTCAAGCCAAAATAACCAACCGAAAACCGACGTAATCTCGAAAAAAGGTCGACGTTTGTATGTAGTCAAACAATTTTCAAACTTTAACTTCATTTTTATCAAAATCACGTTTTTAAAAACTGCAGAAAACGTATCTTGGACATTTTCCTTCCGATCGACTTGAAATTTTAACTGTGACTTCTTAGATAGATTTTACATCGAAGGTATACACTATTTTTATGATTGGTTAACAATTACGCTTTTTATAAACAATGTAAGGTCGTTTTTTTCGTCAAAAATTAATTTTTTTGTTCAAAGTGATACGAAATTTGCAAAAAATGGGTATTTTTTTGTATTTTGACATTGACATGTACAATAAACTCTCCAAATTTCATTTGATTGCTTTTTTTATTATTCTTAAAAAAGCCTAAAAAAACCTCATTTTCCGAAGTGACGAGTTTTTATTATTAATATTACATAGTGCTTCAAAATATTATCGAAAAGACGCTCAGGCCGACTTACAATTCTGGCGCCCTAAACGAATTTTTTGGTCATCGACAGCTATTTGTAACAACTGTCTTTTTTTTAATTTTTGCACCTCGGGCCTTAAAATGAATTAGAATAAATACGACTCTGATTGTTTTATCGATTGCAAATTACTTGTAGGTACTTTCTTCTTGAAAAATTAATAATTTACACTCATTTGAACTAGTTTTTCGTATCGCTTTACGACGCCCATCCCCCCATCTCTCTAAAAACGGTTCAAAATGCTTGTAAGCTGACAAATTTCTTTATAATACTAGGCATAAATAGAACATAATTTATACCCATTGCCCAAATAAAGTAACGTATCAAATGCAATGTGTTTTTAAATTAATAAGTATTGTAAATACCACATCAGATTTACTTTCACTGCGTTTAATACGCATGTATATGTGCATATATGTAAGTTAGGTTGAAACTCAATATACCCACGCTTTTAAAAAACATATGATACTTTAATTTATTCTATGTCCAGTCCTGTACAAGATTTTTTGAAAAGGGGAGTGTAGAAATACTTGGTAATGTATTTAAATATTAATAATTATTAATAATCCTGGTCTACTATGGTAATTTGTAATGAAACGTTGGTTAAATCGAAAATAGAAACAGTTTTTGTAGTAGGCTTTAAAAATCATATATTGCAGTGGATTCTTTTCTTTCGAGGGGGCTAAATATTGACATTGTGGGATGGCTTTTATGGAAAATCAGAAATTTCTCTTTGGTTTGTTTTTTTATAATAAAAAAATGTTTCAAACAAAAGTTGTTTCGTTTATCTCTTAAATTACGAATTTGCAACAGAAAATATAGGTTTAGATTTTAAAAAGAAAGGTTGAACCTGAAACCCCATCAAAGTGACCTTTCTAATAATGTCAATATTTAGCCCCCTCGAAACTATGAAACTTTTGTTTGAAACATTTTTTTCTGACAATTCATGTTTTTTGGAAATAATCCACTGGAAAATTTAAAAAAAACATCCGGTATAAAAATATTATAAAACGTATTGTATTTATTTAAATTATTCGATTATTAACTCCATTTGCTGAATTTAACTCGAAAAAGCACTGTACAGATATACTTGGCAGATATTGTCTCTTAAAAAGTTTTTTTTTATAAATAATATTTCTTACAAATTTTACTTTAAAAAAAATTCCTAGTACGCCCCGTTTGAAAAATAATTCAAAAAATTCAAAAATTGACAAGAGTAAACATCCGTTTCCGGTTTAATGACATTCTTCGAATATAATAGGTTTTCTTTGGAAGCGTATATAAATTCTAAATATAAAATTTCACCCTTCTATGTTTTATCGTTTTTCAAGTTATACAATCTACAGTAACAAAGAACGGATTAAGGGAAGGCCAAAATCTCTAGTAGATAGAGTCAACTGGGGTAAAAGTGAAACAAAATACAAATCTTTCATGTTTTTTGACAGTTAACGATACAAATTCATACTTTAATTTTTTCTACTAGATGCGCTTATGAATAACCATTTTAAATACTTACGTAATTTGAACTGTACGATACAACACGGAATTTAAAAATGAAAAAAGTGTGTTTCATTTTTAACCTCTAATTTGGGAAAAAGTGAAACAGGCCTCTAATGGAAAATATTTCTCGAAAAATTAAAAGAAAAGCTACAAAGGCAACTTTGATTTATCTTCTTTGTGGCATATCAATGTTATGTGCAAAGAATTAAAATTTAATTCACACGTTTTGACATCGACTAACAGGGAAATCTGTAGGGGTGACACATCACTCATATTTTCAGGTCGCTTTAACAAACCTTTAATGATGATGTCAGTTTTCATAATTCTCCTATAAACAAATTAGTTTTTTAGTTACAAGTTTGTTTCACTTTTACCCCAATTTTTGGTGTTTCATATTTACCCCGCTCAACTTTTTACTTTCTTATACCATGTATATGAAATATACATTAGTATAAGTAAGTATAGTGAAGCCGATTTTTTTCGAACTCCGGATTTTGACGGAATTATCTATTTTGACCTTCCCTGAATCTATTCTGACTATTTTCGCCATGATGTCTGTGTGTCCGTCTGTCTGTCTGTAAGCGCTGTAACTCAAATACGACAAATCGTAGAAGGGTGATATTTTATATTTAAGATGAATTTTTGGCTGGGAAGAAAACGTCCTATTTTTGAAAACGATCTTTCAGCTGGATACGGATGTTTACCTACGTCGATTTTTTAATTTTTCGAATTACTCTGAAACAGTGCGAAATAGAGAAAAATGGTCAAGTTAAAAAATGTATTATCTATATCTATAATTTATGTTCTATTCATTTTTTTGTAAAAACGAATTTTTGAAGAAAAAAAATTATTATAATTCAAATGGTTCATAACAGAGAAAAAAATGTATGGGGAATAAATTATAGATAATAACATACTCGACATTTTTTATCTAAAACATTTTTCACTTGTTATATAAATATAAAATTATTCATTTTGTTCTTTCTTGTTGTTTGTTAGAAATGTTCTAATAAACAAAGAATCACGTATACAATTCACTGTTAGGTTAGGTTAGGTATAAGAAAGTCCCGTGGTTCCCAAGGCAGATATTTTATTAAAATATATAAGAAAGTAAAAACTATATTATTAATTCGCATACTTTTCACATTAAGTTCTATGTATTCTATTTTGAATTTACGATCGGGAGGCGCTTGAATTTCGTAAAGTTACACAACCAGGCCAAGAGTGTATCCTTGGACAACGCGACGTCATTCTGTCCATAAACTCACAGCGACACATTACCTATTGTGGCGACGTCAATGCCGTGCGGTTTGTGATCGCTTTTCCACGAAATATCTGTGATACCTATAGCTTCAGCAACCGTTGATTATTTTAATACCAAATCCGATATCCTTGTGAATAGGCTGTATGTATGTGTGTGCGTGTTGATTTAGGTCAATGCCAAGGGTAGATCTATTAAGGGTAAATAACCAAATAAATTACTACGCTTTTTCTCATGCAGTTTGGACAAAAATCCGCTACACATTTTTTGTTTCCTCGTAATATCGAAGATACGAGAAGTTGTAATCGTTTTAAAAATTTTTCTTCGATTTCTAAATTTTAAATTGATCACTTTTCGTTCCGTGTCCGTAAATTTTGGAAGGGAAAACATTTTGCTTCCTCGCAATATCGAATATACGAGAAGCTTTGTGGTCGTTTTAAATTGAGACAAAAAAAATGTTCTCCGGTTTCAAAATTTTAAATTGATCTATCCGTTTCACGTCAAGACAAACACTTTTCGTTCCGTGTCTGTCTGTCTGTCCGTGTGTTCGTCCGTCTGTCCCCTGAATCCTTGTCCGATATTATTGAAACTTATTGAACCGATATTATTGAAACTTGGTCGGATGGTTGGGTCTGGCTTAAGGACGGTTTCATTTCAAAATCATCAAAATTGTGTGTAAGGGGGAGAGGTGACATCCCAAAATATTTATTTTTAAGATATCTCAAGAACGACACATGTTACGTGAAAATTTTATAGAATATTTTTTGTAGAGCATTAAATTTCCTATAATATGGATCTACAACGTTTGTTGTAAAATATTCCTTTACAAAGATTTAGTTCAATTCATTTTAAAAAATCGTGTTTACTTTTTTTTAAATGATATTTACTTTGATATATTAAATGTCATTTTGACATTTGCGTAAATTTATATTTAAATTGAAATTGTCAAAAAATTAAAAATATATAATCAAGTGCGTCTTAAAAAAAATTTCGAACTAATATTTTTTAGTAAAATTTTATAAAAATTAAATGGTTAACCAGGCACTTTTTGGTGAATTTATCACGAGGAAGCACTCTGCATTTACTTGGAAGATGTTTTTTGTATCTATTTAAGTAAAAAAAGTTTGTATATGTGTCTGAAAAAAGAATTTATACCCCCCTACCTCACCCCAAAAAGTAGACACAATTTCAAACTGTATCACAAAGAATTTCCAGACATATCATATCAACTTTTTTGCTTAAAATAACTTCCTCGAACAACTGTTAAAATTTAGCACACTAGTCCTGAATCATCCTGTACATATATCATCTTCATTTTTTTGTTTCGCGACTATTTTTGTGAATACTTTTGACCTCAGAATTCTATTGTCACTATTTTTTTTATTTGTATACTCAAATCATTTTCAAGTGAGTTAAAGTTTTAGAAGATCGCATTATTTCACGTTTTCGCGTATTTACATTTATATGTAATAAAAATTCAAATATCTTCGTCATGATATCATCTCTTGTACTACTATTTTCAAATATTTGTTTATTTTAACATATTTTTAATATTTCAATCAGTTTTATGTTTATAGACACTATAAAAACCTTGTTCTAAAACCAGTAGTTCCATACATTTTCATATCTGATTTCACAAATTTATAAGAAAAAGGATCAAATTTACCAAGGTAAGGTAAGCCCACCTATTTTTGACCATCGACCTATTTTAATTTTTAATCACTAAAATTATTTTTTTTCTACGTTATATTCGTTTGATAACATATTTAGTGTTTTTTTTTGTATAATTTTCAGTGGTCGAAAACGAACTATTTTACCGTACGCGGTACATCGATTGGAAACCACTGTATTTAACGCTACATACGAAGTTTTTTATTTATATATTCCAGTTTTTCAGTCGCTGTAGATACAGCAGCACGCATTGCACAGATGCCTATGTCATCTGATGACGTCATAACACGTTTTTAAACACGTGACTAATGTCATTAAGAAGAAGAAAGTATTATTTCTTATTACTTTCTTATATTACATTACAATTGTATGTGAATTAACAATCATATGTCTTATTATTCTTATACCAGTAAATCAGGTTGAAAAAATAAATAATTAGTATAGAATTTTGACTAGTACAGTCCTGATTGTTTAGGTAGAGATTATGTACATAAGGTACTGGCACCAGTCTTGGATATGACACCAGTAATGGGTATTTTTAAATTAAATGTACTGAATTAGAAATATTTGTTGATATTTGATTACTACAATTTCTGAATATTAATCTATATACATTTAACTGTCTTACAGCGTGATTTGATGACAATCGGCCAATAGGTGTCAAAATGGTGGACATTTAAACTAATTATTAGTATAATTTATTTATTAATTATTATATTATCATAGAAATTACTGCTTTACATTGTTTCAAATTTGACGATTCTTTGTTTTATATCTTTTGTGTTGTAGTACTTATCATTTTGTAATCATTAGCAAGTGTCCATCACTGCGTGCTTATTACTGGTTTTACTTTATCCATTACTGGAGAAAAAACATAAACAAAATAAAAGGTTATAATTTAAAAAACAAAACTATATTTGCGTACTTTGGTAATTAAATAGATTAAATAAAGAGTTACTTGTTTTATTAGTAACATGAGTTCATGAGAATTACAAAAAAGAAACCCGTCATTAACAAAAACAGTAAACCTTACTCTTATAGCGGCCATAACTGGTGCCAGTACCTTATGTATATATTTAAATCGATATAAAATAGGCACGCCATTGATAAGAACTGACCATTGAATTCATTGAGTAATTGGATAATCAATCACAACTATCTTACGACCACAAAACAATAATCAATATATTTACAATTCATTCGCGTATCAGGTAAACCAGGGCTTCCAAAAATGTTAGTTGAATTTATCATATATCGATAAATGTAAAAACATTTTGTTAATTCAACACACGCATATTAGTTGCCTCCGGTACGATCTCAGGATGCTGTGGCGACAAACAAGAGAGCAAGGAGCTGAGACAACATTCAGATGTGCATCTCGCTGGCAAGTGGGCGTCCTTGAAATAAAAAAACACACTCGGCCCACTCGATCTGGCGTGCCCAAGTTTGGTCCGCGCCGCATGCTAATTAGTTCATTAAAGGTGTTGTGCTGATCTCTCTCAATCATTGCGTATCTTTATCTATCATTGCTGTCTGTGCTATCATCAGCTGCTCGGGCGAGATGGGTTTTTATTTATTTTTTGTAAATTTTTAATACGTTTTTTTTTCAAAAAGAATATAAACACATTTTTAGTATATGCTTCGTTTTATAATTATTTATTCAGAATAATGTACTGAACCGATTTTTATGGGACTTTCACTGTATAAAACTATAATACTTAGTTAAGAATCAACTTATTAGGCTAAATATCATCACGTCATTCTACCAAAGAACTGAGAAGTGATATAAAACATCAGAGTAAATATTACTGAACAGATTTTTGTGGGATTTTGTGTGGTACTACAAATATAGTGCGATATATATTGTAGTTTCACAGAGACATTTCTACGTAGGGAAAGTCGCGGAAGAAACCTTGCTATAATATTTCCTACACCTTTTTTTATTGCGTTTTTGGTAATAATGTCCAGCAAAAAAATATTGATTTCAATTGACTTAAAATACAGATATTAAAATCTTATTTCTACCTTTGCTACTATTTATACTAAAAATATCAATACTTTCAAATATTACACTATGTAATGGAAACATTATAACAAAAGAATATAAAGAATTGTCTAGTATACTTATATAAAATATACACCTGGGAATCCGGGGTTAAGGGGGGCAGGGGCGGCGAGTTAACAAGCTTTTTTTTTGGTCGTCATCAAAAAAAGTTTTAGGCTTCTTAGCAGGAGACAGTGGCAAAAATTTAAAAAAAATGAAAAGCAAAAAAGATCATTCAATGAACAAGGTAATTTTTTTTTTGAGGACCTATGATAAGATATATGGGGGCTATAAAGTATGATCCTTATTCTATCTATATTTGGGCCCAATTTTTTTTTAACATACTATGAGGTTCTAGCTATAGCTGGTGTAAAATTTTGATATTTTTTTATGAAATTTCAATAATTGTATCCAATCTCTTTTTTCTTTATTTTGAACATGCTGATATCGTCAGCTGTCTAAAGTTTTTTATTTTCATGAAATGTCAAGATTACGTTTTTTTTTCTTATCTATTTATTTCTTTTAAATCAACTGCTGCTACTACTGGTCAGGATATATTTTTATTATTTTTTTGTGTAGACGTTCTATGAATTTTGATTATTTCAAATTAAAATTGCAAAGCATGTACGATTGCCTGATGTTCTGTAATTTTGAATTGAATCCTATTAACTTTAGTTTCTTATGTTATTTAATATAGAGACAGACCCTAGAAAAATTATATATTTTATGAACTTTAGCTGAAAATACAAAATTAAATTTAGCTAGAATTTATACTATATGTATATAAATAAAACTATTTCTTCAAGTATTGCAATGAAAATTAAAACCATTATTATATAAATCAATATGAACAGATGTTTTTTTTAACTTTTTTAGATTAATATAAAAGGTCTTACTCCGTATATTAAATTTTTGAGATATTTTAGATTTCGTGCTTAAAATTTACAGGGAAATTGAATTAATATTTTAATACAGTAAAAATAAAACTTTTTTTTAAATTGGGTGTATCAATCACTAAAAAACAGTCAAGTATTGAAAATTTCAATTAATCAATTGATTTATTTAATTATTAATTAATCTAAATATTAAAAAACGTGATATCTATTACATTTAAATACCTTTTAAAATAATAATAAACGTACTTAAACGATCACTTAAGAATTATTATTTACAATAGGTAATTAAATTTAATTTATACAATGATTAATTTAAAATACCGCTTAGTAAAAAAGTTATAGAATATGTCATTATAATAAAATATTCAACATCTAGTGGCCTTACCATCATTACCATAGCACACCTTGATCTTTGGTATATGCTTGTATATTTATTGTACTAATTATTTGTACTTCAACGTGTTTTTCTTTTTGATTAATTGAAATTTGAAATCACTTTAAAAATTGCATGGGTATGTTAATATTTTATTTGAAATTTTTAGTTATAAAATAACCTATTTTTTTATAAATTCAAGGCTGTTTTAGTCGTTAAGACAGCAAAAATTTCGCCTGAGGCTTACGTGAAGTTAAAAATGTATTTTTAGTAGAATGCTAATTTAATCAAAATATTTTATTTGAAATTAGATACTTATATTTGATTTATAATTTATATCAATTAAAATATAAAGGGTTAACCAATGTATCATCAATTATATTTAAGTCATTTTTAATTGAAACAGAAATTACAGGATCCAAAATTTTAATACAATAATCGTTTTGATTTTTGAATGGGTCACATAAAAATAAATCTGGAAATTTCCTGAGTTTAAGTCGCGTCTTTTTATCTATACATAATCATATAAGATACTGGCACCAGTCTTGAACGCTTTAAGAGCAATTGTTTTTTGTATTGATCAATTTAATTATCAAAATTCGCATTTTAAATTATAGCCTTTTATTTTGTATATGTTTTTTTGAACAACGTAAAACTAGTAATGCATAACCAGTAATGGACACAATAAATTTAAAACAATGTAAAGTGAAAATATACTTTTTTTGATATATATGCACTATTTTTAAACAAAATGATCAAATATCATCAAATCACGTTGTTTTACAGTTAAATATATGTATATAGATTAATATCCAGTAATGGCAGTGATCAAATTCAACAAATATTTCTAATTTCTGGTGCCAGTACCTTAGTATTAAATTGATAACATACCTTATTGTAACAAAATCCACACTAATCGAAGCACAGCATGAATTGGTTGAAGCACTAACTGACACTATTACAGTACACTAGAATAAGGCACTACTCGCGAGGCGCGCGCTAAGCTTGACAGACGCGAGCTAACTGACTGAGCCGGTTGCAGAATCACCTCTCGCGAGCGACTTGTACGCGCCCAGTGACGGCGTTAAGCGCCTTTATGAGGCTTATGCCCGGTATTATAAAGGACCTAACAAAATTTGTTAGCTAGCAATTACATTCAAATGGGGTATTAATACTGTACTAGTATCTATGGATTAGTTATGGAATTTAGAGCAGTGACACTTCAACTAATTGTAACACAGTTGGCATCTTTCACCGTACAAAATAATTTTCATAACATCACCACTGTTTTAATACCGTTTGTATTTACCTTCAACGCGTGCACGAAACTTGTCAAAGTCATCAACACACTCCAAAAGAACTGTCATATAAGTTTGATATCTCAGTTGAAAGTGTTTGTTAGCTAACAAATTTGTTAGGTCCTTTATGATACCGGACATCAGACACTTTCAGTCTTGGGTCAATCCATATGAAGTGATCCAGAATTATATTAAATGGTTACTTGACCATTCTTGAAAAAAAATGATTTTTTTGTTGTTAGCTTTTAAATCTCAATCTCAAAATTTTTGGTACATAATACCATTATGTAGTACTATTATGGGCTAAAATTTCAGATTTTTATCTAGTCCCTCAATAGAGTTATTTAGCTTTGAAAAAATGCTATTTTCTTGAAATTTCAAATTTTGAGAATTTTTTTGAAAAAAATGGGGGAAAGTCTCAGAGTTGAACTTTGGTGTATAGATACATATAGTACCCACCTATTTGTAAAAAATAATTTAACTTGTTAACGTTTCTCCTACTTGCAGAAAATGGGTTTAAAAAAAGAGCTAACAAATAAGGATTTTAGGTGAAAAAAATCTAGAAGTAAACTTGTAGCCCGTTTTTTTCTAAACAATTTGCTTTTAGTCCCATGTTAAAAGTGCAAAAAATGCTGCGCCCTGTAGAACAAATATGCGATCGTCAAACGAAAACAAAAAACAATAAAATTAAAATACAATCAACATTTTAGGGTAATTACACACAAAAAATCATTTTTTTTTTAGAATGATCGAAGAACCAGTGCACTTGATATGAATTTACCCTATTTTATTTTGTGTTATTTTGCTATATGTATATTTTCCGTAAGAAAATCAATACTAAATTTTGTACTCTTAATTAATGGGGCTATGTTTTTCTTACGTATTTTTGGATATCGAAAATTATTTTTGGAATAAAAAAGCTCGCTGGCCCCTATTTTTTTGCTATCGTTAAAAAATTACAAAAAATTGATTAATATTAATTTTGACATCCTCAATGGGCCGCGATATTTTTTTTTACCAAATCTAATGAATTAATTTTGTAGATTAGACTTTTCTCTTCAATTTTATTATTTTTTGCTATATCGTTGTACGACCATTTTTGAACGAGTTCTAAAGAAAAGTCTTTCAATTTTTCCAAATCTGCTCTTAAGATCTTTCTTTACGATTTGTTCTTTAGCTAGGTGTTCAAAATTAAAAAAATTGTTTTTTATTTAATTGTAATTATTATACCTTGACGTACCTCCACTGGCACCTTCTTGCAGTCGCGTGTCGCGCACATGACCTCTACACTCAACCCGACTGTCATACCAACAATAGACACTGTTGTGGTGGTAGAGGAGACGTGCCCAATTAACAAAAAAAAACATGTGTTACAACTTACATAACAATTAAAATACTATAACACAAAATAAATTATAAACATCTGTAAAAAATGTATTTTATCTTTTATATTTAAATTGAAATATTACCTACCTATAAAGGGGGTTAAGATTTCTCCATAAGATGTTATTGCTTCCTCGCAATATCGAAGATACGAGAAGCTATGTGATCGTTTCAGATTGAGACAAAAAAAAAGTTCTCCAATTTCAAAATTTTAAATTTATTTATCCGTTTCACGTCAAGACAAACACTTTTCGTTCCGTGTCTGTCTGTCTGTCCGTGTGTCCGTCCGTCCGTCTGTCCCCTGAATCCTTGTCACACGCATAACTCATGAACCACTGAACCGATATTATTGAAACTTGGTCGGATGGTTGGGTTTGGTTTGAGGACGGTCCCATTTCAAAATCATCAAAATCGTGTGTAAGGGGGAGGGGTGACACCCCAAAATATTTATTTTTTCAAGATATCTCAAGAACGACACATGTTACGAGAAAATTTTATAGAATATTTTTTGTAGAGAATTAAATTTCCTATAATATGGGTCTACTACGTTTGTTGTAAAATATTCCCTTACAAAGATTTATCTAAATTAATTTTAAAAATTCGTGTTTTGTTTTTCTAAATTGATATTTGATTGGATATATTAAGTGTCATTTTGACGTTTTAAATGTCACTTTGGCGTTTTAAATGTCACTTTGACGTTTTAAATGTCATTTTGACATTTGCATAAATTTAGATTTAGATTGAAATTGTCAAAAAATTAAAAATATATGAAAAAATATTCAGGTGCGTTTTAAGAAAAAATTCGAACTAAGATTTTTTAGTAAAATTTGTATAAAAATTAAATGGTTAACCGATGCCAGGCAATTTATCTGAACACTATCGGTTTTAGTGAATTTAGCACGAGGAAGCACTGTGCATTTACTTGGCAGATGTTTTTTTTTTTAGGTTTAATACCTGTTCATGTATTTATTTAAAATTATAATAATAATAATTTTTGGTCGAGTGAAACAAAAAGATGGTGAAAAAATATTATTCAAAATATAATAAAAATGTTTAGATAAAAACTGTTTCAAAATAAGGAAAATATTTTTTTTTAAACTGCAGATGCATACATACGAGAGAAAAAATAAATAAATAAACAAAACATAATGTAAATAAAAATATATATTTATAAAACAAAACAATGTTATCCCTCTAAAAATAAAATACATATTTTATACATCTCAATGTAATGTACATTATTTAAAAAAATAAAATTGAGCATTAATACAGATTAAAATGCAATACTGGAAAGCAATTTCAATTATAAAAAATAATGTTTATAACAACTAAACTATTAAGCGATAACAGTCTATATTCAAATAAGTTGTTTGATAAAAAATATTAATTACATTTATTTTATAACCTTAAAATTCACGAAAATTTAATTTCACATATAACAATTACAATTTAAAATATTTGACAGCTTGGCAAAATATGGCTGACGTAAATAACGCATTCTGATTGGCTGTTGATTTCAAAATGCATTGTTGTACAATTTTATATAAGCTGCCAAAAAGTAAACAATTAACATTAATTTTTGACAATATAATATACATAACATATACATACAATAAAACAATAGTAATAATTAAAATTTATATTTATTACAAAAAAACTTCGTATTACCTTACTGAAAATACAGAAATGCAGTTCATAACAATTTGATTTGCAATTTATCGATTACAATTCTAATTATTCTATATAATTTTGCATAAGGAAAAATTGTTTAGTATAAGGCAATTTTTTCTTTTGATATTAATTAATTATAAGTGTATAATAGTAAATTGTTATACTATTTTTTTTTTCTTATATAACATGCATATCATAAAACATATACAATAAAACAATTATTTTATTTTTAATGTTGCTCAATATCACAGGTCTTTTCTACAGCCGTGCATTTAAAAAACTTTCAGTAAATATTACTTCAATTAGGCAACATTCAACAAAAGATTAACAAATATAAATAGTGGAATTAAATTTTTATTACATATCAACCGATACTACATTTTCCAGGCCTTTCTTTAATTTAAATGATATGTATTTTTTTATTTTATTTTTTTCATTTAAAAAATTGATCATGTTACATTTTCGTGAACAGAGTCGCATGCAGAAGTGGTCGACCAGTTTTCATTCAAATTCGCTTATCACAAACTTAATAGGCCCCTCCCATTTGATTATTATAATATTTAAATCATTTCTCCATGCACCAAACAAAGACAGATATTTTGAAACTCATTAAATTATTATATTGAAAATTGTATAAGTAAATTTTATGCTAATAAATATTTAATATTCCGAATTTTAGTATTTAAATATATTAAACTTGATATAAAATTAATTAATTAAATATATTTGTGTTTTTATTTAAAATGATATAACTATATAAGCTCCGCCCTAGAAAAAGATAACCGATGTTGTTTGTTTTAATATTTTTAAATCTGTTGTAAGCGATTCTGACCTTTACGACTTCTGAAATCCATAGTACATGTAAAATATTTTGAAGGAAATAAATCATTAGAAATACTGATACATATACTTAATAACAATTATGATAAATACGCTTAAGATAGAACTATACTTCCATAACATTATTTAATCTAATATCAATTTAAAATATAGACTTTCATCATAAAAATTAATTAATTAAAATTAAGAATGTTGATAAATTAATTATGAAAGAGTTCTATCTTATGCATAGTAATAAATATTATACATACATAACTTATTATTTAAAAATTTGCCTGCAGATGATAAAATTTGTATAATACTTTAGTTTAAAGAAATATCTCTAGGTATGTGATTCAATTTTTTTTTGGGGAAAAAGGGCGTAAAGTAATACTCAATATATAAAGTGTATTGCACATATGTACTGCATGAAACTATAGTTATAAGGTAAGTTATATTTGTTTTTTTTTTTTTTTTTAATTACAACAGACACATTTCAAAAATTAGTTAGATATTAAAATACTGTTAAGTTATTGAAAAAAAATTGTCAATTGAATAGTTATAAAGTATCGCTACATAAGGGTTTTTATCCTTAGTTAAAAGAAGTTTAAAATTTGTAATAAGTCGAGTAACTAAAATTGGATACGTCAACGTAAGTTGGTTTAATACTGAGTTTTTTAACAATAAATAAAAGAATACGTTCCTTTATAAACTTTTTATTATTTTCAAAAAAAATTAACACAAGTATATTGTAAAAATATAAAACATTTCAGAAATAATAATAATAAACGTCAAACTATTATTTTCGTGTAATTATTGAATTTTCTATAACATCTGATTTATTCCAAAAATTCCAAAATTGTTTAATTATAGTTTTTTCTTTTGCTACTAAGTTTAACTCTATTTACGTATTTTGAATTACAGTTAATCGTTAATTAACACTTAACGCAAATGCTTGCATGTATATCAAATATTATTTAATTCCCACAACAAAAATAAAGGTTGCCAAACAATACTACTGGTAACTTGCAAGAACATAATCAGTAGCTTAAATGAAAAATATATTTACTAGTCCATAATATGTGAAGTGATAAAAATATTTAATGTAGGTAATAAGATAATTTAAATTTCAAAAGTAGCTCACGTACTAAGTCTAGAAAAATATGTAAATAACAAAAATACAAATATAATATTAAATATAACAGGGCTATTCTAATCTTGCACGTTTGCTTGTTGATGGTTCATCATGTTCCGTCTCCGATACTTTACAAAACGCAGTTATAAGGTACTGTAAATCATTAGACGATAGATACTCAGCTATAGCGTACACGTTATCATAGTTTAATAAAACTTCTTGATTAGGTATATTAGATCTTGTATATATTTGTAACTCATTGAATTTATTCAACAAACTTGATCTTTCTAAATTATAGAACGATATTTTATCCGATATAATATCTTGATATATTGGATACTTGGTATTTTCTCGTTCCATAATTTTATTGCCTGCGTACAACGTCTTCATACAATCATTTTTTATGATTACAAATTTGTACAGTGAAAGATTACCATTAATCTTATCCGTTTTCATTTCACCGATTTCACAAACGCAATCGTCACGATATTGTAATAATTCATGATAATTTGGGTTCGTTTTATAGGGAGTCAAGTCAACATATTTTTCATAACCACAATCAAATTTTTTTAATAGAGTGATTTTTATCAGTACCTCAGCAGGTTCCCAATAATTAACAGCGTAGTCTAAGGGTGTACAATAAGGCATAGAATACGGTGTAGGACATTGGCACTTGTCACGATTTCTCATATTAATATCAGCTCCGTATTCTAATAGTGTTTTAATTAGTTTTAGATTTTTATGACTTCTTTGTACAGCCTTGTTCAGTGGAGTATAACCTTTACAGTCTGTTGCGTTGACATTAGCTCCATGTTTTAAAAGCTCCTCAACTACATCCAGTTTCTTTCCTTCTGTTACAGCACGATGTAATGGAGTTCCTCCATACATATTTGTAGAATTAACATTGGCACCATGGAACAAAAGCTCTTTAGTCATTTCTGCACTAGAAGTAGAATGCAACAATGTTTCTTGATCACGTCCTGTTTTAATATTGACATCAGCACCTGTACTCAGAAGGTTTCGAACTCTAATTAAATTTCCCTGACGCACTGCCTTTCCTAATTCTTCGTTAATATAATTATTTGACATGTTTTTAAACTCTTCTCACTTGTTGAATATTATTTGTATTTCTAGTATTAACATCAGTACGATTTTTACATAAACTGCGGATAAACGTGCAGAAACGTCCGATTTTTTAATTATAAAGATAAATAATAAAATATTCGTAATTTAATGTATCTAATTCGTATATCAGTAGTAAAATAATTAACGTTAGGGAATTCCCTTAGTTAGCCCTTTATAAATCTGTCTTGATCAATCAATCAGCTCTATTGTTAAACATTGTTAACGTTGATTGTTCAGAAATGTATCTCTATCTTTCTTCCGCGCATTGAGCGATCTTATAAAAAAAATCTGACAGTAATGAGCACTCGTGTAAACAGTTTTATAACTACAGGACGAGAGAGGTAAGGGGGAGGTGAATATAAATGTTAACCTCATTAAGATTAATTTTAATTTTTTTTTACCCCGTAGTATTAACTGCACTCCCTGAATACAATAAAAATATACAAAAACAATTAAATTTTTTACTAAATTGATTTTTTGACCCAAGCGAATGAAACTGTCTACTCCAAGTTTTTCCAAAATATTAAAAGATCAGAAACACCTACACATGCTTTTAAATCTAAATTATGTATATTCATTTATAAATGTTTTTATTGATTTATAAAAAAAAGGTTAACATATATAATTAATACAAAAATATATAAGTATTACAAAATAAAGAACAATATTACTGTAATATAAAAATATAACTACAAACTAATATTTTAACATATATAATTAATACAAAAATATAATATATAAGTATTACAAAACAAAGAACAATATTACTGTATTATAAAAATATAACTACAAACTAATATTTTAGTGTCATATAAATATTAAAGAAAAGTCTAACAGATGAATGCATTACCTAACGTAAAGCAAGTTTCATAAAAATGATGTATAAACGTTCATTATCGCATATTATTGTTAACTGCATATCACCTTAATTCAGTTATTTTCTCTACGTTCAAATGTTTCAGAAACTTGTATCGTATTCATTCGCCCAGATAGATATAACTCATGAATTGCTAGACTCTTCAATTATATGATGTCATCCAGAGTGCCAATTCTTGTGAAAGCCAGTTTTTTACTTCTATAACAATCTTGTTTATTTTCCATTTTTTTTTATCAAAGATTTAGTCGTATAATTTTATTTTTTTATTTTTCTCCATTGTTTTTAAATCTTGAAAACTGAACTCCATATAACGTTTATTCTTTAATTAGTTTGTAGTAAATCTATATAGTTAACACATCTTCAAAAAATATAGATATAGATAATAATAGAAATATAATTTTAATCTTAGCGGGACTATTCTACTTTTACAGGTTTAGCACAGTTGCTTGTAGAGGCTTCATCGAGTTTTGTATTTGGTTGTTCACAAAACGCTGTTATGAGATTCTGCAAGTCTTTAAACGGTAGACACTTAGCTACAGCGTAAGTGGAATACGAGTTTAGATAAATTTCTTTTTCTTCAACATCGTGATTAGACATTTTCGAGCCGATACAAATCTGTAACTCGTGTAATTTATTCAACAAATATACTCTTTCCAAAATATACAACTTCACTTTATCTGATATAATATCTTTATAACATACGTATCCACAGTTCTTAGCAGTTAGTTGATTTATTATTTTATAGCTTATACGTAATCTTTTCATATTTTTATTTTTCATGATTATAAATTCATTTAATGAAAGAGTATCATTAACTTTAAACGTTTTCATCTTCAGAATTTCATAAACGCAGTCATCTAGATAACGTGATAATTTATGGTAATCATAGTCTTCTATAAATGGAGACAAGTCAATAATTTTTTTATAATTATTCTTATTGAAACGTTTTAGTAGAAACATTTTTATCAATAGCTGAGCTTTAACAGATTGAACAGTTTCGTATATACTGTATTCTAATGGTGAAGAATAATCATTATTTATTATGTTAATATCAGCTTCATACTTTAATAGTTCTTTAATAGTATCTAATATAAACGTTTCCATACTAACTCTAAATGCTTCATTATGAATCGTTTTTCTTACAGCACAGTTCAGTGGAGTATTACCATTAGAGTCTTTTGCATTAACACAAGCTCCACGTTCTAAAAGCAGAGTAACTATTTTCAAATCCTTCTCCTTCACTATAGCAGAATGTAACGGAGTTTCACCTTTACGGTTTGTTTCATTAACATCAGCACCGTGTAACAAAATCTCTTCAATGATTGCTACACTATCTGCAGAATGAAGTAACCTATCTCCGTTTGATCTTACATAGTTGAGATTATCACTATTGTTTAAAAGATGTCTCACTTTAAATAAATTATTCTCTCTGACGGCCTTTTCTAATATACCGTTAATATTTAAGTTGTTCGCCATTGTTTTACACTTTTAATTTTCGTTTACTGAATAATAAATTTTGTATTTGTTACAAGAAGTCCAAGTTTTTCGCGTATTGATAAAAATATGGTGAGATAGGGGAATCCCCGTATTGCGTATTTGCAGCACATTTTTTTTAATACCACTCACATAAAAAAATAATTTATAAAACACAGAACCGTTGAATCCATAGAGATAACTTGTTGAAACCAGAGAGTTTACTCCAAAGGAGAAATGAAAATTCCGGAAGATAATTTTAGGTGAAAATTTTGTCTCGGAGAAAATGAATTTTCTGTACATTTCTGCCATCAAAAAAATTCATGGTCAGCCCCCGAAAAAAGGTATTATAATAAATGATCTATTTTTTTAAATGCAATGAGTCATTTATTTCTACTTCAATTGTTTCTTTCTAAAAAACGTTGAGTTAATTTTTCAAAATTAATTCAAATTAGAACTGTGAAGTACATTGTACTGTCACCTTTTCAATAACATTAATTGTATTCTCTGTTTAAACTGGTTAAAAAAAAAAAACGATTATAAAAAAAATTTGATTTAAATAAAACATTTATATAAGTGCAAGTCAAATTAACATAATCGAAAAAATTGAAAAACTGTACGGTACAGGACACTTATACACGAGGCTCAACTTGCATTTGACAATTTTTTTTCGATACCTATGCATGTGGGGTATCAAAATATAGGTCTTAATCATTAGAACTTGATTCTTTTTTATTCTTTTTCTAATTCAGAAATGGCACCTGCATGGGGCTTGAAACAGTTATCTATTAATATTATCCCCCCTCCCCCTTCTGTCATTAAAAATGCTGACTCAAAAAATCTGAAAAATTCATAGTAGCATGGATTTTTAGTGATACTATTAATGACAAATAATAAGTTCAAAAATATTGCTTCAAATTTTGAAGATATTGAGAAAAAACTAACATAATTAATATACGTTTATTATTTGTAATTATTTAATTATCTTTTTAATGGTACCTATCCATGTATTCAGTAGGTACCTACGGAACTCTGATAGCGTACATATGTGTATACCTTGATTAAAATGGTCCATTCCCCAATTATAATACTAGATCATGCAAATGCAAAAAAAGATTCTTTAACATATAAGACGTAGAATTCAACTACACTTATTTCATACTCATACAAACATTTGCATATATCTGAAATAATATTTATTTATTAAAATTTAAAAAATTTAAAGGCCTGAAAAATATACACTAGGGTTTTTTGGATCAAAATTTTTTTTTTTAATTTCTCAGAGCAATATTTTATAGAGAATTAAGTGCTCAATTTATAAATCCAATAAATTTTAAGATGTTTGTTTAAAAATTATCATAAAAATTGGATTTTACTTTTTATGATAATGTTTCAACGAACATATCTTTAAAAATACTGGATCTATGAATTGAGCACTTGGGATCTTTTTTGTAGGAAATTTAATTCTCTATAATATGCTGCAGTGAGAAATTAAAATAAATAAATTTTTCAACGAGATATTCACGCATAAGTAAAAAAGTAATTTTTCCCATGTTAATCAAATGGGAAAAAAATCGGTTTGCGCCGTCCACAGGTTTGATCTATGAGACTGAAATTCTGGGATAATTAACTTTTGATTCAAAACTAAAACATAGGCTAATGGAACCAAAAAAATAAAAATAAAAAAACACCATAATATACACACCACGATATTCCTCAAAATCATCTGCAAGTAAATCATTCAAACAAACAAAACCATGCTTAATTATATCAGTCATAACATTTTACCGTCACCATTACATTGAATTGCGTTATTATTGTTTATGTTACTACTAACGTATATATCACACCAGACAGGACAATGGTCACTGACGACGCCTCCCCACGACCAGCCGTTGGGGATGGCCATGTGACTGAGCCCCTCGGACACGGCCGAGCCGAAACCTGCGTACCTGTTAACCGTCTGGCCGCTGAAGAATATGTTGTCGTAGTATGAGGTTACGTCGGTCTTCACGCTGGCCGTGTTCGTGTGCAGTGGAAGAACAGGAATGCAGGAATGTACGTCTAGACCGTTTGTTTCTGGAAATTCAAGTTTAGTTTTAGTTATACATAAAATTAAATTAAATTAATTTCTCACCTGTTTTACTAAAGAGAGCCGTAAAATCTCCTAATATAATTGATCCAGAATTCGCCGATAAAAACTTTTGTATTGCATCTATAAAATTTGACATTTTGCTTTTTGCGTAGAAATTCAATATTAATAAATTCGTGTCACTGATATCAAAATTCACTAAAACACTTTCGGCTACGTCTTCTTCTATGTCGATTTGCTCTATTCCTACTAATTCTACGTCTATATTGCCTTTATTTGAATTGTATAAAAAACCTAGGTTGTTTGGATACTTTATGTTTTTGTTTTTGTAATACTTCCACTCGCTATTATTTTCTTTCCACTCTGTAACTCTTCTTAGTGTTGGTTCATTTAACTGATCACAAATATATTTTAAGGCTTCTTCGTCATATACTTCTTGCAATGCAATTATTGAAAATCTATAATAAAAACATACAAAATTTATTTTTAAAATTGTATATCATTTAATGAATTATAAATTTTGATACGGAAATGGGATTCTTTTACAGATAAAGTTATACATAACATCAATTCATAATTTATGTAATTTATATACATATACTATGAATTAATTTTGTTTTTAGTATTTTTTACCATATCATATTTGTTAGAAACATGTTATATGTACTTAATTTATATACGTTTTTGAGGAAAAAAAAATATGACCTTGGTATAATGTTTAAATTATTAAAAATAACAAATATTGATCTTTTTCATTACATAAACACATTTCTTTCAATGCTTTTGTTACATAAAACTGTGTAAACACAAATATAATCTTTAATGAAACCTGAGATTAATTGTTTTCACTTTTATTTTAAATTTCTATTTCCATTTATGCCTGCGCATTTTATTTATTCATTCAACCTACAAACACAATACATAAAAGGTATGCAGTACTTACTTAAACCTTTATGAATTCATCAATAATTAAACAAACTTTCAAATATAACTTTTTCGTCTTTAAATAGAAATATATATTTTTTAAAACATATACGGTAAATACGCCTCTAAAAATTTGAAGATTATAATGAATTAATGCAAGCTTCTTGTTTTATGAAATTACTTGCATTGAATGTTTTTATATAACATTAAATTACATTTTAACAGTCAATATATGTATAATTACTTACCTATTTTCTAGAATAGTCCTACAACAAACTTCCAAAACTCCAAAATTCTGTGCCTTTTCTAAACTAAATTTACTAAGGTTCCATGAAGCAATCCTGACAGCTTTCTTTCCGTTTCTAGCGTAGTTAAAATCAGTCACTGGAGGTCTTCTTGAGTACGTTGATAACAATTCAAAAATATCATCAAGGGGGTAAGAATTTAAACTATCACTAGTAGTATTTACGTATGAACTGTCAACCTGCGTATCTGTTAAAGCGTACAACGTGTCTTGCTTAGCGGAACCTATATACCCGTTCATTTTTATGACATTGTTGCAAACTTCGTCATCTTGCGATATCATAACATGTGATCTTATTACACTAAACCTAATACTATTTATACCCTTAACTTTTTTTAAGTCATCTACACTTTTAAAGGCACCTTTTTTCTCTCGGTAACTAACAATATTTGCAGCAATCTCCTGGTTGATACCTTGGATGTTCTGTAGATCGAAAATCGATGCTTTGTTAATGTCAACATACGTGGACACACTAATTTGACTGCATATACTATCTAAAGAATTAACACTATCTGATGCGTCGAGTATTCGTTTCACACAGATTTCGCCACGCATCCGATCTAGTTTCTCGGCACCTATCTCAGGGACACATGCCAGATCATCTGTTCTTTTAAATTTGCCAATAATCCTACGATACTCTACTATGTTTGATGCTATCTTTCTATTTACCCCTGGTAGTGTCATAAGTTCTTCCTCGCTAGCCGTGTTTATGTTCAACAAATCGATTTTTTTCACAGAACCATCTAGCATGTTGAAAGTCGCACTCAAAGGCAATTTCTTCGGTTTGGAAATTGAAAAGCGCAATGCGCGGGATGATTTTCGCTTCTCATTGTGTAATGTACTCGAAGATTGACCCATCTCACATCTGAAATGTACAATGCAATGTACTACACAATTACACAGTGTGACTAGTCATAAGTTTTTTATGCATTTATAATATATATATTATTATTGCATTGTAGAAAATAACTTACTTGTGAATTCTTGGGTCAAAAGGTTAGTTTTTATTTTTATACTTTGTTCATGTTCGATGAAAAGATTACTATTACCTGATAGAACCATTATCTTATGCTTAACTGTTTCGAAAATTGATAAGTACTTTTTGTCTATTATACGATTGAATTACTTGTCGCTGACGCCATGTTTAAATATACGTCAGACTGACATTGACAGATAAACAAATGGTTTACAAATGTACTCACAGCTTGGCTCATGGCCCTCACTTTTAATATGAATATGATGTTAATGTAGTCATTCATTAATTAATTAATCATAATTACTTTTCAATATCTTAAAATACATGACAAATGAATAACGTTTTCTTCAATTGTAGTTCATAAAGCAATATTATGATAACAGGAACAGATAGGTATAATTAATGATAATTATAATACAAATACCAAAATATTTGTATTTTTAACTTTTAAAAGTAAATATCACAATAATGTATGAGAATTATAAGTTATCTTAACGATTTGAACTTTTCATAATATGATTAAATATTTGAAAAAAAAGGGCGCATGTACAACCCTAGACAAATATCAATGAAAATTCTTCCTAATTCCTCTAATTGATGATACATAATTTACAAAGAAAAATGAATAAGAAAAAAGTCATTCAAGGTATATAATTAAATAACTTATTTTATTTTAACATACATGTATGTATTTGAACAATCGTTTTCCCGCATTTTTTTAAATCAAATGAAACTTCATTGTTGAATAATAAGAAAAACAATTTAAATAATATATTATGTATTATGAAACTACATTATAAATATGTATTATTTAAAAAAATGTGTTGTGCCAGGCACTAGCTGAAATATTATTCTAAAATTATACATAAAAATAGATTTTAAAAATCAATAATAAATGCGTGTAGATGTATATATATTTAATCAAAAACAGAGACGTACAATGGTACAATTAATATAAAATATACATATTCTATTATAAGTCAGAAATCATATCACAAATTACTAACAATAAGTACTTATCAAATAATACATTGTATTACAACAATGTATTTATTTTATCTTCAATAGAAATCATATATTAATTATAATATAATATATATGCACTTATGTTAAACTTAATTAATAATAGCTAATCATTTTAAAATTTTGGTATAAATCTATTGTTAAAAATATTGTAGATTTTTTTCGCTATAATGTATTTTTTATTATCAATACTGCCGTGTATGATATAACATAACGATAACGAACGATATATCAACAGTGGTTAGTTATTTATTTTATGATTAACTAAGCGAACTAAACACAATGATTATGTTATTTTATTATCAAAAACTGAAAAAATCAAGTACATATTTGTAATTATTGCACACAGAAATTCACATTTATTGATTAAAAACAAATCAGTCGCGAATGTCCGATATAGAAGCAGCATAATTTACACATCATATATTTTTTTCCATATAAATTAGGTAAGAAGAAAATATTATTTTTTATTAACCGGCATTATCGATACAACAATCGATATTTAAATATTACTATTTTCCCGCCCGCCTCTGTTACGTAGTTTCAACACACGTGACGTAATGCGCGGGAGGTCTCGAAAAATAAACTGAAAGAAAACCAAACGTCAAATAACCAAACTGGCAGCATCTCTGCGATCATCTACAAGTGATATACAACTTACACACGCCTTCCCCTGCGTGGTTTTATAGTTCTATTTTTAATGTTGACGAAATAAACGGCTAAACCTTTGAACTATTTTACGGTAAGAATATTTTTATTATAAATGCGGGACATTAAATAAGGTAATCTTCACAGTGAATGTGCATACAGTTATGTTTAATATTAAATTACATATGTGTTACGCCTACCTTTATCGATTTTGAAACAAGTTTTTATTTAATTTAGGACTGAAATGTAGAAAAATTGTGTTTTATATATAAATATGTGTATTAGATATATGTGAATTTATTTTAATATAAAAATAAAGTTTTATTTTTAACCTACAGGTTGCCGATAATACATTTACAATAAATTATGGCAGATGCAGGTTTCCCTGGTCAACACACTACGACCACAACAGTAACTTCAAATATTACAGTTGATTCGTCGATTAGATATGATCCAAAATATGTTAAAACTATTCCGGGGTATCTAAAAATTGCACAAATTGTAAGTACGTTTATGAGTATATAAAAGAAATTACATTTAGTTTTAGTGATATTTCACAATATATAATATAACGACATCATGTAACTAAGGTTTAACATTTGCAGGTTCTCAACTTACTTGGCTTTATATGTATCGAAGTATCAGGGCTAAGTTTCCACCCGCGTGGTAACTTCTTCAATACTGTTTCTATGACAGGATTCTGGTGTACCGGCTTTCTATTAACATTTTACTTGTTCCACATTATCGAGAAGTTCTACAGAATACCTTGGCTCAAGATAGAGTTTGGTTTTTGTGCGATATGGACTCTGTTGTACCTAATCGCTTCGTCTCTTGCAGCCGCTACTCCTTCTGAAGCTTATTCTGCAGCTGCTGTAAGTATTTTCATTAAAATTGATAAATTTTGAAGAGGTTTATGTAATTCCTGAAATGTTTAATTTGCTTGTTTTTAATTATTTTATATACATTCTTTGTGCTTAAAATTGCCTATTTATTTTCTTAAGTTTTCATTACATTGATTCTAATTGAAGTCATTTATTAATTGGATAAATTATTTTCTAACTTTAAATTACACAATTCTTCCTATTAATTATTATTGTGGTATCACATTTCTTATCTTTAAGAACTTAAAATGGTATTTTATCATAAAAATAATCATTGTCAAGATATAGTTTTTTTTTGGTAATAATAATATGTGATAAATACTTTTGTATTATTGTCTTACTTAATAGTATATCTACTGATAATATTTTTTTCCATTATACTTCCATGGTCATTCCACTTTATCACCTATAACAGACTCAGGGACTTTAAATTTCTTTTACCCATGCATTAGTTCAAAATTTACAAAAATATGCATTTTTGTTTATTTATTTTATAACTCAAATCAAATATTGATCTGCAAAAAACATTGAAAAGTATAAATTTCAAGCTTTAAAATTGCATTTTATTCGTATCTGTACATTAGTTTTTACCATAATTACAGAGCTTTGAATATTTAGGGAAAAGTCTATTTCAGCTATTGAAAAACACAAAAAAGCCATGGAGTTTTTTTTTCTAAATAGATTTGCCGCTGCTAAAAAATAAAAATAAATACGTTTTTATGTGTACCGTGTCTTATCTTCTAAATAAACATCGCAATCTTAGAAATAGTAAATATCCATCTATCCTGTTGATTTGGATTAATCAACTTTTATTTTTTTATACATAGATAAAAAAAATATAACTGTAAAAAAAAACCTGATAACTTCTAGTTCTTTGGTTTCTGTGCCATGGTGGTTTACGGGTACGACGGTTGGCTGAAATTCAAGGGTGTCCAAGCCGGTGAACTGGCCCAAGGAGAACGCGTCGTCAGTAAACAGACGAGTACTGCAACATCCCCCGCGTACTAAAAATACAATTGTATTTAATTCAGAGCTATCGGTATTAAAACAATCGTTCCTAACGATTCTTAGATAAAAAGTTTTTTTTTTTCTTATTATTCTCATAACCGGTACTGAAATATTAATAATTAAATTTCCATAATTTGAAACATTTGAAATACAAAACAGTACATTTATAATAATATAAGCTGTTAATAATGAAATTTCATTATTATATATGTCGTAATAATTTATTTATTGAATGTTAGTTTTATCGTGAAGTACAGCTTATTGTGGAAACATACATATATATATATATCAGTGCTCGAAATAAGTTATAACTAATTGGAACTACGTTCCAATGGCCGAATTATTTATTTATATTTGTATATTACGAACCAAATAGGTTACCTGATTTAATTTCTATTTCGAGCACACACCAATATTTAAAAAATAATGTATTAAATTAAGAAGCTAAAAATGTGCGGTATTTTTAATAATATATTTCAGGATACATATTTTTTTAAACCAACCGCCTTTGATAGAAACGACCCAAAAGGAATGCAAATATTTTGATAATATATACAATTTGTATTTAATATATAAATATATACATTTCAAGATGTATTTAAAATTGTAAAAATTTTGAATCACAGTTTTGTTATTTAATGTAATAACGTTTTTAACATCTGCGTTGTAAGTTTAGTTTTCTTTTACCAGTAGAATTAAGTCACTAACTTTTTCATTCTTATAGTTTTTTGTAGAATAATATACTATATTACTTTTAATTTTCTATGTAATTTTTAATATTATTTTCTTGAGTGTTTTTTTAAATTATTTTTTTATATTCACCGGTTAAATTTAAAAAAAAATCGTGGACCTGAGCCTTGTATTCAACTAGTAAATACAATATTTATAAATTATTTGTATATAATGTTGACTTTACAGATTCATATATTAATGTTTATTTTTAATACATACATCGGATCATATATTAATACAATAATATTACCCAAACTGCTGTTAGTTATCGGTATTATTAATACAAAAAATTTTTAGCTAAAGCAATAACATTTCTCTTTCGGAAATATTTTTTCTAAATTCATTAATACAGACAAGGAGACGTTGCAGTTGTTGGATGGGGGATTTCAGTTAGCTTTTTTTAACAATTTTCAGAATTAAATATCGTAATTAATAATGAGCATTAAAAACACTGCGACGTCCCCTTTTGGGATCTAATTAAATGTAACAGTTTGGGGGTATATTAATGTTTTAATACAGTCATTCCCTGAGTTACGACTCTTTGATTTACACCACTTTACATTTACATACATTTTCAAATACCATTCTCCGAAGTTGCAGCAATTTAATTGACTTCAGATATATTAATGTAACTTGGGGTATAACTGTATGTAGTATTATATTTATGAATGAAAAATAGTAATTTAATAGAAAATATTTTTTATATTGTATTCTAGAATGAATCATTTATAATTATGTAAAATGTACAAATAATATATATAATTTTTCTGGAAAGGGTAGAGGTAAAGTTACAAATAAGGGCTTTCATTGTTGAAAATGTATTTTCAAAATAAGGAACATATATTTTTTATCTACCAACTACCAGCTCGGTACTTACGGATTTTTGTACATACATAAAATACAAAGTGGTTGTGTTAAATTATCAGAATTTTTAAATATTTTTATATATTCACCAAAAGTTATATTTGTACATTAGGGTGATCCTTAGATGGGGTTGGAACGAATTTTGACTTGGCTGCCCCTGAAAATCAACTTAAAATAATTCAAAGAAAATGTGGAAAAAGTTTCAGCCCTCTATCTTAAAAATTGGCCATTACCAGAGGGAAGTGATTTTCCCATTTTTGCGATTTTTCAAAGACTAAAGTGTCTTAAACTCTTTCTAAAAATCTAGAATACGCATGAATGTATTTCTGGTACTGATATTCTATATTTAGATGGATTCAGGATTAATTAAACTTGTGATTGAACGTTGATAGCTGTATGGGTCATTAGGTCATTTTATCAAGGGAAAAATAATTTCTGGATAATTTTGTCAGAAAAAAGTTTTAACAATAAAAATATTTATCTTGAAATAAAACATTTTGGTTCTAAAACTAAAATTGAAGAAAAAAAATGGGTCATGCCAGTTAGAAATTGATCTTTTTTACTTTTAGAATCAAAATTTTTTATTTTAAGATTTTCATTGTTAAACGTTTTTCTGACAAAAATTCAAAAAAAATGGTTTTTTTCCTTCATGGAATGACCCAATGACCCATATAGCTGTCAACGTTGAATCACAAGTTTAATTTATCCATCTAAATATGGAATATAGGTACCAGAAATGCATTCATGAGTATTCTAAATTTTTTAGAAAGAATTTAAGAGATTCCAACACAGTTAAATGGGAAAATCAACCCCCTCTGGATGGCCCAGTCAAAATTCATCCCAACCCCATCTAAGGACCACCCTATTGTACACATTTTAAATTTAAAAACACCACATACAATTGTACTTATTACACGTTATTAATAAATTTTATATTTATCTATATATACATTTTCAAACTAACAAATACAAAATCTATTTTATATGTAGATAGAAGTTCACGTACGACATGTAAGCAATTAAATAATTAATATATTTCAATGTGTTCCATTCAATATAGTTCTTAAGATGTTGAATTAAAAGTGCCCTATTTTCCAGAAAAAAAAATTAGTTCTGGCCATAATAAAAATGGGCAAATCTAATGGTTCAATTTTCAACTATATCTTACATAATACACAATATTAAGTATTTTAATCATGTACTATCGCCTTCAGAAGTCGTCTGCCACTGTAAAGGCCAGATTCAAAAATAAAAAGACAAACTTCATTGGTTATCTTTTTCTAGGGCGGAGCTTATATAGTTATATCATTTTAAATAAAAACACAAATATACGTCCATTTCATTAATTTTATATCAAGTTTAACATATTTAAATACTAAAATTCGGAATATCAAATATTGCCTCCAAAATTACATATATAATTTTCAATAGGTTACATAATAATTTAATCGTACAAGTATATATGAATACTATAAACGAAGAGTACTTCTTTATCTAGCAAATGAGTTTCAAAATATCTGTCTTTGTTTGTTACATGGAGAAATGATTTAAATATTATAATAAACAAATGGGTTAATAATAATGTTTTTGATAAGCGAATATAAATGAAAACTGGAAGACCACTTCTGCATGCAACTGTACATTATAAATATTACATGCATTTTAATAACATATCAATTATAATAGTAATTATACACCAATATTAATTTTTGTATCGCTATCTTTAACAGTATTTGTTCTTACTGCATCTATATAATATAATCTATACGTGTGTAAAATTGAATATATTTATTAATATTGTAATTGTCTACAAAAAAATCAGACATGTTTATAAAATTTAACAAGCTTGTTAAAAATTTTACACGTTTTATTTCTTTATAGGCAATCTTTAATTGTTACGCTTTTAAATTACATACCCAATGTTACATACTGTATTGATTAGTACAATGTTTATTATTAATATTATTATAAAATATACTGATTGTTTTAAAATGCTTATTTACTGATTATATTGTTAATATTATATAAAATAAAATACATTTTTACTAATATCAAATTTTTGTAATATTTATTTATTTTAAGCTGTCGTTATTTTACAGTTATTTTCATTTACAACAGGTAAATAATTCGGGTGGCCGGTATTGTGTTAAATACATAAATTCCAGGTAATATACATTGTAATGAGTAATACCTATACCTGTGTTTATGTTATGGTTAAACAATTTAACATAACTCAGTATCTGTTTAGTCGTTGAAAGATGTGGATAAGATAAAATATTTGTTCTTTATAAAAATATTTATGTGAAATTTTACGGCATTTTTATTTTGACAATTTGTAAAATTGCAACAAAAGTTGATATTTACGTATAGTAAAAAAAAAGTGTTATTTTATAAAATTATGTCTGTGATAAATGAATTTAGAAAATTAAATTGATTTTGGTGATATTTTCTTGAGTGTCATTAAATATTTAGTGAAAATAGAAGGTACCAATTCGCAGTTAAATCGTCGTTATATTTGGCAATATAGACATAGTAAAGTGGTTAGTTTGTGAATGTGGAGTTGTTAGATAAGTGCTGTTATACATGTGACATTTTTCAAATATTAAAAATAAGGTAAGTACGTGGTGAATTGAATATATTTTATTGTTTTTACAACAAATAAGTGTCGCTCTTTCATATATTATCAATTCTTATGTTATAATAATACCGTCTTGTCAAATACATTGCAAAATATGCACCCTGGTATAACCTAGTTATAAATGTCTGCATGCTTTTTTCCTGGAATTTATGGCAATATGGTTTGTGATAATGTATTGACAGTTTTAAGAATAGTCATTATGTTATTTTTGGATATTTTCATATTATATTTATTATCACATGTGTTTTTATAAATCGTATTTGAGGTTATGGTTAGCGTAGTTCTTATATAAAACAGATAAATGTATATGTAAATAAATATTGCTGAAATCTTATTAATTTCTTTATCGAATAAATAAATAATTTATAAAATTATCATTATTATGATAAAAATAAATGAAAAAAAATTATAATATGGATTTTTGTACCTCACATTATTTTTTTATTTATTTTTGTATATTTTTGAATAAAAAAATGAATGAAATGTATACATATCTGTTATTTCTTATTTTAATATTTTAATTTGTTTATATTTCATACATATTTCTTTGAAAAATTACATGAGTAAGGTTACAAAAAAGTAGTTTGTAGAATGATTCATCTTTTGATTGTATACATTAATTATTTTTGTTTTCAGAATTTTCATATAACTGTTCGAGGGATAAGAAGTCATGGAAACTGACTTTTTAAATATCCGGGATGGGGAACAGTTCTTTGCTCTGGATTATAAGGTGAGTTTAACAAACCAAAATTTTTTAACTTACTCTTTTAAGTATATTTGCAATTATTGATTTTGTTGATATGCTTTAATTTTATAAAGTTTCAAATTCATCTTTATATGCTAGTGTCATTCAGAAAACAAATGACTAACTGCGACTACAAGAAATCTAATGGAAGATACAGATTTTTTCAGTTTATTATAAATGATTAAATAAATTAAATTTGTTACTCCCAAAACATGTTTCGTTAAAAAATTTAATGTTATTAACTATCAAATATTAATACAATACAATTACTGTTGATATTAATTTCTGTTTTGGAAGATGCAAAAATATATATTTTTTTTTTGCAACGTATTTAATAAATCAATACCGAAATTAGCAAATTAAAGAGAAAAAATTAAGTTAATCATTTTGCTTTAGTTTTTCTAATTTTCTATTTCTGCTTCAAACTAATATTTGTTTTACTATTAATATTTTCTAGGAAAATAATAGTTTATTGGAACTGTTTAAGGATGATTATCATTCTCAACATTGTTCTGAAGATATTAGCGGAGATTCAGGGTCATATTGGGAATTTCGTAACGAACAAGAGTGAGTATAAAATATTTTAATTTAGAGGTGAAATAAATTTTTTATAAATGTATTTTTTTGTAGACTAAATGGAGACATTCCAGTATTTGAGTCTGTCTTTCCTTCTATGGATTGCAAGGAGGATTTTCAGAAAATGTTACGTGATTGGCAAGAACACATAGATTCTTTAGAGGTGAGTGTTTTTTTTTTTAATATAATATCTCGACAACGTTGTAAATTATAAGTGGATATACTGAATTTAAAGGGAAGGTCTTGGTTAGGTTATATATAGAAGTTATTTTTCTAAATCAGTTTCTTATTTTGCGGTACTTTTTTACAGGGATCTGATACAGAAGACTTAAATTTAGATTCATGCGTTACAAACGAAAATAACATCCTGAACGAATATATCTACGATTTAAACAACGTTAAATCTGAACAAACAGATCAAGATAAATTTAACACAAGTTCAGATAATGTTTTGGGTGGTACTCTATCTGATGTTGACTTAAATTTAAGTGGAGAAAATGATATCTTATTAAATGGATTGTCTAACATAAAAAAAGAAGATTCATTTGAATTTAAAAACTTCGATCTCATCAATGCTGTTGTCAAAGACGAAATAGATCTTGGTTTCTTAACAGAAGACCCGGTTTTGGAATTCGTAGATAATCTAGAAGATAAAAATATAAATATTCTAGAAGATAAAAACGTAAATAATGGTGCCATTGAAAATGAACCGAATGTTAAATTGAATAAACAGAAAAAGAATAAAAAATCAAAAAATGTTAAGAAGAAAAGTAGCAAATCAAGAAGCTGTCAATCTAAATCGGAGCTGATTATCAGAAGCCCGTTGAAAATTGATGTTGAAGAAGATTGTATTGATGTAGTAACAGTTTCACCGAACGGATATCAACCTGTTATAGAAGCTGGCGATGTTACTTCTCTTCTAGAACAGTTTGAAGCCAGTGAAGCTGTTAATAGAACACATAAGAATGACAAAGACATACCAACAACATATGTAGATAATACATCCAAAAATATATCACAATTAAATAAGTCTAAAAGAAAATACGAAGCGACCCAAGAAAATAACGTTAATAAAAGCAGAACTTCTATTAATTTAGACCACAACTACTGCACGATTTCTACAAGTTGCGTTAGTGTTATCAAGAAAGACAAAGCTTTGAAAAACGGTAAAACAAATTCAAAGAAAAATACTTTTAATAAAACGTGTGAACAAAATATTAAAATTATTGATTCGATGATCAAATCGATAAATGCCATTTCTGATGATAGTAAGACAAATAAGAGTTCAGCGATTGTTAAGAGTACAGAAAACCCACCGAATAAAATTAAAAATGATTTTGTCCAGCAAAAAAATGTAAATGTTCCGTCTACTTCTACAATAACTAATTCTTCTACTTTGAAACCTCTCGTACAAAATTCTTTATTGAAACAAAATTCACGGCCGCATTTATTAATGATGGTAAATCAAAAATCACTTCTGATGAAAAATAACGGACAAAAAAGTTTACTCAAGTCAAATAATCCAGGGTACAAGAATGCAGAAGGCAAAATGATGGTCTCTGTATTGAAAAACAACAAAAATATACCTACAGCTACCGTAACATCAGCTCCTGTAGTTTGCCCACAGAAAAACGAAATAACGGTAAATACAAGAACATCTAACGACGAATGTATCCAGAATATTATCACAGAGGAATGTGAACAGCAGCCCAAAAAACGTAAATTGAATTTAGAAGAGTATAAAAAACGTAGAGAAATAAACAGACCCCAAAGCTGTAATAATTCAAGAACTAGTTCACCGATAAACCACCACGTTTACGATACTTTATCTGTGAATGGATCTTTTAGTCTACCTGTAACTGCCATTGGTTCTCCGATATCTCAACCTGGAACGCCTGTATATGAATCGAACGAGACGGTAAAAAAGGTGGAAGATAAAAAAATGACACCGCACGAGAAACTGTTGAAAATGGCAGCAGATTTGTTGATGACGCCTGCAAAGTCTAACGGAAACAATAAAGTGAAAGTACCTATAAATGTCCTCCCGGAAATACCTGAGAAACCAGCACAAACACCGAATCCTGTTAAGAAAAATTATGATCCCCCGAAACCATGCAGTGATGAAATCGAAATGCTTACTATTGTAAGTATTGGAGTTAATACCGACGAAAGTTTGTTCAAATCTTCACTAGAAGACGATGCAAAGATTGTACAGACTTTAATAAAGAAAGGTGATTTACTGAAGCATGGCAAACATTTCGAAAATCAGATTTCTACACCCGAACAAAAAAAATTGACGGAAATTATAACACCTATTCTGAAAAATGCAAGCAACAAGATCAATAGAAATTCACTGATATCTAACATAACAGAAACGATATTGACAAACCCAAGTATAACAGCGAAAGTAAAAAGTAAATCAACAATTCCACATTCAACAAAAACTGAACCAATTCCACCAGAGCATGGAGAAGATAAAACTGTTATTGTATTGAATAAAAATCGTGTTAAACCAAAGCAGTGTTCGATTGAAATACAAACTGATCCTATTGTTGAAACTAAAATTATTAAAACGCCTACAAAACGTACTGAAAGCAAGTCAAGGAGTAACCGTCAGTACAGGTCCAGACGTATAAGTATTTCAAGCTCGTCAAGTAGCAGTTCTGTACGAACACCGAGAAAGAGTCCTAGCTCATTTCATTCTAGACATAGCAGGTAAACGCATTGTCGAATGAATTTAATAATCGATTTTCTAATTGTCAATATATTGTAGTTATCGTTCACCGCACAGAAGATCTACAAGTTCTGTGAGCTCTTCGCGTTTGTCTAGATCAAGGTCTAGATCTGATTCAAGGTCATCGTATTCTAGTTCATCAAGGTAAATGTCTTTAATTATTAGTTATTAGCAAAAATGTAAAAGGAAAAGTTTTCAAACAATGGTGATATATCACCTTCCAGTACCTGTATTATATTTTAGACTAGCTTTTCTGAAAGTATGGTTCACAGACAGAAAATTAACTACATCAATATAAAATTGTATTTGAGGAATAGCAGAACAAAACTTGATAAATCCACTTTGAACCGAGGTGATTTTTTTTTTTCGATTTGGCATTTTCAACCACCCAAAGATTACGGATCAAATATTACTAAAACCCCTTTAAAAATGGCTTTGAAAACGTGTACTATTATTACATTAAAATTTCTTTGCCAAAATTATTATAATATATAAAAATACTCACTTCAGATAAACAGTTTTTTAATTAATTACATAGATGTAACTTCTTGAGGAGTCAATAATAAACTAACTGACTATTAATTATTTAACTTTAATCAATAGGCTAACAATGAGAATATTAATGGAGGGGGAGATTCTTTATTACAAATTTGAAAAAAAATTCCTTTTAATCAAGGTTGGTAAATACACAGGTAGCCTCGTAGCTTTTGACCAATCAGCTTGGGCACTGCAGATAACATGTTTGGGGGAGGGGCCCTTCTTGTACCGAGTTATGAGGCTGCATTTGTTATGATTGGGTACATCAAATGACATGGTTTCCCCCTCTCCAGCATTTGTTATGATTGGGCAATCCAGATGACGTGGTTTCCATCTCTTGCTCCGATAATATATGATGTAACAATGGAAGAAAAATATTTAATAAAAAATTAATGGATTTAATCATATTTCTAGCCGTTCATCTTCGCGTTCTCGCACTTGCACTCCACCGCCATTACTCCACAATAGAAACCGACTCAGCGGAAGCTCAAACTCGAGTAGTTACAACAAATTCCGTAGATCACCATCGAATTACAGAAACCGTAGACGATCAAGGTATTTAAAACAATCTAGACAAAAGTCATTCAGGTTTTAGACTTTTAATGACTAATTTAAATGTGTATAATAGATCGCCGGTAAGTTATACAAAAATACATAAAGGGAGAACGTGGCAGAACATGGATAAAGAAAAACTAAAACAAATAGAGGAGAGGCGCGTCATCTATGTCGGCCGACTTGAGCTCAATACAACAAAAGCCGATCTTTATAGAAAGTTTGAAAAATTTGGGTCCATTATTGATGTCAGTGTACATTTTAGGGAGCAAGGGTGAGTTATTGAACAATTTATTCATTGTTGAAAATTTAAATCTCTTCATGATTGTTAACAATAAGTGACAGTTTTTTGAAAAGTTAATTATTGTTTCAAAAATTTGTTTGGAAGTAAAAATGATCTTTTGCACAAGTTATGCATTAGAACAGAAAATATTTCATACTTCCTAGATAAAATAGACAAGATCTCTGAGTGATTATTGTGAAATTAAAATATATCACTTCGTTCATCTTTTTACAATACATCTACAAATAAAAAAAATGACACATTTTGGGAAAAATTGAAAAAGAATGAAAATACCAAGAAATTATTTCAATAATAACTTTTAATATTAAATTAGGTTATTTACCGTTTTTTTTTTTTTAAATCTCATTGTTACAGTCAATGTCCAGATGTCAAAATTTATTATAAAACATTGATGGAAAAGTCGTTATTTAAATTAAGAAAATCAAATTTATTATTTATTTTTAATAGTTTTTCAATATTCTCTATTAAATAATGTTTAATTTGATATAGCTAATGTTTAAAAACATCAATAAATTATTTTTGACGTTTATTTTAATTATGAATATTAGAAACCATAGATAAAAACGAATGAATTGTAACAATAAATAACCTTAAATTAATACTTTCAATAATTAGGTACATATTGCATTTAATTTAAAAAAATGCAAATACTTATAAAATTATAATAAATAATATTTTATTTTTTCATTAGGGATAACTTTGGATTTGTGACGTTTTCTTATCAAGAAGATGCGTACGAAGCAATGGAACGTAGAAATGATGATCCCGACCTTGTGATGTATGATATCAGCTTCGGTGGTCGCAGAGCTTTTTGCAAAACTCGTTATTCTGATTTAGGTAAGTGGATATTGTTGTTACAAATTACCCAATGGTTGAAGAAAAAAAAGCGCTTGTTGGTATCATGAATATATACATTTTTTTAGATAATTCAGAAACAATTGAAATGAGTAACTATGCAAAGAGTGTCGAAGAAGAGTCTTTTGACAACCTATTAAAAGAAGCACAAGCGAAACTACGCAAGCGCAAACTTTGACGGTGGTATTGTATATTAGTTGACAATTATATTACTATAGTTGGTTTTGTACAGAATGCGGATGATTACGAATTGTTAGAAGTTGTATTTTTAATAATTGATAAGTTTAAGAATTTATAAATAATTATGATACAGTTTTGTGATATAAAAGTAATGGAGTATTGTATTATTATTTATTTTTTTCATATATATATACACCATATATAATGCATGTTGGAAAGCGAAAAATAATAATGACATTTATGTTTAATTTTTTTAATTTGGAAGCATTTAGTATAGTGTACGAATTTTAAATACAAAATTTACGCATAGGTTTTACTTTATTAGTGGCTCTAAAACGTAGTAAATTTGAAATCCTTATACTATACTTACACCCGGTTTCACAAATGTTAGTTGTCAAGCATTGATAGTTATCTCTTACCTGAAGATAGTAGCAGTCAACTTTCTGCCAATATTTAATTTCACTGCAGCCAACTGTTTAAAAAAGATAGAGGTTTGTTTATTCGATTGTTGAATTCAGATTTGACAGTTTAAAATGCATTTATGGTTATGTATTCTGTTATTCAAGTAAGATTTGATAATTAAAGTAATTTACAGGTATTGATATGCAATCAAACTTTTCTGTTTTGGTCGTTAGGAAATATTTCAATTTCAGTCATCATATTTGATGCCATGTCAATGATAAAATAGACACAAGTTATCAGTTACTATATTCAGGTTGGAGATAACTGAATGCTTGTTGACTATCGTCTGTGAAACCAGTTATTAATGTTTTCCCCATAAATTTGACATAGAATAATATTTATCATGCAATCTTATTTATTGAAGAATGGCTAAGTTTTTTTTTTAAGTATATTGGTAGAAATATTTTATTCATTTTTTGTATCCAGTAAAAATGTATGTTACTTACATTTTATAGGCATGGTAGTGACCGTAGATGCCTGGTGAGTAATTATTTACTAATTTTTATTACCCTTGATTTTAATTAACGGCTTCCTACAATATATTATTATGTATACGAGTTTTTATACTTAATCGTTTTCTTTTATTATTTTCATATAAATATGAATTTTTGGTTTAAGTTAGATTATTATTCAGGGATGAACAAATAATTTGTCCATCCTATAATTAATTTGTTAATTAAATGTAACCAATATAGTCACTTAATTTATTTTATTCATTAATGACATTATTTAAGACAAAAAGTCATTATTTGTTGGAAAAACGTATTTAATTTAAAAAAATGAATATTAGTACAGTGATTCCCAAACTACGGGTATTGTTAACTTATGGCCTAAACAGTTTGGAAAACACTCTCTTTTAGTTTATGTAAATTTACATATACGTAAGTAAATAAGTATAATTCCTAGACTGTGCCAAAGCAAAATATTTATATTTAAAAGTAATTGTAAAAGCTTGCTCTTTTCAGTATATAGGTAGTCCTCAACTTACGACGGTTCGACTTACAATGGTTCACACTTACAACCTTGTGTTTGTCTCTTTCATATATGCTCATATTACATAAATGAAACAAACAGTTGCGGGGATTCCCTAAAATGTAATATATTTATTATTATTTATGTACGTATTTTAGGGAACCTGCAAGTGTTTGTTATGTCAAAAGCAAAAATATGTACATATGAAACTCAACTTATTCTACTTACGGCTTACGTCTAGGAACCTCGGTCGTAAGTTGAGGAATATCTGTATATTTATTATTTATATAATTTTCCATCGCTGAAGAGAATTAAAAAGTATATTCAATAAATTTTCATGAAAATAGCAAGTTTGCAATACCGTAGCATATTTTATGAAGTGTAATTTCATAGAAATAGAAAATTCACCAAAAATAGAATTTTATAAATTAGAAAAATAAAATAAAGAACACTTGCATGATCAAATATTATTAAAGATTTAACAGAAAAATAACTAATTATTTAATGATTACTAGTAATAGATTATATTAAACAACGATATGTAATTTGGTTACCAAGAAGACTTGCATATTTTTTACTTTTAACATTTGGCTCATGCTGTTTTAGTAACGTGCATAATTATATTAATTAATATAAGAACTGCAACGTGAGGCATACCTGGTATAGAATCTAATACGGTGTATAGAGAAATCAACATTGAATTCCTTATTTACCGTAGTTAAATTCTATGGCTATTTTTGTTAAATGTAGTCAAATATGTTATAATGACTAATTAAAGTTTTGGTTTATTTTTTAATATTTTAAATAATTTTTAATCATTGAAGTATACAGATGTGAGTTTACTCCCATTTAACCATTGATTTGTAAATATTATCATGATATATATGTTAATACATTTAGGGTATAACTTAATTGTTCAGAATAATAACTTAATATTGTAATTATAATTTACTTACGTTAAGATATATGGTAAATGTATTATTGTATTAAACTACTGCGTTTTTAATCAATTATTTTTAGGGTCTGACTGATATTGTAGTTGACAATACAATGACATTTTTTTATCAATTAGGTACTAAAAAAATTGATATTTAATTGAGAAAGAACATCTTTTATTTGACATAGAGTAAATGATTTATTTTCATTGATTATGAAAGTTTTATTTTTTGTTTATGTAAATTCGCTGCTGTGTTTAAATTAATTTAGTTCAATTTTTTAAATACGTAAGACAGGTGATTTTCAGTTATTGGTGCAACTTTTGTAAGAAATTTTGTAAAGGAGAAATGTTTTATTGTTGAATAAAATAAAGCTTGGAGAAAAGTTTTTTTTTTTTTTCAAATGTGAAACCCAAAAGAAATTATTTACAGAGATCTAAAACATGTCCCTCGATGTGGTTCCCAAGGTTTATTGGCAGTCAGTTGATCTGAAACTGAAATATTCATAAAAAAAATTCGTAAACATACCTCAATACATATAAAACAAACCTGGATGAAATCAAAAAAATAGTAATAATTCCCAAAATTCACCTATTTTTTCTGTTGCCTACTCATACGTTCCTTCTTAAGTGATGTCATGTGGTTTAGTTACAAAAAAAATTAGTAAATTAAACTTGTTTTAATTGTAAATATATATATTTTAAAACAATACATTTATTTTAATCTTTTTCTACCGATACAACAATTATTTTTAATGATACAGGTTTATGAAAAGCTCGCCACAGATTTCTCTGCGCATACGCTGTAATCTGTCTTAATTTCCCTTCACCTTCTCCGACGATCAACTTTTGAATTCTCATCAATTTACATTTTACCAAAACAACAGTTTTGATTGTACCTGTTAAATAAATAAAATATTTTGTAGGTTGAATTTCACATGAATTTTATTTATACTTACCATCTTCGTCCTCATAATATTCTAACGCAGTTTTCAACTGGTAGGGTATTTCTTGCGGCATAAAATCCAGTAGTGTAGCCTGAACTGTCCGTACAATTATATCTTCTGGTTTTTGATCAGTCGTAGCTAGTAAATCATAAGGCCACGGAGCTGGTATAGCAAGACTTACTAAATAATCCTAAAATAATAAAAAAATGGAAAGTAACAATGAAAAAGTATTTAAATTTAAAAATAAATTACTTTCACGTCTTGAATACCATTTCCACTTAATGCTGAGACCATAAAAACTTCTGAAAACTTTTTCCAAATTCTTGGAGGCTCATTTTTATGTATTTCGGTATTCTTATGGTAAGGTGATGCACTATATTCTAAAGAATTTCCTGTAAGTAATCTTGTCAAATCTAAAAGCTTCCTTTTTGACTTTAATAAATCAATCTGAAATTGCATGAAAATTATGATCATTTTTGAACATATCGTAAGCACAAACAAGTATCGAAGAATTTTAATTTAATCACACCTTATTTAAAATTAGAAAACTAGGAATATGGGCATGTTTTGTAAGTAGGCGAATAACTTTTGAATCTAAATATTCTCTAGTCCATTCATTATTTGCATCATGAATTACTCCTACTATATCTGCTTCTCCTATACTTTTTTCTGAATCTCGTAAAAACGATTTTTCTAAATTGTACCTACAAAAAGAAAAATATACAATAAAAGATCTTAATTTCAAATAAGACATACCGTTTCTGTTCTTTAAAAGAAACTAAACCCGGCGTGTCTAAAAGAATAATTTGAGTATTATCTTCAACAATAATTGCTCTCGATAGCTTTCGGGTAGTGTGAACTTTACTGGACGTTGGGCAGATCTAAGGAATTTTTTTTTTAAATTAGAAAATGTCATATTATTATATAATTTAGTATTACCTGACAATCGACTAAACTATTTATAAATGTACTTTTTCCAGCATTTGGTGCTCCTATTATTGAAACTTTAATTACTTTTTCTTCATCAGTATTTTCATTGTATTGTTCATCGCTATTGCATATATCTTTAGCAGTAGCACAATGTCTGACAATCAAAATATTATGATTTTTACATCTAAATGTGACAGGTTTGTTAATAAACTGTTTACCAACAATGGAAAACAATTTTTTCGAATAGTTTAATGTATAATTCATTTTATTAATTAATTAATGAATATCACACATTTTTTTAAGTTTATAGTGACATAACCTCACAAATTTGACAGAACATTATAAAATACCAAGCATACCAAAGTAAAGCTGAGTAACTAATGACCAATCAGCATTCGCATGGTAATTACATCACCGAGAATCGATATTCAAATATAAATCATATTTATTATTCTGTGATATAAATGCATAATACATACAAAATAAAAAATAAAGATAATAATATATGATGCATATGGTAGCCTGATAAATCTGATAATCTGCGGGAGAAATATTATATAATACAGAGTATATATGTCTCAACAATGAAGCCATGTAATAAGTACTTACACAAGTATACTTAATATTTATAAATAGAATACTGAGCTGTTGGAAAAGGAACAATCCAGCCGATAACAATTTGCAATCATCATCATAAATAGAAGGTAAGTAATTTTCTATATCACAATTCAATACTTAATACCTGTGTAGATAAACAGGTAACAGAGAACTAATTCACAGCATCTATGTAGATAAATAGATGTTATAAATTAAGTCATTTAACACACATGTATGTTATACTTGTGTAAATAAACAGGTACATAATATAATATATATTTTTTTATATTAAAATCTTTATTTTATTGTAATTTAAAAAGCACACGTGGCGACATCTATCGGGAGAAGTTTGAATTATCAAAAAACTTAGTCGGAATGGCTCCTGAAAAAAAATTAAATTTAAAAAATACATGTGACGATATTACGGCGCTTTCACCATATATAAAAATATTTTATTCTGTACATTTTTAGATATGGTGGAGGCGCCGTCATATTACGTCATCGCATCAAAATTTTTTTTGTGGAGTTAAGCACGTTATCGTATGTATAACAGCATGCTGATTCCAAAAATGTTGATAAGAGGTTGCGCTCGGACCGCTATTACAGTTTTTTATCAATTTTTCGTCGTAAAATGGCTATAACTTTTGAACCCTTTGATGAATTTCGCAATTGATACTAAAAGTCGAATTAGCGTATCCCTTTACATGCGATAACGTATCTAATTATTTGAAAATCGAAAAAAGTGTTTTTCGAGTGTTTTTTAAGCCATACTATAGCCTTGTTTCTTTTTGGGGAAAATTTTTTTTTGGCGAGTTAGAGACGCTATCGTATGTATTAGGGCACCCCGATTCCAAATATGCCCATAAAAAGTTGCGCTCGGATCGATAACATGGTTTTTTATCAACTTTTGTCTTAAAAAATATCATCAAATTTTGAACCAACGAATAGATTTAAAATCTATTATCATTTATGTTATCTGCGTGTCTTCTTACATACTATGGGGTATCTATTACTTTCAAATTCAAAAAGGGTGTGATTTTTGGTACGATAATTAATACATCTATTTTGAATTTGAAAGTAATAAACACCCCATCGTATGTAAGAAGACTCGCTGATAACATAAATGATAATAGATTTTAAATCAATTCACTGGTTCAAAATTTGATGATATTTTTTAAGACAAAAGTTGATAAAAAACCATGTTATCGATCCGAGCGCAACTTTTTATGAGCATATTGGGAATCGGGGTGCCCTAATACATACGATAGCGTCTCTAACTCGCCAAAAAAAAATTTTCCCCAAAAAGAAACAAGGCTATAGTATGGCTTAAAAAACACTCGAAAAACACTTTTTTCGATTTTCAAATAATTAGATACGTTATCGCATGTAAAGGGATACGCTAATTCGACTTTTCGTATCAATTGCGAAATTCGTCAAAGGGTTCAAAAGTTACAGCCATTTTACGACGAAAAATTGATAAAAAACTGTAATAGCGGTCCGAGCGCAACTTTTTATCAACATTTTTGGAATCACCATGCTGTTATACATACGATAACGTGCTTAACTCCACAAAAAAATTTTTGATGCGATGACGTAACATGACGGCGCCTCCACCATATATAAAAATGTACAGAATAAAATATTTTTATATATGGTGAAAGCGCCGTAATATCGTCACAAGTACTTTTCAAATTTAAATTTTTTTCAGTAGCCATTCCGACTAAGTTTTTTGATAATTCAAACTTTTCCCGATAGATGTCGCTACATGTGCTTTTTAAATTACAATATGTAAAATAATGAAGATATTAATTAATATAAAAAAAAATGTATTTTATTATGTACCTGTTTATTTACACAAGTATTACATACATGTTTGTTAAATGACTTAATTTATAACATCTATTTATCTACATAGAAGCTGTGAATTAGTTCTCTGTTACCTGTTTATCTACACAGGTATTAAGTTTTGAATTGTGATATAGAAAACTACTTACCTTCTATTTATTAAGTTTATGATAGTTCAAACTTTTTCTGATAGATGGTGCCTTATGTAGTTTTTAAAGTTTTTTTGTAGAAAACTCGCTGGACTTTAAATATTTTGAGGAAATACTATAAAACCGATAAATCAAGAAACTGAATTAGTAATTGTTAGTTTTAACTTCTATAAAATGAATAAATAGTTGTAAAAATACATTTAATTTATATTTTGTTGCATATTTTATTATAAATACATACAAAAAATCATTCCTGTACAATAATTTTTGTATATTTCATTTGTACATAAGATTCTTTTGCCTTTTCCTCCTTTTCTCGCAACTCTGAATAATGAATTGCCATTTCCCTTCTTGTTTTCACATGTATCCTATGCCCCATGCAATCCAAATTTTCTTTAAAACATTTATTTCTACAGCATTGTTTACACAATTTAAATTCACATTTCGTTCCCTGCAATAAATAAAAACAAAAATAAATTGTCGAATAGCTAAAAAAAAATATTTATTAATTTACCAAAGGATTCGGGCATCCTCCACATAATTCACTACCGCGTTTAATTTTCGGTCCCACATCTGTAAGTTTTGTTGGTCTCCGAAGAATTCTTCTAAGTTTCTTCATTCTTTTACGTGTTATTTCATTTCCTTCAGCGTCTTCATATCTCTGTCTTTTAACTATTATTTCATCGCCCTGAAAATAAACATTATTAAAGTACACATTCTATTTTTATCAAAATAATAATCAACTTACCAATAACCTATTGATCGCAGCTTTATTAGAATCTTCTAGCTTCTTGATATGTTCTTGAGGAGGCATTCTGACGTACGAGTGACACAACCAAGGTGGTATTATTAAGTTACTAGACCCTTCTTCAACGCTAGCATCCCAAACCGTAACACCTTCATGATATGATTCATATTTATCCCTTAATTGTAAACAAACCTTTCTGAAGTCATCTAATGTTGATGCTGTCCCTAAATCTGTGCGTAAGGTAGAATTTTCAGGTAAACTTAATCTGAAAAAATATCAAACAAATATGATAAATTAAAAACGTATATAAAGTAATAAACGTGCACTCACAAATGATGAAACATCTTGAACAGATGTCCCCGTATATAAGAGTTTGGACTAGGGTACTGATCTACCAAGTCTAAGTACTCGAGGGCTGGCTCCCAGCACGGAGGGTTTACACATTCAAACAAGTATGGGTTGTAGAGGTTTCCTTCGGCAGTCATTACGCCCATGACCCCGGTCTCGTTGAGGCATTTGTCAATGTCTTGCTGACACTGAATGTTCCCGTTAGCTATAACTGGGATTTTCACAGCTTCTCTGTAATATGTCATTTTTTATATCGATAAATTTTTTAATCACCTTACATAAACAGTTACTACAATTTTTGTAATATAGTTATAGTAAGAAAGTGAAATTAAGCTGTTAGCGAGAGTTAAGTTACAGTTTTACCATAATGTACTTATTTTTTATTCTACGTAGTTCAAATTATATCTAAATAGATCTATTGTAATTGATGAAGATCAAAATATGTAGATAGAATTAATTTTTTCGGGTGAACAAACAAATTTAATTATTTCATGAACTTTCTGAAAGTTTAAGAGGTTAAAAAAATTGCATTTGACATCAAAACAAAAGTCGTCATTTTGACTTGGTGAACGAATCATCAAAATACATTCTTTCCCAGGAGTAACTAACCTAACCATTCTGATGTGGTTCCAATCAGCTATACCAGTAAGAGGCCCCTTCTGTTCTCTAGTACGCCCATGTACGGTCAACAGTTGACACCCAGCGGACTCTAACATCTTCGCATACTTCACTGACTTGTTTACATCATCAAATATCCTTACTTTACAAGTTACCGGTACTTTTAAACCATTTCTTAATGTCCTTACTGTAAATAAATTATTATTTAAAACCATTTATTATTTTTAACCAATATCAAAATTTGTATTAACGAAGTTTTTTGTTATTAAAAATAATTACCTATATCTGCTAAGAGCTCCCACTCATCTTGTAGAAAAGAACCGTAGTGTCCACGTTTAGCAATGGCTTGCGGGCACCCCAGGTTAATATCAATAGCATCGCATTGGTCCTCAGCAAGAAGCGCTGCCTCTAACAGAATCTGAGGGTTGTTCCCACAAAACTAAAACAAAATACAGCGAGGTATTCCTCGACTTACGACAGTTCGCACTTACGACCTTAAATTCCTCATTAACTTTATTGTATAAAATAATCCTCAAACACAAATCACAAAATAAATCAAATTCAACAATTGAATCAAATATCAACAATTAACAATTATTTGTCAACAATAGAACATTTGAAAAAAAAACTACGCGGGCATGGAAATGTGTAATTTAAATAACTTTATACCATAATATATTAATCAATGAATATATGGTTATACGTAAACATATTTTTATTATTATTATTTTTTTTTTTATGAAACTCGATTTACGACCGATGTCTAGGAACCTATCTCGAGGAGGAATTTTTCAATAAAATATAAATGTCTGTTAGAGGCAGTTAGAGTAATACCTGAACAATAAGGGGCCTATCTTCAGGGCATGTGACGAGGGCCTCCTTGCGGTACTTGGGGTCCCTACAGAATACAGAGCTGTGCAACATGGGAGTGTAGCATAACTCGGCACCATGATGCCGGCATAGGAGCCTCCATGCCAGCTCGCTCGCGTCCACCATTGGGGCCACTATACGTGTCGGACCCCCCAGAGTGTTCTGCCAGAAATCCATGTATTACTGGAATATGTAAATAAAAATTAAAATTATTTTTATATTTTTGATGTTGCCTCAATACTAACAATAATAAACTTTATTTATTTCATATTTTAAGAATAACAATAAAAATGTTTACCTATTTCCGGTATAATCGGAAGTCTGATTAAAATGGCATATAATAGTTTTTCTTAGGGCTAAAAAATGAAATATAGTTGTTTTTGAGATCATTCGGTTAGTTCGATGGACAGACAGACCGACTTTTTTCTTAAAACGTGTTTTTGGGATTGTAGGAGTCTTGAAATGTAAAAAAAAAATTTAAAATTGAGCGAGGCAATTTTTTGAATAAAACCGATATATTTCGTAACATTATCGTAATGGAATTTTATTAATTTAATATATAAATATATAAATAAGCTATTTGAATTAATTAAATGAATTTCCAATTTTCTTTCCTTTTGGTTGAATAAATATATCGATCGAATTAGGAACGTAAAAAGAATTTTCAATAAGAGTATAAAGAGCTAATTTTAATTTGTATAACATTCTACGGTCTCAAAGAAAAACTACTACAGAAAACAAAAGCATACAACATTCTGATGTAATATAATGAATATCAGAGCCGGACTCAGAACTATTTAGTATTTACAGATAAGTATTCATGATTCCAATTTTTATGTTCGAAACTTGTATATTTTTAATTTGGCATTTTTGCCACATCTTAAGTAAGCCTACAGGAATCGTATGTAAATGTCATTTGGTAAATTTTTAAAATATATTTTGCCACCCTCCCCTCACAAAAAAATCCTAGTTACGCCCCTGAGTACATTATTTTATTTTTATGCCTTTTAAAAAACGTACTAAAGAGATTCCACTGTAATCAGAGAGACAATATTCTTTGAAAAAAAATAATCAATTCAGACAATTTCCACGACGCAGAAAACAAATAGAAGTCATGATATTAAAACGTTATTAGCATTAGATGAACCTTGTTTTAACACATGTTGGCAACATAACAAATGAAATATGCAAATTGCTATTGATTTCATTATTGCATATACGTACTCAGGGTAAAACAAAGATGGAAAACTAATTAAACCGAATAATCATGATTGACTGACTCATCAACACCCAACCCAAATCCTTGGATCTCTTTCTTTTATATGATCCACTAAAAAGGAAAAAAAGAAAGTTGAAATTCAATAAAAACAAAAAAAAACCTAATAGTTATAATTGACTGACTCATCAACACCCAGCCCAACTCCTTGGACCCGTTTCTTTTATGACCCACTAAAAAGGAAAAAAAGAAAGTTGAAATTCAAAAAAAACAACAAAAAAACGAATGGTCATGATTGACTGACTCATCAACACCCAGCCCAAATTCTTGGACCTCTTTCTTTTATATGAATAATATAAATTAAAGAAAAAAAGAAAAAGCAAGTTGAAATTCAATAAAAACAAAAAACAGTAGATTGTGAAAAATATATCTGACCTCAGTACAGCCCTGCATGTATGTAAAAAATATGAGGGGAAATTCAAGTACATTGTTCAAGTTCATGTATGTATTCAATACTTAACATAAAACAACTGTTGAACTTGCGGAAAAAATATTAATGGCACCAGTCTTGGATTATACCCCAGTGTTGTACAGTTACATAATTAAATATACAAAATTAGAAATATTTATTGATTTTTGATTACATACTGCCATTACTGAATCATAATCTATAGATACTTAACTGTAAAACAGCTTAATTTGATGACAATCGGCCAATAAACATTTAAACTAATTATTAGTGTAATCTATTTATTAATTATTATTATATTATCATAGCATCTGCTTTACATTGTTTCAAATTTTACGATTCTTTATTTTATAACTTTTATGTCGTAGTACTTATCATTTTGTAATCATTAGCAAGTGTCCATCACTGGAGAAAAAATATAAACAAAATAAAAGGCTATAATTCAAAAACAAACTTAAAATGATTAAATAAAGAGTTACTTGTTTTATTAGTAACATGAGTTCATGAGAATTAAAAAAAAGAACCACATCAATCCCAAAAAACAGAATACCTTGCTCTTAAAGTGGCCAAGACTGGTGCCAGTACTTTAATCGTCATAAATAATGCAGTCTAAATTCATTATTGGTGTAATAAAAATAAATGACAAAATCAATAATAACAATATATTTTATTATTAAAAGTCATTATTACAATATCATTTGCATTACCTGTATTGGCATCTCTATCTGTCTTTCTCTTTCAAAAAAAAAATTATATTCAATACACTACGATATGAAAGATTGAAAAATATATTTAAATTAATATCTATATGTACAAAAAAATTAATTATTATTACAATATCATAATTGTTTTTTTATAGGTGGTAGCACTTAATAATTTAATTTATATTATGGACGAATATATTCGATCAATATCAATTAATGAATTGTTATTATTTATTATAAATATATTACTTTTTGTTACCAACTTCAAAAATACAAAAAAAAAATCGTTTCTTGATCCATTCAACTTCGATGACTTTTAAATTGACATTCAACAATATTTGGTTATTTATATTAAGTTAAAAAAATGTTATTTCAGGTGCGCATTATTAGCTAGCAACAAGTTAAATTGTGTGAATAAAAATATTCCGTAAATTATTCAAAAAACAGTCTTTAATTGTAGCCCATTTGAACTAGGTTTTTGCAAAACGTTTCTTTTATATATTTCAATATAGTAGAGACAAAAAAAGTGATACATTCGGGATGTTTTTGCTTTTCTCCTTTATACGTTCGAAGATGAGTTGAAAATCGAAAATATTTATATATTTTTTGCAGTAGTGGCAAATTTTTTTAATTAAAAAAAAAAAAAAAAAACGATATTTTAATTTATTTAATAGATTTTGGCATATGTTCACAAGAAAGAAGATAAAAAAGTCTACAATTAAAAAAAAAATTACCCTACGATGTTTTCTCATTAAATGGCGAGCTTTTCTATTTTTTTTTCGAAAATGGTCGATTGTGGGCATAAAAATTAATTTTGTTTTTTTTAATTTCATCACGTATTTATAACATAAAAATAGATATTTCCTCTTATTTTCGTAAAAATCTCTCGATTTTTATTACGTTAATTATTGCATTATCAGTGATAAAAAAAGTTTTTCGACAATTTTTTTTATTTTTGAGGTTAGGATACGTTTGGAAAGTAACGCTTTCTACACAGTTCTATAGTCTATTAATTTATGAGTATTTTAGTTTTTGTTTTGTTTTCCTACGACCTATAGAACCGGAGATATTTCAAAAAATTCACAATTATACGATTTTCCATCTTCGAACATATAAAGAGAAAATTTAAAAAAATCTAACTTCTCGAATGCATCAAGTGATAATTTCCCTCTACTAATAAGTTTTCGTTGATTCCAGACAGTAAAAACAAATAGAAACTACATTATCATTTATTTTAAATTGACTTTTCTATTAAATAAAAATAATTCTTTCATTTTCCAAATTTTGTGTATATGATTTACTACATACATATCATTAAAAAAATATTTTTTTAGTACTTGACATAAAATATATCTCCATTTTCATAAATTACAATCTGGCAAAAAGCCATTACATATAAGATGATTCAATTATGTTAAATGTTTTCATGAAAAACTGGGTCAAATGGACTTCTATGCGATAGTAAATGCACTAAACAGCATTTTCTTTATCAACAGTGGCTCTCAAACAAATTCCAATCAAATTTTGAGAACCACCGAATCGTTATAATATTATTATTGAACTTAATATTTATGTTAATATTATGTGAAATTCAATGCATATATCTATTTAATATTTATATATTATTTTATGCTCAAGATATAAAAAGTGCATTGCCTTAATCGTGCTTTTAACTTTAAAGTTAGTTATTTATTTACAATTTGACATAACAAAGTTACTTTTTACAATTTCCACATTTTATATCTTATAGTAGGTACACTATAAATTAACGAAAGTTCGAACATAATATCTATTTATATCAACATTATGAACATTGTTTATATTAGTTTATAAAAAGCATTTAAACTATGAATTGCTAGCTAGAAAATATAGAGATCAGCAATTAGTTTAAAATTATGTATTATTTTTAACCATTTAAAGCCGTTGTGACTATTGCAACTCTATTTTTGACGTTAATAACGTTTACGCCGTTTTAAGAAATTTAATGTAACGCGCTGAGATCAATTTGCGCGCTAGTGTAAATTTAAAATTAATATATCTGGACACTCAGGGCAGCTACCACACGGGTTTTGTTCTCAAATTATAGATCTACGTTAGATCTTCGAGGTACAAGTAAAAATTAAAACATATAACAAGTTTTAATTTAATATTATACAAAAACAACAACAAAAAATTAAATTTTGTATGTCCACGATTGCGCTTGTAAATATTAATTAAATGAATGGAAAAAAAATAACAGGATATTAAAATATATTCTCTACGACCTAACGTTTTTAATTTTTTGATTAGTTTTTAAACTTATTAAAAAAATAAAAAGTAAATTTCGTATTTCCACAATTTTGTTTGTAAATATTATTAATTGTTTTTATGTTCGTACAAATCAAAAGAAATAACTTTATTATACAATACTAATCTGAGTTTTATTTAAGCCCACTTCCACGTAGTCACGTCAATCTTTCGACTCAATATTTCATTTAACAACATTGTTTTTCTGAAACAATTAATTCATAACAATAAAAGAGAATTCAAATTTTCAACAATAAAAACATTAATTGTTACAAAAAAAGCGGTTAAAATATTTGACATATTAAACTTGTTGCTGATCTCTGGTTAAATCTAATATCGAGCATCCCTATCATTATGCACGTGTCCATTATTAAACATATCACTGAGCTCGGCTACGTTAGCGAGAGGCAACTTATCGCACACATTATTGGAGGGGCTCTCTACTGATGCGCCTCTACACACCGTATGTCTACATGGCACAGGAGAAGCCGGGTTAGACAAACCACTTTCGTGAATAGGTGACAACGTCGGAGACTTCGGTCTGCTGTGGAGCAAACTGTGTCTTCTACGTCTTCCACTGTACCTCCTTAAAGGAGGTGTAGCAGCTATGTTGTGGTTGCCGTAGTGGTGTATGCCTTCTACAGAATGCTGGAGAGCGTTCAGACTGTCTATTAGCTCTTCAGTGTTCAGTCCAACGCCTAGTCGCTTTCTGCTAACGACCGGAGCCAAAGGTGGCAACGGAACAACAGTGGAGGGACTCTGTATATGCTCACTAGTTAATATCTGCGACGGATTTATAGTTTCAGTCAGTATGGTTTGGACATCCATCTGGTTACTAGAATTATTTATAACAGGTACAACTTGATTATTTTTATATCCATTAGATTGGATTTGCTGGTTTTGGTTGGCTCTACGTCTATTGTAGAACCCCAAGTTCGATAGAACGCGAAACAGTAGTCTTATCCTCAGTGCAGGACGCAAGTTGTTGCGACGGGGGTTCTGCCATTCGTTCTCCGGCCCGATGAACGTGCGAGGTACGTTTTCAGGAACTGATTTTGTCTTTGATCTGAATCTACAGAGCGACAACGCGCAGTCGAACTCTTGCGTTCGTCCTGTCGGATCCTCGGGACTGTCTGGGATGGACGAGCAGCAGTTCCACTTGTTCTGGAACCGCTTCTTGAACGGACTCTTGTTGACGATCATTTCCGGTTCGGATGAAGATGAATTCATTGTTACCGTTCCGCAACATTTGCACTTGTCGACACCCATGCAAGATTTCGACGGCGTTCTCGAATGCGACGGGGTGGATTTCGAGCAACACGCAACGCTCTTTGTACCGTTGTCATCCACGTGCGAGTCCTGCATCCTCGACACGTAGTTTTCTTCTTCGACTATCGCGCATGCATATAGCGTCACGCGCGAGCTGTTATTTCTCGAAGATATCCTATCACAGCAGTGTAGATTCGAGGGACGGTGTCTGCTCTCGCTGTTGCAGCAAAACCTAAGGTCGTTCTTCGACACCTGAGGTCGTGGTTGGGCGGACGTTTCAGACGGAGGAGGAGCGGTGGACATAGTGTTAGGACGGTATGCTCTGATGTACTCGTACGTCGTAAGACCAAGGAACGAGATATACACGTGAAAGAAACACAGGTGTAGCAACAGTCCGGCCGTGATGGCGGCCAGTACTCCTAGGGCGCCAACAACGACCAAGAACACGGCGTTGTTAGTGCCGAGTGGCGTCGCGAACTCCTGCGAAGCAGTCTGCGGCGGTGTCGGTATCGCCGAGTCGTTGGTAGCGCGGAAAGACGGTGTCGACAGTAGAGGCACTTGCTCTTGTTCTGAGCTGCTGCTGGTGTTGTACCACATGGACAGCCATTGCGGCTGAACATAAAACAGCACGATTTCCGTAACGGCTACGACCAGCACCGCGACGGCGGTCACCACGGCCGTCGTGACGCACATCAGAAATGGTGCATAGTTCCTGGCTCCGATGCAATGGTTGAGCCACTTGCAGTGGTGGTCGAACCGCGCGACGCACTTGTTGCAGACGCTGCAGTGTTTGGTCCTCGGTCCGGATGTCTGGATGTTGCACAAATGGCAGCGGCCGTTCTCTATTACGTGGGCATGCTTAGACCTGTCGAACTCCGGCACTGGAGTCTTCTGCTTGAGTGCGCGCAAAGCCGGATCAGCGGGGTCTAGGAGTAACGCCACCAGGTGCGACGCCGAGTGCGAGACAAACAGGGTCCCGAGGACGGCGAGTGCAGGCGGTTGTAGCGGAGCGGCGAGCGTCGGAATCAGCACCAAGAACGAGGTAGTCGCGGAGAATAACAGCGCGAACCAGCCGATAACTTGCTGCGGGTGCAAGGGAAGCTGGAGGCCGTGCGTACGCCGCCACTTCCTGTACTCCGGGGCAACGGACGATCCGCTAACCTGGAGCGAACACACACTGCCACCTGGGGGCGCAGCCCCGCTCTTCCGCGACCCGTCTCGCATACCAAGCAGATTCAAGCAAAGAAGAAGGGTTGAAATTAGAAGAGGATACAATCACTACGAAACCTTCCATTAAAAGGCTTTTTGCATTTTACTAATTACATATTTTCTACTTATTCTTCTATTGGAGTACATCAGTTGATTGGTTTTATATTGTCCTGCATATTTTCTTCGACAAAACATTATTGTGTAACTGATTAATTAAGTATGTAAATTAAATAATATTGTGGCACTTTAATTTTAAATTGGCACGGTTTATTTAAACTGAACAAAATTCGTTGATTATTTTAGTTCACTCTTTTTACAGTCACAAGTAAATATCGTCCACGAATGTATGTCCATTTTGAGTGAGTACAAACACAAACACAATGTGCAGGGGGTAGACGCGGAGTGTAACTCTTTCATAGAAAACTGTTGTGAGTAGAGAGAGGACAACGGAGGCATGCAGGACAAACGTCATGACAGGAACCAGAGCGTTTGCGCGTATTGATCCTTGACCGCAGTGGCGCCGCGTTTATACAACAAACGGGGGAGTAGGATTATTGTACCGTTCAGAATCTAACTCTACGTAAATGTCAATTTTATAATTTTGATACTCGATTAGTGATTTCTGTTAACGGAAACAAAGTCAAGTGTTTTGTTTTTGTATCTCAGTTGCTAAAAACTCATTATATTTTTAAAAATGTACACAAATATTAAAAATAAATCAGCAATAATTGTATCATCATATTTAAAATAAAATTTAATAAATAAAACAACCAAGTGCGTGTTGGGCACGCACTTGATAGGGTTCCGTAGTCATTACGATTTGTAAAAAGAGTTATTTCAAAATTTTTCATAAACTATTTTTGCTACAGTGTTCGTTATAATTTTTATTGAAAGTACTAATTAAAAGCTACATTCTAAATTTTTTGCAGATTTTTTGAATTGATAGTTTAGAAATTAGAAAGGGGAGAGACGCTCTGATAACGACATTTAAAAGCAAATAATTCGTGACTAAAGGGTTAAAATCAAAAGGTCATATAACATTTTTTATTGCATTTTAGGAGACCTATCTAAAGACACCCCACTCAATGGGGTAAGTGAAAAAAAAGTGAGTTCACTTTCAGTCTTCAATATTTTGTCAGTGTTATAATTTTCATTGAAAGTACTACTAAAAATCTACATTCTTGAATTTTTTCAGATTTTTTTTAATTGATAGTTGAGAAATTAGGGGGGGGGGAGGGGGGCTCTGAAAACGACTTTGAATGCAAATATATCGTGACTGAAGGGTTAAAATCAAAATGTCATAAAACATTTTTATTGCATTTTAGAAGACCAATCTAAAGACATGAATTAAGTGATTTTTTGTAACCCTTTGCCGTCACGGTGACATAGGAAATAACGTGACGGCGCCAACGGAGTGCAAAGGTTTAATATACTTTTCAGTCTATAGAAAGGTGGTCTAAAAAAATGTTTTTAAAAAATTTTATCGAACATAGCGAAACTATAATATATTTTGACAAAAGTGTAATAAACCCTATACATTTTTTTTTTTGATCTAAACACGGCATAAGGGTTTCTAGTTTTCCACGGAATCGTATTGCCTCTGTAATACCAACATACATACATCAGATTCATTCATCAATAATCGCATGCAATCACCCCATTCATCCCACAGTACAGGTGCCACTGTACGTACAATCGTGCGGGCCCGTTAGTTCGGCACGACTATTATAACAGAAACCTTGTTGTTGTGGTGCAGTGACACTTCTAACCGCGCGCTGACATGATAGCTCCAGTTGGCAATGCAACCCTGTTGTGTGTGAATGTACATATATATAGATACACATACTCGTGTATCGATTGATCTGCCGCCCCCGCCTTGGATACGAACCGATGCGTTTATGTTTATTCCTATACATTGTTGTTGTTACATAAGGTACTGGCACCAGTTATGGTAATTCTCATTAACTCATGTTACTAATAAAACAAATAACTCTTTATTTAATCAACTTAATTACCAAAGTCTGCAAATATACTTTATTTTGTTTATGTTTATTCCTATATATTGTTGTTGTTAGATAAGGTACTGGCACCAGTTATGGTAATTCTCATTAACTCATGTTACAAATAAAACAAGTAACTCTTTATTTAATCAACTTAATTACCAAAGTCCGCAAATTCGCAAATATAGTTTGTTTTGTAAATTATAGCCTTTTATTTTGTTTATGTTTATTCCTATTCATTGTTGTTGTTAGATAAGGTACTGGCACCAGTTATGGTAATTCTCATGAACTCATGTTACTAATAAAACAAGTAACTCTTTATTTAATCAATTTAATTACCAAAGTCCGCAAATATAGTTTGTTTTTTAAATTATAGCCTTTTATTTTGCTTATGTTTATTCTTATACATTGTTGTTGTTAGATAAGGTACTGGCACCAGTTATGACCGCTATAAGACTGTTTTTTGTAATTCTCATGAACTCATGTTACTAATAAAACAAATAACTCTTTATTTAATCAATTTAATTACCAAAGGCCGCAAATATAGTTTGTTTTTGTAAATTATAGCCTTTTATTTTGTTTATGTTTATTCCTATACATTGCTGTTGTTAGATAAGGTAGTGGCACCAGTTATGGCCGCTTGTAATTCTCATAAACTCATCTTATTGTTAGTAATAAAACAAATAACTCTTTATTTAATCAATTTAATTACCAAAGTCCGCAAATATAGTTTGTTTTTTAAATTATAGCCTTTTATTTTGCTTATGTTTATTCTTATACATTGTTGTTGTTAGATAAGGTACTGGCACCAGTTATGACCGCTATAAGACTGTTTTTTGTAATTCTCATGAACTCATGTTACTAATAAAACAAATAACTCTTTATTTAATCAATTTAATTACCAAAGTCTGCAAATATAGTTTGTTTTGTAAATTATAGCCTTTTATTTTGTTTATGTTTATTCCTATACATTGTTGTTGTTACATAAGGTACTGGCACCAGTTATGGTAATTCTCATGAACTCAAATTACTAATAAAACAAATAACTCTTTATTTAATCAACTTAATTACCAAAGTCCGCAAATATAGTTTGTTTTGTAAATTATAGTCTTTTATTTTGTTTATGTTTATTCCTATACATTGTTGTTGTTAGATAAAGTACTGGCACCAGTTATGGCCGCTATAAGAGCAAGGTTTACTGTTTTTTGTAATTCTCATTAACTCATGTTACTAATAAAACAAGTAACTCTTTATTTAATCAACTTAATTACCAAAGTCCGCAAATATAGTTTCTTTTTCAAATTATAGCCTTTTATTTTGTTTATGTTTTTTCTAAAGTAAAACCAGTAATGAGCACGCAGTGATGGACACTTGCTAATGATAAGTACTACGACGCAAAAGATATAATAGAAAGAATCGTCAAATTTGAAACAATGTAAAGCAGTTGCTATGATAATATAATAATTAATTAATTAATTATAGCAATAATTAGCGGTGTATCGGAATTCCGGCCGGAACTCACGATGTAGATTTAAAGTGAATATTTTAACGTCTCTACTATTATATTATTATTATTTTTAATATTATATTATCGATCGAAAAGAACGTATGCTATACAAATAATTTACGCTGTAAAAATTGCAGTATATGTAGAAAACACAATTTTTATAATTTAATATATTTTCTTAAATAAATACCATATAGAACAATATTATATTATATAATTTAAGATAATAATCTATGTATTTATATTTAAAATATAATATTAGTGACATTAGATTTAGATCTATTACGTTGATTATCATAGATCTCCGTAAATAGATCTAAATTAAATTGCACATATTTTACATAACTCCAATTCTCTAAAATTATAATATTACGAATACCATTTTTAACTCGAATTTATTTTTTCAATAATACAAAAAGTATTGTTTTATAATTTCCATTGTAGCATATTTGTATTTTAAATTTAGAAACCAATAGGGTCAGTAGGTAAAGGTCGATATGAATTATAATAATAAAGATATATTATTATTATCATTGTCTTTCTCCTAAAAATTAATTGTATCAAATAATAAAACAGTTAATGTCTGTTAAGTTCATTGTTTATACACCATACAAATGAAATAAAATAACTGTTTTCACCATTAACTAAAACGATTACAGATCATGCAACTGAAAAATTAAATTCGACAACGAAAAATTACGTTCTCGAATAAATTATATCCAAGGTGTTTCTTTAATTTTCCGATGACACGAGAATTTTGGGTGTATCTGCTCACCCACCCCCTACCTTTAATTAATTAAAAGAAATACATCAACATAACATGTATGTAATAATAAGTATATAAACATTAATTTATTTATTGATGATAATTTGTGTGTTTAATTTAAATTTATATACTAATTGTAAATTGTGATACTACAATAGATAAAATTGTTTTGTATGATAATTTTATTATGAATGTTATTATTCAACCTAACCTCTAAATTAAAAAAAACACTTCTTTAAAACATAAATGTAATGTGTTATATTATACTTATAGGCAGTTGAATAATAATAAAATTTATCTTGATGAAGATTTTATCGTTTCATATACAAATTATGAATACATTTTTATTAATGTGGTTTTTTTTTAAATAGTTAAAAATTATTGAATTGAATTATACATTTTCAAAGTAACTGCCCTGAGTATATACCATGCATTTATATTTATATATTAATTATAATTATTATAAAACTTACCAAAATATGTTCAAAATATTGCTCTAAAACTACAAGTGACAGCTAATATTTTTACGTCAAAATTCACGTGGTACATATTTCAGTTGTACCACTCTCAAAAAAAAAAAAAAAACTACTAGTCAACAATTAAATTTAAAAAAATATACTTTATAAACAATCGTTTATTAATAAAATATTTTACAACAATTTCATATGATACTTAAATACAATGTAGTTCTTTATTTTAAGTATAAAGACGAATTGTTGTATCTGCTCCACAACTGAAGACCCAAGGTTGAATTGGGTGAAATTCCACGCCAAGAATTCCAAAATCGTTTCTTCGAGTGTGATTTTCTAGACGCTTCAGCGGCACGATTAAAGGATTTTGTAACAGATCACTAAAAATATAAAATACAAAAATTATATTTAATTAGTTTAATACATAAATATTTATACACGTACTTATAAACCATTCCGTGCGAAACAATTAAACTACAATCATCCGATCCAGAAGCAAATAAAGGATACCGTTTATGAAACGTAACTCCACGTACGGCCGTCCCATGTAATCTCAAAGTTTGGTACGGCTTTGTACTCAAATCAAGATCAAACCACAGTATTTTACGATCGTATGTCCCGACTAACAAATTATCTCCAGCCGGGTGTATAGACATCGAAGATATCCAACGAGAATTAGAAAACAGTTTCTTTTGTAGTTCTTGTTTGACTAAATCATATATTCTTACGTTCCGTTGTGTCTGAAAAATGAAATGAAATTTAAAAATTATATTTTGTCAAGGATTAAAAAAATATATTTACCGCAACAAACAAAAACGGTTTGATTGGATGGAACAAGACATGCTGTATTAGACCTTTGCTCTTCGTAAAAGGCAGCTGTGACCGGCGTTTACTCAACTGGCTGATAATAACAGATCTGTTCTGTCCATCAGGCATTACAGTCGCTAGGTAATCACCTCTACCGTGCCAAGTAACATGATTTATTTCTTTGAAGTGACGTATTATTATTCTTATTCCCTTACTCCACTCTTCACAATCATTTTTCAGGTTCTCCCATTGCACGGATGTACGTAATCTTTCAGTTACTAAAAAACAAATGCAAACAAAACATAAAATAACTGACCAACACACATAATTTATATTGTTTAAATAAAACTTACTAATTGCGTCTGATGTTGGTACTTCTGTCATTAAAACGTCTGTTTTTGAAGCGATAAGTTTATCACCAACTTGGGGATTAATTAAAAACAAGTTTTTATCAGATGCCACTGCTATCAGACACAAAGCTGTGTTCGGACACCATGCTATACTTCTTATTGTTCCACCAATGTTGAATGTTTTATAACAGCGGCCAGTTGCAATTTCCCAAACTGAAAAAACACTTAAAAATGAATAACTCCACTAAATTAAATTTAAGATCATTAGCAGATTTGAAAAACACAAAAATAATACATTTAGTTGTTTCCTATGATTGAAAAGAAAAACAAATAAAATAATATTGACTTACTTTTAACTGTACCATCATCAGAACCACTAGCAAGAAATTGGCCCTTTGTTTCAATAGTGATACACCTGACCATATCAGTGTGACCTTCAAACACCATGGACTGTACCGTAGGAAACGGTTGTAAGTCTCTTGGACTTGGTAATTTTGGAACTAATTCTTCAGCGTCGATTGTTAAACGCATTTTTATAGCACGAGGACATAGATATAAATCTAAACAACGCAAGAAACGTTCTTTTATGAACCGTGAATACGCTGGTACCTGTTGAGTGATAAAAAAAATATTAATAAATAAACTATATTAATTATTATTATAATTATTACCTGTCTTAAAGATTCATATTTCTGAGGTACAAAATGAAGCTTTCTCTTCCAAGGTGCGCTCTTGTACTTGTTCCATTCTTTAAGTTCCTTTTTATCAAACAAATACTCCTGAGGAGGATTATAAGACTCGGCATGACCAGGCAAATGCCGTTTCGGTGCTGGTATATGCTTGTGTATTTGTCTCATGTGCTCATCGTTATTTTCACTCGTCCAAAGATTGTAATACGAAGGTTCTGACTGAGCTTTCTGCTTGTGATATTCTGCACGTGTTTTCATCCAGCCCATTTTCAATGCGTGAACCATTTTTGATACTTTTCGTTCTTCGTTTTTGCTTGGTAAAAATGAACGCTTATGTTCAGGGAATTTTCTTATAGGCATTTTTTCTACTTCGGAAGTAAACCATTCTATCCATGGCTATAAGAAATATATTATAATAATTTAAACTAAATTTAAAGAAGAGTAAGAACAAAACATAAACATAAGTCTATTTAAAAAATAAAAATACACTTACTGCATAATCATCAAAAGCTGCGTCTGGTATTTTCTGAGATTGAATTCTTTTGATCAGTTGTATATCTTCATCAGTTAGCACAACATTCTGTCCTGTCTGAGGATCTTTAACAGTTTTCCAAAAGTCTGGATCTTCCATTTGTCTTAAGAAATTATCCAGTTGATCTCCACGTTCAGGTTTCAAAAGCTTCTCCCCATCCCAGTCGTACCCGAGATGTGCATAGTCGTCATACCAGTGTAAAGGAATGTTTCCAACAGTATTTCTAATGTCTTCTTCATCCGAGGAATCTGAATGGTATTCATCTTTGTTTCTAATGACATTTTCCTACAAAGGATAATTTAAAACAATCATGAGTATTAAATACAAAACAAGATTCTATGTACAATTAAAAATTTAACTTTCTAAGACTTTGCCTCAGTAAGCTTACCATTGTTTTTGAAGATTTTTTAACTATTTCTTTGTTTCCGTTTATAGAATTGATATTATCATTTTCATTGTCATCGGAATTATCTTCGTCATTTTCATCAGAGTTATCTTTATCATTTTCATCGGAATCTTCATTTTTATCTTCACTGCTATCGTCATTAACATCATCCTCTTGGTCTTCTTCATCATCACTTTTCTCTTCCTCGTCCTCGCTGTCTATTTCTTCTTCTTTTTCATTATCAGATTCTTCCCAATCTGAATCTTCACTATCGTTTTCTAAATTATATTCATCAGGCAATTCGCTAACCTAAAATATTTTATAAAATATCACTTACTTTTACTTTTAAAACTGTACTTCAACAATAAAAGCATTAACTTACGAATTCCATTTTTTAATTTATTTATCTAAGCTTCGGATTGCGTTATTGTATATACATATCATTAAATTTGCACTTATTTAATATTTTAATTATGTTAACCTCAAAAACACGTGAAACAATTTATTCAACACATGCGTTTACTGTCAAAAATGATATACTATGTTTACATGGTATATTTAATTTAACCTCTACGGTAGCATGGATCATGCTACGGTAAACGTAGGTACTTTTTCGTCAAATGTCACGTGCATAGAACTAAACACATTAATTAATTAAATACCTATAATTATATTATATTAATTATATTTACAGGACAATCCAGTCCCCGCCCCTGTCATTTCATTTATAATATAAAATGATTATATTTATATTTATTATTCTGTGGCTTATTCGGAAATTATAATAATTTTATATATTTTTGTTTGGATATAATGTATCGAGGAATTGAGAATACCAAAGAACGAGTTAATTAAATATAAATGTACAAAGCCAAGCATTTTCTGTGATTACATATAAATAAAATTTTGTTGTAATTATAATAATTATAATTAAATTTAATAAATAATTTATGGCAATTACATACTTATTATTCTGTGTTACATACAAAAGGATAAAAGATAAGTATATTATCATAAAACCGATAAAATCGATAAAATCATCCAAAGGTGATTTATGGCAATTATTTATTAATTGTTGTGGTTCCCCGTTTAAATATGAATATCGGGGAACCCCAAAAATAATTTTCGTCAATGTCGAAATAGCAATGTTTAACTCATAAATAATTATTGTATATACGATTTATAAACACTGATAAAGTTAACTATGAATAATAAATACGAGAAAGATTAATTTTAAAATATATATTTTTAATTAAAAAATGAAAAATTCGTATTGAATGAAATAAAACAAAATTCAAAAAATCTAAGAGCTGATTTGTTAAAAAAAGTCACATGGTATTATTTTCAACCAATCAATATTTAGTATTCCAGTGGTTTTTAAATAATACAAAGGTCACGGGCTTACAAAGTTTACATTCGCAATTTTCATTATTTTAGAATGAAAGAAAATATACATCTCTCTGTTTTACTGTCATTTCACTGTTGTTTCTATTTTAATGTTTATGTTATTATCTAAAGTATGATTGTTCGACACTATAGAACAGTTGATAACAAATATTAATCAGTAGAGATTTAATATAATGAATGTTATTATACAAGTTTTATAAATAGGTATGAATTATTAAACTTATGTTCATATAAATATAAATAAATTATTATTATTATATTGTCATGATGAAAAAAGACAACTTTATCTACTAACATAAAATTGTTAGCTGTTGACAGTTTTTATCGTTTTTATTATTTATTTTTTGTTGAAATATAACATTACAGATTAAGATGTCTTCCAATAAGGATCCACTACAGTGCCCTGTTTGCAAAAAATACTTGTCAGCTCCGATTAGACAATGCGAGGAGGGTCATAATTTCTGTGAAGTATGTGTCGATAATGAGAGCTCCTGTCCTACTTGTGACAGCTTGATTTTACCAAACCGCAATAAAATACTGGAAAAAATGATCGTTGAAGCGAAATATCCATGTAAATTTGAAGCCAAAGGCTGTAAATATGTTATATCTTTAAATGTAAAAGCAGAACATGAAGATGAATGTTTCTTCCGTTCTTTTAAATGCGAGGGCAAGCTGTTCTGTAACTGGAAGTGTTCTTGGAAAGGGAATTATGATCAAATTAAAAACCATTTTGAAAATGAACATAAAAACCAAATGTCTTTAAATTTCAAAGGGAATATTAAAATCGAATATCCCACTAAGAATTATACACGATTACAACTGATCCCAGCACACTATCAACTGTTTTGGTACAAAAATCGAGTAGATATATCAAAAAACAGAGCTTATTGGTCGTTCCAGTTTATTGGACCAAAAAAACAAGCATCGTATTTTTACTATGAACTAGAATTTTTCCAAGAAGACAATCCGATACGTAAACTAAAAATTACAGAACTCTGTGAGAGTGATATAAGCAATGTAAACGAGATATTCAAAACAGAAAAGTGTGTTGCTGTTTCACTTGAAGCACTGAATACGTTCAGGGATAAAAATAACGAGATTGCTTTTCGGTATTGGATTCATAAAATCCCTAAGCCCAGTGAAAACAAAACTGTTCAAGATGTAAAGAGTACAGACAGTATTAAGCACAGTTCAGAAGATAAAAAACCACAGCACGTGAACAGCGTTCCTCAAAATGTTAATCCGATGGGCGCTGTTCCTAAACAGAGATTTATGCCTTTAATGCAGATTCCCATGATTAGACCACTGATACAAGTGCCTCTACAGATGCCTCCAATTAGAATGCCTGATGTACAACAACCTCATCATTCGTATCCGAGGACAGTTCCAAATGGAGATAATTATTCTAATGATCGGCGTCCTCGATTCAGATCTTCAAGTCAAGGTCGTAAGCCAAGAAGGAAACAAAATTAGTTTTTGTAAGAACTAAAAGTTTTACCAAAATATCTTTAACTAAGGGCAGATAAAAAAGAACCAATACCAAATTTAGGTTACATTCTTTTAATAAAATAGCTTTTGAATTTTCCACTACAGGAAAAATACAAGCATTAAACCCTTATTTGCCAATTATTTTATTATTATTTCTTATTAAAATATTATATTAGCAAAAATTGTTCAATTATATTAAATAATATTGAACTGAAATATTCAATTTTAATCCATTGGACATTAAAAAAATGTGAACCAATTTTATTTTGGAAATAGAATTATATATAATTAATATATTTATACATTTTTATACCAAAAATATTAAGATATACCTAATATTCAAATTACGTAAAAATTTATATTTGTACTTTTTTATCAAACCAATATTTACATTGTTTTGTATTTTGCTGCTATATTTAGAGGTATAAAATATATGTATCTAGATGTGCTATATACACTCGTCAACTAAATTAAAAGAATTTTTTTCCTATAAAGAAAACTTAAAAAAAAATAGAAAAAATTCCCTTTAATTTTTTTGGCGAATTGATTTACTAATAGTAAATTTTGTGATTAATATTAAATTGTATGCAATATCGTGTTTATTAAATAAAATATATATTTGATATTATTTTGTTGTTTAAACTTCAATAACATGGAGCACTGTTTAAATTTAGGTACGGTGTTTTTATAGACAATTAACTACAGACAGTTTTTTCAATGAATCATATATAAACTTCATGGGAAATAAAAGAATCTAGGAGGGGTCATTATCAATTAAAAAGGATGCAGAAAACGCTAAATAATTATCTGCACTAACTTTTTATCTTACTGTTTTTTTGCAGTTCGTTTGCAACCATGTCGAACATCAGATATAATTTTAACATTGTAATGTTAATTATTATAATTCAAATTGTTAATTCATTTGTTTTGATTGAAAACTTGAAAAGTAAAATAAATTTAATAAATATTGATAGTAATTAAAATTTAAATAAAATTTAAACAAATTGATTTCTTTTAGATAATGAAATAAGTTTTGATACTTTTTCTCACTCACGGATGAAAAGAACCATTTTTTTAACTAGAAAAGTATGTGTATTTTTATGTATTTAAGACAAAATGACCCGTATTATTAAAAATAAATAATTTACAGGGAAGTATTAAAACTTAATATAACTTTATTTTATTATTTAAATATTTTAAACGTAGGTAGACATGACTTATCAAGAATGTATTGCGCCAGGAAACTTAATGGGACATTGCAAACATCAAGAATTTTGTGATTACAGTATATATAAACAAAATCCGTTAAAAGTATTTTCACATTTATGCATTATTGAAAACAAGTAAGTTTTAAATTTTGCACAACAGCCAATATAAGTAACGTATTAGCCTAATTTATTTTTTAAAGGCATATTGGTGTTTGTTGTCCGGACAGTTTAATTAATTCTACAATTAATAGTGGACAGAATTTGATAGCTAATTTACCGGAAACAGGTGACGCATATGATTCAATAAACGAAAGAACTGATCTCTCAGAAAGCGAGTCAAGAGGTATATATTTTATTATTAAATATCTTATTAATGTTAATTAAAATCTTTTATATCGTATTTAGGATGCGGCTTACCTACTACAGAAAGTCTCAAAGATGAGTCAACTGAATGGCCGTGGATAGCTGCAATATTACGTGACAAAGACGTATACTTCTGCGGTGGGGTTCTCATAACTGACAAACACATTTTAACTGCAGCCCATTGCACGTATTACTTCAATGCTAAAGAACTTACTGTTCGTCTAGGAGAATACAATTTAGATTTAAACAACGAAACACGTTCAAGGGACATTAACGTGACTGAAATCATACAGCATGCTGATTTCAGTTTTCCGACTTATTTTAATGATATAGCTATATTGAAGATGGATCGAAGTACGAGTTTTAATTCTTATATCTGGCCTATTTGCTTGCCCCCTGCGGATGTCAAGCTCGAGAACGAAATGGGTTACGTTATTGGTTGGGGAATGAATTCTTTTGATGGGATCATTACGAATATTTTGATGGAAGTTTCGGTGCCTATTTGGAACCACAGTGCGTGTGTTGAAGCTTTTGCACAAAGGATAACTGTTAAGAATTTATGCGCGGCTGCTTTTGAAGGTGGCCGTGATTCTTGCAGGGTAATTATTCACAAGCCTAAATGACTAACTTGTTTTAATTATTAACTTACCATTAGGAAGATATTGTAATCGATCTGAAAATCAAAATAAAAAATTTCAACATATTTTAGATAGTCATACCATGTTGGGAAGTTGGTTGTGTGGACCTCAAGGGTCGAACCCACGGCTTGTTTTAATTATTTTGAAGTTGATTCTAGATAAACACATTGATTTTAATATTGTTTTAGGGCGATTCAGGTGGTCCGTTGATGCACAAATTAAAAAATGGCCGTTGGGTGAGCATAGGAGTAGTATCTTGGGGTTTAGATTGTGGACAACCAAAACAACCTGGAGTATACACAAAAGTCAACGAATATCTTGACTGGATCATGGAAAATACCATATCTTAAATACCTGATTATGTAATGACAAAATAAATAAATAATTTTATCAGGGAAAATTTTAAAAATGTATTCTATAATTTTTACGAATTTATTTAGATAAGTTATATCAAATATTATAATCCTATTGCTTGTATAAACGTACTAAAATTATTATTTAAGTATATCTGTCATTCAAAATGTAACGGTAAACAAAAATTAAATAAATATAAATAAAAATTAAATAATTTACTTAATTTTTAACCATATACATACATCTATAAAACCATCAACAAATACATAAAAAAACAACAACCCAAACAAATATAAAAATAAAATGAAATTATACACATAAATTAACGTTTAAGATACTGATACCTACTATGTGAAGATTTAGCAATGTTAAATAATTAAATATAATAAAAATAAAAAAAACAACATAAAACAGGTCAAAAAAATACCTTCTGGAGATTTCCTAAGGTAAAGATGCTCAGAACAAATTAATAAAAAAAATTGCTTCTCCTTTCAGTTTCTTCTTCAAGAAAATATTCACTAATATTATTTGTCATTTATGATATATTTTAAGAGATTTATTAAAAACTGATTGCGCAACATTACAACAATGTTAAATCCTCACTTAAATTAAAATATCAACAACAGGCACTAGATATTACATATTTTATGCCACTCGATTTTCGTGTTAGTTTTCTTCATCACTTCCTGCAACAGCCTTTCTGAATCGAGTCCAAACACTTCCAGAGGTTTCCTTGACATAGCCGCAACTCTCGCACCCGATATTGAGTGTAAGAACTTCCAGTAGCTAGGCCTTAAGCTTGTAGGTTCCAGTATAGCTGCGTGGAACAGTGTAGCAGTGCTTAAGGCATAAAGGAACACTGGGAAGTCAGCTATGCGTGGTAACTTTCCATGTCTAACGCCTAGCATATAAATTACTTGGAGCATTTTCCAAACGACGTAGAGAGCGACTGTAGTGTCTGGGTAGAAGGTAAAGGCAGGCGCTGCAATCAGACCGGCTGGAAGAGCGTGCCAAGGTGAGTCCCGGCCTCGTAACCATCGTAGAATGCATGATGTTCCCTGTTTTGTAAATGAATTTGGTTAATATAATTAATTTAATATAATAAAACAAGTTATACTGACTCTGAAAATAGATGAATATCCAGCTAGGAAGAATGCTAAAGCATAAGTATCTTTATTTGTTAAGATTGTATGCAGGATACTTGGTTTACTCGGTATTCTTCTCGCACTAAGCAATAATTTTAATGCTAATTGTAATCCGAATCCTATAACAAATTGTCTACTTCCTCCCTAAAATATAATAATAAAAAAATTATAAGATGCAATTTTTGACTAAAATACAAATTATTATTACCGCAAGCGTGTAATGTAAACATCCGTGCGGATGTGGGCAAGTCTGGTGGCGATAACTACGTTTAAGGGTCATCACAAGCTGCCGGTAGTAGTGCAAAGCTTTGTTGGCTATGGAAGCACTTCTACTACCGGCTAAAAGTCGTGCTGGTTGTTCAGCAGCTACAGCACGTCCGTATTCTTCATATGGACCTACGACTAACCTAAAATAATATACATTTTCTGGCTAGATTCGGAATGATGATTTAATAGCTCATATATTACCTAAGTAAATCAAACATTGAATCATTTTTGCTCTCTGAATCTCGATGCAATCCAGTACGGAACAATGTTAATAATATAGCAGTACCTACACCGAACAGTAATGTACGGGCATGAGGTATAGGTCGTACCATACCACGGGCTGCTGCCATCCTCCAGCAAGTCTCAGTTGCAACGTTTGCAACATACAGGCTCAATAAAGGTCTTCGAGATGGCCGTTCGATTAATATTGAGATAATACTGGATAGAAAAGATGGTATGAAAGACACTGTTAAAAAGTTGTAGTGTCCCATAGCTCGTCTGTAAATAATAATATTTAAAACAAATTTTATCACGTGTTTTTATACATATTTATTTATATTATACCTTAGCATACATAAAATCCATGTGTAACTAAATCCAGCCATTGTAAGGAATGCTGCAGATTGAAAAATACCTGCAACGGTACGTTTAATATCAGCTTTGCGAGGGATTCTTCCTCGCATCGCCAACGCCAACTGAAACCGTAAGGCCATTAAAACATAACCGCAAATGAGTATTTCACAAGTAACTCACCAAATAAACTGTGACATATATCCGTAAGGAATCAGGAAAGCAATAAACAAGCAGCCCAGCATGGGCATCCAGGCAGCTGTCCGTCCATGGGTGCACATAATCCGCGCAAGTGGCAGATACCGTAGCAAACTTACTGTACCCGACCATTCTTGTTGATATTTTTTACTAACAATACATTATAAATAATAATTTATGTTAATTATTCGTTTATTGTTCAATATTTAGTATTAATATTCATATCATTATAAAAATAACAGTAAGCACTTGAGCCTCGATTTGTCTGATAAATACGTTTTGTTACTTTGGAATGTTTCATACATAATAATCAATCATTGATAAGAAAATATCAATGAAGATGTTGATTACTTTTATTCAGTAATATGAATTTTCTCGCATTTGGTAAATAAACATTGTCTATTTTTTTACAATACCATTAGGTTATTTTTATTATAAATATGTAAATTGTACTGTCGGTTAAACGTTAGACTTGACTAACACATATTTATTGAAGACACTCATGCATTAACACATTTTTTTACATATGACGTATGTAAAAATTAAAATTGGTATAAAAACACAAATGACCTTTGTCAAAATAACAGCTGATATGTACATATACTGACATTCCAGAGATTCTTAAATTTTTGTTTAGTAATGAAAATAAAAAAGTATACATAATATATGTAATTGTATATTAGTTTTAAAATTAAAATACTAACATAATAAAATATAATTCATTAATAGATAAATGATAAATAAATAATATAAATAATACGCACCCACACAACAATTGAAGAACCACTGGTTTAGAATTACTTTATAAAAACATGATTTCTTATTTATTTATTTTATAATTTAAATAAAGATAATGTCAGTTATTTCTATATTTATATACAATTAAAATTAATAGATGGAACAATTTTAATTTTAACAATTCAAATATTTGTCATAAACTATTATAAATAAAATTTTTAAATAAGTTTCCATGCAGGTGTGTTAACAATTCCTTACAAAATGATTATTAAAACTGTTGGTGCAAAGTATCAAAGATTAAGTTTTTTTACCACACAAAGAACAAGGTTTAATATTATATTATTTATACCGGTATTTGATTGGTATTATTTAATTTTTTTTTCAATATTGAAATGATCGAAAATAAAACGGCCAAGTGCGTGTTGGGCACGATTATGATAGGGTTTCGTAGTCATTTAGATTTGTAAAAAAATAGTTATTTCAAAATTTTTCATAAACTATTTTTGCAAGTGTTCGATCAAAAGGTCTTAAAACATTTTTTGTTGCATTTTAGAAGACCTATCTAAAAACACCCCACTCGATGGATTAAGTGAAATTTTTTTTTTTAATATGGGAAGGGGGTCTAAAAAATGTTTTTTCAAAAATCTTATAATTTCTGGTTTTGGGTTATCAATCTACGTCCGTATATTAAATTTCATCTTAATCGGTATAAAATTTATATAGACAGACAGACGGACGGATAGAGCGAAATTATAAGGGTTCCATGTTTTCTACAGAACCCTAAAAACGCCCTTATAGCATTTTATCGCCTCTTTTGTTAATTATATAAGAAATATATGTAGGTACTTTCACCTGCATTAATGGTCTTGCAGTTTTCGTTTATCACAAACTTAGTAGGCTCCTCCCATTTAATTATTATAATATTTAAATCATTTCTCCATGTATCAAACAAAGACAGATATTTTGAAATTCATTTGCTAGATAAAGAACAACTCTCGTTTATAGTACTCATATATATTTGTGCAATTAAATTATTATGTAACCTATTGAAAATTGTATACGTAAATTTTGTGGCAATAAATATTTGATATTCCGAATTTTAGTATTTAAATATATTAAACTTGATAGAAAAAGATAACCGATGATGTTTGTCTTTAAATTTGGAATCTGTTGTAAGCGATTCTAGCCTTTAGGGTGCCAGACGAGTTCTGCAGGCGACTGTACATTTTTACTGTTGTTTGAAGACCCTTGTCTTACGGGCCCCGAGGCAACCCCCCACTGCCTGTACGTAAATATGGCCCTGGTGTATATGTAATTAATCATAATAAATAAAAATAATGTCAATAATATTTTTTTAATTTTCGATATTATTATAATATATAATAAATATATATTGTATAAATGACAATAAACAAATCAAGAAAATAATTTATAAACACGCGAATATAATATAGATAGATGTATATTTACATGCATTGGTGTCCGCAGAGTGGGGCAAACGGGGAAACCCCCTCTTTTGCCCACCTGGAACCGAGTAAATTGACGTAATGCTGTTTTTCAGTGGTTCTTAAACTAGGATCCGCTGAACTTTTGCCGGGGGTCCGTGAAACATGTTTGGTATAAATGAAAGTATTTTTATATTTCTATTTACCACTGACTAATTAGTACATAACGACCTTCTTTGTGTTTCTATCCGGAAGAGGGGGTTCCTGAAAAATAATTATTCAAAAGGGGGCCCCCTAGACCATATAAGTTTAAGAACCGCTGCTGTATTTCAATTAATTTAATAGAAGTGTACTGATGTAATTATTGGTCTACAGTCAGGCCCGGATTTACCATGCAGGCAGAGTAGGCAACTGCCTAGGGCGGTAAGAATTGAAGGGCGGCAAATTTTGGTGGAAACTTTGAAAAATTATTATATTCGTGGGAATTGAATTTGATTTTGATTCCATTATCGATGAGTTTGCCATCCGAAAATCGAGACGTAAAAATTTCAACCCATAAGCAATAATTTCTCTATACATGTAACTCAAGCAGGACTAAAAAAAGGTCTTTCAGTGTTTCCTAATGTAACTTTATAAAAATTTATAAAATTTGAAACCGACGCGACCCAAAAAAAAAAAGAGTTTTATTAAAAAAAAAGTTTTATTAAACTGTTAGTTTCGAGAGGGGGGGGGGCAATTTTCGTAACTGCCTAGGGGCGGCCAATTTCTAAATCCGGGCGTGTCTACAGTCCACAAGCTTTACTCCCCCCTAGAAAATTTTCTGAGGGTGCCCATGCTTGCATGCATGTACGTAATATATGTAAGTCGTAAGTGCAATATTAAATATAATGTATGCATGCAATAATATTGTGTACTTCGATACGGTTTTATAAATTATTTCAACATCGATTTCTGTAGGTTAATTATATTGTTCAAACAAGAATTCATAGATCAAGGTCTTTTAGTAACAATAAATGAAGATTCTTCATATGTTGTCATGTACAGTGGCGTTGCTAAGAGGGACATGGGGTGGGTCCGCCCCGAGTAACACCCTCAAAGCAGTGCCGGATTAAGAAAGCGCGGGGCCCGTAGCAGATGTTATAAAGAGGCCCTTGGTAGTAGCGTCACTAGGAGGGGGGTGTGAAACTCGGGGAGTAAATAACCTAACCGCCCCGCCCCTTTACTCACCCCTGGCTGATTTGATTTAGAATATACAATCCTTAAAAAAATTGATAAGTTAATAAAAAATTAAGGGATATTTTTTTGAACTCTTTTAACCCTTGGTAAAGAACGGAAAGGGATGATAAAATTTGTTGAAATTTTTATTCAAAAATTAGAAAGCGCAAACTTTTAAATGTGCTTTGTAACACGCAAATCAAATGAATTTTCGCGGAAATATAACTGTTTGAAAATTTGAATTTTTTGTTTTGCTTTTTTTTTAATTACCCCTTAATTTTTTTGAGGTGTGTATAATAAAACACCACTTTAACAAACAAAATTTTCTTGATTTGATTTGAGCAAAATTTAGAAAAATCGATTAAAAAAATCAAAGATCGGAGATTCAAAAATCGATTTTTCGATTAAATCGAATCGAGATCGGAAACCCTAAATTTTAATTATTAATTACTGTAGATTTGGACACCCCGTATCAACCATTGGACGGTAAGTAGTAAGTCCAATAAGAGATATTTTTCCGCAAAGTCGCGGGGCCCCCAGAGACGCGGGGCCCGTAGCATTTGCTACTCCTGCTACGTTGTTAATCCGGCCCTGCCTCAAAGGGGTTACACTCATCTCATATGTTAAAAAATATTTACTTCACTTTTTTTTGGTTAAAAATATGTAAAAAATTGAGCCATTTGATTTTTTTTGGTCATTGAAAGTCTATAAGGGGTGATAACCGTCCATTTTATTTAATAAAAAATAGAGCCCGCTGATATTTTTTATGTTGTTAAAAATTCACGCCTAATGTACAAAAAAAAAAAAATTGGGGGGGGGGGGCACTCTTGATTTTCGCCCCGGATGTCACTCCCTCTAGCAACGCCATTGGTTATGTATATTAATAAATTCTTCGTTAATGATTTTTCATTTTTGAAGTCGGAAAAATGGGATCCCAGTATATTTTTTCTGGTGGGATTTTTTAGCGGAGCAGTCTTTGCAACCAGGAATATTATTTGTCAAAAAAAATAATTATACGGCCTGAACTTAGTATTTGGTTTTCTATTTGACTCGGGGCAAAAAAAGTTTTCATGTCACTGTTATAGATTATTTATAATAATAATAATTTATTATATAACAACAATTGTTGACATTTTGATTGTTGTAAAATCTTTATTATTAGATTAAATTATATTTATAACTAATCACATTTTATTCTTGTTACAAAAAACATTAAAAATAAAATCAAACAATTCTTATGAATAAATTACAGAACACAGATACATCGAGTTCTGAAGACGGATTAGATCTTTCGCCACGCATCATTTACTTAGGTTTTGTAACAATAAACATATGTGGAAAAACCGTTCTTCAGATCTGAATTGAATGAAACAAATAAAAAGATACACACATGACTATTACATACAACTGTAAACCTTATTGCATCACAGCTACACACATGTATCATACAATCACGGTTAGACCATGTGCAGGAGATTCGAAAGTCACTCAAATTATTACCATATTTTAAAATTGATCAGAGAAGTTAAAGAAAATCGTATGTTGATAAGAGCTCATAGATTTGGTACTTGGCATTTGCACATGGCAAGTGATGTGAAGTATATGATTTGATCAGCGCCAATGTGTGTAAAGTGTGTACTATTAAAATGAAAATTATTTTGACCGGTCAATGTCGCCAACTGTGTTACAATTAGTTGAAGTATCACTGCTCTAAATTCCATAGATACTAGTACAGAATTAACAACCCATTTGAGAGTGCTTGCAAGCTACCAAATGCGGGCTCTTTTATAATACCGGATATTAGTGATCTATTCCAATTAATATAAAGTAACTTTTTGCCAAAGCAATTAAAAGCAAATAATTCTAGAATCTTCAAATCTAAAAACCAAAATCTAATGTAACTTGTAAAGAACTTCCAAATCAATCCATAGCTAACATAAAGTGAAAGTATAAAGCATGGAGGCAGCAGTAATATATTATTTTACTCTTTCCCCTCCCACCTAAAGGTTATTCCAACAATGACCGCCACATTCGATTATTTAATTCATAGGTAATATGAAATTCCATATCAGAACTTGTTACCAAATGTCAGCCGATAATAGCACAACCTGTAATTCGGCGCGGAGCAAATGGCTACAATTGGCATTTGCATATTTTGATTGACTTATTTGCGCGCGTGTGTGTGTATGTATATTGTATGTGTATGCATTCGAATTAAAATTGTTTATTTGTGCACTAAGGATCATTGAAGGAAATATGATGGTGTACATGAGTGGAATAAAATCAGTGCTAAAATAGTGTTAAAGTGGTGAAATGTGCAGTTTTTTAAATATATTTAAAACTCTCATTGTTGGTAAGTTTTCAAATGTTATTCATTGTTACCAACTTAAGCTGATTGTTGTAATTGAATCTTGTACAAAAGAAACCTATTTATAAACGAATTAATATAATACCTATGAAATGCATAAACAAATTTTGAACTTTGAACTTCCAAATAATATGAATATTATTATTTATATTTTTCTATTAACAATGCACATAAAAATGGATGTTGATTTATTAATTATGTATTTTATTGGTTTTTATATAGGTTATGATATTTTTTCCTAATAAATTGATTACTAATCGTGTTTTCTAAGAATTCTTAAGAAATTAAATTAGTAGAAGCTAGAAGGTCAAATTTTACTTTTACAAATTTAATAAGAATGCATTGCTTGATAGTTATTTTTAGTTTTAAAATTATATACCTATAATTTGCTATTATTGGGTTTTTACAATGGTCCTTGAACTATTAGGCGTTTCTGTGTAGAAGTAAAATCTTCTTCATTTAACCAAATTCATATCTGAGCCGTTCAGAAGCTTTTTTAAAAATATTTCTCGATTTTTAAATTTTGATATTTTTTTTATATTTTTCAGTATGGATATTTTTGTCAGGCAGAATTAGTGGAGGAGTTGTCCCCCCTCCTTGGGCAGACGTGAAGCAGAACCCTTGTGCCATTTTACCCCGCGGTTGGCAGCTGATTTATTGGGCGCCTCACAAAACATGTTACAGAATTTTCCAGGTAAAATTTAAAACACAATTTAGCTCATTTTTTACCTAATTCCGATTACACAGACCAGCATTGCCCAATAAACGTTTTTATTTGTTATATACTTCCCCCCATTATTTGCAAAAATTTGTATTTTATCCAGATTTTAATTTTTTAAAGATATAAAGACTATAACAAAAAATCGACTTTTAAATATTTTAAAAGTTTTTCGTATAAGTTTTATAATAATATATTTAATATTGATGAATTATAACTTCTAGATAGGATTCCCGTGTGCCGATACAATGGAGTTAGTCCCTGGAGGTAAAACAGGGACGGTGGCTCAGTGTAGATGTCCCCCAGGTACTGCTTCGCTCGAGAAGGAAACGGTGTGCTACCCTCTGTTCGACAGAGGCCCTTGCTTGAAAGGGGAGCACTTAGCGCCCCTCCCGGACAAACCGGATGGGTCTAGAATTGCCGAATGTCGAAGGACCATAATTTGCCCTGATGATAATCAGGTAAAAAATATTTTGTGGATATGTTATGTCATTTTAAAATGGTAAAAATTTAAAATCGAGACATAATTTTGATGTATTTTTCAGAAATTGTGTTTTAAGAAAATTTGATGCCCTTTTTTATAGATAATTCAGTTATTTTAGAGATCGATACGCCGAAAAAAGCGCCTCCCTATTGTTAGCGAAGACTTTTTTTTTATGAAAACCTTTTTTTTGTCCACATGTCGGTCTTAACGCTTTTTAAAGATCTTCTACCCCATTTTGTCGCACCACTACTTTTATTTCTACCACTATTTTGCCAACTCCTAGCTACGCCATTGATTTTATGGCATACGAATTAAAAAACAAAAAATTCCAAGTAATTTAATTGCAGTGTTTCCTCGTGCTAAATTATGAGATATATCTTTGTAAGGAAATATTTTATTACAAAAATTGTAATGACCATTTTTATAGATAATTTAACAGTCTACAAAAAAGTATCTATACAATTTCCACGTAATATGCGTCGTTTTTGAGATATTTTGAAAAAAAGTGGAACTTTGAAATCAGAGACCAAACATTTCTCTGCTTTCAGAAATCACATTGATTTAATTGAAAAAAAAAATGACAAATGAAGTGTTTTTGTACAATTCACGATACAATGACCGAAACGTTGGTCTTGAATAATAATATTAATTAATTATTAATGTTCCATCATATCATATTTTTGCAAAATTCAACTTCCTTCTTTGAAAATATTTAAATAATGCAAATAATGAATTTGAATAAAAATATCTATGTCAATTTTAAATACACGTTTCCTCAATTATATTGATAACTTATAGTACTAAATATATAGTTTAAATTCAATGGTATTTTAAATACATTTATTCTTATCAGAAATTAACTTTCTATCAGTTAGAGAAAATTAAATTTTCCTATTCGTCTTATAATAAAGAATCGAATAAATTACAGAAAAATGACAAACAGTTAGAGGGAAAGCCGTGACTTATTAATTAATAATTACATTTTTATTACTTCTGGTTTGCAAGATCTTGTCTATTTAATGTTATAGTATAAATACTGAGTGATTGGGTTGTTTGATATTTTTAGCAAAAATCTTAAAAATTATGTACATATATAATTTTATAACTATTATATGTTTTACTTCCGTGATAGTTTCTAGATATTTCTGGGCTTTTAGTTGTAAGTCACGTCTTAACTTTGATATGTTATTCAAATTTAAAAATCTATTGCTGCCACGAAATAAATTTAATAATAACATAATCACTTCCGCCTATGGGCACAAGATATTTTCTAAAGGAGTGGGACAAAAGTTTACAGTCCTTGTTGAATTGAAAATTATTCAACATTATTTTCAATTGAGATGTATTCAATAAATGAAAGTTGAAAATGTATAACACAAAAGAAAAAGGAATTGATTACAGGCAGTCGCGCCGGAGCCAGAGGGGGGGCAATTGCCCCTCCAACATTTTTAGTGTGGGGTGGGGCAATGACTACTCCCCCCCCCCAATTTTGATCCTATTTTTTTAGGGTAGGTTTAAAGCAACGTGCAATTATAAAAATCTGTTTTCTGTAATTTTTTTACTCTTAAATTTTTTTTAATTTTTGTAAACTGAAAGAAAATTAAAAAGTAAGTATAGTGAAACTCGTTACTACGTTTTTTTTAAATTTTTTTTGGTCCGGCGCCACAGGTCATTTTAAATTCATAGGCGGGTGACGTCTTTCATAGCTACATGGTTTTTACCCTTTCACCTGTGATTGACAGTCCATTTAATTACGAATCACGCAATATTCTACATGCAAGAATATTGTGCAAAAAAATTAATGGATAATTGTAATAAATAGCGAAAATTATTATATTTAGATATACTTTTTTTCTAAGGCGTTATTATGATTTTACATAACAAAAATTTACGTATGTATGTAATTTTCTGAATTTAGAAAGCTGTTCAATAAGGCCCTCAGCGATAAAAACCTCCAGGTTAAAGGTACACCTATGTTAATTATCATATAATATCAATAAATCATTAAATTACCTTAAAAGTAAACAATAATGTATGGCGCTATTGTAATATAATACAATGCATTATAAAATCATTTATATGTGCATTTAAATTGATTATACTTTTCATCACCTTATTTTAAATAACAAACATTAATACATAATGTCCCGTAAGTCAGGACTCATAAGGAAAAATAATAGTAAAAAAAATGTTACATAAGGAAAAAAAGTATTAGAATTCCCTACGGATCCTAACTTACGGGACACTCTGTATCTTCACAAAATTAATTAAAATAAATACCTACTACCTTTTTTTAAAGGATTTCCAGCGGATTATTTCCAAAATAACGAATTTTCAGAAAAAAATGTTTCGGACAAAAGTTTCATGGTTTCTAGAGAGCTAAATATTGACATTATGAGTTGACCTTAAAAAACAAATATTGCGGGCCGCTAAGATGACCAAATTTGGTCGCTACCTCCAGATCTACTATTATTTTCGTCTTATGTCCGGTATTATAAAAGTGCTAGCAAATTTGCTAGCTAGCAAGCACTCTCAAATGAGGTATCAAACTTATATGACAGTTTTTTTGGAGTTTGTTGAAGACTTTGACAAGTTTCGCGCACGCGTTGTAGGTAAATACCAACGGTATTAAAACAGTGGTGATATTATAAAAATTATTTTGTACGGTCAAAGATGCCAACTGTGTTACAATTAGTTGAAGTGTCACTGCTCTAAATTCCATGACTAATCCATAGATACTAGTACAGTATTAATACCCCATTTGAAAGTATTTGCTAGCTCCTTTATAATACCGGATATTACATTAGTAATAAGTATTTTTAGTACATTATTCAACTCTCCAGTTTCACCAAAGTCTGTTATTTCTAACAGCCTTGTAAGTTTTCAAATGAAGTTTGAAAACTTACTATACTGGATATTTGACTCGAGCGAGATAGTGTGGACCGACCCTTACAAGATTGTGGGGGTTAAATATCGATATTTGATTAAAACTTGGTATATTTTTTATTTTATTTAATAAATAAATATTTCTCCAGATATGGTGGGCCAAGGACGGTGAATGCTACGACCGTCTGTCGCGGGGGCCGTGCCCTAGAGGGCTGTTACTAACAGATACGGGATGCAGATGCGACGCGACGGACCCCGCGTTTTCTGGTCGGGTTTGGCGAGCTCGACGCAGACAACCTCGATATCAGCACCAGTGCTTCGAACCGTATACCCGGGGCCCGTGCACTGGAGCGGGGCACTTGTTTCTTCCAGGGGGATCGTGCGGATGCTCGCCGGATATGCCGCATTACCATCCGCATACTGATAGGTGTTATATGTTGGGTGAGTATGAAAAGGCCAAATATAGTTTACCTTACTTCTTGCTACACGAGGCTAGTTTTTCAAGCTAGGTATTTCTGGCGTCTATCTTGATTGACACAAGCTAGAGCGGTTTACACGAAGCTCAAATTTTGAGCCAGTATCATTTTTGACAGCTCTTTATAATAAGTTGCTTTTGAATTGTGTATTTTATTTTTGATATCTTTACTAGTCATTTTTATGCCGAATGTTATTAATTTTTTGTAGTGATGATTCACGCATATGGGCAAATCCACAGAACGTGGCCGCTTTGGGGAACGGCAATAGTGCGCGTGTGGGAATGTATATTACCCACCCATAAGTACACGAACTCAAAGTATACTTTATTGTGGATGTAAACATGGAGTTACAAGTCGATTGCTTGATTCATATAAAAACTGCAGCACAATTTGCATTGAAAAATCGGTTATTTTCACGTTTTCAGAATGGAACTTTTAAAAAAAGAAAAATTCATACCACCGCAATTTTCTCAGATTCAAACCAATGAATCTGAAATTTTTACTGGACATGTTTTTTGGTACAATGAACCTTTTCCCGGAGTTTCAAAGGCGCACATCTCTTACATTTCATATGCGCGATTGTTTTATCCAGCGAACGGCAATTTCAGCGTTTTTTATTTGGTTTATTTGCTGTAACTTTTGGAACATCCGAAGCACACTCCTAAAATTGAGACCAATTATTCTTCTCTTTGTTACGAAGATTTTGAGACGACATAGAAGAGTGTGTGTTAATTCTCCATTTTGAAGAAGCATTTGAGTATTTTAATTTAAAGCTAATGCGGCCACGTTCTGTGGATTATATATACTTGTCTTTATAATATGAAAAATTGGCGTTCCACAGACATTCTTCCTCACGATACAACTGTTCAAATTTTAAATTTACTTCGTTACTTAGTTTCGACATTTTTGACAGCGTCTCAGAAAATACAGAATGTGTCATCATACTACACTATCATGCACTATAGTCCTCGGTCCCGGCTTTAAATTTTGAAATAAAAAATACTCCTCTGAAACTTCGTGAGTGAATTCATTTTGGCGTAACCTACAACTTTTTTATCTTCGAAAATTCTGAGAATTGGGGCGTTTTTGATGTGGCATGCGTCAAACATGTTTAGGGCGTAGGTCAGGGCAAAAGACCCTTGATTTTTGTAGGCCAGTATAACCATAATATTTTACTATTATTTATCTAGCAATTGTGCAAAAATCAATCGGTTATTTATAAATTACATTACATCATAAATTTGTCATGTTGAGGGTGTAGGTAAATGCCCCAATATTTTTTTAATTAAAAGATTAAATTCTTGCTTCAGGTGAAGTTGGTCCATGTCCACGCGGGCATCGGTTTCAGCTTGTTGCCAACGGAACAAGAGCTGAGTGCTTATGCAAACCAGGTTACGTTTTTTGGATACCAGATGGAGCCTGCTACAGGTAAATTATATGTTTTTTTTTTATTTGCAACTTTTTCTGTCAAATATACAATGGAAATTACTAAAAATGATTTGTGACAACAATAAAAATTTTATGTCACGAATTTTAATAAAATTGAAATATGTTGTTAAACTTGATGTAAAAATAGATATCCCACTAACAATTTTTCAAAATTTTGTTAATTTAAAAAAAAAAACAAATTAAAAAGAAAATGATTATTGCAAATATACTACTGGAAAAATGGGGTAACTGTGGTTTCTAGTCACTTAAACTAAAAATATACACCTTAACCACAATAAAACACTCGACAGGTGTTTTGACGTCACAAGAAACTGTTAGGCTCCTGATGAGGACTTATTGTGAAGTCGAAACACGTGTCGAGTGACATTGTTTTATTGTAGTTAAGGTGTATATTTTTAGTTTAAATTGCAAATATATGTTTAAAATGACTTGCGAATTTAAAAATAAAAACAATAAAATTTCAAGTGGTAAATACAAATTTTTGTATTTGTTTTACGATTTTATGCTCATGCATGTTGAGGCCCTTCTAGCTCGGGGTCCTGTATCATAGATACGTCTGCTATCGGTAGCTACGCCCCTGACCCCATTATCAATTTTTAACGGGTCTTTTTCAGATTATTTACTCAAGGCCCTTGTGAAGATGGCCAGTTCCTACTGAATTCAACGACTTGCTTAGATGTGCCATGCGTCAAAGGAAGGCTTTACTTGCCGTCTCACGAGGCCTGCTACAGGATAGGCTCGCGAGGCCCCTGTCCCGTAGGCAGTGTTGTAGCTTTCGACCTCACCTCCAGGCCTTCGCTAGACGGGATCTCGTACAATGGCGTCTGTACAATGATTTCTGGGGTTTCCAATTCAAACCAGATTACAACTGAATTGACGATACAGTGATATTTTTTTGTTTTTTTTTTTGTTGTAAATATTTTTTAGTGTGATAAATGAATAAAGATTTTATTTAATATTGTTTTTTAATTAATTAATACTGAACTTTTTTGTCTCAGGAATAGTAAATGTGCGATGACACCAGTCTTGGCAAGGATCCCAGTAATGGAAAATTTTAATTAACATTAGCAAGTGTCCATCACTGCGTGCTCATTACTGGAGAAAAAACATAAACAAAAAAGACTATAATTAAAAAAAAAAACTATATTTGCGGACTTAGAGTTACTTGTTTTATTAGTAACATGAGTTCATGAGAATTACAAAAAATCAAGCCCATTAAACTTGTTCTTATAGCGGCCATAACTGGTGCCTTTACTTTATTTTTTTTAAGTAACTGAATTATTTAACTTTAGTTAGAGACATTTAAAATGTTACTAAAGTTATTTAGTTTAACTTTATGTTAGATAACAGAAATTTATCATTTTTAATTCAAGAATATTTTATTTATTTATATTTATAAAGATCGTTTATAATTATGTCAACACCATAAGGGCACTAGAAAAACTGCAATATTTCCAAAAACAAAATGCAGCGGTTGATCTAATAATTTTCAAAGTCAATATAAAATGTAAATTAAATAATTTCGTATAATATAGACGTACATATTAATATATCACCCCCAACCTTGAAATTAATATAAACAAGTTTCCATGCAGTTTTTAATTGTTTTGTTTTATATTACAAACTGATAACATTTATTTTTGTACAGATAGGCCAAAATAAACGATAATTTCACTTTATCAATAAATGTATTTGTTATTTCAACATAATACCATTTGTTTGGATCTTCTGAAATCTTCTACTTATAAAAGCAAACTGAAAATACAGTACTGACGTACATATATTCAATCTTGCAATGCATAGAAATATTAAATATACATATTGTTATTATACAGTGACGAAGGGTCCATGGAAGCAGTGCTACCCTTACTTTATGGGTAAATTAATACAAATCTGTGTTTTTAGTTAATAAATAATTTAAAAATATTATTAGAATATGCATTTTATATAATATGTTAATCAAAAATATCATTTAATATTAATTTACACGCTCAATTATAAAACTATAATACCTCTACGTCTTATTTTCTTGTATTTTAGTCGATATTTGTATGACGAATTGAAGTTCACTGCAGGAAATTTCACTAAAAAATTTAGAATTTTTGATTTCGTTAAAAGTATGTTTATTGTATAGAAAATGACGTGAAAAGTTGTTTGTTTCAAACCGCAGGTCTGTATCTCAAACCGTTCTTGAGATATAGCCTCTCAAAGTTTCAGTTTTTTCAAATTTTTGGAGAAAAAAGGCCATAACTTTTGAACGGGTGGTCGGAATTGATTTTAGTTGACGGATTTGGAATCAGCGTGTCAAAATCTATATAATGTGACATGTATAATACCTTAAAACTCGAAGAAAAAAAAATTTGCGAAAAATCGAAAAAATTCAAAGGGGTATACCTTAAAAAAATGTCGATTTTTGACCAAATTTTTTTTGTCTGATTTTAAAGTATAATACATGTCATTATATAGATTTTGACACGCTGATTTCAAATCCGTCAACTAAAATCAATTCCGACCACCCGTTCAAAAGTTATGGCCTTTTTTCTCCAAAAATTTGAAAAAACTAAAACTTTGAGAGGCTATATCTCGAGAACGGTTTGAGATACAGACCTGCGGTTTGAAACATTCAACTTTTCACATCATTTTCTATACAATAAACATACTTTTAACGAAATCAAAAATTCTAAATTTTTTAGTGAAATTTCCTGCAGTGAACTTCAACTCGTCATACAAATATCGACTAAAATACAAGAAAATAAGACATAGAATCATTTAGTTACTATATAAATATATAAGAATTTATTTAAAAAAGTAAAAGCTTGAAGTAAAGCTGTTTCATAAATCGTTTTTTTGTTAATAGGGGGGAGAGGATTGACAAAATATGCTTCCCTTATTAAAAATTTCACGCCTCTCCACTGTTATTACATAAAAAGAATTAAATTTATTGTACAATTATTTAATATTTAATGTTCATATACTGTTTATTTATCACATATGATAATCAAATTATAAAATCGGAAGTAGAATAAATATTGCATACAAAAATTATGCTGATTGCATTATTGTCTCAATGTGAAAGTAAAATATACATACAATGAGACATATATAAAAATTACGTAAACATATTTCGTAGTCGCTCTAGAAATTCAAAGTCCTGTATCATATGTCTGACATATTTAAATTTTAATAATAAATATACTACGTGTTGCTACATACCGTGGAAAATCTAACTGTAAGTGCATTACAAATACAAAGAAAATTATTGTTTTTTTTTCAGATATCTACAGACAAATATTTACTTCCTTTAATTTTGCAACAAACTTGTAAGTAATTTTAAGCTTGATCCAATTTTATTAGACTGAAATTAAATTTATTCTCATACATATTTGATTTACTAATAAAAATTAAACAATTTACAAAAAACAATATGTATGCCCTGGATTACAAAGAAATAGAATAAGTATTTACATGATAATATGTTTGATTTTTTTGACTGATTTAAATATTTCCAAGTCGCGAATCTTGATGATTCATCGTAAACAAGTTAATTTTATAAAATTCGTTTGTTGACAAAAATTGCAAACAATTAAAAATTATGTTGTTTGTTGCCTATCTTTCTTTTTATGAATAAAAGACAGTAAAGACCGTTATATTAATTTATTTTATATAGAATCACATTGAGTTGCGAAAGAATGAATTGCATTATTATACCGTTGAAGGAAGTGAGAAAAAGAACGAATATTTTTCAAGATAACCGAATCGATTCGTTCAAAAAGAAAGAATCAGTCATAAAATACATATTTTTACTTTGATTTTTGCTTTGATAAATAACTTACATTTGTCAAAAATGGTTGTACAGCAATAAAAATAAATAAAAATCCTTTATTTGATTTGACCAAAAAAATTTATCAAGTCCTGTAGAACCTCTCAAATTTGACACATTTTTGAAATTTTTTTTCGGCGTTTCATCTTCAAAAAAATGGGTATTAAATTTTTTAACAAAGGATTCGAAAAAATGTTCAAACTTTAAAACTGTTCTACGACCATTTTTCACGGAGATGCAGCCATTCAAAAATATCTAAAAATATTGAAAAAATTGAGTGAGTTTAATGAAATTTTTTTACTCTTGTTCTGCAAGATCCCAGTTTATTATCTAAAATTTTAAAACTAACATAACTTTTAAATTTTAAAGATAAGAGAATAGAGAATAATTATTATTTAAGATCACCGATTTGTTCGAATTTGTTTTAATTAAATGTGAAAGTAAAAACTGGTGTATTTTCGTACATGCTCCGCTATGTTTATTTATATTTAGGTTGAATCGGGTCAAATGGTTGTCCCAGCCTTCATCTCTCACCAATATCAAGGTCACGGTAATGCATTGTAAATACGATAAAGATGTATTTGTTTACAGGAGGGGACGGATTCATGATAATTATTGTTTATTTTGTATGTGTTTGACCTAGGTACATATTTAGACTAAACTAGCGGATTACTGAACCGATTTCAATACGATTTTCACCAATAGTTAGATAATTTTTCTGTGCTTGTTTGTGGCTATTAATATTTTATAAAAATCTAAGATTTAACATCAAAAGACTAAAAAAATCTTTATCAAGTCGTGTTTTGTTTTCATGATGTCACAGCATACAACTGTAATTTATATAAAAACCACAGAATAAAGAAAAACATAGTAGCCATTGAATCACTATGATCACGCCTCTTTCAAATATTTTGTCGAACAATTGGATGATTTTTGATACATGTTAGCAATTATATATTTTGAAATATATTGATTGAAAATTGAAATATAAAGAAACATTTCATTTCCAAACTGAATTTTTTTATGTGCGATAAACGTGTATTTTTATTTTAATAAAAAAGTATTTTACAAGAAATTTTACGTATTGAAATAAAAAATAATCAGGAGTTAAATTTCTGAAAATCGTTTTAAAGAAAATGATTGTTATAAGAGGAAGACATTCATAAAATGTAATATTTTTAACAATAAGTCTAACGTTTTGATGAGACTAATAATATGTGAATGAGGAAACCATCCCCCCTACTTAAGGAGATTAATTTCGGAAAAATATTTCTTATTGGGTATAAATTTCATTGAAATTCGTCGATTAGTTTTTAAAATTTATTTGAAAATGTAGTTAAATTATAAAATAGATTCAAATTTATTTATACAAATACAATTTATTAATTTACTTACATATCTCTAAAACTATCCATCTGATCAACTTAAAATTTTCACAGAATATTTTCAATTCAAGAAAATGAAAAAAAATAATCAATTTTCTAAAATCCGACTAGACCTAACTGTTTAATAAACGGTTCTAATATAACATAACCAATATCAACAATCCTGCCCCAGAGAGATTAAACGTCATTATCTCCAACTTCAACACGTGCAAATTTGAATTAGCTTTCACAATCAGTCGCGGTTAAGATGCTGAAGAACACAATTGTCTGGTACAGCTACATTCTGTATTACAGCATTGTTGTGTGTCTATCTATGCTCATTGACTGGATTAAACACCCCACGACATGCGTGTGGAAAATTAACCGGATATGCAAGGCACCGGAAGCCCTTTCTGATCCGGTGTACGGGGAACACAGATATGTAACACTTAAGGTAAGGCGATTATTTGTAATTTTTTATTAATATATTTTATTTATATTAAAAATGGGCGTGACTGTGTCGGGATGCACAGTCGTGGGATTGACGTGAATACGTGGAAGTGGGGGTTAAATAAAACATTTGAATTTTTATAAAATAGACACAAAATGTTTCCGTAAACTTCTAAATAAATAAATATATAACTAGCATTGTATAATATAGTTCTTATGATTTGTACGAACATAAAAAAAATTAATTAATTAATTAATATTTACAAGCGAGATCGTGGAAGTATGAAATTTACTTTTTATTTTTTTATTCAATTTAAAAAACATTAATCAAACGTTAGGTCGTAGAGAATACATGTTAATTAGAGATTGGAAAAATAGTTGTTATTTTCAATGAAATAGTTACGGAAAATAGTTTTTTTTACGATTTGATAATAATTAGTGCAAACGAAGCAGTAGAAAGTGTCGCAAAAAATAGTTGGAAAGGTAGTTGCAAACAGTTGATTTCAAATTGTGTTCAATCAAACCAGTTTTCTGAAAACGGTGGAGATATGTAATAAAAATTACAATAAATGCATTTTTACGTAATAGTTGAAAAACTATTTTTCCAATCTCTAATATACTTTTTCAATTTAATTTATTAATATTTACAAGCGCAATCGTGGACATACAAAATTTTTTATTTATAATATTAAATTTATCAGTCATTAAAACTGGTTAAATCCTTTGATTTTTACTTGTACCTAGTAGATCTAATCGTGATCTATAATTTGAGACCAAAACCTGCGTGGTAGCTGCTCTGAGTGTCGAGATATACTGATTTTAAATTTACACTAGCGCGCAAAATTGATCTCTGCGCGTTACACCAAAACTCTAGACGTTATTCACGTCAAAATACACTATACAATACTGTATTTACTCACGGTTTAATTTAATTTACGAAAATATCGTGAGAGGGTGAACCCCACAATATTTCTTTAATTACAGCACTAGAATTAATTCATTCAGTTTAAAAAAAAAGAAAACATGTTTTTGAAAAGTAATTAATAATACTATTGGTTCGATTTAAACATTTTGTTACTTATCTAATTACATTTTAAAATCGATATGCAAGTTTCTAATATATGTACATAAGTGTAATAATGATTTTATTAGTATAATATACATCATAGCATTAAAACGCTCTCACTTAATTTCGTAATCAGGGTTCATATGAAGTGAATTAATATACACATTTAAATAACTGATGCGTACTATTAAAATTAAAATAATAACATTTCAGAATATTATGTATGTATGTACATGATGAGGTATTACTTAATTTATTATACAGGGATTGTGTATTCATTTAGTTTTTTATATATATATATATTGGCCTCATTTTTAGGGTTCCGTAGAAAACTAGGAACCCTTATAGTTTCGCCATGTCCGTCCTCAAAAATTTTAAGCCGATTAAGATGAAATTTGGTATACGGACAAAGACTGATAACTCAAAAACAGAAATGATAAGATTTAAAAAAAAAAAAAAATTTTAGCAATTAAATTAAATAGTTTATGAAGTTGGTGCCAAGTCAATAAAAAACTTTTTTAAGAAAAAAAAAAAAGAAAATCGACTTCGAAAACTGTTAAATTTAATTGTTATGTACCTTTCAGTGTTTTTAGAGATTTTTTTGAAAAGTTTTTTTAACTATCATATAAATTTGTTTTGCGTAAAAAATGTTTTTTATTTTTTATTCCAGAATATAAAGATGCATTATGTTGAAAAAGGGGACAACAGGAAACCGTTAATGCTTTTTATTCATGGCTTTCCAGAGTTCTGGTATTCGTGGCGTCACCAGATCAAAGAATTTTCAAAAGATTACTGGTAAATAAAACTACAAAATAGACATTTCTAAAAAACACAAAAGTGTTTAATTTATACGAATATCTATAAGGTACTGGCACTAGTTATGGCCGCTATAAGAACAAGGTTTACTGTTTTTGTGATTGACGAAGTTCTTTTTTGTAATTCTCATAAACTCATGTTACTAATGAAACAAGTAACTCTTTATTTAATCAATTTAATTACCGTTTATTTTGTTTATGTTTTTTCTCCAGTAATGAATAAAGTAAAACCAGTAATGAGCACGCAGTGATGTACACTTTTTTTCATGATAAGTACTACGACACAAAAAATATAAAAGAAAGAATCGTCAAATTTGAAATCATTTAAAACAGTTTCTATGATAATATAATAATTAATAAATAAATTATACTAATAATTATACTAATATTGGCCGATTGTCATCAAATGACGTTGTAAGACAGTTAAATGTATATAGATTAATATTCAGAAATGGTAGTAATCAAATATCAACAAATATTTTTAATTTAGTACATTTAATTAAATAATAGCCAATTCTGGGGTCATATCCAAGACTGGTGCTAGTACCTTATATATTTTATAATTGTTTAAACAATGTTTATTACAGGGTAGTTGCTCCTGATCTGCGAGGGTATGGTGAAAGTGAAAAACCACATGGTCGTAAGAATTACACTCTACCAATTCTTGTTGAAGATATAAAAGATCTTTTGGATTCTTTAGGTAAGTTTTATGTTTATATTTGCAATTTATTTGACAAATTAAGATACCGGTTAGGTAAATGTCTACATAGAATCTATTTTATAATCAATAATATGCATAATTCATTATAAAAAAATAAAATAAACATTACTTTTTTTCATTATACTTGCGCAATTACATTATTTTATTGCACGGGTAAAATATGTAGATAAAGTTAGTTTAATATTATATATTATCTACATGTTTGCATGCATATACCTATAATTTTGAATTGTTATAAAAGTTTATTATATAGATAAAAAAAAAACAAGGACGTTTAAAAGTTTACTGACACTGTTGTTTATAAAATAAATAAATTTAAATTAGCTTTCTTTACGTACCTATATCATTTTCTTGGCAAGTAATATTAAAACTGGTTTAATATTATGTTTTAGGAAATCCTAATTTAACTATAATAAAACTGTTAATGGGTGCAGTGGCATACCAAGAAAAAATCGAGGGGGGCAATTTATTTTGTAATTGTATTTTTTGTTAAATTAAATTAAAAAATGAGTATTTGTTAAAATTTTCATTTTTTTATAAAAAATACACAAATTATTTTGCCACAAAAATATTTTTTTTATATAACTGTATTTTGTCAATCAAAAAGCTCTTTTGATAAGTTTGCGTAAAATGCAATTTTTAAGATATTTGGCTTTTAAAAAAATAGCTAAAAAATTAAATAATTATAAAAAATTAAAATTGTAAAATCCTATATTGTAAACTCGTGAAAATCCTCGAGGTTGACCTGAAAAGTGATTTTTTTATTTTTGGAATGATCCTTAAATAATATATATAGACAAATTCGGGAGAGGAGGGATCTAGACTTAATGTTAATGTTGTTAATTAATAATAATTTTCAGGAGTAAATCCACGTAAGAAATGCATTATTGTCGCTCACGACTGGGGCGGCGTAATTGCGTGGGCGTTCTTAGATGAATACGCACATTTAGTTTCCAAGTATGTTATATTGAACAGTACAACTTCGGAGCATTGGAGAAAACTGCTGTGGACAGACAACGAGCAATTCAAAATGGGATGGTCAGTATTTTTTTTAAATAGATTTCAATTATAGTAAGTCAAAAATATGAAACATCCCACGTCCTAATTGTCGAAATTTAAATTGACATTTAAGATTCCTGAAAAATTAGATAGAAGAGAAGTGCCATAGCCACTTATTATAACTGATATCTCTATATATTAATACGTGAAAATCGAAAATTGTCGTATTTTTTTTTAGTATTTATTATAAAAATAGGTGAATGAAACTTATACTATTCTAAAGGTACTGTGCACAAAAAAATCTAGTTAAGGCAGGTAAAATATAGTTAACATACACACATGAATTCCCCTCTCGCTGTTTGTTTATTTCCTCTCGCATCGTTCAACAGCATAGCAATACTCCTAGCACCACCAAGCGGCAAAATAAATAGTTTTGGGGTTTTGTCAAACGTAGAGAATTCGCGTTCAATTGCAGTGTTTTTATTTGAAAATTTTGCCACAAGTCTTGTGTTCCCGTACTTAGACAATAAGAAAACAAAAACTAGGTGAAGGGAAAAGCGAAAAAAAAAACAAGTAATAAAACAACCTTAAAGAAGTTAAAAAAAAGAATGAGAAAGAAAAAAAAATGCCACAAGAAGTAATTGATTAATTTTTGTTTTAGGTATGTGCTGTTTTTCCAAATGCCGATTTTACCAGAGTTATATTTCCGCTTTAGAGATATGATAGTATTTGAAAAATACTTAAATTCTAAAAATATCACAGAAGAGGATATTTTATGCTATAAGTATACCTTTTCTCAACCAGGTAAATTTGCAATTACAAGCCTGAGTTCTAGTGATAAGAATTATGTTTATAATAACTTTGATTTATTATGTCTACTAAAAAACATTTAATATAAACATATAATTCTTATCTCTTGAAACGTAAATAATAATAAAAATTATATCTATAACTGTTAATCTATATATACTGTATATAAATTGAAACAAGCAAATATCTCGAAAACTATATCGACCATTTTTTAAGAAAATTGGAATAATTTCAACACCTTATAATTTTCTAAATACAACACAAAAAAATTGTTTTCTGCAAAAAATAGTTTGGTATTATTGCGATATTACATCAAACATTTACAAAATTGTAGGATGTTTCAAAACTCTTAACCTAATTTTTTTCAAAATTTCATATACATATATTTTCGAATTGCCTATTCAATTCTATTACACTATCAAAGAAATATGATAAAATTTCTTTGATCAATGAAATATGACAGTGTAATAAGTTTACTTTTATAATATTTACCTTCATAATATTTCTATGATCATAGTTAATGACAGTCTCTTATATTTGATCAAAGTTTTTTAACTACCAAGTTATCACTGACAGTTACAGTTACATAATTATTAATATATGAATATCAACAAAATCCAGTATTATATGATAATCTTCTTATTGATTATAAAAACCACAATACACGGTAGTAAATTTAAACCTCGATCGCGTCAATTGACGAACATCCACGCACTGATAATCAAAAGGCACCAAAAAAGAAGAAAATATCCCTAGATAATATTGAGAAAATATTATCAAATATTTTATGCAGTGTAATAGAACAAAATCTCGTATTTTATCAAAGAAATATGATCAAATCTTTGACATATTTATTTGATAGTGTAATAGAGTTATTTGAAGATTTTAATAAACCATTTCAGGGGCAATATCTCCACCAATTAACTACTACCGCAACGTCACGTCTAAAATAAAGAAAACGAAGCGTGCCCTCGAGGAAACAGCGCCTCCTGGTTTATACATTTTTGGAGAGAACGACATGGCCCTCAGTCTGAAGCTGATGGACATCGTCGCCGAGAGCGTACATAACTTGAAAAAGGTCATCATCCAAGGCGCTAGTCATTTTGTTCAGCAGGACGCGCCTCAACAAGTAAACAAAGAAATAAGAAAATTTCTCGATGATCTATTTCTAACTACTTGATTTTTTTTAAATAAAATTTTAAACTACCTTTAAAATGATAAGACTTACTATTAGTTATTTTCCCCGTGATATATGTTGTTATAAATTTATAAATAATAGATTTGTTGTTATTAATTTAATCAATTTTTTGTATTCAGTTATAATAAAAAAAAGTAATATACAAAATTAAAATAAAGTATATAGTATATTTATTTGTTAGTAATATGTGTTCACAATATATTGTTTCTGTGTTCAAATGTGATACCTACTATGTATTTAAAATTATATTTTTATTAAAAATATAAGATATATATTAATAAAAAATAAAATATTTTAATATACTGTATGTTCATTTGAAAAACTATTATTCTGTGGATGTTTTAAAAAAAAATCTATGTAATATAATTTTCGAAACTTTGTTACATAAAAACAAACATTTTTTGGCCTTGTAGTTTTTCTCTAAAATTGTTGGTTTCCGAGTAAAAAAATCATAAAAGTTATTTTGTTAATATCTTGGAAATCTGAATTTGTGCTATTTTTTATATAGAATAAGATACTGTAATAAAAAAATATAAGTATCCATTTGAAAAAAAAACGTTTTTACTTCCTCGCAATATCGAAGATACGAGAAACTTTGTGATCGTTTTAAAATGAAACAAAAAAAATATTCTCCGATTTCAAAATTTTAAATTGATCTTTCCGCTTCACGTCAAGACAAACACTTTGTTCCGTGTCTGTCTGTCTGTCTTTGTGTGTGTGTCTGTCCCGTAAATCCTTGTCACACGCATAAATCATAAACCACTGAATCGATATTAATGAAACTTGGTTGGATAATTGGGTTTGGCTTGAGGACGGTCCCATTTCAAAATCGTGTGTAAGGGGGAGGGGTGACATCCCAAAATATTTATTTTTTCAAGATATTTCAAGAACGACACAAGTTTCGTGAAAATTTTATAGAATCTTTTTTGTAGAGCATTCAATTTCCTATAATATAAGTCTACAACGTTTATTGTAAAATATTCCCTTACAAAAATTTATCTCAATTTTCCGAATTAATATTTTTTAGTAAAATTGTATAAATATTAAATGGCAATTTATCTGAATTAAAATTGTTCAATAATTAACTACCTTTGGTGAATTAAGCACGAGGAAGCACTGTGCATTTACTTACCAAATGTGGTTTTTTTAAAATAATTATACGCATTTGTCCGAATTCGAAAAAGAAGAAGAAAAACAATACAACTATTTAATTTTTATTATGATTAAATATTAATAAGTACACAAATGTGCAAAAATATACATACATATAAAATATGTAAGAAATTATTTGTACCATATAAATTTTTCCCCAATTCTTGAAACACTCTTTCATTAATTACTATTTCTATTTGGCTGTAGAGTTTTACATTCTTCTGACGAAGTTGGTAAAATCGAATCTTCACATTTTAGTTTGTTTATTTCTGTTTCTAAATCATCTAAAATTCGATATACATATATTTTTCAATTTTCAAAAATCACCTTACGTAATTAAACAGTACCGGCTTTAGGGGGGACGAACCAGGGCGACCGCCCGGGGCGCCGGGCCAGGTGGGGTGGCGCACAATGGAACATAAGTCACTTTTTTGGTTCAAAATCAGTGTAATTTTTGATTAAACTTTTTTTTATCTTTAAATTTTTTGCGATCAGTTAAACCCGATTAAGCAAAAAATATAGCTAAATATAAACAATGTTAATTTGTAAAAAAAATCGATTATTTGTAGCTGCTAACTAACAAATACTTATTCAGTAACCCAGAAAACTATTTATAAGGTATTAGCTGAGATACTAACTAATCAACTTATTTGTTGATTTATCAATTTTAATTTGTTCATAATAGGGCAAGGAGGTCTCGACGGTCTTAGGGCATTTGATAGTCTTAAAGTTAATGATGTAAGCTATATTTTGAAAAAAGTTTAAGTCTGTAGGATCGCACCAAGCTGAGATATATTTGTTAATTTATCAATTTTAATTGACATTTTCAGTGTTTTTTTAACATTTTTTTAGGGGTTGAGAGGGCGGAAAAATAAATCTTGCTCAGGGCGCCAGATTTGCTAAGGCCGGCACTGGTAATTAACGATATTGCAAACTTACCAATTTGATCAACAAGGCAAGAGGGCCTGGCACTGGAAGGCCTCTTAATTAGAGACAATGGCAACATGTTCGAAGGGCGTACAGAACTGTCAATTGCACTGACAGCTCGCCCTTTAACTGGACAATCTAAAGGAGGTAGGGTAATGATATTTCTTCTTTTATACGGATTCTAAATATCAAAATAAATACATTACAAATAGCAGGATCAGCCGCATTTTTATGTTTACCTGTAAAGCATTCAAAACTGTACTCTGCGAAACATCCGGGAAGGAGTTCAAACTACTTTCTTTAAGTGTTGTTAAATTCTTCTTTTGTGAATTAGTGCATTTTCTTACATTATTAATACTCTGTTCAGTTCTACAAGTATTTTCCATTTCCTTTACAGATATCGCGTAGCTTTCTTCGGAAAATATGATTAGTAAAAAAGTACATTTATTAAATCAGTTTAAGTAAATTATTAAGTATCTAAATATTGTCGAGAAGAAGAAATAAAACTGTCCCAAAATTTCAGACTCATAGATCAAGCCTGTGGACGGCGCAAACCGAGTCTTTTTTCCATTTGATTAACATGGGAAAAATTACTTTTTTACTTATGCGTGAATATTATAATTAACTTTTGATCCAAAGCTAAAACATAGGCTAATGGAACCAAAAAAAAAAAAAAAAAACTCTAATATACATATAATTGGAAGACACTCTCCTGCCAGTGGCGTAACCACGGATTTTTTTGAGGGGGGGTAAAAGAATATAAAAAAAAGTTTACCAATTATTTTCAAATAAATAAATTAAAAAAGAATCGGTCAGGTTGCAGAAAAAAAATCGATTCATATTTATTAAAATATAATTTACCATCATATGGAGTAGCATCCAAGACACTAAGGTGTGGTATTTGTAACTTAACTGCTGTTCGATAGTCAAGTGATTCAGCCACATTGTTGTCTTCCAGTAAAAGATGCCGTAAATCGGGACATATCGACAAGAATCCAATACCCTCAATACTACTTACATTATTCCTATGAAAAAACGATTTACTTATAGCATATCATAAAAATCAATTTTTTTAAATAAGTTACTTTATGACCTAAAATAAATCCTTGCCGAAGGATTGTCCTGTAGTTCAATTTTAAGAGGTGCTGCAAAAGGGGATCCGTTTCCCATTTTAATAACTTTGAAAAATAATTCTTTATTACTAAAGTTGGTATTACTGATTCATGATAATGGATAAAAAAAATCAAGGACGTCATTTTGTAGAGAATAAAATTATTTTCTAATAATGCCAGTTGTCGGCTGGGTCATTCTTTTTCCGATAGCTCAGTAGTAAAGTTATATATTGCTATTTAATTGATATTTGTAGAATATTGACGTTAAAATGTTGATTTTTGTTTAAAACGCTTATAAATTTTAACTCATTGCATTTACACCTATATCTCTCTGAACTATTTTTATAGAGAATTAAATGTTCTACAAAATTAGCATTTAACTTATTTTTATAGAAACAATAGTTTAGCCGTGAGAGCTTTTTAAATGTACAATTTAATACATAAATCACTTTGAATGCCTACAAAATGATGTTCTTAAAAATTCAGTTAAATGAAACGGGACTCCCCCCTTGCGGCACCTCTTAAAATTGAACTACAGAGTAATCCTTCGGCGGAGATTTATTTTAGGTTAAAAAATAACGTATTTCGTAATGAGAAATTTTTTTTTACAGGACTCATATCGTACCTTCTCAAATCTAACACCTGCAGATCCGGAAGAGACACGAGCGGACTGACATCCGCGATCGCATTATCAGGCGCGTAGAGCTCGCGCAGTCCCGGCAGTCCGAACGCTCCGTCTAGCGTCGCCAGACCGCACGAGGCGATGCGCAGCACGCGCAGACACGCCATGTCGCAGCCCAGCTCGCGCAGGCTCGGCACCACGCCGCCCGACAGATCAAGTTCGCGCAGTCGGGGCGCGTACGCGCAGATGCGCTGCAGACTCACTTCGTGGAAGTGTACGCGCAGACGAAGGCTCTCGACCGTGCGCAGCTCCTCGTCCTGCGCGGCATCTGTCTTTGGTAGTGGACGGTTATTATTTATTTGCATTTTTAATCAAAATTAAAAAAGGGCGAGTCCAGACTAACCGCTACTTTTAATGGCTTTTTTGTTTTATTTATTTTTTGCGTAAAAAGTTCGCCTGAATGGTAAGAAACAATGAGAAAGAACACCTTTTCCATTATTACATATAATTTTAAAAATCACAACTTCAAGCGAAGAATTAAAAATTATCTATAACAATAGGCATGATGCCTAATTTTTAAAAACTATTTTATGATGATCTTACGTGTCTCTTATTTCCAAAAAAATGCTTATTTCTGCAGGAAATAAAGATTTAATCACAAAAATTGACCCTTTTAAAACTAATTTTGAATTTGACGTCAAAACGCTCGCAGGTGTCATGGCGCATTTTTGACGTCACGTCTATGTAAACACTCCTTGTCAACTATAATAAATCCTTATTCCATCGCTAATGCATCTCGGTTTTATTTTTGGTAACACAAAACTGAGCAAATTGATAATTTAAAACCACAAAATAATTTATAAACAGTGCAGATATTAATGAAACAAAAATGACGTTTACGTAGCCGTGACGTCATCCACTCTGACTGGTGTTTTATCAAACATGGCGGATTGCTGTATTTTGCGTTTTTATTTTAACAAAAATCATATTAATCTCGCTTTTAATATAATAATAAATACATTTTTTAGAATCTTTTTAACCTATTTCATTATTTAAAATCATAATTTCAGTGATAACAATCATTAAAAATAGATAAACATACAATCTAGCTTCATTTTTATGTTTACATCTGCCTATATTAATAAGGTCACAGTATACAAAAAAACAAAACATAAATGGAAAAGAGTTTTTGCAGATTTACCTGACTTAATAATTTAGCTTAAATAGCCTTCCGAAATTTGTAACGCCCGTTACAGGTACTCATGAGTATTCCTGTCTGTTTTTTCTTTTTAACCACGGCATTACTAACAATAAAAACATGATCATTTACCAAAATCTGTTTCAATGTTTTTGGAACAGGCAAATCAATCGGGGAATACGTAAGCAGTCCCGAATTCGAAACAAAATCGAATTCATCATCATCTTCTATATCAGGTGACAAGTTCAGTGGTACACCACCGTCGGCATTTTGATGAGGAGGTGGTGAAAATGGTGGAGGAGTTCCCACTGGTTCCAGACTTAAAGAATGGTCGGAATCTGTTTCAAAAGGAATGTCCTTATTCAATGGTGCCATAATCTAAAAACAATGAGTGGCTGAAATAAATCCAGTAACTAATAGCATTATTACAGATTTCAGGCCATTTTATTGTAAACAAGACTTAAGTCACAAAAACCGAGATAAGACCTACCAAATTACTTCTAACTTACCTCAAAACCGAAAAATAGATCAGAGTGCAAGGGTACTTAATAAAAAATGAGTTATATTAAGTCACCAAAAAAGGACTCTATATACCACTCAATCTGCAATTACTGAATCATAATCTATCGACACTTAACTCTAAAACAGCTTAACATGTTTACAATCGGCCAATGGGTGTCAAAATGGTAGACATTTAAACTAATTATAAGGGTAATATTAATTAATTAATATTAATATTATTACATTGTTTCAGATTTTACGATTCTTTATTTTATAACTTTTTTGTGTTATTGTTGTTATCATTTTGTAATCATTAGTAAGTGTCCATCACTGGATACCCCTTACTGGTTTTACTTTATCCATTACTGGAGAAAAAACATACACAAAATAAAAAGCTAAAAACTAAAAACTATATATTGCAGACATTGGTAATTAAATTGATTTAATAAAAAGATAATTATTTTATTAGTAACAATCAGGGGCGCCGACTCCATGGGGCTTAAGGGGCTCAATCCCCCCCAATATTACCGTCGGGGGGGCTGAGCCCCCCCAATAAATGATGAATATTTAAGTTTATACATTAAGATTTAATGGATTATTTTATAGGTTGCCAATATGTTAGTGAGTACCTATATTTTGTAAAATAATGTTGTCATTATGAAAAATTATTAGAATTATAGAGATTTTTGGAAAGTTCATCGTATAGGCAAGTGAAATATATAAAATATAAAAATTTATTTCGTACACAAATAAAGGCGCAATAAAACGTAATGAAGTTCATTTGCATAATTGTATATATATTAATAGTCGATCATATAGTATACAAATTAATTAGGTCAGGTCTGTATTAAGGAAAAATTGTTAATGAAAAAAGCTTCTTACGTCAACTTTCTTGCGGGGGTGGGGGGAGGGGGGTACACGGTATTATTATTTTGTCTTATATAAGGGAAAAGGGAGCCCAAAAAAATTGAACCCCCCCAATATTTTTAACTAGTCGGCGCCCCTGGTAACAATTACAAAAAAGAAACTCCAAAATCAACCCCAAAAAACTGTATATCTATCTTTTAAAAGGGCCAAGACTGGTGCCAGTACCTTACGCAAAAGCAATCAAACATAGAACAGAGTACAATAATTATTATAAATTAAATAAATACTGACAGTTCGATAAATAAAAATGGTTTATACTTTACATACCTTTCATGCAATAAATTTGTAATAAAACAGTAGAAATTGCATTACCAATATCAATTACATGTATATTAATTAATATTTCTATAATATTATACGAGTTTACACAATGAATGACAATCACGGCTGAAATAATGACACGGATATTTAATAATACGTTACCATGCCAACCGGTAACAACGACGTGGAACGTGACGTCATAAATAAACAAATATTAAACGATGATATTGATTCCCATATCTATATGCATAATAATTTACTGTTTTATTTTCTTCTAACCTTACACCTTATGTTACATATTATTTTATTTTTAACCAAAATGTGTCTGTAACACGAAGGTTTTAGTTATTATGATAGCTTTGCATTTACGTAATGCAGGTATTCCTCGACTTACGACCAAATTTATTTTCTTCAGAACTTCTTAAATTCCTCATTAACTTTATTGTACAATAAATCAGTGGCGAGGCGTGAAATTTTTAAAAGGGAAGCATATTTTGTCAATCCCCCCCCCCTCCTATTAACAAAAAAAAATAGTTATGAATCAGCTAAATGATTCTATATCTTATTTTCTTGTATTTTAGTCGATATTTCTATGACGAGTTGAAGAAATTTCACTAAAAAATTTCGAATTTTTGATTTCGTTAAAAGTATGTTTATTGTATAGAAAATGATGTGAAAAGTTGAATGTTTCAAACCGCAGGTCTGTATCTCAAACCGTTCTCGAGATATAGCCTCTCAAAGTTTCAGATTTATCAAAATTTTGAAGAAAAATGGCCATAACTTTTGAACAGGTGGTCGGAATTGATTTTAGTTGACGGATTTGGAATCAGCATGTCAAAATCTATATAATGACATGTATAATACCTTAAAACTCGGAAAAAATTTTTTTGCGAAAAATCAAAAAAATTCAAAGGGGTATACCTTAAAAAAATGTCGATTTTGGACCAAAATTTTTTTGTCGGATTTAAAAGTATTATACATGTCATTATATAGATTTTGACACGCTGATTTCAAATCCGTCAACTAAAATCAATTCCGACCACACGTTCAAAAGTTATGATCTTTTTTCTCCAAAAATTTGAAAAAACTGAAACTTTGAGAGGCTATATCTCAAGAACGGTTTGAGATACAGACCTGCGGTTTGAAACAAACAACTTTTCACGTCATTTTCTATACAATAAACATACTTTTAACGAAATCAAAAATTCGAAATTTTTTAGTGAAAATTTCTGCAGTCAACTTCAACTCGTCATACAAATATCGACTAAAATACAAGAAAATAAGACGTAGAGGTATTATAGTTTTATAATTGAACGTGTAAATTAATATTAAATGTTATTTTTGACTTTTGGTTAAAATGTTTGGGTTGCGCATAAAGATGAATATTATAATAATATTTTTAAATTATTTAATAACTGAAAACACAGATTTTTATTAATTTACCCATAAAGAAAGGGAAGCAGACTGCGATAAACCTCAAACACAAATCATAAAATAAATCAAATTCAACAATGGAATAAAATAACAACAATCAACAATTATTTGTCAACAATAGAACTATTGAAATATTTTTAATTAAATGTACTGAATTAGAAATATGTGTTCATATTTGATTACATTTAACTGTCGTAGAGCGTGATTTGATGACAATCGGCCAATAGGTGTCAAAATGGTGGACATTTAAACTAATTGTTAGTATAATTTATTTATTATTATAGCAACTGCTTTACATTGTTTCAAATTTGACGATTCTTTCTTTTATATCTTTTGTGTCGTAGTACTTATCATTTTGTAATCATTAGCAAGTGTCCATCACTTGCTCTTTACTGGTTTTACTTTATCCAGTATTGGAGAAAAAAACACAAACAAAATAAAAGGCTATAATTTAAAAAACAAACTTGTTACTTGTTTTATTAGTAACATGAGTTCATGAGAATTACAAAAAATATGCCCATTAATCAAAAAAACCGAAAACTTGCTCTTATAGCGGCGATAACTGGTGCCTTAACCTTATCTTTTATTAGTTTGTCAAAAATGTGTTTTAATAAATTAAGAATCACGTACACTGTCAGGATTACGTATAAGAAAGTCCCATGGCAAATATTTTACTATATTAATAATAATAATAATAATAAAATATTATTTATATCTAGCCCAGGTCAGCTATTTAATAAAATGAACTTGACATAGATAAAACGTGATTTATTATTGATAAGAATTAATTTGGGGTGGCATGTTTAGGGTATTTTGACGCACAAATATGATACATGTACAGCAATTATTTAAAAATAAATGAACATGTCACTCTAAATATGCATAAATGGTTGAAATTCAATAATTCATTTACTTTATGTGAATAATAGATAGAGTAATGTATTGATATAGTTAAATAATAATAGTTATGAATATAATATTTACAAATTCATGATAAATTGATAATTGATTTTATTGGTAAAGAGAATTAATAAAAATATGAATACTTAATTGACTTAAAGAAAATATGATCACAATGAAAATATTAACTATCTAATTATGGCCAATTTAAATAATTATTTAAATTTTAATAATAAATCAATAACAAAAGAAGAACAAAATTGTAAGTAGTTATTAATATATTAGTTTTTTCTAGGCCTAAATTTAGGTACTATTTTCTTTTAAAGTTATCGCCCAAAGTACGAAGTGTTATATATCATTTTAAAGATTTTTTTACTAACTTCCTTTATTTCTTTGAACATTTTTCATAAAATTTAATTTTCACCTATTTTAAGGTGATTAAAAAAAGATGTCGAAAAATTTTATTTTTATGAGTTCAAACTCGACCTCAGTGCAATTAAATAATTGTGTTTTCAGATACCATATATGGTTACTTAAATAATTCGGATTTCAAAGAAAATATTAAAAACATAACATTACGTATTGCAACGTTACAGGTAAATTAAAATTTTAAATATGGCAGATTTCGAATTAATTTTCATAATGAATTAATCTTCCAAAACAGAACTATCCATTGAGTTATGCTATAAAAACAAAAGATGACACATGGGAAGGTAAAGGGGTAGCGTTTGAACTATTAAAGATTTTACAAGAGATGTTTAAGTTTAACTTCACTGTTGTTGTTCCGGAAGATGTGAATAGTTTGGGGGTACCTGATTCAGGAATATATGGACTTTTTCAAAGAGAAGTAAGTTTAGAATAGAATGTAGATATCTAGGAATATCTCATTATTTTACATTTGCTTTGTATTTGAAAAAATATTCTTGTTGGCTTCTTTTATTCGACCAATATTTTAAAATAAATATATAACTCTTCATATAATAACATTCCATATTTTCAACCAAATAAAAGCAATTATAATTTTACTGCAAGTACAATACACAGTTGACTCTCGATAATTTAAAACTCAAGGGGCCAGAGAAAAAGTTCAATTTACCGAAAATTCAAAATAATAAGAGTTCAAATATTCGGATCAGGCAGAGTGTTGACGAAAGAACCCCATCCCGGTAATGGACGAAGCGATGTTCATTCGAAAGCATTTATTACGGACAAAATCTCGCATTATGAACGCTTGAGCAAAACTTTTCCCAACCATCCGCAAGAGCAGAATTCTTACAGTGACTCAAAATCACAAGTGTCAGTGATTACGTGTATGACAAAGGCTCTTCGAAAATAAGTATGGATATAGAATCAGCAGCGATAAAAGGATTCTTTGAATTTCAAGTAACTGGTAAGAATTTGAAGATTCCAATTATTAGAACAAAAGTTCAGCATCAAACTCACTCAGTTGATAAGCAACATATCTGACGTACTTGATGGGCATGGAATAGTATGCAGCGTGCCAGATTCGATTAACAATTTTAGATCGTATTCTAGGAAATATGTAGAGAAATTAAGAAGAAATTAAGAGTTCAAATAACCAAGAGCAAGTTACGAAAAAATTCAAATAAACAAGAGTTTGACTGAAAGTACGTACATATGTACAACGTGGTCTTTATTTAAAAAGTAATACATATAATATGTTCAGTTCGTACATACACTTATGAAAAATAAGTTTGAAAGAAGACTAAAAAATCAATTATGTACATAACAATGTACGTAAACAAAAGACAAGTATGTGCATGATCATACATAATTAAACGAATTACAGAAGTGATTCAAACAAGCGCGAATCCAGAGGGGGTCATGGGGGACATGCCCCCCCCCCCCAAATCTCAAAAAATTAAATAAATAAACACTTATTAAACACTAAAATAACTTTTTTGTCACAGAGTCACAGAGCATGACCCCCCCAAATTGTAAACTTAAATTCAACAGACTTCAAATTATAGAGAGTTGGAGAGCACTGACTTTAAATTTAAAGTCAGTGCCGTTACTTCAAATTACCGAAGGGACGATGATACTCGTACATGGATTTTTTTTCAATTTATCGAGTGTTTTTCAAGAGGCCGAAAAAAACTTCATATTATTGAGAGATTCAAATTATCGAGAGTCGACTGTATGAGTCTTTTTAAGTTTTGGAACCAATCCATTATTTTTCCATATTATAACCTAACCTTGTGAAATAGGATTAGATGAAATTCAATTTAGGGGAATAGTAAATAATAAAATGAAAAATGTATTTCGATATTCTCTCCACATGTTTTAAGATTGTAAAAATTTATTCAGGAAGTAGATCTAGCAGCTGCCTTCTTGCCGAAATTACTCTACAGACAGTCCATCCTGCGATATTCAACTGATTTAGACACAGGATACTGGATGATTCTCTTCAAACGTCCTGTACAGTCCATATTAACAAGTGGCCTCCTGCAACCATTTGAACTGCCCGTCTGGTTACTGATACTACTAACACTTGTAGTCTTTGGGCCTGTTATGTACCTCATAATCAAACAAAGAAAGCGCATCATACCTGAAGCGACAAACAATCATAGTTATCCACTGTCTTCTTGCTACTGGCATTTATATGGAGGGCTGCTGAGGCAAAGCTCAGTTCTTGAACCAATATCAGGTATCGTAATTAAGAATGTATAGGAAAATTACATTAGTATAAACCTATTTGTGCACGTCTACCGTAGTGATAGGATAGAAAAGAAATTAATGCCACATAATGTTGATGTGAACTTATTTCAACAAAATCTTCGTGTTGAAAAGAGGGTGGTATCTTTGTTTATAATTGTATATATGGTAAAACTTCTGTTGAGTTCTGTCCGGATGGGTAGATACAATAGCCCAAGATAGTCGTTTATTGTTGATGTGAAACAAAAATTATTAGATTTAGATAAACAAGGTGAAAGGTTCCTATCACAGAAAAAATTATTTGTAATTTTGTTTGATAAACATATTGTTTTACATTTCCAAATTTGGTGACCTCATATATAATTGCACAGTTTACTGATCTAACGTTCAGATTAGCCTATGAAATTGTGCAGACATATGCAATATGAAACAAAAAACATCACTGTTATAAAAAAAAAACATTTGGCAACCAAAACAAAGAAAAACATTGTCATATCTAATTTTTGTTTAATATAACTATAACTTGGACATTAAATTAATTCGTGTTAATGCCTATGAAACTGTGCAGACATGCAATATGAAGCAAAATGCATCACTGTTAAAGGGGTTGTCTAGTGTCCTGATCTAGTCAACGTGATAACAATTAAAGACATTTTTTTGTTCTAAGAAATCGGAATGTCGAAATTGTGCCACAATGTCGACTGTGTCAAAAAAAAACAATTGTTTCGACGTAATTTTTTTTAAGTCTAAGAGTGTGCTAATAAAATCCGGAAAACCGTTCCTCAATATCATGTGTAGTTTTTTCATAAATAGCCTCAAAATTTTGGCGTGAAGGTAGACGACCCCCTTAATTCGAGGTTTTGAGCATTCTTGTTGATAAAAATAAATTAAGAAAACTGAAATTGCACAATAATTAACACAAATGTTACTATTTTAGATCCCTCTCGGCTAATATTTGCAACATGGTGGATCTTCATTACTATCATAACAGCCATGTACACAGCAAACTTGATCGCATTTCTCAAAAGTACAAGTTACGTTCTGCCAATTAACAGTCCAATAGATATTGTCGACAAGAAATACCACTGGGTGACGCAGAAAGGTAATCTCGTAGAGGAGATGGTCACGAATAAGAGATACGGTGAATTGAATTACTTGAATGCTGATTACGGCTTGTTCACTAATGAGGGAAATGAAACAATTTTGAAACATTGGGTGCTTGAAGAAAATTATTTGTACATCAAAGATCAACCAGGTATAGAATTATTTAAGGATAATAATTTATTCTTAATATATATATCTGTCCGTTAGTGCACTTATAACTCGAGAACCATAAACTAATCGTGTTTGTACTTAATTAATTCAACTAATTTTACAAAACACCTAAACAATAATTCCGCGTAGTCCACGCTAGCGAAGCCACCGGCACAGCTAGTATATGTATATTTAAAGAAAATTAAAAACTGTCTTTTCTACTGTAATATAATTTATAATTATGTGAAATTTCACTGGAAGTTAATTTATAAACAAAAAGCACCAGCAAAATTAAAACAAAATTTAAATTCGGTTAACTAACCGAAAATATATTGACAAACATATAATATGAAATCAAATAATTTCAACCAGATCAAATAAAAAAGTCAATTGTACAATAATGTAACTTAACTTTTTTAGGGATGAACCACGTGCTACTAGAAAGTTACAAGCAAAGAGCAGAAGAAGGTATAGATGAGAAAAACAGATGCCAATTTGCTTTGATTCCATGGCCATTACTGAGGATGCCTAGAGCGTTCGCATATTCTAATAATTTTACGTGGAAATATGAGTTTGACACAATGTATGTAAATTTGGATCAACAATATTTAATTGTTTCAATAATTATTATATGGCTGTCAATACGTTAGATGCGTCATATTAATACGTATAACGTATTTTCTCAATTTGCAACAATAAAATTTTAAACATAAAACGGTTGCAATAATTAAAATTAATTCGAATATTTTTATATTTGATTATTGGCAACATTTTCCGTATAGATCAGTTAAATATTTAATTGTTAAATAATATTTAACAATGTTGATAGAATAGAATAGATTTAAATCAAAAAATAATTTGTGTACACATATGCAAAATGAATTAAATAAAGCATTATATTTCTCTATTCATTGATAGCTCTGGAACGTTTTTCATAAATAGTGTTATTTTTAACGGTCATGTAATTTGAACTTGGTCCTCTATATTTTTTTTAATCTACATATATAAATGATCTGCACAATAACAGACATCATTCTAACACCTTTCTATATGTAGATTATATCACAATTTTATTTAAAAAAAAAAAAGAATTGAATGATACTGATTGTATTTTGCAAAAATAATGTGTTTTTTTTTTAAATGGCTAAATGCAAATAAAATATTGAAATTCAAGAAGAAAATAATAACTATGGTGATTGCAATGTTATGTATTCTGAGGAAACTTGATCCATCAATGGTATTTCTGGATGTTATAATTGATATTAAAAAAAAATCAAAATAAATGTATGTAGTATCCATGAAAGCAATTTTTATTCAGGTGTATTTCCTTTAAAACTTTTTCTGATGTTTTCTCTATATTAATACACAAATTTGTGTTAATTTATTACGATTTACGAATGTAGTAAGAGAACGCTAGTTAATTTTTTTTTACATTTGCAATCGATGTATTTATTTTTTAGGTTAAGAAGAATGGTAGAATCGGGAATAGTGGAACACTTAATAAAAGAAAACCTTCCAAAAGCTCCTATATGTCCTCTTGACTTAAATACGGATGAAAACCTAACAAATTGGGATCTACTGACTACATACCTGACTCTCATAGCTGGAATTGTCATCTCGGTGTTAACACTGTTAATCGAATTACTCTTTCGACGGTCGAAGTATTTAATATGGTTCCACCGGCCAAAAGATGAAGAAAATCAAGAAGACAAAAATTTTGAAAAAGATATTTCATCTTTACCGCCGCCTCCTTCTTATAATTCGTTGTTTCGGAAACCTTTAACAGGAAGTAATATGTGGAAGAAAATAACTTTTAATGGAAGAGAATATTGGGAAAGAAAATCTAAAAGTGGATTGAATTTGTTGCCGATAAGAGCGCCATCTGCCCTGTTGTTTCAATATACGATAAAATGATTTGTATTATTTACTTATATTATTTACAATATAATATAAATTATATATTTTCGGACTATGTACAATTTCTTTAAAATAAAAAAATAATTAATATAAAACGTAATAGAAGAAAAATATATTTAATACTTTTACGAAAATATTGATTTTAAAATATGGAATGCATTACGGAATATTCATATTATCAAACGATAAAAGGAAAAATAGAAAAAACAGAAGTGATAAAATATATTGAAAAAAAAAGTATTTCGAAACTGCAAATATTCAACTTGGCCCACCTAGTATTACCTCAATTCTGGTATTATAAATGTTATTTATAATAAATTTGAATATACTTATACTTTTTCTTTGACCGAACTAAATTTCCAATATTATTTTATTTGAGAATGTCTGATATATATTAATTAATTAATTAAAAATAATTGTGCTACTTTCGTAATTATGTACCATCTAATTAAGAAAAACAAAGTACCATTGAATTAAACATACATATCTATCAAAATAAAAATCAAGATGATGGTGACAGATTATTATATGCAGTGAAATTGGATAAATAAATACACAGGTCATTTCAAAAACTTTTTAAACAAACACGCACGAACGTATTGGTCAGGATCACAGTCGCCTAACGTAATTTTTCTGTATCAAAAATATGGCAACGAATCAACTTGTATATACCAGTACATTTTGAAAACACGGTGTCAGCGAGAGTTAATTAAGTTACAAATATTTTTTTATTCTTGACATTAGACAACAAAAGAAATAGAGCGAAATCTATTAAAATTAAAAAATATTAAGTATAATATACAATAGCTAATCTCAAATCAAAAAAATAGATATAAATAATGATTTTCGCATCATTTTTAATGTACTTATTATTTTAATACTAAAATTACACCGAAGTTTCACATCAGACAACCACTGCAAATATTTAATTATTCATTATATTCACTTGTTTGAAGAATACACAACCAGAAGAACTGACATGCGCTTCAGGGATGGTTCATAATTATGAGTATAACATTGATAAAGAATGAATAATCATGTTAACGTTTATATATTGGCTGTTATACAGCACAAGCGCTTGGGGTACATTCTACCGTTGAATTTAGTGTTCAAGTAGGGAAATATAAAACGATATGTAACGTATTTATTTGAAAAAAAATTAATCAATTGTTTAAATTGAATTAATTACATAGAGTTTTCCATGAAGGTGTATTATAAAATAATTCGTCGAATCGAATAAATATTTTACAAATATTAATTCAATGTGGAGAAAAAATAAACGTTTCAGTTTCAATAATGGACACAATGTTAATGGATTTGTGTTTAAATCTTACCCAGTGTTCACAAGAAATAGAATATGGAAATATCACAACATGTAAGATTTTACATTGCCTACATATTATATTAAAGTCTGCGTATTTAGGGGTAAAATTAATTATGAACCTCATATTTTTCAAAACTATAATGTAATATTTTCAGAGAAAATCACCTCACATAAAAATAGATACCAAAGTATTTTAAAACAAAAATCGAGTTTGATACGTATAATTAATATTAATGTAATAATTAAAATAAAACATTGTTTTATTGTAAGCTATTTTTGTTGTTAAATTAATAATGGAACAAATAAAAAAATTGGTTAACTAGTTCCATTAAAAAATACCTATTTAAAAGTGTATTTTAATAACAATTCATAAAAATAAATTAATTTAAAAAAATAGTTAAATTTCTTGCAGATAAAGCGGTTACATTTTAATAAAAACATTATGAATATGTATATTCACATTTTTATCAACAATAAAATACTTTGTCAATAGCAGCATAATGTTTACTTTCTGTTGTTGTAAAATAATGATAAATACATTGTTGCAAAATCAATATTTATTTACAATAAACACAGTAACAAATGAATTATGCCAACTCAAAACAGTAGCGCAGATAAGTTTTTTTTTTAAAGATTATCGAATAAACTTTTTTTAATAGTACATGCAATGAAAAGAAAAATTTGCCCTGTTTTTGTAACATTACGATGAAATTTGGTACCCATATTTAAAATAACTGAAAGTAAGATTTACACACAAAATTTGGACTAAAGGATTTTAAACTATTTTTTTGTTCCTCAAAAACTTTATGTACTACAAGATTATCATTTTTAGTACCACCGCCTGTGCACTTAAACATATCCACAAGATTTTCCCATTTGCAAGACGAAATTCGGGGAAAAACATTACGAATAGCTACTCTTCAGGTTAGTTTTAATGAAAAATTGCAAATATTAATGCCATAAGATTTAAAAAAAAGATTTATAGAAATTGGAAGATAAAAATTTCATTATTTTAGCCATTGTTCCAAAACATTTTATTTATTTAATTGTTGCAGTTTTCTGTTTAACTATATTAATTGTTGAGTTGCAAATGAATTTTTTTAGTAGCTTGACTTATTTGAATATCAATCCAGTAATGTGATTTTAAAACTTTCTTTATAGAACATTTTATTTATTTAATTGTTGCTGTTTTTTGTTTAACTATATTTATTGTTGAGTTGCAAATGAGTTTTTTTTTAGTGACTCGACTTATTTGAATATAAGTCCAGTAAAGTGATTCTAAAACTTCCCTTCTAGAACTTTCCTTTGAACTATGCAGAGCAACAGCAAGATGGAAGCTGGATCGGTAAAGGCATCGCTTTTACTTTCGTCAATTTCCTCCAACAGAAATATAAATTTCAGTACACAGTTATAGTCCCACAAGATAACCAACTAGGTACAGACACAACTGGAATCATAGGACTTCTTAACAATGGGGTAAATTCAACTTAAAACAATTGAAAAAAAAAAAAAAATTATGAACAGAATGAGACGAATAAATATGTATCATATTAAAGATAAACTTAATAATAATAAATTTATTTTGTTAAAAAATACTTAATGCGTAAGGAATGTAAATTATTTATACAAATATGAAGTTTTAATAAATAAAAATACTTATTTGTACAAAGATGAAGAAAAAATCCTAAATAAATTTTTGTGTACGATTTTTAAAAATAACCTTGTTAAAATAAATCATACTTATTTAAAACATTTTTTTTATTCGATATAAAATAAACAAAGACCTCATACACGAAATGGAAAAATAGTTTCCCGATTTTAAATTATATAAAAAAAAACCTCACAAATTCTTGCTTGCTTACAAAATGATAATATTATCAATTATTATTTTATTTATTTGTAGATTTTTTGTCCTTCGAGCCGGATCGAAACGATATTTTATGAACAAATCGAAAAACAAATAATTTCTTTTTGTTCAGGAAGCAGATTTGGCAGCCGCATTTCTACCAGTTTTAACATTCGCAAGACAATACGTGACTTATTCTGCCAACTTAGACGTTGGCCGTTGGGTGGTCCTACTCAAACGACCGGAACAATCCGCTTCAAATACCGGCCTTCTGGCGCCATTCACATTATCTGTATGGCTACTTACTTTACTGTCACTCATCGCCGTGGGGCCGATAATGTACTTGTTCGTCGTTCTCAGAGCGAAACTTATAAAGAATGACCCTACTAATAAAGTGTTCTCCCTGCCTTCTTGTTTCTGGTTTGTTTATGGCGCATTATTAAAGCAAGGATCGGTAATTAATCCGTTATCAGGTAAGTTGCAAAATCAAATAGTGAAAAGTATCTTAAGTATGACGAATTGTCTAGAAAAAAATAATAACAATGGCAAAAATAGAAATTAAATATGGTTTCGGTTTCTCTGAAGAAACTATTAAATTATTTCGGTATAATTTGTTGTGTGGTTCTTTCTAAGATAAAATAATAAAATTATTTGATCAAATTTGTTCAATTAAAGAAATGAAAAAAACTATTTCAAGAAAACGCCATAAAAAATAATTGAATAACTGTTATTTAAACTCGGCTACATATGTGTATATAGAAAAGTATGATAAATTATTGTGTAGACATTTTAAATAAATTATTAATTCCCTTGGTATGACAGAACTATAGCCTGCATAAAATGACGGTAATGTATTTATGATGATACAATCTAACGTTTTTTGTTGGGACAAATTATGTCAAGTTTAATAAGGCAGCAATATTATTGATGCTACATGTAACTACAGTTGTCTGTCATTATTATGAATATTTTAATCATTAAATACATTAAAGAATAAGTAATGCAGCTAATAATAAATAATAATGATGTTTTTTACCAGTTACGTATCCAAAGGGATAAACTGAGACACACCTTTTTGCTATATTAAAATAATTTATTGCATTTCGAAAAATTATTAAGATTCAGAATTAAGATATTCAAAATCTGAGAAAGAAGTATACAGACTTGCGACGTCTTTGTCGTTTAAATAGTATTAATTTTAATTAAATTCTCGCAAATTTCGCTGAGACAAAAGTTAGTACACTATCTGGAAAAGAAAGGACAATTTGAGAAACAAATGAATTTTTCTCCAAAGTTAAAAAAAAAAGAATTATTTTCCAAAATTGAAAAATCAAAACAGATCAATTATTATATAAACTGATAATATAAATTATCTGTGTTGTAACAATGTATCTTTTATGAAATGGTTCAAAACACACCATTTTATTTCATTTTCATTTTAACAGAAGTTTTTCATTTTTATCATACAACTCAGCATATAAATACCATATATTCAATATTTTTCAAAGAAACTAATTAGAAATTAGAATACATTCCATACCATTCCAATTCCAGATTCATCAAGAATCATGTTTGCCACCTGGTGGATATTTATAACAATACTAACAGCCTTTTATACGGCAAATTTGACCGCATTTCTTACCCTTTCCAAATTCACTTTACCAATCGACAAACCGTCCGATATTGTGACCAAAAAGTACCACTGGGTCGCCCAACGTGGTCTAGCTATCCAAGAAGTCACAACAAACCCACTAGAAGAGTTAAATTACTTTGACATCAACTACGGCATGTTCTTAAGCGACTCGGATGAAATCATTTTAAACGATTGGGTTCTCCAAAAGAACTACATGTACATCAGAGATCGACCAGGCGTTGATTATGTTATGTACAAGGACTACCAGAAGAAGGCACGGCAAGGGATCCAGGAGAAAGATCGGTGTACTTATGTAATAACTCCTTGGGCACTTTTGATCAGACCAAGAGCGTTCGCTTATGCAAAGACGTTTAATTGGACGAGTCTATTCAACCCAGTGTAAGTAAAATGGATTTAACTTTTATTCGATAAGGGAAAATAATATATAAAAAATGATCAGCAGATATTTGAATTTCTAATCTTTGGGTAGATACTAAGAAGGTTCTACATTGGGCAGGAGTAATTTTAAGAAAATGTTTCAACTGCAAATACTTTTTTTTTGCTCTACACTTTGTATATTTCTCTCTTACAAATTATAATGACCTCTTTTTTGGCTCTACACTTTTCACTTTTGTATATATTTTTTCTACTTGCAATTTTTCAACTAGTTTTCATTTTTGGAACTGCAGAAGCAAGCTACACACTAAAATAACCCCTAACATTGGGCATCAGACTTCGGTCAGTTTAACAAACGAAATTATTTTTTTCAAATACCAAATGAAAACAACAGAAATTTTATTAAAAATATAGTTTTCGAAGGATACTATTTTTCGTTCAAAAATTGGACGTTTCATTATTAAAAATAAACACTTCATGAATTTTTCCATTATTTTTTAAGAATGCAAATATCTATTAAAATCAAAAATGAAAACCCTTAATTAATAATCTTCGTTATTATTACAATAATAGAAGATATTAAATATTTCATGTGATTTCCAAAATTGTTAAAATATAGAAATCTTATTTGGTTTATGGCATACATATACAGCTCTATATTTTCTATTAAATAAATACAAAAACTACTGTTATTGTTAATTATTAACCACGTCAAAAACAAAACATAACTTGGAATACGATTTTTTTTGTGCAGTGAAATTATGATAATTATTTTTGCATGTCAGTTTAACAAACGAAATTATTTTTAAAAAATACCAGATGAAAACAAGAGAACTTTTACTAAAAAATATAGTTTTCGAAAAATACTATTTTCGTTCAATAACTGGACGTTTCATTATTAAAAATAAACACTCCGTGAAATTTTCCATTATTTTTTAAGTATGCAAATGTCTACAAAAATTAAAAACGGAAAAAATCTTCACTTTGGAAAATATACATAACATTAAAGTTATGTTTTTTCTTACAGACTAAGATCAATGGTAGAATCAGGCATAGTGGAGCATCTCGTTCGAACAGACTTACCGGACACTGAAATATGTCCAATGGACCTCAAAGAATCAGGGCAGAAGCTCCGCAACCGCGACCTGTTTACAACGTACATGGTCGTAGTAGCGGGATTCTTTGTCTCAACTGTGGCATTCATCGGTGAAGTCATATACAGACACCGGAACAATATAACAAGTTGTTTTTCGAAAAGAAATCAAGATAAAGAAACTGAGAAGGTACCACCGTTGCCCCCGCCTCCGTACCATACGATATTCCACAGCTCATATGTCAATAGTTCTGGTTGGAAGAAACAAATCATCAATGGGAGAGATTATTGGGTGACGAGGCCTGGGAATAGAGATAGGAGATTGATTCCAGTTCGGACACCTTCTGCTTTACTGTTTCAATATACGAATTGAAAGATATTTGAGATTATTGGGTGACGAGGCATGGGAATGGAGATAGGAGATTGATTTCAGTACGGACACCTTCTGTTTTACTGTTTCAATATACGAATTGATGCCCGGCCTACACGAGGCTAGTTTTTCAAGCTAACAAGGGGAAGCAACAGCACGGTTAATGAGAATTTCAATGAGTTTGTGGTATGTCAAACTAGAGCAAAAATAAAAAGACACGTGTCCAACAATTTGATCTCATAGGCCTTAATTACAAAGATAATTAACTTTGAAAATTTGTGTATTCAATATAACCGTGTATTATGTTCGCTCGAAATATAAGTGTGTTGGCCCTACGGTCAACGCGCTGGCGTCTCGCCTGGTTTTAAGATTTTGATTTTAATTTTTATTTACAATTATTTTTTATTTTTTTGTACACATTACCTCTCCCACTTGCGTAAAAATCGATAAATTAGACATAAATAAAACATATATTATTATTGACAATGAAAATATTGATATATACGCCAGTACATAATTATTAATTTGTTTTAAAGTAAATTTAATTTATTATTGACACAACTCATTAGTTTTTAATTAATAAATTTAAAAGTTTTAATAAAAAACAAACTTGAAAGAAACCACAAACATCTATTCTCAATAATAATATATGTTTTATTTATGTCTAATTTATCGATTTTTACGCAAGTGGGAGAGGTAATGTGTACAAAAAAATAAAAAATAATTGTAAATAAAAATTAAAATCAAAATCTTAAACCAGGCGAGATGCCAGCGCGTTGACCGTAGGGCCAACACACTTATATTTCGAGCGAACATAATACATGGTTATATTGAATACACAAATTTTTAAAGTTAATTATCTTTGTAATTAAGGCCTATGAGATCAAATTGTTGGACACGTGTCTTTTTATTTTTGCTCTAGTTTGACATACCACAAGCTCATTGAAATTCTCATTAACCGTGCTGTTGCTTCCTCTTGTAAGATAGCAAGCTAGTAACTCTATCCCCGTGTAAACTAAACTAGCTTTGTTTTTAAGCTAGTAAGCTGGCATCTCAAGCCAGGATAATTTAATAGGATCGGAATTAAAATGAATACTCAAGAAATTAAAAATTTAAGGGCGACTTATTGCCAAGAGCTGTCAAAAATTGAAAAATCAACCAGATCCGGAGCAGGTGTTAATTAAGAGTATAAACTTAGAATGAATTGGTTTGAGGAATGTTACTTGTGCAATGATACTGTCTCAATATTCAAGCATCGTGTATACCGCTCTAGCTTGTGTCAATCCAAGATAGTAAGCCAGGATAGACGCCGCAAATACTAGCTTGAAAAACTAGCCACGTGTAGACCGGGCATGAAAGATGTTTGAGAGATTATTGGGTGACGAGGCTTGGGAATGGAGATAGGAGATTGATTCTAAAACGGACACCTTCTGCTTTACTGTTTCAATATACAAATTGAAAGATATTTGTAAATTTTTCAGTAACAGTTGAGAAATAATTAGATATTTGTTACATGACTTATTGTAATTTTGTATTCTTTTATTGTATATTTAATTTAATAGTAATTACATCTTATGTAAACGTAAAATAGTAAAGAATGTAAAAAGGTAATAGAATACATAGTAACTGATTATGGAATGTGGAATATACCAATAAATAAATAATTGAATGTTTTAATTGAATGTAAATAATTATGATTAATTTCACCTATCGCCCAATTTAATATTAGTTGTTTCTTACAATTGGCTATAGTAAAATGAAAAAAAAAATTGATTTTTTTACAAGTACCAACGCTTAATTATACCTCGACAACTTGCTAGAAAATTGGTTCAGAGCCCAAACTGCCCTTGAATGTGCGAGATGATATACAAAAAAAATGACATTTTCGGCGATTTTTGAACATATCTTGCCCAGGGCGCCAAACTTACTAAAAAACTTACAAAAAACCATTTGTAGGAAATAAAGTATAAGGATCTTTTTTGTAATAATTAAGAGATATAAGAGAATAAAATTTTTAGCATGAGTGGAATCGATAGGGACTTTCGACATTTTATTTATAACGATGTTTTATCTTTACCAATTTTTAACTCGATGCGAATTTTTCTTAGGTTTGGACTTTTTTGTCTGTTTTGGCTGGATTATTATATCCACATCCTGTCGTCAATTTACTAACCATTAACAAGGATTATTATTATTATTTATGAAAAATAATTGCATCTTATCATCTGTAAAAAAAAACTCGGATTATTTCTACGACTTATAATTTTAAGATAAAGGAAAACTAACGAAATGTGGTCAAGAATCAAGATATAAAAAAATGTCTATTTAACCGGAAAAACAACAAAAAATAAAATAATAAAAATTATAATTTCTGATAGTAATTATTCATAAAAAAAGGTAGGTCTTAAATTCAAATACTGGCAAAAAATAAGCGTCTTCCTAAAAATGAGTCTGCTGAAAATGAAATAACTGTTTGGTTATATTATCTAATTTTACTCGATAAAAAATAATATTTAAAAATTGTTTTGTGTATGATCTGTTGTAGGAAAAAAGATACGAAAATTCATATATATTTGAGAAGTGCCTTTTTATTGAAACTATATTTTTGCACGAGCAATAAAAGCTAGAACCATTTGAATAAGATGTTTTATTTTATAGTTATATTAGTTTTGCTGTAATTTCTGTTAGATAAAGTTACCATACTCCAGATTGAATAGGAAACTTTTGTAAACATATAAAATACCTACATCAATCTAGGAAATGTATTTTAACGAAAATGCAATGTGTATTTCTGCTATAAAACAAATAGAATATGGTGAACTTGAATTAAAATTTTAACCAATATTATACAAGCAGAAAATAAATGATATTCAAATCAAATCTAGTTTCACAAAAAAAGAAAAGATAAAGTTAAAAATCTGTTGCACAAGTTAAAAAAATGTAAAACTTTTTAAAAATATATAAAATGCCTACATCAATCTAGGAAATCTATTTTAACGAAATTGCAATGTGTATTTCTATAAAACAAACAAGAATATGGTGAAAGAATTATAATTTTAACCAATATTATACAAAAGCAGAAAATAAATGATATTGAAATCAAACCTAGTTTTACAAAAAAAAAAGAAAAGATAAAGCTACTTTGTTGCATAAATTAAAAAAATAAAAATAATTAGAAGAAATAGGTCCATACTTCAGTAATACTTGTTTACTTAAAAATAACAAGTTGATAAAATAATATTTAAACAATTTGAAACAACCAAAATCATCACTTAAAAAAAAAATCTTCTCATCAAATTATGACAACGAAACCAATCTAGTTTTCACATATACAAACATAGAAACACTTTATTGAACCTAAAAAATATATACATGATTCAAAATGCACAATACTACAATTCATCTTGAACCTTCGAAACCACAGAATCGGATATATTTCTAATCACATCTTTCAGATATGTGAAATATAAATCCGCGTCAACACTAACACTTTTATTACTAGCATCGCTTTCCTTTAATTCAACTTGAGAAAGATTATCGTAACGCCGTAAATATTTTTTAAACAATATTCTGAAATCTTGTGAACTATAATGAGAATCACAAACGCGGCTTGATTCTTTGATCAATAAAAACAAATCCTCGATGTAACTATGATCATCCGAAGATAGTTTTTTGATTAAAGCTTTTTGTATTTCAATACACCATCCGTCATTTTCAAATCTAGTCTTTAAGAACTTAAAGACATTTTCAGAATGAACATTCCTTATTTGATTTTCACCAAAATACGCATTGTTGTCAACAAAAAGATCCAACAAAAAAATAAATATTTTGCGAGTCAGTTTTTCATCTTCATATAAGTTTATGAAATCTTTAATTTTATCAAACCCTCCTGATTGTAAGAATTCCCACTGTGCTGTTGGAAACCGCCTCATTAAACTTATCAACGCTGAAAATGAAGTAGTTTTCAAATTCATAGAATCAGATTCCAACAGTTTCAATAAAATCGGAATTATTTTTGCCTCATATGCTTGGATTTGAACTTTAGGATTATGCTGAACAGATGCGATAAACAACCTCAGTGCTTCAACTTGTAAAATTTCTTCAGGTAATAACAATGCAGGAAATATGATATTTTTCAAACCATCCATTTTCATAAATTCTTGAGCATTGTCTAATTGATGAGTCAAATATTCTAAATCTATTAAAATGGCTGTAAATTCTTCAGTATTGTTGATCCCTTTTTGTTCATTTAATGTTCTGAACCGTTTAAAAAGATCGGCCATTATTTCAAAGTCGGATTTCACCGTTAAATTCAACATTCCGAATTCTCGTTTTAATTCTTCGTAACTACGAAACTTTGCCTTCACCTCTTCATGTTTTGTATTTTCTGGAGCTTTGTTTAATCCCTCTTCTATTAGTTTTTTTATTTGTTCATTGTTATCTTCTTGTACTTCAACAATTGCATTTTCCGATTGTGGTTTTTCATCATCTAAGAACTTTGCTTCTGTTATTTTTGTTTGAAAATTGTGCCTAATGTGAAGACCAGCAGGTAAATGTTGACCTGAAAATAAAAGATGACAAATTAATATTAAAAATAAATATAGTACAAACCCAAGATTTATTTTAGTATTTTGCTTTCTAAATTATAAAAAATTATTTATTCAAAATTCAAATGCAATAAGTACTAACTTTAGAAGGTAAATTCGTTGACGAAAAACTTCACTGATACATAATCCTAGGTCCTAGATCCACAACACACTAATCAAAAATTTCTTTATAAAATAATTTTATTCTTAAAACTCAACAATTATTTTTGATTATTCATAGCTTGATCATAACGAATTAATTTGAATATTGATTATTGAACTGTTGGTTTAATAATTAACTTAAAAATCATTTTAAAACCACATAGAGCGATATTTATTTAATTTTAATATTACATAACCTCACTTTAGAATAATTTATTGCAATTTGTCATAAGTTTATTAATTAATATTAACAATTAATTTTAAAAATGCATACCTTTTTCTACGACTTTCCATTCTTTGGTAGGTTCGAATTTACTTCTGCTATTGGATTCTCTACTACAATAACCAATGCAACCAATGGATATAAATATCGTAAATAAAATTAATTTAAAAATCATTTTAATAGTTTCACTTTGCAATCAAATTATATTTGACAACAAGAATAATTACATTATAATTATGTATTCAAAAAAACGTACATGCCGCAAACACATTAACGAATTTTACTACTAATGAAATCAGAAATCAGAAAAATACATGCAACAAATAAATACAATTTCAATTTTGTATGCAATAGCCAATCAGAGTACAGCAACGTCAGAAAAAAAATAAGGAACACGTGAACCAATAGGAAACCAACAAATTTTTTATTCAAGAACTGTCATTTTTAAATATTAACATTTTTCATTTGCAACAATTATTACAAAATGCCTTGTTGCTGTAAAGAATTATGTAAAAAAATCGTGTGCAAAAAAAAGAAAAAGCTAAAAGATCAACCTGAAATTACAGAGTACATATATGCACGTATTAGTTATTTAAAAATTTGAATGCATTTTGATATTCTTTTAAATTTATTAGAATTAATAATTTATTCACAGTAATATTTTAACGATAATTTAAACTAAAATAAATATTCAATGCTGTGGATGTCAGGGTTTTTATCTAAAATATTTATTTACCTGTTGCTTATATAGACTCACCTGTATTACAACAATGCTTTGTATACTGCATACCTTTCTAATGTATTCCCAAAAATAATTTCGTATGACGTTTACTTATGTCATAATTACCGTTATGAATAAATATGTTATTCTAAAAAATGGTATTATTATAAATAAATATTTATATACATAGTTATATTTAAAATAAGGTATGGGAGTAAACAGAATACATCTTTAAATTTATATATTTAATAATTTCTTTGATGACCATCACTAAAGAATCTGTCTTAAAATAATTATGAATAAAATAACTTAAAAACTAAAATTTAGTTAAAATCTTATAAGACTGAATTACATTCACTTTATATTTTAATGTGACACATTTTAGAAAGATGACTTCCAAACGGAATAGTGGGTACCAAGATCTAAATGGAACCAACAGAAGTGAACCATCTGAACATTCAGGACCTACAGTTCAAGAAATTGAAATGACTACAGTATCAGTAGTACCTGATGGTAAATTTAATAAATTTAAAAAAAGGAAAATATAATTACATTATTTTTTCATTTATTTTTTAGATACATTTACAGTAACACAAGCAGTAAATGCACTAGGTTTCGGTTGGTTCCAAGTTAAATTATCGCTGTGGACAGGGTTATGCTGGATGGCAGATAGCATGGAGATGACGATTCTTTCGATATTATCACCTGCGTTACATTGTCAATGGAATATAACTAGATACCAACAAGCGTTAACTACTACAATAGTTTTCTTAGGGATGATGCTCAGTTCAACGTTTTGGGGAAATTTGAGTGATAAATATGGGCGTAAACAAGTAATTATTATCTTATTAGTTTCAGTAAAATAATCAGTTTTAAAATGAACTTCTTACAGGCACTGGGGCTGTGTTCTCTATTACTGTTTTACTATGGACTTTTGAGTTCTTTCGCACCAAACTTTACTTGGATACTGATTTTACGTGGTTTGGTTGGATTCGCAATCGGCTGTGTTCCACAATCGTATGTATTATATAAAATTTTACCTGTTTTAAATGTGTTACAAGTTTTTTTATGCTTTATTTTTGCACTTGTTTGCTATGATTTTGTGTTTGTTTTTCTTTTGTAGTGTTACGCTATATGCCGAATTTTTGCCTAGAAAACAGCGTGCAAAGTGTGTTGTATTATTAGATGTAAGTGTTTGTAAATTTTATACTATATAATGGGGTACTATTGCATCTATAAAGTTTTTCCGTTTGCTACATATAATTCTGAATAATTTCTTACGTTTTGCAGTGTTTCTGGGCATTAGGAGCATGCCTCGAGGTTTGTTTAGCTTTGATAGTGATGCCAACTTTAGGTTGGCAATGGTTACTAGCATTGTCTACGACACCGTTACTATTATTTGCTCTAGTATGTCCGGTTAGTAATTAATCAAATATCTTTTTACTTTGTTACATTACTATTATTATTTTATTATTTCCAGTGGTTACCTGAATCAGTTCGTTTCCATGTAGCAAGTGGTCAAACAGATAAGGCGCTAGCAACTTTAGAAAAAGTGAGTAATATTTTATACTTCAAAATTTTTTAATTAACGTTCTTAATTATTTTAGGTTGCTAAAGATAATAAGAAACCAATGTTACTCGGTCGATTGGTTGTCGAGCAATCATTTACAACATCAATTAATGATCGGGGACGTTTTCAAGACCTTCTAAGGCCTGTGTTGAGAAAGACATCATTGCTACTGTGGTTCATATGGTAAGCGATAAAAACATTGCAAGCTGATGAAAATTTACTCAATTATTTTATTTTAGGATGTCGTGTGCATTTTGTTATTACGGTCTAGTATTAATGACAACAGAACTTTTTGAAGCGTCAACCACTTCTTCATCTTGTGCCACAACCGATGCTGTATCTAGAGCCTTAATGGAATCATGTTCTGCTAACTGTCACCCGTTGCAAACTACTGACTACATGGATCTCTTGTGGACGACGTTAGCTGAATTCCCAGGAATATTCGCGACAATTTTTGTAATTGAGCGGTTCGGAAGAAAGTACACAATGTCGGTTCAGTTCGTTATTTTCGCGATATGTATATGTTTTCTCATGATTTGTACAGAAAAGTAAGTGGCCATTATTTATAACGATTTACTGGAATATTTTTACTTAAAATTGCATTTTTCAGGAGAGCTGTATTGACAATAATGCTATTTATTGCTCGTGCTATAATAGCAGGAGTATTTCAAGCTGCGTACGTTTACACGCCTGAAGTTTACCCGACATCTTTACGAGCTGTAGGCGTCGGGTCTTGCAGCGCCATGGCTAGATTTGGTGCTATGGTTACTCCATACGTTGCACAGGTTGGTGTTAAATTATTTCACTTTTACAGTACTCAACTAATTCGTAATGTAATTCTTTACAGGTTCTTTTGAAATCATCAATAGTAACCGCAATATCTGTCTATGCTTGCGCTGCTTTATTAGCGGCAGTTGCATGCCTTGCATTACCTATAGAAACAACTGGAAAGGACATGGGCGAAACTGTTCACAAAACTCAAAAAGAAATTAACGATCGGACTTGATTAAAAACTTACTCAGTATTTCTTGCAAAACTAAATTAATGCTTTATTGGCAGCAGTCGCATGCCTTGCATTACCTATAGAGACAACGGGAAAGGTCATAGGCGAGACTGTTTACAAAACTCAGTATTTCTTGCAAAACTAAATTAATTGTATGTACTTACCTGTATTTATTTGTGTTATTTATATTATTTATTTTAAAAGACTTTATAATATGAACAAATTAATATATATATTTTTTTTACTGTTCAGTGCTATTTTTAAAAAAAAGCACTAACTTTTTTATTTTTATGCTTTTGCGTTTTATAACCAAAGAAATGTTTATTTGCGTAATTTTTTATATGCCTGCTTAATATTAATTGTGTTATAATATATTTTGTACAGTTTTTTATATTGTTTATATACAGAAATATTATAATAAATAAATAAATAATTTATTATATTACTTTCATTTAAAAAACCTATAATAATCGCTAAATATGAAAAACATGCATAATATTAGAAAAATGAAACAAATAGTTTATGTACATTAAAAAATAAAATAACATAAATAATTAATATAAAAAATATATTCATTAAATATAATAATAATCATCCTATTACATTGTTTATTTTTTATAAGAATTAAAATATTTACAATATATGATAATAAAACGTTCAAATAGCTTTAATATATATAATATATGCAAAATAACATTAAAATTGATAAATAATAAATTAAAATACAGTGGGGTATATTTCTTATTAATTAAGCCCTGGATTATAGTCTTAATAATTAATACAGTGGTGTCCACATACAGGGGGAAAAAAGTCAATTTAATTTTAATATTTTATTCCAAAAGGTCTCATTTTATCATATATATTTATAATTTTCTCCATAATCAAAACATTATTTCAACACCACTGTTTTAATAAAACATATACAAAATTAGTTCTAAAAAAAATAATTTAAAAATGTTAGAACTTGATTTATAAAAAATTAATCCACCAAATGGAAGAAAAGTCTTCTTAATTAAGTTAGATTTTTCTTGTCTTTAAAATGATATTGCCACTATTCTGAAGTTTCTGAGTACAGTCGTTGAAAATGGAGACGTTTTTTTTTTAGATTATAAAAATAACGAAGTATTACTGTATAATATACATAATCCTTATTTCTATATACTAATTTTGTATAAGTTAATAGTTTTTTAATACATTAAATAATAACAATATAATATTATACATATCACACTGACTTAAAAATCAACTGTCGATATTCTCAGTTACTTTTAAATTATTCCCAATCAATTATATAAAAGTAGTAAACAATTACAAAAAACACAATTTTGGGAATGTTATTATTACATTACGTTACAAAAAAATTAACCTGTACTATATTTTCTTCGTAGAAAAAATTTATTGCAATTGTATTATTTAAAAAATATATCAATATTCAAGAGAAATGAAAATATATTATTTTATTACCAGATTTATAGTTAAAAGGAACTTACGAGCTTTTTTATACGTCCATCTTCCACACACGCTTCATGTTATAAATGATTTATGCTCAAATTGTACAAAGTAAAAGAATAAATTTTACTTGGACATTTAAATATTTTTAACTAAAAAACTGCTTGAAATATAAACTATGTATATGCTGATTTGTTTTATATACAAAATCTGATTTTGATTATTTCCATTACGAATTTGTTAGTAAATAGATATAAATTCATATATTTTTCACCTACATAATCTGTACAAATATAATATAATTCTTTCATAAACATATATTTCCAAAAACTGCACCATAATTAATAGCATTTTGAAAAACAATACTTATTTGAATTTTCGTTTCTCTTTTTGTTGATATTTCAAATGTTGTATCTCATCACACTGCGCCGTTAGCTTCTCATTCATGTTTGCCAAATGATCAGACATTGTACTTAATTGTATTTCATAATTATGACTAGTTGTACTCAATTCTTCCTGTAAACTTTGCAGCGATTCTTCAGTCACTTGTAACTTAGCTTCAACTTCCAATTTATATTTTATCATATCTTCTAAACGCGCTTGAAAAGAAGAACACTAAAAAAAAAAAAAACACAATTTTTAATTGTCTTAAATCAAGATTGATGTTAATACATACCTCAACAGAAATGCTATCAGCCCTTGACTCCTCCAACTCCCTTTCTGCAATTAGCTCATCTATCCTCTGCATGAAATAATCGGACAACTTCGTATCACCCTCCTCGTTCATGCTCTTTATAGATTCAGCCGTCGTTTCAATCAGCTTTGATATCTGTGACGACGCTCCTGGAGAGTCGCACGCTACGTCGGCACTGAAGGTATCTACCTTATCACCATTGTATATCATCATCACACTCTGCGCTTTCCAGTGTTCGAGTTCTTGCTTCAGTTTGATTATTTGTTGTTTTGCTTGGACCAATTGTTCGCTAAGTTGACTGTCACCAGCACTGCTGACTGCGTCCTCACTACCTAACTGTAGTATCATGTAAAATATATATAAATTAATAGACTGTACACAAATAATTTAGTTAGCTTATATTTCTCACCAAGCTGCTTATTTCTGATCTAACATCCCCATTTTGTAAAGACGGTTCTGGCGTAGGATTATTTGATAATGCAGTTATTTTTGAACTAAGTTCTACGATTTTATTTTTTAATGAAGCTATTTCAGATTTGTATTTGTATTCGATTTCAGTTTCTTTTATTTTTTGGTCTGATAATTGGGTCTCAAAGGACGATAATCTGGTTTGAAGTATATTAATTTCTAAATCTTTATCAGATATCTGAAATATAAATAATAAAATATTGTTATTTCTATATTAACATTAGAATATTTCAGGAAAAACATGTATAGCTACTTACAGAACTTAATAAATACGTATTTTCAATAATTTTATTCTGTAATTCTTCATCTAACAATGAATCTTTGTATGAATTCTCTTTAGGTATCAACTTCCCCTTATTTTTCTGTTTACTAGCTACATTCAAATCTTCCTGTAAAACACTTATTCTCTTTGTCAGTTGCTGATTACGGAACGTTAAACTTTCTATTTCCAAGTCTGTTTTACGTAATCTCTGTTCAAACTCTTTACAAAGAGCGGAGTGCTCATTAGCTCTTGCCTGTTCATCGAAGTAACATTTTTTTAAAACTTGTGCTTGAGAGCGAAGCTAAAATTATAAAGATCAATATATATTTCAAATACACAAAGACATTATCCTTTTTTCTAAAAAGAAGTGCCAATGTCAATGACATGTACAGTGAAACATCTTTAATGTGAATTATCATAATGATATTTTAAGTTATAATAATATATATACAATTCAAAAAAGTAACGTTATGAACAAATAGCACCATAAAGAATAATTAACAGATTATAACTGTAATTAAAGTAATTTGATACACTTTGTCTTAATTTCTCCATTAAATTTAAGTTCTTTTTTACGACGTATACAAATAAATACATTTAATACATATAAATCTATTTGGTTATATAATTTAGAAATTAAAAAAGACTTACTTTTGAATATTCAGCGGCTAGTTTTTGGTATTTTGTATTAATATCAGTTGAAGAGCTATTGCTCATTTTGACAGATAAAATTTCAGTTTCCATAAAGGATATACAAACGTACAAAGATGAAGAATATATATCTAAAAAAAAATCTAATAATAATGTGAAATTAGGTCCTAAAGGTCGAATTATGAATTAACCCGCGAAAAAATACATTTACGTACTTATAATTATTATTATTTTAAATTCTAATACCTAACTTTTTATATTTTTAAAATAAAACAACCATTACAATAAACATTTAACATGTTTTATTATTTCAATGTTTACAATTATAAAACAAAAACATTAATAAATTTTAATTAATAATACATTTTGGTAAGACTTTTTGACTCGTTTACAAACAGATTAACAATTAAAAACTTATTTTAAGTTTACATATTTCAAACATGAACCTTACAACATATATTGTCTTAACTCTTATAAATTAATTAACATACATACTAATTACAATCTACATAACTATATTTCATAAATAATATTATTATAACCAATACTCAAATGAACTATCAATAAAGATTGCTAAAAATATCTACTGGAGCATATTTTATTAAAAGATTTAACACCTTTAACAGCAGTGTATGTTTTAACAATTTTTTTAATAATTATAATAATATTGAGTAATCTAGCATTATAAAAACAAACAAAAAACATATTTTAAGACACATTGCATCACATTTGATTTGAAATAATTTTTAAATATATATATTCATAGTACATACATATTTTTTTAACAGTGTCTATTTTACAAATATATGACAGATCACGTCAATGCATACATTTAAAAAAAAATCATCAAATTAACTAACGAAAACACATAAAACATGTTAATACTTATATAAGAAATAGCAAAGCTTGAGAAAAAAATTATTATATGTAATAATTAATGATAAATAATTATCGACAGAAGCATTAAATATGTACTTTAAATTAAATCAATAATAAATGTACTTGATCAGGAAAAAAATATTTTCAGACATTTAACAGAACATGGAAAACATTCCATAGGTAACGGAGTTCTATCTGTACTTATGAAACATCTAGTTTGGCTGGCATTATACTCTATTATAACCCGAAGTATCTTTTCATTAAACAAATTGCCGCATTTACAATACAATGATTCGTTAATAAAATCTATTATTGTTGCTGGTATGATCTTTGCATCGTAATGTATATTTTTCTTGAGAATTAAAGTTGCTGACAGTTCCAGCAAAGTTTGAGGTTTAATAACCCTTTCATAAATTGTACCACTCATTTTATTTTGTATGAAGTTATTAGCAGATACATCAAATTCATTTAAATTTAATAAAGACACCGTCCAAGGGACACATGTTAGTTTATTCTTTGATATATTTAAGTGCCTCAGACCTTTTAGTTTCCCTAAAGATTGTGGTAACATTGATAAATTGTTATCATTTACTTTTAATGTATACAAGTGTTTTAAACAACTGATATTTGGTGTTAAATAATAGAGCTCATTGTGCGAAACATCTAACATTTTTAGTGTTTGAAGTAATTTTCCTGACAGCCATGGCCAGTTTTTAATTTTTGACTGGCCAAGTAAATTGTATGATACAGTTAACTCACATAATGGTAAATTTTGAAGCTCTCGGGGTAAATCTATTATACAGTTATGGCTTAAATCTAACACTTTCAAGTGCTGTAAATATAATATCTGTCTATCTAAATTTATTAAAGATATATCATTGATGCACAATATTTCCAGTGTTCTTGGATATCCATGTTTTGGTATTTCAGAACGGTGCTGTATATTTGATTTTGTAACTACTTTATTTGTAGATTTAGTTGCTGTTATATTTGACAATCCTAATGATTTTAATGGAACTTTTCCCTCCAGAGCTGATTTGAATATTTTCAAAAATGATTTAAGTTGAACTGATTCTGCTTGTATTAGGAAGTCATGGTCTGGAACTTTGAATCTAATTGTTGTTTTACCTTCGTTCACAAATCTTGTCAACACATCAACAATATTATTTTTAATTTTGTATTTAGTTCCTACCTTGTTAGCATTGGTAAATAAAACAAATATAGGTTCTTCGGATTTCGGAAGTTTAATTAAAGATAAAGTTGATTTCACAGGTTTCTTTTTACTGTGGACGTTCGACCTTGTCGCTACTTCAATTGTACAGTTTAGTTTCATTTTTTATTCGTACACAATTTTCTTTCCGGTTGATTTTTATTCAGATTTTTTCCACACTTTCATTTGTATTTTATATTCTGACGTTTATACTTCAGTTCATCTTTCCGCCGCTTGTAAATAGACGTCTCTGCGCGGCGCGTCGAAAAGGATTGTGGGTTTGTAATTAGTGCAGTAAATTTCTTTAGAAGGCAACCTTCATGGCTGTCAACTGTATTTTATTTTATATTAAAAAATATTCCCGTATGTAGTTTTGTTAATAAATTGGTGCTATTTTATTTACTGGTAAATCTGTGATTCGATTCCACATACACAAATGTTTACGGGAACAGTTCGCGTGAAAATATGCGAGGCTTGTGGATTACGGCCAACAGACTTTCAGAAAAGACATAATATGACGTTTGGAAAACCAGACGACCAGCCAATTGACCCGTACGTGTCGATTGACGTTGACGAGAACCACCTGGACCGGTCGACGACGAAGCCCAAGACATTCGATCCAGTGTGGAACGAATATTTCGTTCACGAGGTACACCGCGCCGTCACTCTGGGGCTTACCGTGTTCCACGACGCTGCAATCCCGCCCGACGACTTCGTCGCCAATTGCAGCATCCCCTTCGAGGATTTACTCAACCGCGACAACGAGGCCGCAGATTTCTGGGTAAACACCTATTGCATTATCTACATCTTACTTGTACACCTATACATGTATGTGTGTGCATGTATTGTGCGTCTGTCTGTCTGTATATCGTGTCTGTGTCTGTGATTGTGTCACACTTTTATATATATTTCAAGTTAAAACGTTATTGTATGTAAAAATACATTAACCCAACAAATAAACGCGTTACTTTTATTTACATTATTAAAAAAAAATATTAAATGGAAAATCGAAATTTTTAAACATCAAAATTCTACAGCTAAGTAATTTTTAAAACAATGCAAATATCTTATTAGAGATCAAAATTGAACCCAAGACTTTTAATTGAAAACACTAATTAAATACCCATATACTTACTTATAGGTAATCAAGAATACATCCATATGCGCCAAATATAAATTTTATTTATCTCATTTTTATTCACCCTTCTCCCTCAATTATTTTACTTTTTTACTTCCATGTTCTGAAAGAAATGGAAGTATTGTAATACCATCGAAAAATCGTGTCCGAGAAAATGACAAATTCTGATTGTACTAACTTCAAAACTTAAAGAAAAGTTAATTTCCGCATGGCGGCTGTGCGTGTGTCTGTGTGTCTGTGCGGATGTAGAATTTTCTTTCGTTCACGATAACTACTGTAAAAATGCACCGATCTGAATTATTTTTGGGGAAAATGTTTGTGTCAGTGAGTACTCCAGACCTATTGATTTTGGTGCTAATCGGATTAGGGGTTTTGGAAATATTCGCAATTTTGTAGCTTTTTTCGTCTAAAAAGTGAATATTGCGAGTATTATCTCACTAATTTTGATAAGATTTGGTACATTTGCAGTTCAATTGAATCTAAGGGACATTTATTATTTGTACGTGCCTAAACAGCCATTAAAGGGGTGAAAAACACACTTAAAATTTGAATTTTAAATACTAATATGTCATTAATTCATGTTTCCTTGGAAACAAATGCAACTAAATTCAAATTATCAAATTAGTTTTTCTACGAATGTGTTTTATGTTTTTGACATTAGAAAACTAATATTTATATACAAATGGCAAAAAGAACTGTAACCGTTGTAAGTTTTTACGTTTCTTTAATGTATTACGATATGTATATTCATAGTAGTTGGTTATATAAATAAAATATTTAAAAAAATGTATATTTAAAAATTATTTAAAAAGATAGAAAGAACATGGAAGTCATGTATGGTTCTCCATACCGATATTTATATTTGTAATGATTTTGAAAAACATTAATGTAAACTTTTTTAGGGCTTATTTTTTCAATTTGTCTAAATACGTACCTGATATGAAATATTTAGCTGTTGTTATAAAAAATTGTGATATAAATATAATTTTAGTATAATCACTACATTGATTAGATAATACTTCCGAGAAAACACAAATTATTTATGTTTTGATATAAATAATCTGGGGAAACAATTAGCAGTGGTGATAAAATAATATAAATATGGAATTTCCTTTTCCTGAATTAAAAACATTTGAAAATTTTACGGAAATCACGCAGAAAAAAACGATTATGTCAACTGCATTTTAGGGGGGCTGGGGGCGATATGGATATCTTATACATCTTGGAGAAAAATGGCGCTAAAAATCTTGGAAACTGTTTTAGATCGAAAAAAAATCGTAAAACCATAGATTCGTATTTTTTAATTTTGTTCCTGATATATTTTTGGGTACACTATTAAAATTTGAATTTTAAAAAACATAAACTTTGAACCGTTATTTATTTTTTGTTTAAATTTTTGGAATACAAAAAAAAGTTACTTTTTCTTTCTTTGGAATTTTCTATGTAATATATAAATCTGTACCAGGGGCGTAGCTACCGATATAGCAGGTGTATCAAATGATCCCGAGCTAGAGGGGCGTCATTATACATATACAAAAAATCGTAAAACAAATTAAAAATTTTGTATTTATCACTAGAAATTTTATTGGTGTATTATACACTGTTTTTTTCAACTTTATTTTTAAATTCGCATTGTTGCAGGTCATTTTAAAAATATATTTGCAATAATCACTTTTTGAATTCTGCTGTTTATTAAAATAACAAAATTTTGAAAAATTGTTAATGGGAGATCTAAATATTTTTACATCAAGTTTAAAAACATATTTCAATGTTATTAAAAATTCGTGACATCAAAATGGGCAGTACTTCCCTTACTTTATGGACAAATTAATACAAATCTGTGTTTTCAGTTAATAATTAATTTAAAATTATTATTACAATATTCATCTTTATGCGCAACTCAAACATTTTAACCAAAAATCAAAAATAGCATTTAATATTATTTGACACGCTCAATTATATAATTATAATACCTCTACGTCTTATTTTCTTGTATTTTAGTCGATATTTGTATGACGAGTTGAAGTTCACTGCAAGAAATTTCACTAAAAAATGTTGAATTTTTGATTTCGTTAAAAGTATGTTTATTGTATAGAAAATGACGTGAAAAGTTGTTTGTTTCAAACCGCAGGTCTGTATCTCAAACCGTTCTCGAGATATAGCCTCTCAAAGTTTCAGTTTTTTCAAAATTTTTAAGAAAAATGGCCCTAACTTTTGAACGCGTGGTCGGAATTGATTTTAGTTGACGGATTTGGAATCGGCGTGTCAAAATCTATATAATGACATGTATAATACCTTAAAACTAGAAAAAAAAAATTTCGCGAAAAATCGAAAAAATTCAAAGGGGTATACCTTAAAAAAATGTCGATTTTTGACAAAAATTTTTTTGTCGAATTTTAAAGTATTATACATGTCATTATATAGATTTTGACACGCTGATTTCAAATCCGTCAACTAAAATCAATTCCGACTACCCGTTCAAAAGTTATGGCCTTTTTTCTCCAAAAATTTGAAAAAATTAAAACTTTGAGAGGCTATATCTCGAGAACGGTTTGAGATACAGATTTGCGGTTTGAAACAAACAACTTTTCACGTCATTTTCTATACAATAAACATACTTTTAACGAAATCAAAAATTCGAAATTTTTTAGTGAAATTTCCTACAGTGAACTTCAACTCGTCATACAAATATCGACTAAAATACAAGAAAATAAGACCTAAAATCATTTAGTTACTATATAAATATATAAGGATTTTTTTTAAGTAAAAGCTTGAATTTAAGATGTTTCATAACTAGTTTTTTTTGTTAATAGGAGGGGGGATTGACAAAATATACTTCCCTTATTAAAAATTTCACGCCTCGCCACTGGGGGAGCCTTGTGATTTTTTTTATAGCTGAAAAGGGGGTTGTGGGTTAAATAAGTTTGGGAACTTATGACTTAAGATATTACTTATTTATTTGTGTCTAATATCCGTATCGAATAACATTCTCATGGAAGATTTTTTCTCGTGACCTTGTCACATAAACGCAGATGAGGCGCGAATCGGAGGAAAAATTAGTGCATATGTGTGACATGTGGCCGTCCGTGCATTTCCTGCGGTTTTTTATAAACAGGGCCGTATGTAATATGTGTTATAAATGACGTCAAGATATTTTTTTTAATTCTGAAGACAGGAGCGTAGCTACATTAATTGCAGACGATACATATATTATGAGTATATGCCTGTACCTCGTACTATTTCAGAAACAATTAAACACTTATGGAATCAACACTGTGTCTGTCTGTCTGTCTGTTAAAGCTTTCTAGCTATTGAACTAGTTATGAGATTTGGGATTTTTTTTTAATTCTGAAGGCAGGAGCGTAGCTACATGAATTGCAGGAGATATATGTATGACTGTACCCCGTAATGTTTTAGAAACAATTCTGTCTGTTAAAGCTTCTACAGAACCGTTTGACCGATAATGAGATTTGCCATAATTATAGTAAATAGTGGACCAACAATAGACCTGAGTTATAATAATAATTTTTTTAGTTCGTAGCGCTTTTTAAGGGTTGGGGGGGGGGGAAGGGTTGCTAAAAAATATTTATTCAATCCTGGCGAGTGGGATATCAAATGAAAGCTGACGATTTAAGGAATTTAAATATGTAAAAATTGTGTTATTATTCGTAAAAATATTATATATCTTGAAAATCTGTTTTATTTTAATGCCTACTAGGGTTACATTCTAGCTATAATCAAGATATTGGAAGAAATATTGTAATAGATCTGAAAAAGTATTTTGCTTCCTCGCAATATCGAAGATACGAGAAGCTATGTGATCGTTTCAGATTGAGACAAAAAAAAAGTTCTCCAATTTCAAAATTTTTAATTTATTTATCCGTTTCACGTCAAGACAAACACTTTTCGTTCCGTGTCTGTCTGTCTGTCCGTGTGTCCGTCCGTCCGTCCGTCCGTCCGTCTGTCCCCTGAATCCTTGTCACACGCATAACTCATGAACCACTGAACCGATATTATTGAAACTTGGTCGGATGGTTGGGTTTGGTTTGAGGACGGTCCCATTTCAAAATCATCAAAATCGTGTGTAAGGGGGAGGGGTGACACCCCAAAATATTTATTTTTTCAAGATATCTCAAGAACGACACATGTTACGAGAAAATTTTATAGAATATTTTTTGTAGAGAATTAAATTTCCTATAATATGGGTCTACTACGTTTGTTGTAAAATATTCCCTTACAAAGATTTATCTAAATTAATTTTAAAAAGTCGTGTTTTGTTTTTCTAAATTGATATTTGATTGGATATATTAAATGTCACTTTGACGTTTTAAATGTCATTTTGACATTTGCATAAATTTAGATTTAGATTGAAATTGTCAAAAAATTAAAAATATATGAAAAAATATTCAGGTGCGTTTTAAGAAAAAATTCGAACTAAGATTTTTTAGTAAAATTTGTATAAAAATTAAATGGTTAACCAATGCCAGGCAATTTATCTGAACACTATCGGTTTTAGTGAATTTAGCACGAGGAAGCACTGTGCATTTACTTGGCAGATGTTTTTTTAGGAGCGTAGCTACATGAATTGCAGGAGATATATGTATGACTGTACCCCGTAATGTTTCAGAAACAATTCTGTCTGTTAAAGCTTCTACAGAACCGTTTGACCGATAATGAGATTTGCCATAATTATAGTAAATAGTGGACCAACAATAGACCTGAGTTATAATAATAATTTTTTAAGTTCGTAGCGCTTTTTAAGGGTTGGGGGGGGGGGGGTGAAGGGTTGCTAAAAAATGTTTATTCAATCCTGGCGAGTGGGATATCAAATGAAAGCTGACGATTTAAGGAATTTAAATATGTAAAAATTGTGTTATTATTCGTAAAAATATTATATATCTTGAAAATCTGTTTTATTTTAATGCCTACTAGGGTTACATTCTAGCTATAATCAAGAAATTGGAAGAAATATTGTAATAGATCTGATCAAAAAGTATTTTTTTTTAAATATTACAACAATCAAAAAATCAAAAAAATGATTGTTTAGCTTTGTTTATTTAAAACTGTATATTATACTATTTATCATAAATATTAAAAATAAATTGTTTTTGTGAGTAAATAATAGTTTAAAACACAAAATATCTAATTATTTTAATTTTAGTTAAACGACTTTTCGACCATCTTTATATATATCAACTGTTCAATATATCTGTTAGATAGATAGATAGAAATTATTATATAAGATATTATATTATTATTATTATTATATAGATAGAAATTATTTTTATTTTAATTTTATTTGAACGACTTTTCGACCATCTTTATATATAGCAACTGTTCAATATATCTGTTAGATAGATAGATTTTTCATAAAATAATTTCCGATACGGAACCCCAATACGCGAGGCTCGACTCGCATTTGACAAATTAAAAAAAATGAAATTAACTATTAATTTTTTTGCAGGTTGACTTGGAGCCGCAGGGCAAACTTCACATAAAGGTCGATTTGAAATGGAATTCACAAGGTACGTTTTATAAAACAAAAAATGCCATTGTGGTGGAACGTAAAACCACGATCGTGTGTTATATGTATAGCTGTGGAGCCTCAAGCGTCGAAACCGCGGGAGTTCAAGGAGCGGCAGGGCTTCAACCGTCGTCGCGGCGCCATGCGACGGAGAGTCCACCAGGTCAACGGGCATAAGTTCATGGCGACGTTTTTGCGGCAGCCAACGTTTTGTTCCCACTGCCGTGAATTCATATGGTATGTGTTTAACTTAATTGTTGTAATAATTTAAACGTTTTTATTCATTGTTGAATTATTGGTGGTTAACAAACAAAGTTAGGTTACAATATTATTATTGCACATCAGTGGCGAAGCAGGGGAAGTAGTGCTTCCCTTTCTTTATGGGTAAATTAATACAAATCTGTGTTTACAGTTAATAAATAATTTTTAAAAAGTCAAAAATAACATTTAGTATTAATTTACACGTTCAATTATAAAACTATAATACATCTACGTCTTATTTTCTTGTATTTTAGTCGATATTTGTATGACGAGTTGTAGGAAATTTCACTAAAAAATTTTGAATTTTTGATTTCGTTAAAAGTATGTTTATTGTATAGAAAATGACGTGAAAAGTTGTTTGTTTCAAACCGCAGGTCTGTATCTCAAAGCGTTCTCGAGATATAGCCTCTCAAAGTTTTAGTTTTTTCAAATTTTTGGAGAAAAAAGGCCATAACTTTTGAACGCGTGGTCGGAATTGATTTTAGTTGACGGATTTGGAATCAGCGTGTCAAAATCTATATAATGACGTGTATAATACCTTAAAACTAGAAAAAAAAAATTTCGTGAAAAATCGAAAAAATTCAAAGGGGTATACCTTAAAAAAATGTCGATTTTTGACCAAAATTTTTTTGTCGGATTTTAAAGTATTATACATGTCATTATATAGATTTTGACACGCTGATTTCAAATCCGTCAACTAAAATCAATTCCGACCACCCGTTCAAAAGTTATGGCCTTTTTTCTCCAAAAATTTGAAAAAACTAAAACTTTGAGAGGCTATATCTCGAGAACGGTTTGAGATACAGACCTGCGGTTTGAAACAAACAACTTTTCACCTCATTTTCTATACAATAAACATACTTTTAACGTAATCAGAAATTCAAAAATTTTTAGTGAAATTTCCTGCAGTGAACATCAACTCGTCATAAAAATATCGACTAAAATACAAGAAAATAAGACGTAGAATCATTTAGTTATTATATAAATATATAAGAATTTATTTAAAAAAGTAAAAGCTTGGACTAAAGCTGTTTTATAACGTTTTTTTTTTGTTAATAGGAGGGGGAGGATTATGCTTCCCTTTTAAAAATTTCACACCCATCTCCCTTCTCTCTAATTTCTAAACTATCAATTCAAAAAATCTGAAAATAATCCAGAATGTAGCTTTTTATTAATACTTTCAATGAAAATTATAACAAACACTGTAGCGAAAATAGTTTATGAAAAATTTTGAAATAAATCGTAGTGAGAATGACTACAGAACCCTATCATGTACCCAACATGCATTAAAAAAATAAAATTCATAAATATTTCAAAATGGTTTGAGGCGGTATAGCAATTTTTAATTCTTAACCCCTCAATTAGAAAAATAGTTTATGTAAATCTATTTTTATAAACAAATATATTTATGTATTTATTTAAATTAATAAAATCGCTCATTATTTAATGAAAGTCATTCATAAAATAATATTATATTTAATTAGTTAGTAGGTATATGTAAAGGTATTTTTTTCTACTTTTTAGTTTATCTTTTTGTAGTTCTATACGAGTGTATATTTTTTAATTTGAAGTAATATAAGTAAAGTAAAAATATATACATAATAGATTAGTTATATTGCTTTTGGTATTTAATTTTTTTTTGTTTTGGGGATAACCATATTTTTTTGTTTTTATGTTTAATACAATTGATTCATTTGTGCCTGGATATTTAGTGTCCGACCGAGCATTCGCTTTCAGTTGCAGCAAAAATTTGTTACAAAGAAAAACACAATCTCAACTTAAAAGCAAAAGCATTCTGGCAATAATAAATATTTTCCCTTACTTCTCTAGGATTATACAATTATATACCTATTATTTTACAAAAAAAAAAAATTTGGCTTCGGTTTCAGCTAAAAAATGATATTCGGTCGGACACTACTTATATTATAAAAATTTGGTGTAAGCCAGAAAACTGAAATAACTCTACGAAGCATTTTATGGATTTTTACAATTTAATTTCTAATATAGTTCAAAAACAGAATAACATAATTCAATGCTCTGTAGAAAGCTTTTGGTTAGGTTTTTATTTAGACCAGTGTTTCTCAACCATGAGGCATGCCCCCCCTTTGGGGGGTATAAGCAATTATCAGGGTTAAACTTGGATGCTTTTAAAGATAAAATAAAAACAAAATTTTCATATTTATTTTAAAGGAAGCATGGTAATGAAAATGTTGAGAAACACTGATCTAGACCAAATTCTTTATAATACCAGAAATAAATCAGTTGTAAGCTAAATAAAATATTACTTTAGATATTTGATCGTAGTTAAAATGTAAACACAGTAAATTTAATATATTTTATCTAGTTTTGACTAACTTTTGGGGAATATATGTTTATCGTGTTTTTAACTAAAGAAGTGTTTATTAAAATTATTATGTATTTAGTAAATCCTTCTTTAGTTAATTTATATAATTTTTTACATATTTAACATTAGTTATTCTATTTTCAGTATTAGATAATTAAAAATTATAAACGTATTTTCAAAATGCAATTAAAAATCGTAATAGCATCACATATATACTTATTATACCTACACAATTTTTCACAACTATCAAAATAAGTGCATGTACAGCTTAAATTATCCTATGCTTCTAGAACGAATACGTACATTTTTCAATTTAGTTAATTAAATTGAAAATAATCAATACCAATCAAATGTAAAAAATAAACTACCAAACATTGTACATAAATTTAAAAATTTGAAGGTAGGGGCTAGTTTTAAATAAATTATTTAATTAATATTTTTTATATTGGGGGAGAGAGAGTATTTTAGATTTATTCTTTAGTTAGCAGATAAATTGCAAAATCAACAAATAATGGTAAACCAAAATTAAAATACTATAATTATTTGAGTGCGGATATTGTTGAATGATGTTTTCGAGAAGTTCTAGAAGCGTAGGAGATATAATTTTGGAATCGTACACAGTTCAATGTAATGAGTATGTTTGGTTTCAGGGGATTGGGCAAGCAAGGCTATCAGTGTCAAGGTAGGCTTGCTCTATTGGTTAACACTGCATGTATATATGTATAGAGTAAATGGTTCAATCACTCGCTGTCTTTTATACGTTCTTCCTGTAGCTTTTACGCAACTTCACTGTCATAAATAATAATCATATTAATGCCTGCGATATCAGTTCTAATTCCTATCTCTCTATGAAGTATTTCTAGTGAGATTAACAGTTGCTTTATGCAAAGGCATGTCACAAATTTATTAGAATTTACATTTCGACGTCTCTTGGATTTTAATTTAAAAAAAAATCAATGCGGGATTGATAACAACTGTAAAAGACTAAAAAAAATGTTAAATATGGCGCATCCTAGTATTTTTCAGTATAACAATAATATAGGTGTTAGTAAAAAAAATTATGAGGTACACACCAGTCTTGGATATAACCCCAGTAATGGCTATTTTTTAATTAAATGTACTGAATTAAAAATATTTGTTGATATTTGATTACTGCCATTTCTGAATATTAATCTATATACATTTAACTGTCTTACAGCGTGATTTGATGATAATCAGCCAATAGGTGTCAAAATGGTGGACATTTAAACTAATTATTAGTATAATTTATTAATTAATTATTATATTATCATAGCAACTGCTTTACATTGTTTCAAATTTGACGATTCTTATCATTAGCAAGTGTCCATCACTGCGTGCTCATTACTGGTTTTACTTTATCCAGTTTTGGAGAAAAAACATAAACAAAATAAAAGACTATAATTTAAAAAACAAACTATATTTGCGGACTTTGGTAATTAAATTGATTAAATAAAGAGTTACTTGTTTTATAAGTAACATGAGTTCATGAGAATTACAAAAAATAACCCCGTCAATCACAAAAACAGTAAACCTTGCTCTTATAGCGGCCATAACTGGTGCCAGTATCTTAATTGTTTTTAGTATTTTCTTCAAATAATACATTACAAAAAATTTTTGTAATATGTAATTAATAGAATCCATAATTTTTAATTTAGGTAGTTTTTCTTTATACATACTTTTGCTTTCTTTTATTCTGCAAGATTTTTTGGGACTGTTTTAAAATATTCATAGTCCAATAATTATTTATATAATCTTAATTATAACTAATAATAATTTAACATATATTTTTTCTTCACATCATGACCTAGTTATAATTCTGTAATTTGAAATAATTATGAAAATGTGTTACTTCAGTTATAATAATTACATTATATAACTGTTTTTAACAAGAAAACAATTCTACAATTAATGTTTTCACTTTTGTATCAGATGTTAGAGTAGTCATATCTTAGTTTTTGATTTTAACAAAATGTAACATGATTAATTTAAGACAGTTTCTAATTCTGCCTTTAAAATTGATTCCGTTTTCTCGTGATTTATTTTTTTTGTTGAATGGTAAGTGGTTGTAGTTTTAATTTATTTTTGCTTATATTGCTTACATCTTCTTTAATATTATTAGATAGAAATACTGCTTGTTCTTATTTATTGTTTTTATTGTACATATTTATTTTATGAATGTTGCTGTTTTTTTTATTAACTTACTGAGATAAATCTAATAAAATATCGAGTGGTTATTTTTATTAGATTTACATCGGTAAGGATATTTGTACATATTTAAAAAATCAATGGTAACGTAACTAAGAGATGCTCTTTTTTGTTTTCTATTTATTTCTACTCTATCGTAGTTATTCCTGAAGTTGTATGGGAAGATATGGATTTAATAATTAAAAAGTGATGTTATGTTACCGTTGGTTGATATTTATCATGCGAGGTTTACACTAACAGTTATCGTACGTGTTTTCAGTATGCACTTGTGTTGTACACAAGCGATGCCACCAGTCTGTTGTAACGAAGTGTCCAGGAATGAAAGATGAGGTAGCAATCACCTTTAACAATAATAAAATGGTATTCAGTGTTTTTATTTTGTTTTATTTTTATTTTTAAGTTTTGCTTATGAGTAGTTCCAATCAAGAAATCTATAAAGTAAAATTTTGAATGGATTTTTTGATTGGTTTATTTTTTAATTTAGTTATTATTTAATTTAATTAATGCATAACGTGGAACTTCAGGTTTGTTGCATATTTTATTCAGGAGATTTATAAGTTGATTTATTTATATTAATTGACTTTTAAACCACCTGTACAGTTATTTTAAAACTTAATACAGTTATAACGTGTTATAAACAGTGGTTTTTAAACTATATCTTTTAAAGTGACACAAATTTTCTAAAAATAAATCCAGTGACTTTTGAATCACTTGTAGAAATGTTCAGAAACCACTGTGTTTTGAAAGTGAATGTAATAATAATAATGTTGTATGATTTTATTTGTTTATAGACGAGCAGTCAGGCTTGCCAACCAGGCACTGGTTTCAGTGTAAACGTTCCGCACAGATTTGTCGTTCATAGCTACAAAAGGTTTACGTTTTGTGATCATTGTGGCTCGCTTTTGTATGGCCTCATTAAACAAGGTCTCCAGTGTGAAGGTCAGTATCTGTGCATTTATCTACCAACTGTTAAAAAATTAAAAGTAGCTAGTTACTTTGGCTTGTTGTTTTATAATATCCGATGGTGTTTTTATTTTTGTAGTATGTAATATGAATGTGCACAAACGCTGTCAGAAAAACGTAGCAAACAATTGTGGAATCAACACGAAACAGATGGCAGAAATATTGAATGCGATGGGAATATCGCCGGATAAACAAACGCCTCGTAGGTCGAAGGTGAATATCTACAGATGATTGTAACGTCTTTTTCCTTTCATAATTTTAATTTATCTTTCAGTATATGAATCAAAGTGGTGGCCTGGGTAGTTCATCAGAATGTTCAGGAATGTCAAGCGCAGAAGGTCTTGCCTGTAGTTCAAATCAGTCTGTTGATGATATAAACTTACGACTGTCTATGCAGAAATTGGATGATCAAGAATTAAATAGTGGTATGAAACTTTGTATCTCTTTATTAATAATTACGGTAATAGTTGATGGAGTTTGAATGTAATCTTTTTTCTTCAGATAATCAAATCGGTAACTCAGCTAGCGGACAACTAAAAGTCGGATTAGACGATTTCTTATTTATAAAAGTGCTCGGGAAAGGTAGTTTCGGAAAGGTGATGCTGGCAGAGCGTAAGGGATCAGACGAAATCTACGCAGTGAAAGTGCTAAAGAAGGACGTCATCATACAGGACGACGATGTGGACTGCACAATGACTGAAAAACGTATCTTAGCATTGGCTGCTAAGCATCCGTTCCTTACTGCACTGCATTCATGTTTTCAGACTAAGGTAAGTTAGTACAAAATAAATTACAAAAGTACTTTGTGTAATTGTATGTAAATTTATGTAATTTCAATTACATTTGTATTACTTAAGTACTTTTAAAGTACTTAAGTACATTTTCAAATACATAAGTACAATTATTTTTCCACAAATGCATTTAAGTACTTTAAAAGTACAAATGTAATTGTAACTGCAATGTAAAGTACTTTTAAAGAACTTAAGTACTTTAAAGTACTTACATACTTTAAAAATATTTAAGTACTTTAAAGTACTTACATACTTTAAAAATATTTAAGTACTTTAAAAGTACTTTAGTGCATTTTCAAATACATAAGTATAATTATTTTTCCACAAATGCATTTTACTTTAAAAGTACAAATGTAATTGTAACTGCAATGTAAAGTACTTTTAAAGAACTTAAGTACTTTAAAGTACTTACATACTTTAAAAATATTTAAGTACTTTAAAGTACTTACATACTTTAAAAATATTTAAGTACTTTAAAAGTACTTACATACTTTTAAAATAATTAAGTACTTTAAAAGTACTTTAGTGCATTTTCAAATACATAAGTACAATTACTTTTCCACAAATGCATTTAAGTACTTTTTTTAAGTAATTAAGTACAACTACTCAAAGTACTTAATTACATGTACAGCTCTGGTTAAAATATACTTGAGTTTAAGAAAACAGAACAGAAGTGTTAATGTTATTGCTGTTACAGGACCGTTTATTTTTCGTTATGGAATACGTGAACGGAGGCGACCTTATGTTTCAAATCCAACGAGCGCGTAAGTTCGAGGAAGCGCGTGCACGGTTCTACGCCGCCGAGGTGACACTGGCGCTACAGTTCCTTCACCGGCACGGTGTCATTTACCGCGACCTTAAGCTAGACAACATACTGCTGGACGCCGAGGGCCACTGCAAGCTCGCGGACTTTGGCATGTGCAAGGAGGGTATCCTCAATGGGATCACGACCACGACATTCTGTGGCACGCCTGATTATATAGCGCCTGAGGTATGAACATCAGAATTCGTATAAGTGAAAACTTTTGATGTTTTTCTTAAAATGATTATTTCTGCAGATACTAAAAGAAGAAGACTACGGCCCAAGTGTGGACTGGTGGGCGTTGGGAGTGCTGATGTACGAGATGATGGCCGGGCAGCCTCCGTTCGAGGCGGACAACGAAGACGAGTTGTTTGAATCGATAATGCACGACGATGTGCTCTACCCGGTGTGGTTGACCAAGGAAGCCGTGTCCATCCTCAAGGGGTTCATGACGAAGCGGCCAAACGATCGGCTCGGGTGCCCCAACGAGGCTGCAATACGCGGGCATGCGTTCTTCAAGGATATTGATTGGGTAGCGTTGGAACAGAGGCGGGTCAAGCCGCCATTTAGACCAAAAATTGTAAGTACATAAAACTGACTGAATTATATAAAACAAACAAAAGAAATGTAAAAAAAATTCAACTTCAAAATACTTTTTTTTAATTTTTTCACAAAGTTATTTAACATCTACGCATGTAAGAGTCAGCACTTATGTTGATATACTTTTGTTCTTGCAGAAGAGTCGAAAAGATGCGCTGAATTTCGACGCCGAGTTCACAAAAGAAGAGCCCGTATTAACTCCAATAAACATGGACGTGGTGCGATCTATAAACCAGGACGAGTTCCAAGGCTTCTCGTTTGTTAACCGTGATTTCAACCCTGGCCGTTTTGCTCTCAATGCCTCGTAAGCAACATGTACAGTCGCTTTTATCTAGTTTTCATTGTGTAATACAGCTAGAGTGCCGTGTTCCACTAATGTTCTCAAATAACCGCAATCAATGAAAAGCGCGCGCGTTCTTTTATTTATTTATTTGTACTCGAAACAAGTTCCTTTTTTAATCGTATCGATCGGCGTACTTGTGGTGACTTATGCGCATGCCTTTTGATACCACGTATTTTATTTATTAATTCGCTATTCTCGATATTTATAGTACAAGTTTTATTTATTCTGAAATTATTGCTATTATGTTTACTTACTTATTTTCTAGTCAATTATTGTTGTGTATATTATTTTATATATATTATAATCAGCGTGGTTCAACCCTTTATCTAAAAATTACAGGCCAAGCAAAATATAATAGTAATAAAAAAGAAAACAGTCAAGGGTTGAATCATACTATTTTACGTAATTTGTGAACATTAGAAGGATTAATATTGCTATGAAAATGTTAATAGTTAATATATACTATATTAGTAATTTTTAAATTACTGAATCTCATACAATGAATGTTTTTTTCACAGTATTATTTTGATCTAAATATGGCCATTGACAAAAATACAACTCTTTGTTTTTAATAAACATATAAAAGAAATATTTGAATTTATTTCTAAAAGAAACTAAAAATATCATATGAGGAGAGGCTGAAAAGTTTAAGTACTTCTTGGGTGTCATCCATAAATATATCAGACATTAAGAGGGGGGGGGGGTCTACTAAGTGTGACAAGGAAGGGGGAGAGAATTCATAAGCTTTGTGACATCGCATCTAAAAAATCAATTTTATATGAATTCTAAGAGCAAAAATGTGAGGGAAAATTTATATGTTAGTAACTTGAGGCCAGTGAAGAATTATTGGTAAATTTTCAAATGTGCGTGGTAAAATTTCATATAATTAAAAATAATATAAACAGTTTTTTTGTTGATTTTGAGTACCTAATTATTGTTTTGAAATTTGTGTGATGTCACAACAGGGGGGGGAGGTCAAACTTTTCAGCTTCTTTTTATTTTATTGATGTTTGGGTTAAATAAAATGAAAATGAGAAAGATTGTTTCAGATAATTCATCTACATTGTCTTTTATATGTTTATTCAATGTCTTATGTATACAAATATGTATGCGAATATATGTACCAGTTTGACTACAGTACATATGGAATCAATATTATTTCAGATGCATACAAATTTTCACACTTGTGTTAATATTACTTATAGAAAACTTGGCAATACATTTTTTCTTGTTGACTTAAAGCTTGATCTAAATTTACTATTGCATTGAAAATTTGGGCTTAACCATAAATAACATAAGAGTTATGTAATAATCCGAGGTTTACTATTTTCTGTAATTTGTTAATTATTTGCCAGTACTCAAACGTATAAAATTTACCCGGTTAATTTCCCCATGTATTTGTTACACACATATTTTTTAATGAAAATATAGTTTTTAGAAAGTAATTTTACCAAAGAAATATTTTAAATTTTATTTTGGTAGTCAGTATTAAGGAGGTTGGGAAGTTACGTCAGACTTACAATTGTTTAAACACTCAAAATGAATTAAATACTGAAATTTCAGACTTTTTGACCAACTTGTTTTTAAGAAAATAAATTTTAAAGTTCAGTTGTAATAAATGGCGTTTAAAATGGCAGTTGATGAAAATATATTGTTAAAATATAGAAAAATGATAAAAATCAATTTTAATAACTAAGGATATTGTAAAGTATACATTTATGTAATTATTTAAACAAGAATTAGAAGTTTTGACCGCACCATAATTAAATAAACAATATAAGAAACTCGAAAAATATGTGGCATTGTAAAATGACAAATACATGAGTGCAAGTGAGAAAGGCAGGTTGTAGATTTGGCAACAGTGAACACTGCATCCTATCCCACCAACTGCCCCAAGGTAACCTTGCAACTGCCCCTCATAAGTAACTTCCTAACCTCAAATATTAATAATTATTTGCATACATATTTTTTACATTGAGGTACATATACACTTGATATTTTTATATATATTTTTTTAAATTAATTGAACCAAGTATTGAAAACATTAATGGTTTTAAAATATATTCCATAGAATTTTATAGAGTTAAAATTTTCTTGATTGAAAAATCATTTATTTAAGATGAGTATAGTTTTATTAATTTTTTAAAAAGCCTTCAAAGAAAGTTAAAATTAAAATAAATTTAAAAATGCACGCTCGTCCTAAATAAATGACATTTGGTTTATATAAATATATAATATTTACGGTCAAGTAGAAACGCTAATACGAGTGTTGAACATATTATTATTATTATTATCAATTTGATATATATTTGTTGTTGGTTCAATAGAATTTTATGAATGTAAAGAATGGTTTGTCTATGCTCTAGTCATTTATTGTAAGAGCGCAAAGTCTTTCATCGCTAGTTTTTATTTTCGTTTGTAGTTTTATTAACGTATTCTTTATTTTAATCGTAAAAATTAGCCGTGAAGATTTTGTAGTTTTTACTGTTACGTACACATATATATAATATATATGTGCATGTAGATATATACATATATATATAATATAAATGTATATATACATGTATATATTATTTAGCGTAAGTTAATAAAATATGGCCTATAATTGTGTAGTAAAAATATGACACTGTACACTGGTGTTTATCTCTTAATATCATTTGGTAGGTTGTAAATTGTGTTGTTGGTATAATTATCTTTTATTGAAGGTAGATATTTCCGTACTGTTTATTTCGAAGAATATGCATTTCAAGTATCGAAATTGTAAATTAATTTTTGGAATGCGTACATATCTTGGTGGAAAAAAAAATTGATTATTTGTATTGGATTTTTGTATTTGTAATACTTATTTTAACTGATATACATATATTTATCTAATGGTGAAAAATTTAGTATATATTATTGATGATAATCTGTTGTTAAATGTACATATATAAAATGTAGTAAAAAAAAATTTAAGACAACACATGCCAGAAGAAATTTTTGGTGGATCGCCACTATATATATATTTACAGTGAACTTTCTCAAATTATATCGTTGATTGTGATACCAATGATGCACACATTATGAGTATATTGTGAGGAAGGTCACGCCTCGAGGAAAAACATTGACAGAGATGTCGTAAAAGATAAGGGAAAAAACTGTCATTCACGATATTGTAGTGAAATAAAATAAATAATTGCAAAAGCTTTAAATATAATGTACTAAACGTTACTATTATTAATTTATTTGTTTTTAAAGAAGTAACTTTAAATCGTCGTTGTAATTAATTATATTTTAGTTTGCGCGATTCTTGTTTTTATAGAAATCAGCTATAAACCGGGTGTATAAATCACACGAATTTCAGAACTAGTTTTACGTACTAAAGAGACCTGTTATTCAGTTTTAAACAATAACTATTCTAAAAAAACAGTGATTTGAAATTTTAATAAACAATAGTAGATTATATAACGGATATTTTATGGCTGTTCTGAATTTTATGTAATTTGTAGTTTCATATAACTTTCACCAAACAGGAAACTTTTTTTTATCATCCATCCGGTATATATAAATATATGTGTGTGTGTGTGTGTGTGTCCTTGGATCAATGAATAATTGTAAAAGAACAAAAAAATTTAAGTTGAGCTTTGGGGATCAAACAATTGAATAAAAAACTTGAGTGTGTACTTAAGTACATGCGTTAGAAGTTATACTTGTTTGGCATGATTGAAAAATAACTACAAATGACCTCAAATAAGTTTATAACAATATTCTGCTGTTTGGTTCAAATATTTAATATAAAATAATATACAAAAAAAACTTATAACTTCAAACTTTAAAACATTATACAGGAAACTGTAATTGTTAAATTTTTAAATATGTTATTCAGATTAAAATAATACCTCTGACACTGCTCAGTTTTGAAAAACAATTCCTTTTATTCAAGGACTGAACCCCCAATGTACAAAAACTGTTTTGTTTTTTACAGTTATAGATGCGTTGATCCTGGAACATGCACGGTAATATAGCTTACTGTTGAAATCTGATTTGTAGAGGTATATAATAACTATACACTCACCAAAAAATTTAAGGTATCAAAATTTTTCAAATAAAAAAGGCGCAATATTCAAAGTTCTGTGATTGTAGTGAAAATAGTCATACAAAAATAAATAAAAAAGCATTTTAACAATTAAAAATCTTTACTTCTGTGGTTTTTGCAGATAAAATTTTTATACATTTTCTGCATAGTTACAAACAAAATGTAGAAAATGCGTTTTTATTTTAATTATGTATGATCATTTGTATTACAGATCTTTAAATATTACCTTCTTTTATTTTGATCACTTAATTTTTTTGATGAGTATATATGTACACGTATATTTTATCGGAAACCGTTTTTATAAATTGTGTACATTTTATGGATTTTAAAACACGCACGCAATTCACTTTTTTTTTCGCTCAGCTACAAATAGTCGTAAGGTTTTGGCAATAAGCTAATTTGTTTTGTTTGTGACTTTAAAAAACGTAATTTATTTATATATGTGTATTATAAATATATACATACATACATATGCCATTTATATTAATTTTTATATCATTTGCTTTTGAGTTTATGATAAAAAATATCTTATTGTTAACTAGCCAATATAATATAAGTAAAAATAGTATATAATCATAATAATGTGTAAGAAATGATAAATTGTCTGTCTGATGAAAATTGTGAGCTAAATTATAGGTTAGAATGTAACGTGTATTATTGTGAAACAACGTAGTGCTTTAGAACAGTGTTTCTCAACCGTTCCATTTCTGCAGACCCTCAGAATTTATTTAATTTTATTATTAATATATTAATGCATTTAATATTTAACCTAAAAAAGTTTTTTTTTTGCAATCCAATAGATGGCAGCATCTACTTAATGGTAATATTTAGTAATACATAATATCTAAATTCATTTTGCGGATACATTGTTCTATCAAATGCTGACCATTTAAGGAACAATTTGTTTAGAGAAGTTTCACACTTTTTAGGTCATTTATAGTCCTTATAAAAGTTTTATTCACTGCTTATGGTCGAATACGTTAAAATAGCATTTTTAAACTAAATAAAAATGTTTTCACACATCAGTTGATTTATGTTTTTTTTTTGTCTTTGTAAGTATACATTTTATCTGAAAAAAAAGATTTTATAAAAAAGATATTATACTTAATTTTTATATCTGTTTTACATTAAATTTTTATTTGTATATTTTTCTGACAAAATTTTTAAATGGTGTTTACACACTGAAAAAATCAAATTTTAAAGAAGATTGTTCCGTACTCTTAACTCGTAGTTCTAAAATGTGGGTCATGACCCCCAGGAGTTGCGTAAAAATTTTGAGGGGTTGTCATCTTGTGTTTTAATTTAAAAAAATTAAGAAGCCTGTACTCTGAAAAATCAATATTTTATTTAATTTCTCAGATATAATATATGGAAAGTTGTTTTAAAAAATGTTAATTAAAATCTGTAGACCCTCGATTGAGAAACACTGCTTTAGAATATTTCATTCTGAGATATTGTTGCTTCAAAATAAATCTGCAATTTTCTATTCTGGGATGTTCAGGTACATATATCTAAATTATGATATTTGAAATTTTTATTTATTATGTTGGTATAATAATTTCATGCAAAATACTGTTCTTTGTTATAAAAAAAAACACATAATTACTGATTTTTAATTGAGATGTTTGTCTTATTATTAATTTACTAGATTTTAATTATTTGTACTTAAACTCTCCTACTTTTATTTATATATCCATATCAAATATAATATTGGTTTTAAACTAGTCATTCTTGACTTTATATAATGTAAGTTAATAAAAACATATTTTAAATTAAGTTAGTAAATACCACAATGAAAAACTTATCTCACAAAGGAACCTTGTCAAGTTGCATATTCGTATCAAATTTAAATTTTGTATATAGTTAGAGGGGGTCAGGGTTATTAAGAAAAAAATTATCTTAGCTGCGGTAAAACGGTTTAAGGGGGTGAAATACCCCTATTAAAATGTGCCAAATAATCATATATTTCAAATAACTCAGAAACTAATGAAGATTTTAAAAAATCTTTCATAATTTTAAGATTTTTTTTTAATTTTAGTAATCAATAGTAATTCAAATATATAATATTAAAATTTTAAACCCTTTCATCGCCACATTATCATATTTCGAAAAATCTATATTTAAATTTTTTATTACATTAAAGATAAGAAAAGTATTGACTATAGTTGAAAAGTGAACAATTTAGAAGGATATTTTTTTTGTATTATAGATTTTGTGAAATATTCATTAGTTTCAGAGTTATATGAAATATATGATGATTTTGCACATTTTAATAGGGGTATTTTACCCCTTTAAACCGTTTTATCACAGCTAATTTTTTTTTCTTACCCTAACCCCCTTTAACTATATACAAAAATTAAACTTGATACGTTTATGCCACTTGAAAAGGTTCCCTTATCAGTAAAATCTGTTGGGAAATAATTTACTGATTACTATCAAATACATATCTTAATTTATGATTACATAATCGTAATAGAATTGTATTATTATATTAAATACATTTTTAAACAATGTAAATTACAAATAACCTTTAATTTTAGCCAACATATATGTAATTTTAAGATAAATTCATCGCCTGGAAATAAAATAATCCAATCTGCAAATTTTGTGTTATTTAGTTTTTAATTCAATGTGTTTTAATTATCATATTGACACCTAATAAAGGATATTTTCATTTTGTAAAACAATTGTAACTGAATAACAAATACATACGTGAATATATTGAAACTTTAACAATAGATTATAAGAGAGAACAGTATTTTGTTTGTTGAATTTAAGTCCAGGGTTTATCTTTATAAAATTACAAAAATTGAAAGACTGAGTGATCCCATTGACTTTAAGGGCTCTAAGTGGTAAAAGTTTTTATTTTAGATCAAAAAAAAGAAACATATTTTGTTTTGACGATTATTGTATCTATAACGCATGATATATATTATAATTAATTGAAACGCCATCTGCCTATGACACTACTATTGAAGTTTTTAGTTAATGTTTGGCACATTGCAATAATAATTATTGTAGTGTGTATAATAAATGTTTGTGGATATAATTTTTGTTATAATTAAATATACATTAATATTTCTCAACGTTGAAAATGAAAATAACTTTTAAAAAGTTATCAAATTTGATGAAGTTAATTTTTTTTAAATATAATATGTGCACACATGATACATTTTTGATTTAATATATATTTTTGTTGAGAAATATTGATGTCCGAGTATATACAAAGAATATACAATGTTTAATTTGTTGTTTATAGAAATATATATTAATGTTTATTTAATATTTAAATTGTAATGTCCATTTTAAAGACTATTTTATTACATTAATATTAAATTATAAATTTAAAGCTTCTATAGATAATACAATAACGAACTATTATAATATTATTATTTATAAAAGTGCATCGCTATGCTAATAATGGAAATATGAATTCTGAAGAACTATTTTGTGCCATATAATAAAAAATTATTTGTGTAATTGAATTAGAAACATTTATCTTGTCATAGATTGTAAATATATCTCAAATGTATTAAATTTTTGTTGTGAATTATTTTAGTTTTAAATATAATCAATGTTAAAACAGACTACATTACATATAATAATCTATATATCGTTTTTATTTTTTCAAGGGTAGCAATTATTGAACACACTGTATTTCTCCCAGGGCAATACTCGCAAAGGCTGGCCCCACTTTTTTTCTGAAAAATTGGGGGCCCCTTGTCACCCCATTTATAAACTTTTTCAAAAAAGGCCCACTAGTTGTTATTTTTTACCCCCAAGGAATATATATATACCAAATATCAAGGTTCTCCGATGAGTGGAAATGGTCAAAAAAATGATTATCAGTCAGTGAGTGAGTGAGTGAGGACACTTCGTTATATATAGTAGATGTCCTGAATAGGGTGACCAGATTTTAGTTTTTGTAAACCCTGACATGTAAATGAACTCTTTTTCTTATTTTATTTTAAATAAAATTATTTCAATTTAAATCTAAATCGTTACTTTTGTGATCCCCTGCTATTTTTACGACTTTTTTTATCATTATTAAACCCGGAGAAACAGTATACAAACCCTCTGGGTGAAAACCTGAGACTTAGTCACCCTACCTGACTGAGCTAAAAACCCCTGGACTTAGAAAGGTGAAATTTCAAGAGTATTTTCCTTTTATGATGTAAGCACCCACTAAGAAAAGATTTTTTGAAATTCAACCCCTGTGTTTAAAAATTTGTATGGTAAAAGTATTTTTTTGGTTGAATTTACTTGAAACTTAAAATAAATACTTTACAATACAAATAATGAAACTCAAATTCAGCATTTCTCAAAATTCAACCCCTGAAGGGTTGCAAAAGGGGCGTTATTTTTTTTTAAATTTTGATATATTTACTGTTTATATTAAATTCAACCCCTAATTACGTGGGGGTGGGAAGCGGGGGGATTTTTGATATGTTCATACATAGTTGCTTAAGTTATAACTGAATTCAGCAAAAATAGTTTTCAATAATAAAAATTTCAACATTCAACCCCTAATGGCAGAGGTGGGTTTATGGAATTTTTAACTACGATCTGTGATATTTACGATTTTGTATAATGAATAAAGCAAAAAACAAATTTCACCTCATCACATATAGAGGGCTGTAATTAGTTTCATTCGAGCAAGTAGGAAAAATACCACAGGGGTGGGAGTTTCAAAATCAGTGCAGGCAAAGCCGTGGGTATCAGCTAGTTAATTAATGCTTTAACTTACCTTTATTTTAAATTTCAATTCTTTTTAGCAAATTGCTTGAATTAGATTTTTTTTTTTATAAGAAACTTAGAAAATAGTTGAATTTGATGTGGAACTAGACATGAAAAATATTAATAATGACAAGTTATTTCAAAAACATTTTATTACTGACGTCGAGTACACTGAAATAATCTAAATTAAAAATGTTTTGTTACTAATATGTATATATAAATTAGTTATATAATTATACCATATACATATATCAATTTATATACATGTAGTCCACACTTTAAGATCATTTCACACTTAATAATCAAGTTTATATAAAAGAAACAGCCACTTTTTGCAATAATACTGTCGACTAAAGTCACATCACGCAGTACAAAACTAAATAAAAAACACTATTGATGTCGGGTTACAGAACAATGATAGTTGACGGCCGACTATATTCATTCCAGCTCACGAGGTGGCATTTACAGATTGGGATAACAATAAAAGAAGGTAATTTAGAAAAGATGGCTTTAATGATTATTTATGTATGTACAAACCGAACGAAACAGGTATGAAATATGAATAAATATAAACTAATAGCTCAGTATATTCAAGAAAAATATATATGGAAATGTAGATAAAAAAGAAAACTGAGCGATAAGTTAAAATAGGCTACCTCGGGTATACAAATATCTAAACTATAGTTAACTTAAAAATTATGTTATAACTATCTACTGTTTCAAATCATATGACTATTAAGTAGTCCTAGACCCAAGGTAACGAATTTTAGTCACATTGTATCGAATGCAGATAAACAGTTGTGTAATTAAAACAATTAGAAGGAGAAGTTATTCTATACGATATTTTCTTCATTTCTTTTTATTCTTTGCGGCAGAAGATTTTCCCTTGGCGTTATTTGCTATTTTCGCTTTCTTCTTTGGGCCTTCTTCGTCGTCCTCCTCATCATCCTGAAACAAAACAATGGTCAGACAAGGGGTAAATATCAGTCAATATGTAATAAAAAGCATGTGAATGAAAAGGTGCTCAAGACATGACGTAGCATGTAAATAATAAAAGTGCGCACCTCGTCGGCTTCTGCTCTAGAGTTGATTTTACGTTTTTTGTTAGCACCTCCTTGTACCTGAAATGTTTGTAAAGTTAAGACTGGCCGCCCCGACTACATTTTCATGCAAAACACTTACCAAATGTTCATCTCCTTCCTCCTCATCGACCATCTCTTCTTCCATTTCATCCATCTCTTCGAACTCTTCGATCGGGCTTCCGATCAAGTGATGTCCGATGATGTGTACTGGCCCGCTGCCCTGTGCGAGACTGAATGTCACTGGTGGGTCTGGAAACGTCAACTCCAATAAACACTGGTTCTGGCCCCCAGGACCGGCTTTTAATGTGGCTACTGGGATTTTGATGGTGTCTTTCCATGTCATTGCTTCTACTTGAATAACATTTAATTCTCCTTCTTTAGCTTCTGGACCCAATACTGCTTGTCTGATTACGAGTTTGTGACCGCCCTGATATTCTTCAGCAGCTTTACTTTCTGGATCCCAGGACTCTGACGCTTTCTCACCTTGAAGAGTCAACGCTGAAAATATCAATTAAAATATTAATTATTGAATCACTGTTTACTGAATTTACAAATCACTAAGCGAATTATTATCACATATTGATTAAACACTACACAAATATCAGCGTATTCAAACAATATACACTGAAAATTAATTGATAAATAGAAAACACCGGCTATTCGTACTATCAAACATAATGGCGCGCAAAATCACCGGTGTTGAAATATAGACGCTAGTTTTAAATTGCGAATATTACTGAATATTCACACTGAAAACCGAAACTAATACTTTCTACTTTTAATTTAGATCACAAATAATTGAAATTACCATAAAAATATTCGTCAGCCATCTTTATATATTAGATGTTTTTAGATAAAAATACTTTTACACGTGACTATATACAACGGCTAGGAATGTATAACTGAGAAGAACTGAAGAAATGGCGGCAGCGTCAACGCCAGTAAACGTTCTCCCACTCCTGCGAATGTTAAACAGAAACGTGTTCTCTAGTTGCACATTTATTGAATGGTAGCATTAACTTGACTTATTTTCAAATTGTTCTAAAAGTTTTCATTGTAATCATGTTAAAATTCAATTAAAATATTGATGGAAATGAAAAAAAATGATTAAATTATTTTTATTATTTAAAAATTGAATATTAAAATCATAATACAACATTTATTACTATAAATATACAGTAATAAAGTTATGCAACCTATTCATACACATAAATGATTTATGTGCTTTTAAAAATAATTAGTAAAACATAATAATATACACATATTTCTTATTTTAAATAATAAATAAATAATAAGCATTGTTTTTATTTAAATAAAATCAAAATTGTATGTAATGTTATAACAATTATATAATTTACAAATAACAAGTTATGTATGTTGCACGCATGCAGTCAACAATTTCATTTTAAAGTTCAATATCCTTGTTTTCTTAATAATATCAACACAATTTTATCTTAATACATATGTATTAAATATTCTTCTTATTTTTAATAGCTACGTAAAATTTTTAAATAATAACTGAATAGTTTTAAATAATAATTTATATACATAACTATGTGCAAAGATGTTTAAACTATTCAAAAGTGGCGAGCTACCAGTACAGGAAATCCGTTTTCTGAGGTGATTGATCTTGAACAAAACATTTTGAATTTGCGAATCGTATACTTACCCCGATATGCATCCATATTTAAATTATAAGTACTGTCATAGTTCGATAACTAGGTAAGTAAAATAAAATAATTATTCATTAATCATTTTTTATTCATAAAAATTGTGTGTAATTTACAGTAGTTTATATATATATTTCATTAGAAACTATCAGTAACAATGAAAATTTCAGAAATTGTAATTGTTTGAAAATTGAAATTTACAATAAATAAATAAAATATTATCTACATTTACTACAGATATATAACAAAGTAAATAGCGGCAAAATGGCATTTTTATAGGTAATTTGAAATTAGAAACGGAAAAAAGCACAAAGCATTTTAAATAGCGGCACTATAATATAAAATAATTAACTGTCATAAAAAATTTACTTAAACATAACATGTGTTATTTACACATACATTTATAATTTATGTACACTTATAATTATTAATATATTTATTTATTACAGTATAGATTTCATAAATATCAAAAATAAATCTAAAATTAAAGAACATATATAATTTCTCATCAATTAACATTAATTTGTTATATATACCTACTTATATTGAACATATTATATAAGATGCTGAAATAATTAATAATAAATATTATAATGATATATTTATATTCACATTTACGTTAAACTTTTAATTATTAGCGTATGTATTAAATCGTTTTCATCAAACTTCAAATGATTATCTGGAATTTTTGTCAATATTTGCTTATTTAGAGACTCCTTATTTTCTCTAAATTTACCCGTTATTCGATCTGGTGGTGATGGAATAAACATAGGTTCAAATGTTTCAATTTGTTGTGAATAATTTACTCTGTTATCATCATCATTATTATTATTATCTTGCGTTAAATCTATAACACCTATTTCATCATCATATATTGGTTCAATATCAATATTAGACATCCGATCTTGTGCGACTGGAATTGGTTTTGAAGTTATTGGTTTGAAACCACCTTCAACAATTACAGAATCTGGATGGAATCCTGTATTCCTAGCCGGAGTCAGTTTAAAAATATCCCTAGAATCTGGATGCATCGATAACATTTTAGAAGGATGAATTTCAAATGTTTTCTTTTCTGAACTAATAAAATTGTTCTCTTTTGATGTGAAGAAATCGGTGCTTGAACTTACTTTGAACGTCTCCCTAGAATCAGGTGCAACGGTTAAAATTTTTGTAGGACTCATTTGATTTTTTTTCTCAGTACTATTATTAAAATTAAATTCTAGGATTTCTTCTGTTACTGGACGCACGTTTCGGTAATTTTTAGGTAAGTTGGATTCAGCTTGTAAGAATAAATCTGAATCAGGGACAGTCTGATTTACTTTTTGTACAATACTCGAACCATTGTCTTTATTTGTAATATTTATACTTTCAGAAGTGATATAATTCAATGGTTTAGCAACAGAATAATTTCTATACTCGACTAACGGTTCTAAATGCATTGGTTTGTGCATAGAAGTAAACATTTCCGCTATACTTTGCGGATAATTATTCGGATGATACTTTTTACTATTCTTAACAACCATATTGTACGGCAAAAATCTTGGCATGGGTTTAATCATTGGATGCTTCATATAAAATGACCGTGAGTTCATGAAATACATTTTTGGTGGCTGGTGATAAATAGGCCTTATCATAGAACTCATCGCAACTGGCCTTTTATACAAAGTGAACCTCTGAACTGGACTTTTCATTAAATGGTGCGGCATAAACCTATGTCTATGATTCATATGGTCGAAATTATAATCTAATGATTCAGGTTTAAACATGCTCACAGGCTTTTTATAAAGCATGATATGGTTCATATTAATATTAGGTACTTGTTTAGTAATCATGCTGTTAGTGTTAGGCATAAGCATTGGCGCTTGCAATGCAGCAGCTGTTAGAGGACTTTCATGTATTGTATTATGTGGTATTTGTGATATGAATTTAACAGGCGGTATGTCTTGAACATCTTCGTGAACTTGTGGTTCTTCTTGTACATATACCGTCTTTGTATCTTCTCTATACATTTCAGTAGTCGTCTCTGAAGGAGGAGTTGTTATTTGCGGAGCTGTAATGATATCTGGAACTGCGTCTGATTTAAAACTATCCATGTAATCATTGTTAATATTATATTGCTCGGTTGTTAAACCATTTACCACATCTAAAGGGCTTGGGATGAAACTGTTAGTTGACATGTAATGGTTAATCGATGGTTCATGATAAGTGTTAGTAATGAAATGATCGTTGTTATGTTCGACCATGTTTACGTAAATAGTTTCTAATGTGGGTGAAGTCACTACGTTGTTAGTTATCTGAGAAGGCACAGCTGCAGAATCATTGTATTTGTAACCGCTAGTGGTATCCAAGTTCTCATATTTGTTGTTTTCAATTATGTTTATCAAGAAATCGTTGCTAGTTGATGTGGGTATTGGTTTGAAATCGTTATCGCTGTAAGCTTTAGTTGGTGTTAAAGCAATATTATTTTTGTTATTTGCAAGCATTTTGATGAAAATGTTATCAAATGGAGTTACTGTTGTTGGAATATAATCAGTTAATAATGGATTAGTAGTATTAGAATTCGTACGACCTGATAATGAATTCTCTGTTGGAATTAATTTACCTGGAGATCGGACTCTGCTTTCTACTTTTTCACTCTGGGAATATTGAGATTCACAGCTATCGAGAACGTTGATTTTCCAGCCAAGGTAACGGTGCGTGAAACACTGAAAAAACATTCGGTTATACACACAAAATCATTACAGGAATCTGTAATTAGTTTTAATGTCAGAAATTATAACAAGATGTCATTACTATTGTTAAATAAATAAAAAAATTACTTGATAATAAACCGTATCAGGAGTATTTTCATCAGGAGTCCACGTAATAATACCAGGTTCGCCTGCATCGCAGACTAATTCAAGTACTCTTTGATAAGCTCCAAATGAATCAAATTCTTCAGGTGATATATTCTCTTTAGGAGTCCAATGACATAATCGGCCAGTACCTATTGGAATTACTTCACCAGTATTTGTTTGTGTGGCTCCAGCATAAATACGAACATTCTGAAATTTTTTTAATATATATAAGAAAAACGAAAAAAAAATATTAAAAAAAATATTACTGCTTTTTCTTCTTTTGTTTTGTATTCAAAACCACCAATAGGATCATCAGTTATATAAAATGGATGATATTTTGCAGCAATTTCAGGATCGTGTCCTCCTTCAACTACAAAAGTGTAAGTTTTTCCACGGACAACATTAATTTCAGGAATAAGTAGACCATTGATGTACCATGATATTCCCCAACCAACATGACCTGTTAACAATTTTATTTAAATTGTATGAACTTATAATAATTATGCTAAAAAATTACCTGTAATAGCTGAATATCCCTTTTTACCACCAGTTGGTCCCATTTGAGCATAGAAAACTCCATCTTCTGGTTCGTTACATTGGATAGGTGGAATCTTCCATTTATCTGCACCATTTTGGACAGGTTTTGGCGTGGGTACTTTTTGCGGCCTTCGTCTTTCATTTGACGAAGGTTTTTCACTATTTTCAAGGTAACCCAAATCCTAATTTAAAAATAATTTTTATTAGTGCAACAATAAACATTTAAAATTTTCATTGTTGTCAAAAATTAAATACAACAATTAACTTACTTTAAATTTATTACCGCCTCTCAACGAACTCTGCATTTGCACTTGTGGACGGTCAGTTTCTGGCATTGGACAATTCCAATGAGGTTGTCGGCCGAAATGCAAGAACTGATCATTTTTCAAATATAAATTATGGAAGGAAACTTCGCGACGTTGATTTAACGGCCCAATCGCCCAAATAATTGCTTGAGGTTTATTAGTGACAATGCGTCTATCCAGTTTGTCGTTTGCTCTCAAAGATCTTTGGTATGTAACAATGGAATATCCGTTAACAATAGCGGCATTCAAAAGTTTTATATTATTGGTGTTGTTCTAAAATCATTCAAAGATAAGTAAAATATATGTACCTATAAATAAAATTAATATTTTAAAAGTACCATCAATTTTTCATCAGGGCATGAACCACCTTTTCCTGTACATTGAGATTTGGCTTCGAGGAAATAGTCAACTGCATATCCTTTAGTTGTTTCTTTATCTACCCAAGCTACTACTACATCACCATCTATCATAGTACTGTGGTTATCTTCTCCTGATAACCCAAACGACATATATTCACCATCTCCTACAAAATAATAAATCACAATTCATTATTGAATCATTTTTTTAATAAATACCTTTATCTTACCCAACTTTGAAACTAACTGAATTACAATACTGTCTCCAGCAATAGCCCACCTTACCTCAAAGGCGTTATCGTCATTTAAAACTTCGCAATTTAATTTTGACTGAAATATAAACAATAAGTAAAATATATACAAACAATTTATCGAGATATACGAACCTGAGGACTAACTCCAAGCATTTTTAAAGAAGGAGGGACGTTGAGGTTTTGTGGTATTTGGATATGGCCAAAATCGACAGTGAAAGCCTCGCACCAAATACCGAAATGTCCTAAATCGAATATCGTTAGGTTTTGTGGTAAAGTTAATACCACGGTTTTCCTATCGTATCGTCTGAGAGGTTTCCTTTTTCCATTTTCATCCGGGACTTGAATACCTTGAGGGGAAGGTTTTGGTCCTTGTCCAACCCAGAATTTGGCATCTAAATTTAAGTTTATAATTATATTAAAATTTATTTTCGGCTTTTAAATCTTGAAAAACAAAGATTTTTTTAACTTCAGTTGGATAAAATATATTGGCCAGTGGCGAAGCGTCCATTGAAGCAGGGGAAGCAGTGCTTCCCTTACTTTATTGGTAAATTAATACAAATCTGTATTTTCAGTTAATAAATAATTTAAATATATTATTAAAATATTAATATTTATGCGCAACTCAAACATTTTAACCAAAAATCGAAAATAGTCTTTAATATTAATTGACACGTTCAATTTATTAACTATAATACCTCTACGTCTTATTTTCTTGTATTTTAGTCGATATTTGTATGACGAGTTGACGTTCACTGCAGGAAATTTCACTAAAAAATTTTGAATTTTTGATTTCGTTAAAAGTATATTTATTGTATAGAAAATGACGTGAAAAGTTGAACTGTTCAAACCGCAGGTCTGTATCTTAAACCGTTCTCGAGATATAGCCTCTCAAAGTTTTAGTTTTTTCAAATTTTTGGAGAAAAAAGGCCATAACTTTTGTAGGTGTAGTCGGAATTGATTTTAGTTGACGGATTTGGAATCAGCGTGTCAAAATCTATATATTGACATGTACAATACCTTAAAACTCGGAAAAAAAAATTTCGGGAAAAATCGAAAAAATTCAAAGGGGTATACCTTAAAAAAATGTCGTTTTTTGACCAAATTTTTTTTTTCGGATTTTAAAGTATTATACATGTCATTATATAGATTTTGACACGCTGATTCCAAATCCGTCAACTAAAATCAATTCCGACTACACCTTCAAAAGTTATGGCCTTTTTTCTCCAAAAATTTGAAAAAACTAAAACTTTGAGAGGCTATATCTCGAGAACGCTTTGAGATACAGACCTGCGGTTTGAACAGTTCAACTTTTCACGTCATTTTCTATACAATAAACATACTTTTAACGAAATCAAAAATTCTAAATTTTTTAGTGAAATTTCCTGCAGTGAACTTCAACTCGTCATATAAATATCGACTAAAATACAAGAAAATAAGACGCAGAATCGTTTAGTTACTATATAAATATATAAGAATTTATTTAAAAAAGTAAAACCTTGAACTAAAGCTGTTTCATAACTTTTTTTTGTTAATAGGAGGGGGAGGATTGACAAAATATGCTTCCCTTTTAAAAATTTCATGCATCGCCACTGATATTGGTATAGCACATTCCTCTATTCATATATAAATAATTCGCAGCAATTAAAACACGTTTAAACATTTATGAAACTAATAACATTAACAGATTTTATATTGCACTACTAGCATTTGATTTTTAAGGAAATATTGTGAATTTATATTCATAGAAAGTAAAACGAATTATAAAATGAGGTGTACACAAGCGTTAATGGGTTAATTAAAAAATTATTACCTGGTGCTTCTCCATCAAAAGATAAATTTGGGATAAGAAGAGTTTGAGCATCGACAATAACGATATTATCTGAAGATATATCATGGACACCCTTTAGGGGTGAAATCTTTTGCGGTTTGGGAAATTTCAATCCTTGAGGAATTGTAACATCACCGAAATTCACCTATAAAAAAATTAAACACAATATTGAAGCGTTAGAAATTACGAGAAAGATGTAAAATACTTACGGAAAATTCTTCACACCATAAAGAAAACCATTTTGCGTTTGCGAGAGTTTTTCCTTCAGGTAATGTAATTGTTACACTTTTCTTATGGTATGGTTTGAGAATATCAAGACTGCCGTGTTCGTCCGGGATCCGGAACCCAGAATTACTCGGGACTTTGGAATTACCAGCGAAGAAGTAAGCCGCTAAAATATGTTTTTATTATCCTTATCAAGATTCAACAATGAGCTATTTTAAAACTACAGGTATTCCTCGATTTATAAATACGAATAAAAAAACGAATAATTTTTTTCCAAAAGTTCTATTGTTGACAAATAATTGTTGATTGTTATTAATTAATTTAATTGTTGAATTTGATTTATTTTGTGATTTGTGTTTGAGGATTATTGTACAATAAAGGTAATGAGGAATAAATTAGAGAAAATAAATTTGGTCATAAGTCGAGAATTACCTGTAATTGTAAACAAGTGATTTTTAAGTTTTAACTCACCTGGACCTTCTCCATCATATGTCAAATCTTTAATATGAAGAGTTCTTGCATCGACAGCATAAACTTCCCCCGATACTTTATGTTCCAATTCTGTTAATTTTCCTAAGAATTTGCCCAAATATGGTTCATCTGCTGCCACCGCAATTTCTGTAACAATATATTGTTTTTGCATTATCCGATATTAATTCAGCGATTTATTTTTTAGAAAATATGTTTAATCTACATATAATTAAGAAAGTCTGTTGGTCTGGCTATAACACCTGGTCAAAATACTTTTAATATTTAATTAATTTGATATAACATATTGTAATAAGAAATAGAAAATTAAAATCTATTAAAATTTCAACAATTACCTACTATAATATTACATTTCTGAGTTTTTTTAACGACTTTAATTTATTTAACCTAATTAGTCGAAATATTATTAATTTTTCCGTTAGTTGTTTTGTTTTAGTCCCATTTATAATAAAACGAGTTTTAACCCTCCATCCCTCAACCCTTAGATACAGTTTAGTATAAAAAATTAAGCTAATTTTCATAGAATTTTGTACATAGGTATATTCGACCTTCAATATTTCACCCCTGTCACAGTTGTAGGGCTTCTAAGGGGAAGAATCTTCCCCCTATCGCGCATAAGAGCCAAGAAATTTACGATTTTATGTAATGAATAAATAGAAAAAAAGTTACAATAGATATATTATAGTTCTATACGTTATTATAATTATATACTTGCCCCTAGTTTTTTTAGGACAATATAGACTTCTTTAAACTAATAGTTATATTTCCACTAGTTATTTTATATTTTGTAAAGTTGGTCTATTGGCAGAGCTCTGGGGCAGCAAGTGACTAAAAAAACATATTTTTTTCGTTGCTACCTCAATCCATAATTTTCGTTTGTTGCTAATTTTATTTACCTTTGTTTTTTTCTCAATCTTGTCACGCCAATTTTTACATTGCTACGGAGCGGGGGGGAGGGGGGGGAGTTGCGGCCCTGTCTATTGATGAAGAATATCTCTAATTGTAAAATATGGAATATTATTGTACAGTTTATTAATTATGCGCTAGATACGATGTTATTTGTCGTAATTAATCGCGAGTATGATATGCACTCTTAATTAAGCCTTGTGGTTTCGGCTCAACGAGTCAGCTAAGCTACTTCGTTAATGAGTGTGTGTTTTTTATTTTAATATTTGATGTTTGAATTATTAATTAAACGTAGTTTACCGGTGTGGTGTCCGTTATCGAATAAATTTACCCATATACGAAAGTAAGTTTAATATTTTTTAACTATTACTCAAATGGTCGGAAATACTTTTATCTGAAAAATTTTCTGAAACGTAATTTCCGAAAAATTTAAACCCAATATTATTATCAATAAAAAAAAACATCTGCCAAATAAATGCACAGTGCTTCCTCGTGCTTAATTCACCAAAGGTAGTTAATTATTGAACAATTTAAATAAAAACAGATAAATTGCCTGGTATTAGTTATTTTTCTTAAGACGCACCTGATTATTTTTTCCTATATTTTTAATTTTTGACAGTTTCAATCTAAATGTATGCAAACAACGTCAAAATGACATTTAATATGTCAAAGTAAATATCAATTTAAAAAAACAAATGACGATTTTTAAAAACAAATTGAGGTTGTAGACCTATATTATAGGAAATTGAATACTCTACATAAAAAATCCTATACATTTTTCACGTAACATGTGTCGTTCTTGAGGTATCTTAAAAAATTAATGTTTTGGGATGTCACCCCTCCCCCTTACACACGATTTTAATGATTATGAAATAGGACCGTCTTCAAGCCAAACCCAACCATTCAACCAAGTTTCATTAATATCGGTTCAGTGGTTCATAAGTTATGCGTGTGACGAGGATTCAGGGTACAGACAGACAGACAGACACGGAACGAAAAGTGTTTATTTTGACCTGAAACGGGAAGATCAATTTAAAATTTTGAAATTTTTTTTTCATTTTACAACGATCACAAAGCTTCTCGTATCTTCGATATTGCGAGGAAGCAATATTTTTTTTTTAATTCCGATCGCTACGAAAGTTTTAAGAAATTTAGAAAACTTCACGACAGATTTAGCATATAATTTATTTTTGTCAAAACGGAAGATCGCATGTCGCTTACAAAATCAGCAAAACATGTTTTTTTTTTTAATTCACAAAAGTAAAAACATAGGATTATGCAGTGAAACAGGTATTTATAAATGAATTGTCATGTTCCCTTCACCCCCCGAGGGTATCCGCTAAGCTTGCAGTTATAGTATTAATAACCGATATACTTAACATAGTGATTTTTAATTTTTACTTTCTATACTTATGAGGAATTTTAAATATTCAATCCAAACAGAAATCTAAGTCCACAGTAATAAAAATTTAATAATTCTTATATTTGAGTCATCCACAAGCACTTATTAAAATACAAAACAAAAAAATGATGTCTAATGTATCTCGAGATATGTTTTTTAAGAAAAATGGTCGTAACTTTCGAACGGCTGGTCGAATTTAATTTTAATTGGCAGATTTGGATTTCGTAAAATCGAAAAAAATCAAAATACATGTCGTATATATATATGTATTTTGACACTCTGATTTCAAATTCGTCAAATAAAATCAAATTCGACCACCGATTCAAAAGTTACAGCCATTTTTTTTTTCAAAAAATTCATGGCCCGCATTCAAATCTATGATTTACTCGTAATACTGACTTTTAAAATCTCTTCCCCACGGATATAATGAAAATTCGACGCCAATGCACACAATTATTTACAAAATATAATAAGTTAAAACAAAAACTAGGATCTATAGGCACTAGATACTTTTGTCATTGAAAATAATTTTATAAAAAATATAAAATATTTATTTTGTTATTAATTTTAGAAATTGACATAATTTAACACATTAGATTCTAACTAACAATTTATTCATTTCGTAATTTCAGTTCTATATTCTTGAATTTTCAATTTTTTTAAATATCCTAGTTACAGTGAGAATTTTCATGCGTACAATTTCAAATATGTGTAAAATTCAAACTGTTTTAGATTCACATGTCCATCTGAATTATCGGATAATCTATTATAAATTTTCATCCGGTCCGGTTTCAGTTTCGAATATCGCTTTTACTTTTTTTCAAAAGTTAGATGACCTCTTGCATGCCGTAGGGTCAAATCAAAGTATAATAAAAAATAGAAAGAACTTTCATCGGATTGTCAGCAGACCTACAATTCATTAATAGTTCAGTGAAAACTGTATCACACCGTAGTAATAGCAACCTACACTAACCCAAAATGCGTGCATGCGTTTGTACAGGGCCGTGCTTAGGACGTATTTGAGCCCGGCGCGCAAAACAAAATATTCAGACATTAGAAAAACGCAGGGGATTTAGAATTAAAACTTGCCATACTGCCTCAAACCATTTTGAAATATTTATGAATTTTATTTTTTTAATGCATGATAGGGTTCCGTAGTCATTCTCACTACGATTTATTTCAAAATTTTTCATAAACTATTTTTGCTACAGTGTTCGTTATAATTTTCATTGAAAGTATTAATAAAAAACTACATTCCGAATTATTTTCAGATGTTTTGAATTGATAGTTTAGAAATTAGAGAGAAGGGGGATGGGCGTGAAATTTTTAAAAGGGAAGCATATTTTGTCAATCCTCCCTCTCCTATTAACAAAAAAACTAGTTATGAAACACCTTTAGTTCAAGGTTTTACTTGTTTAAATAAATTCTTATATATTTATATAGTAACTAAACGATTTTACATCTTATTTTCTTGTATTTTAGTCGATATTTGTATGACGAGTTGAAGTTCACTGCAGGAAATTTCACTAAAAAATTTAGAATTTTTGATTTCGTTAAAAGTATGTTTATTGTATAGAAAATGACGTGAAAAGTTGTTTGTTTCAAACCGCAGGTCTGTATCTCAAAGCGTTCTCGAGATATAGCCTCTCAAAGTTTTAGTTTTTTCAAATTTTTGGAGAAAAAAGGCCATAACTTTTGAAGGTGTAGTCGGAATTGATTTTAGTTGACGGATTTGGAATCAGCGTGTCAAAATCTATATAATGACATGTATAATACTTTAAAATCCGAAAAAAAAAATTTGGTCAAAAAACGACATTTTTTTAAGGTATACCTCTTTGAATTTTTTCGATTTTTCGCGAAATTTTTTTTTCCGAGTTTTAAGGTATTGTACATGTCATTATATAGATTTTGACACGCTGATTCCAAATCCGTCAACTAAAATCAATTCCGACCACCCGTTCAAAAGTTATGGCCTTTTTTCTCAAAAAATTTGAAAAAACTAAAACTTTGAGAGGCTATATCTCGAGAACGGTTTGAGATACAGACCTGCGGTTTGAACAGTTCAACTTTTCACGTCATTTTCTATACAATAAACATACTTTTAACGAAATCAAAAATTCTAAATTTTTTAGTGAAATTTCCTGCAGTGAACTTCTACTCGTCATACAAATATCGACTAAAATACAAGAAAATAAGACGTAGAGGTATTATAATTGTATAATTGAGCGTGTCAATTAATATTAAATGTTATTTTTGATTTTTGGTTAAAATGTTAATCATATTTTTAAATTATTTATTAACTGAAAACACAGATTTGTATTAATTTACTCATAAAGAAAGAGAAGCACGCTTCCCCTGCTTCCATGGACGCTTCGCCACTGTTAGAACGTAAATCGACTCTTCAAAAGGTATGAGCGATTCCTACCCTCTAACATATTCACAAATATTTATTCACTATTATTTATTATATAACATATCACCCCTGATAATGAATTCAAATATCAGCTGTGTATCCCAGTAATTGAGAAAAGAATCAAACGGAATGAAATACCATTCTGTTTTATTCCGGGATCTAAACGTAAAAGATATCGTAAATTTTCAATCTGAATACCGTTTATTACGTATTAAACCAATGTGGATTGGCAGCACTGCAAATTACTGGGATACCACAAAAACCGCGAAATAACATTCCGTCAGAAAAGGGTTAAATTTTGATTTCTATTTTCTGCAAGTGAAAACTTTTTAATGCACCTTAATCATATGTAACTTACGATGCACCTTCACTATCACCAATAAAATCAAGTAACCTACTCACGACAATAATAAGATGTTATTTTTTGCGTTGGTCGAGATGACAAAGTTGTTTTTATATTGCAAATTCCGCGCCAGCTCAAAAAATTTCTCCTCTGCATTAATATTAATAATATTCGGATACATGTAATGACATGTATAATAAATTACATTCATGATTTTAAACATTTTAGACGATTTTTGTTTGTTTTGAATGCAACAATCAAAATAAATTTAAATACAAATACATTTCCACCAATTACAAGTACGTATTTGAAATTTTGCTTGAATTTAATTGGCTGTACTAAATGTATTGAATGAATATAGTAACGATATATAGTTGAGTTTTACAAATGTCAAATATTAGTACATATTTCTGTAAGCTGATTGATTATTTATAATTAATAGAATTAATACAGTTAAAGAAACTTATTAGAAATGAAGAAAAATCTCTCTTCTGGTTGAAGAATTCTTGGTATAGTTTATTAAAAGTCATCATTTTCTAGAAAATAGCAATTATGTGCACGAATGATATCTGCTACAAATAGGTGCGTTGTTTATCTATTGTTTTGTTCAATATTTTTCAAATTGGCCAATATCGTCATATTTATCTTAAATCTTCGCAATAATCAAATTTTAGATTGTCATACGTTAAAGCACGCACATATTATGTGCCCATATTCTCGTAGTTGCTGACTGGGAGTTAAAAGTCAAGCTTATTTTTTACAAAAAACAACTTTCACTTCAATTATTTCATGACACAAAAACAGATAAAGAAATTTTTAGATACTGCCTTTAATAAAAATTTAAGGTCGTTTTCTACATGATTAATATCTATTGTATATTTTTTTAATTGTTTTGGTTTAAATTGTAATATAAATCATTTAAATATATAGTTACAATCTTCGCCAGTTAAAACATTTGTACAGAGGCGTACTTTGTTATTTTTTAAATATTTTACTTTTGATTGGTTACAGATCATTAATTAAATTGTTTTAAAATTATTTTTTTAGAAAATTTAAATTTTCGGATGGGTTATTTTATTATTTTATGCAAATACATTTTATTTTTATGCATAATATTAATGTTGACCTTGCAATATATGCAATTAAATTAGGTGCGGCTTTTAAAATAGATTTTAAGAATGCAAATTAGGTTAATTATTGACTTAGGTTAATAATATCTATTTTTTATTAAAATAATAAATTTCGATATTATAAAGATATAGTTAAAATATAAATAATAATAATAATACATTTTTAATTTAAGGTCTATGATGAAAACTAAGAAATTACTGTTACTGTAATGTTATGTAGGTTAAAAATTATATTATTGATATCAAGTAAATTCTACATTATGTTTAGAATATTTTTAAAACATACAGTACAAATGTGACCTGTATTATCATTCGTGTGTAACTTTATACCGTAATATATATTTAAATATTAAATCATATTTTCTAACGATCTTTTTTCTGTTACTAACAAAAATCTTATAATATTTTTCAACAATGAAAAAAAAAATTTTTATTTCTTATTTCACTTATGAATAGTATAAAATTAAATGTGAAATATGACGAAATGTTGGAAATTAAATGAAAAATAAGAAATAATAAACTAAATTATTTTAGTCATTCTATTTTGTACCCCTTAATAGATTTTCTAATAGAAAATGCAAGAATTGGATATATTTGATAACAATGTATTAATATTATATTAAAATCTTTACAAATTTAACCAAAATAGCCATAGAAAAGGGAAAATTAGCTTCATATATTATGTAAGTTAACGACTCTAGCTATAATTTGTATCATTTATAACTTATATTACGAAAATAACGCAGATTTTTGTAAATTTCAAAATTTAGCTAATTTTGTATCTGATTGTACCTCCACAACACCCTTAATTCAATTTAAGTTTTTTATATATTAAAAAACTAAAATATTTTATGTCAACAATCAAAAAAAAATTTATTTATGAAAATAGCATTTATTCTTACAACTGTCAATTAAATAGATGTATAGAAATAATAATTTATGAAACGTGTTGAACTCTTGAAATATCAAACGAATAAAAAGCCATTGACAAAACAACATTTTTTTTTAAACAGGAAAATTATTATAACGATTTATAATAAAAACGTTTGAAATAAAATCAGAAAATATATCTCAAACATTAACAAAAACAACAATTAATGTAATGTAAGAAAGTGTTAACATAAGGTTTTTTAAAGTTATTGTTGTACAGGTTGATATTTTTGAAATAAAATTTATTTAAAATCTTATTGTTGATGTTTTATTTTATTTCAACAGTCTGAACTAATTTTTGAAATATTTACGTATTAACAAGCAAAAAAAAAATTATTAAAAATTCCTTACGTGTATTATATAAAATGGTAAAACCGATAATCGCCACGTGAATTAAACTAATTTTACGTTTGCCCATCGTGAGGCTATTTTCACTTCAGCAGAGTCCGCAAGAAACTGTTTCGGACATTACCATTCACAAAACGTGAGGGGCAGCCCTCCCCCTTTTCAACCGCGTTGGTGGGAAGAAGAAATTATGTTCTGTACTGTTGCGGAACTGGAAAAAAAGTGCATCCGACTCAGGGTCGTTTTGGCGTTTTCTTCTGTAGTCAGGGAGATGTAAAATTAAAATAATTTAAAAATGTGATTGTTGAAAATGAAAAAAATATATAAGATCCCATTTGAGTTATTATAATTAGTCTGGTCTGCAATAAAAATTAATTTAAATTAGCAGAATCTGTTTACAACTAAATAAGGTAGTGGCACCAGTCTTGGATATGACCCCAGTAATGGCTATTTTTTAATTAAATGTACTAAATTATAAATATTTGTTGATATTTGATTACTACAATTTCTGAATATTAATCTATATACATTTAACTGTCTTACAGCGTGATTTGATGACAATCGGCCAATAGGTGTCAAAATGGTGGACATTTAAACTAATTATTAGTATAATTTATTTATTAATTATTCTATTATCATAGCAACTGCTTTACATTGTTTCAAATTTGACGATTCTTTCTTTTATATCTTTTGTGTCGTAGTACACGTGGTTTTACTTTATCCATTACTGAAGAAAAAACATAAATAAAATAAAAGGCTATAATTTAAATAAAAAACAAAATATATTTGCGGACTTTGGTGATTAAATTGATTAATTTTTTTTATTAGAAATGATTAAACGATAATTAATTGTTATATTAATACATAGGAACGGAAATCATTTAATATAATTTTTGATCACCGTAAATTGTAGGTCCAAATAATTAATTAATAAAAATGACTTGATATATAACCGATTTGTTTATAAGATAAACTTTTTTTGTACTATTTTTTAGTCGTGATTTCGGTAATCATGTCACGACCTTCCTTGGATATATAATATCTAACTGAAAGGACAAAAAAGGTCATATTTTCATATAAATGCAATTAACTACAAAGTTAAGTGTCAAGGACGAATCTATTCTAAGAAGGTGACCATCCTCTCATATTTATATTAGATCAGGAGTGTTGACCAGGGTTTGGCAAAATTATAAATTTGTATAAAAATTATTATAAATATGTATACCTATTTACAATTAAATAGTAATATAATATTTAAAGTCTTCCCGCAAAAAGTAAATTTACATAGGCAACTAAAAATACATCTGCTTGTTTTTATTATCTATGGCAAATTTTCTGTGTTTACAAATACGTTTTTAATCTATATTCTTAACCTAGATTTCGGCGTTACATGAAAGTCAAAATAAATACATGTACATATGTATATAATTAAAATATAAATAAAAAATATACAAATTTATTGAATAACCTTGGAATAAGTTGATCTCAATGTTAGTATACTAGTAACAAAGCGTACATATCATATTATGTTCATATGCGATTTTAATAACGTAAACACTTTTTTTAGATGACAATGTGAAAATAAAAAAAGTTAAACAAATATGCAGATAATGTAAAATTTTGATTGATGAATACAATATTTACAAAATAATTTCACCATGCCTCAGTTAACAATAACACCTCTTGGAGCCGGCCAAGATGTTGGTAGAAGCTGTATTTTGTTGTCTATGGGAGGTAAAAACATAATGCTCGATTGTGGAATGCACATGGGCTACACAGATGAAAGAAGATTTCCAGACTTCACATACATAACCCCAGAAGGTCCACTAACTAATCATATTGACTGTGTCATAGTATCCCATTTCCATTTAGACCACTGCGGGGCCCTACCGTACATGTCTGAAATCGTTGGGTACAATGGGCCAATTTATATGACACACCCTACAAAAGCAATTGCTCCGATTCTTCTGGAAGATATGCGTAAAATATCTGTTGAACGTAAAGGTGAAACTAATTTTTTCACATCTCAAATGATAAAAGACTGTATGAAAAAAGTTATAGCTGTTTCTTTGCACCAGTCGCTGATGGTTGATGCAGATCTTGAAATAAAGGCATATTATGCAGGACATGTTCTAGGAGCTGCTATGTTTTGGATTCGGGTAGGCTCACAATCTGTCGTTTATACAGGAGATTATAATATGACCCCCGATAGACATTTAGGAGCTGCATGGATAGATAAATGTAGACCGGATTTATTAATATCTGAATCTACGTATGCGACTACGATACGAGATTCTAAACGTTGTAGAGAACGGGATTTTCTTAAGAAAGTTCATGAATGTGTTGACCGAGGTGGGAAAGTTTTGATTCCTGTTTTCGCTTTGGGGCGAGCACAAGAATTGTGTATTTTACTTGAAACATATTGGGAGCGAATGAATTTAAAATTTCCTGTATACTTTGCAGTTGGACTGACAGAAAAAGCAAACAATTATTATAAAATGTTTATTACGTGGACCAACCAGAAAATAAGAAAAACATTTGTACAACGTAATATGTTTGATTTTAAACATATCAAACCATTTGATAGGGCTTACATAGAATATCCAGGGGCAATGGTAGTGTTTGCAACTCCAGGAATGCTGCATTCCGGTCTGTCTTTACAAATCTTCAAAAAATGGGCACCAAACGAAAACAATATGGTAATCATGCCAGGTTTCTGTGTCCAGGGAACAGTTGGCCATAAAATATTAAATGGAGCGAAGAAAATCGAATTTGAAAACCGGCAAATCATAGAAGTCAAAATGCAAGTCGAATATATGTCATTCAGTGCTCATGCAGACGCTAAAGGCATAATGCAGTTAATTCAGTACTGTGAACCACGTAATGTGATGTTAGTTCACGGAGAAGCAGCAAAAATGGAGTTTTTAAAAGATAAAATTCGGCAAGAATTCAATCTTGATTGTTTCAGCCCTGCCAATGGAGAAACATGCATCATAGAAACACCAGTTAAAATTCCTATTGATGTATCTCTTCCTTTACTTAAAAGCGAAGCACTTAAATTCAGTTCTTTACCACCTGACCCTAAACGAAGACGAGTACTTCATGGAGTTCTTGTTGCAAAAGACGAATCCCTGTGTCTTATGGATGTTGAGACAGCTTGTAAAGAGGCTGGTATTACTCGGCACGTTGTCAGATTTACGTCGACTCTAACTTTAATGGAAAAAGGTACAGCAGCTACTGTTGCAGATAAATTATATCGACTGATTGAACAACAATTACCAGAATGGTTTGTTCATTTTACTGATGGATCTATATCAGTAGAATCTGTCCTTGTTAAAGTTGAAGGAGAAGAAGATGAAGAGAAGTGTGTGTATGTTTCATGGACAAATCAAGACGAAGATCTGGGAAGTTATATTTTAGGTTTACTTAGTAACGTTAATGAATTGTGAATTCTACATAGGGCTTTTTTGTTTGTTGTAAATATAAATATTTTTTTAAATAAAATTAAAATAATTTATATTTTTTATTTAATAATATACACACATAAAAAATTTACATTTACTTAAAAATATTGTACATGAGGAATTACTTTGTTTATAGGAGTTTTGACATCATTAATTTTTTGGTCTATAACTTCTGAAATATCTTTTATTACATTGTTAATGTTATCTGCCTAAAATAAAAAAGATTGTTAGTATTTCTTTACAAATTAATTTAAGTTATTACTTACTTCTGTTTGGCAAAAGAGTGGTTTGTTTAATGTAGATAATAATTTTTCTTCTTCTTGAGTTATGATAGGTTTTGGTAATTTGTTTATTTCCGGAACATAAAATTCAGTTTTTTCCTACAATAATAATAAACAGTAAAGGCTTCTATACACTATCCCAACCTACAGGGTCGATTTGTAGCGAGGTAGAGTGCAGAGGCCCTGCAGATTCGAAATTAGTTTATATATATAATTACCAAATAAGCTGTTTCTATTTTAATTATTTTTTGTTTGTATGCAATGCATGATGAACGAATTTTCTTTCTTTTCTTTGCCAAGCTTGAAATAATTTCATCAAATGTTTCTGAAATAAAAATTATTTCCATTAAATTTTATCGTGATTTATTAGTTTCAAGATATAAAACAAACCATCGTCCATAATTTGTATTAAAATTGTAAAAAATATTTAAATGTATAACGAACTTTTGACAATTTGAATGACAGCTGATTCCGTAGATTACAAAATAAATAAATATCGTTATATATTTTAGTATCTATGAAATTGATACTTGTGGCGACAACTAACGTGTGTTGCCATAACTAAAATGACAGAAACATGGCGTGAGGTTAGTTAATCGTAGCAAAAATATAAATTAAATTTCACGTTTAATTTATAAATCAAAATGAATTCAATAAGTGCACCTGTTACATCTAACATTGACCAAAAGGAATATATGAAGAAATATTTATCAGAACCTAAAAAGAAAAAAAAGAAACTTAAAATTAAAAATAAAAGGTCAGTATATAAAAATAATATAATAAAACACGATGATTTATTAACAGATACATTTTTCATAGAGTGAAAATAATCGATGATGATGCTGACGTCCTTGTATCCCACGAAAACTTAGAAATAGATTTTTTCACTACAGAAGATGCTCCGCAGATAGCCGGTATTATTGATGAAAGGCCAATCGAGTTACGTGTTAAAGATAAAGAGCAGATTCCAAATCGTTGGATAACAATAAGCAGTGATGATGATGAAAACACAGCAACAAGCATTAAAAAAGAACCCCAAAGTCCATCTGATTATGAAAATAGTACAAATAAAATAAATGATGATATGAGCCCTCCTAGAATTAAAATTGAACGGTCTTGTTCGGATAATGACATAAGTCCTCCTAGAAATAATAAAGGAAGAAATGAACATCGTAAAAAGTTAGATGATGATGATGTAAGTCCACCTAGAAGGCGAAGAAATGATAGCGACGCAAGTCCTCCAAGAAAAAAACAAAATAAAACCAGGCAGAAATCTCCAGATAGTGATATCAGCCCTCCTCGAAGTAAAAAAGAACTAAATAGAAGCAGCAGGAAAAGAAAAGATACATCTGACAATGATATAAGCCCACCGAGGTATATAAGAAGTAAAGACAGCCCTCCAAGAAGAAACTTTGGTGACTTTAACACATCAAAAAGAAGAAAACAAAGTCGATTTTCGGATGTAAGTCCGGCACGGATACAAATAAAGCAAGAAAATGAACTGTCTCAAGATTCTAACGACTCGCAACAAAAGATGAAGAAAACATTAGACGGAAAAATTGCAGGACTTCAGAAAGCTAAAGATCTTAAAGATGAATGCAGAGCTTTCAAAAAACGCGAGGATGAGTTGTTCAATAAAATGTCAGATGATATGAAAGGTGTGAATGCAGCAACAATTGTAAGGGATCGAAAAACTGGGCGTATCAGAGACTTTGAGAAAGAGGCAGCTGAAAAAAAGGCCAGTCAGGCAGAGCAGAACATACAAAAGCAGAAGTATGATCGTTGGGGTAAAGGATTAAAACAAGTAGAAGATAGTGAGGCAAAACTTCAGGATTATTTACATGAAATATCAAAACCTTTAGCAAGGTATGCTGATGATAAAGATTTAGATAAGTATTTGATGAGTCAAGAAAGGGAAGGTGACCCAATGTTGGAATATATAAGGAAAGAAAATAGAAAAACTAATGAATCAGGTAATATATAAATAGATTTTAGATATTTTGACTTCTATTTTTGTGATGAATATAATAAAACAAAAAATATATTTTAGTTCCAGATTCTAAACCTCGATATAACGGAGCATTTATGCCAAATAGATTTGGTATTCCTCCAGGTTATAGATGGGATGGTGTAGATCGCTCTAGCGGCTATGAGACAGATTGGTTTGAAGTTCAGAATAAAAAGAAAGCACTTGAAGAAGAAGCATATAAATGGAGTACAGAAGATATGTAAACAACTATATGTATAATAAATTAATATGTAAATATTTTTATATAAAGTTAAGTGGAATAAATTTTAATTAAAACAATCAATATTCATTGTTTTTATTTTATTTTATTTGTAGAAATACATAATAAACAATAAATGTTCACTTTTTTTGATTTTTACATATCACCAATTTATAATTAATTTAGAAAATTATCACTTAAATATTTCTTTTTAGATATAACGAATATTACTTTTCAATCTATGAAGTAATATTTTATTTAAATTCATATCTATTTTATATAAAATTCTTTTTATTAACCAAAAAAATATTCTCATCAAAAACAGAAAATTCTGATTACTAAAAAAAAGAGAACTTAAAATTTACTTTTAAATAATAATTATCAAACAACCAATAATAATAATAATATTTGATGTAGTAAGTTAATAAAATTAATACTGATACTGAAATGAAATCCCCTTCCAACTAATAATCGGATATAATAATTATAACGGCAACCTGTAATATTATAGCGTACGGATAATGAATTTACTCAAAATATTAATAGTTACGTTTTTAAGACTGAATCAAAACAATATAATACAAATATCATCAAACAGACATTTTTAAAAACACATCACTTTAATTCAGCCGTGTTCAAACAAAACTGTCTTATACAATATATAAATTCTGCGCCTATTTGGCAGAAGCAATATGTCACAAATATCATTTGCTAATTCATTTTCTAAAAGAAATCTGTAATTATCATTTATTGGACCCCCATTTTAGACTGTGGCTAAAGTGTCCGGCGATTTTAAAGTTTTTTTTTTAAATATTATAAAAAATATGCAATAATCTATTGACATTAAAACCGACATACCTGCTTCTGTCAAATAAATACAGAATTGAATTAATAAATACTGTAATTAAAAATATGTTATTTCATTTATAAACACAATTATACCCTAAATTATGTCACCTTTAGTTGCATCATGTCATTAAAGACTTACCCTGGGTTGCATAAAGCAAAATCAACCACGATTAGTTAATCAGTTGTTTTCAAACCATGATTAACGTTAATTCTAAACTTAATCTCAATTTTTTACCTTATAATATTTATCATAACCATGATTGTTTTTTAGAATTGACGTAATAATGGTTTTAAAACAACTGATTAATTTTGCTTTATGCAACCCAAAGTTAGAGAAATGAAGCACCGTTAACTTGGGGTATAATTGTATATGTATATATTTATCAATTAAATAGTTATTTTATTACTCTCATCTTTTATATGCAAAGTAAATTAACTTCAAAATAAAATTAATATTCTCTCTTAAAATATACAGCACTGTTTTCTTCAAAAACCGATACGAAATCGCGAGTCCACTTTCACAAAAACATTTACAATCACGTGTTAAGTTCTACCCACTGTAGTTGACTTGAATCGAACCTCTTTACACGCACCCTCTGCCGATAATGATATTCTTTGAGATATGTTCTGAGCGAAGAAGGTAGACGTAATATATCTATATCGTCGTACCGGAGTCTATCGGCTATTGTAGCTCTGCACAAGTGCTGCAAAGAGAACGGTTGCACGCGGTGTAACGGTCTGGTCAGCATTGGTTCGAAGAACAAGCAGCAAGTTGGGTCTTTGTAGTGTTCAATCAGACCGCAGACTGTGTCTGCTGCAAATACACCGGGGTCGTGTGAATCAAACGAGAATCTGTGGTTCCATTGCTCTATCCGGGCATGCAGTGATCTGCCGTACTTTCTGAATGAAACGGAGAATAAAAATTCTTCCTGTAATAAACAAAAGTACAATTTTAAATAAACAGGCCGAGTAAGATTTTTTCTTCTTCATCATTTACAAGCTGTAAAAAACCTATGTCCGGTTTCATGAATAATAGGTACCTATAGTTAACTGATACTGTTTTTTGAAAATAAAATTCCCTGACTTTTCTCTGACTTTCCCTGACCACAGATTCAAAATTCCCTGACAACTTGAGGACAAGAATGTGTATAAACAGGGTGGTGTCCACTTTCTGGAAAGTCAGGGAAGCCTAAAGTGGTCAGGGAAAGTCAGGGAATTTATTAATTTTTTTTAGAAAGTCAGGGAAAAAAGTGTATAAATTTAAGTTGATGAACAAAAAAAAGAAAAAGGTCATTGAATTGAAAGTTAATAACAAGTGTAAAATTTTCAAGTTATGACCAAAAAAAAGTCTTCAAATTTTATTTCTGTACATTCTTGCCCTGAGTCAGGGAATTTTGAATCTGTGGTCAGAGAAAGTCAGGGAAAAGTCAACGAATTTTATTTCCAAAAACCAGTGGACACCCTGATAAAAATTTGAAGACTTTTTTTTGCTATTTAGACACTTTTTTTTCTTCACTGACTTCCCAGAATTTATAATAAATTCCCTGACTTTCCAAAAAAAAATTAATAAATTCCCTGACTTCAAAATTTTAAAGAAATTCCCTGACCTTCCCTAACCACTTTAGGCTTCCCTAACTTTCCAGAAAGTGGACACCCTGTGATAGTTGTAGGTTACCTATTGTGAAATATATTCCTATATAATTATAATAATATCACACCTGTGCAGAATCACGCAACAAGAACGTTCCTTCAGGCCGGCCATCTAGCAGTCTCTCTGCCTCATACCGATCCATCTTGCCCCAGTAGAACGAGCATGCTGTGATGTTGCTCAACTCAGGCACCAGATAGTGCATGTAGTCGACTTGCGTGTGACACCGTCCGCTCATCACTCCGTCAACATTGCAGTGCGATGCCAGCAGTACCCGCAGGGACTCCACGTTCAGGTCAGTCCTCCACACAAGCTGCAGCAAGCAGTCGCTGCCTGGCTCACTGAAAAAGGTAAGATTGAACGATTGTCTTCAATTGGGTTACGGTAATTTAGACAAAAATATAAATACCTTTTGTTCTGAGTATCGGTAGCAGGTTGTTCACTATTTGTACCGGATGTTTGAGGCAGGGTTGATGTGCTTGAAGTCCTTGCGCTATTACTGTTATTGCAGCAACAGACTTTCTTAACGTTATCCGTAGGACAGACCAATTGTATACACCCTCGTGAATCTAAAATTTTGTTTTTAATGTTAGTTTTAAATATCTTCCTTATAAATAATTAATTATCAGAGAAGTAAATATATTTAAAGCGCTACTCTACTTCTTCAGGTCAATAAAATTCACTTTTATTCATTTTTTTTTTAAATACTGCATGTAATAAGAAAAAAAATTTTTCCCTGAGAGGTATGTATAGAGAATAGAAAGAAGTTTTTTTATAGCGTGAGTATTTTTATATACTTGTTTATTTAACAATGTCAGAATAGGAAGAAAATTTTTTTTGCTGACGCTTGTGATTTGTTCTCTCCAGGTAGTCTAAAATTAAAAATTAAAAAAGATTCTTAATCTGTGTGTGTGCTGCTATTATATTAATTTTCATTGAAAATTAACAAAATGGCAGCAATTTTCGTAAAATAGAAACAAATGTAGTTTTTTCATTATTGGGTTAAAAACAATACTTAAAATGAAAGTTTTTTAATAATTAATTGGATATGATTTCTGTACATAAATTCTGTCAAAATAAGAAATTAAAGAAAAAGAATTTTTCTGACCTGAAGAAGTAGAATAACCCCTTAAATTAAATACCTGTTTCTTGAAAAGGACAGACGAGTTTAACACAACTTATAGGGTGTACTAAAGAACCAGACACAACGTTTATATTCTTACTTGATAATCTGAAAAACAATGCCAATTATTATTATGTCACAGTATACATTTATCATCTCAACTCACTTGGCTAAATCGAACGACGTATCAAACTGATTGTTTATATCCGATATACTCCCATAAAACGATTCAGTCGCAGAACTACAACCCTGATGTGCACCGTCCATAGAAGACTCATCGAACCCTGCTTCCATATCATTGTACAGCGCTTCGTTTGGAATATTGTTCAAACTACTACATTTATAAACAACGATGAAATTATCATTAGTCTTCAATCTTGAGCAACCTGGTTTATTATTTACATCTGAATTCTTATCGCAATCACTATCAGCATTACAGATGTCCGAACTTGAACCTTTGAAGTAATGTTTCAATGTACAGTGCTTCGATTCGGAACTACTTTCGTGATTTTTACTCGTTTTTCCGTGCTTGCTTTTCGTACAATTAAACCTCAGCATCCAGTTTGACTGTTTCTTTTTATTCTGTATATCGCAAGTGTCTATCCTAATATTCTTACACCGTTTTGGGATAGAAGTGAGCGGTTTCGGATTCAGTCGACGAAAGTTCGATGTAAAATTCGTAAAACAGTTTAACGATTTGTGCGTTTTCAGTAGAGCGTCATTGAGTATATTTGGTTTTGTCGTTTTACGCTTGGTGCTTGTATTGCGACTTGTATCTACTTTTGTGTCTCTCGATGTAGAAGGTACTGCCAGATAAATATTATCTCTGTTTGTGTTACTTCTTGTTGCTTTCACGACTGTGTATTCTTTATCTTCAACTTTGTTTGCATTTTCTTGTCTATCCATTTTCGTCACTTCATACAATGAATTTGGAAAATTTGTATTTATGTTATCATTTTTTGAAGAGAGTATATAATCTAAAATCAAACAGGTAGATTTATTTTAAATTATTTAATTAATAAAAAAAAAATACCACAAAACAAATATAATATTTTATAATCTAATAATGTTAAAAAAATATCTAAATCATTAGTTATAAAGAAATAACACGTTATCAATAATGGTTATGCCGTATAAACTATTTCATTTTTAATTGATAAAAGTATTTCACAACTATTGGAAATAATTTCTTGACCAAAAAACCACAATTTAATCAAGTTTATCAAATAAAAAGAAATACCGCATTTTCCAATACATTTGTTATCCTTTAATATTGATATATGAAAATAAGTATTCATCTTTATATTAGTGGAAAAAAAATACATTATCTATTATAAATACTTAAAGGGTTCTCCAAATTATCTTAATTATACATATTTATATATGTCTATTAGATAATGTTTACTGATTAAATACGAAATATTTTTATCAAATTAAATTGAAACTTATTATGCATAACACTAACCTGATGGATTAAAACATTTCTTAGATACGCTATGCCATAAACCCATTTTTAATTTAATTTTTATAACATAATATTATTTTCAACTTTTCGATAAAACTTCATACATTAAATCCACTACAATTAAAATATATAAATGCATTACCTATATTCATTTTAAATTTAAATTTAATTCTGAACAAAAATAATAATAATAAAATGATTTTGAGCCGATAATAATAAATAATAACTAACACAGAATAATGATTTTAAACAATGGATAAGAGATTGGAAACAGGATGTTGTTGCATTCTAAAAACTTTTCTCAATTTTTTCACACATAATCGAACATACGATAATTTCTATGTTGTAAATCAATATTATAATTAATAATCTAAACATAAAACATACGTAAGCACACAATGTAAGCATCAAATAACGATGTACACGTTTTTAATTAAATAAAAAATGCATTTCTTTATTAGAATCTCAACACGATATCCCGTATCATTGAACAATAAAAATATACAAATTGAACGTAATTTAAAACGAATACAATAGTAAATAAATATGTAAACAGCATCGAAAATAGCCACCAATTAATAAAATAGATTTAATAAACGCGTTGACAACAGTTTTAAACTAATATTCATAAGGAAAATAATCAAAAGTTGACATATTTATATTTTCAATTACGTTTACTAAAACGAGGTCTTTTAATCGATTTTCAATAAAATAATCGAGTGTACATATATGCAGTATATGGTATTTGTTTTAAGACTTACCAGGAATTAATAAGAACACTATATATTAGATTATGAGTCACATTTATACCAAATAATACAATTTTATCTGCTTTGGGCATGTACATAAAATGTCTTCTTATATGTGACGTCACGTACACCACTACCACACGATTCTTAAATGTACCAGTGGACTCCAATATTTAATTTTAATGTACGGTATATATTAAAATTCAATTTTAATGTTTACTGTAAATAATTGCATGTGTGTTTGATTCGGTGTTTAAAAATATAACATTCTAACTAAATAAATAGATAATTAAGGAGTTACTGTGTGTAATATGTATTTTGAAATTATTATTGTTATAAATTTTGGAAAGCGATGGTTTCTTATTTTGTGAATTAAAGATCAAGTGAATTAAGTTAAAGTAGTATTTGTGAAGTTCTACACTTTTATACACTGCATTCAACGTCACTATGGTGGTGTTTTTTATTGTAATGAACATGTTTCAACATGATTATAATTTTCAGCTTTAAAACTGATAAAAAGTATATAAATATAGATAAAACGATTTGTCATGATGTCATTTTACATAAAAAAATACTGAATTAGTTGATATTATTCTTATTATATTTACTGAATGAATTTTTATAGCGGTAGAAAAATAAGTAATCTTTTTTATGAAAAAAAACATTTTTTTATGAATGGAAATTATTTATTTAACGATTTTAGCCATTTTTTACAATGGAACAAGGGGAAGGAGGATGTGTTTGGGCTTTCCTGTTTAATATAATAATATCTTTTTTTAGTATCAATTTATTTTCTTCATATATAATTATATACAAATCCATAATATAATAAAAATATCATGCAAATTATAAAAAATATAATAATAAATATGACAAATAAGCCATTCTAAAACTAAACCGATTAATTCCATGAAAAATGTATGATTCTATTTAATTAATGGAAAATAAATGAAATATTTAATGATTCTAACTAGGTGAGTGGAAACTGGAATTAGTCACTTTGGCTTATGAATGGCTTACATTATCTCAACAATTAAATAGACTTCATTTGACTCATTAGTTCATCTAAACTAGCGTCAGTCTGTTCCACTTGACAATCCGTGTCGTTCGTTTTTAAACCTGGAATTGTGTACGCTAATCTAACTCCACTTCCAACAATGGGGCTCGGTTCTTCATCATTCGGTGATGTTTCGTCAACTAACGCAATTCCTGAATAAAAAAAACAATTTTTTAATTGTTGAATTTCATTTTGAATATGCCGTACGCGTACATACCCCACTCATTTTCTTCATGGAGATTTTTAATTTCTTCTACAACTTCTATTATTTCTTCTTTCGGTTTGCTGTTGTAAGTTTTCTGGTGTTCGATACATAACTTATCGTCGCAGTTTGGATTTGGTTTTAATTCCAATCTTGGGAAGAAATCTTCAAGAGCATTGTATCCCAAATAATGACTTACTTTACCTAAAAAAATAAAAAAATAAAAATTTGCAATAGAATAAACTAAAAAAAAAAAAAAATACCAAATTTGAGTAAATATTTTAAAGCATTCTGTACAAGAAATCCAGCTACAACTCCCATCGTTGTCGGTAAACTTGCTGCACATACCCCTTCACGTTTAAGTGTCTTTTCATCGATATTTTCTGCTACAACTAACGGTGGAGCGCACTAAAATAATATCATTTTGAAGATTCCATAAATGACACGAGATATAAAATACTTACAGCAAAACATGCTGTTTCTCCAGGTACAATAAACTGTATATGTCCTGAAATAGCATTCTCTGATACCCCCGATTCAAACCACGTTTGGTTTAATTCATTGCAAGCCGTATTGATTGCCATCCTCGCTTCAAAGTTATCAACACAACTTAACACTAAATCAACTGGAGAGTTTGTTTTGCTCCCTGTCCTAAAAGAAACATTTTATGAGTTTAAAATATATTTAATATATATATATTTAATATATCTGTACTTTAAGACATTCGAAAATGATTCATAGTTTTCAAGTGTCGTTATGTTACAGTTGTATATGTCTATCAATACATCAGGGTTTATAACTTCTAATGTCGATTTAGCTGCATGCACTTTAGATTGTCCTGCTTGATATGGTTGGAAAAACAGCCTATTCATGTTTGCTAACTCTACCTGGTAATAAGAATACAAATTAAATTATTATTGAAGGAGTATACTTATTAACACAAACTTACGGTATCATAATCGAATAAAATAAGTTTTCCAATTCCACACCTTGTCAACATTTCAGCGGTTACGCTACCAACACCACCTACTCCTACAATGACAACTGTTTTGTCGCGGATTTCTTCATAATTTTTAACTATACCCATTCTTTTTAATGCCATAAGCCGACTAAAAAATTTAAACCATATTTTTAAAACAGCTGTTAACAAAAAATGATTGTATTTATTTATAATTTTGTAACAGTTATTTAATAGGGCAGATGAGTGTCCATCGAATATATTTTTATTTATTATTTTACCTGTAAGGGTTAGTGTCAACAACTTCTGTTGACATATGTTCAATTTTTGGACGTACCGCCTTATTATGTTTTTCTGAATCAACTAGGTTTTTTAATTCTTCGCTTATAGCGACTAATCTCTGTATTTCTTCACTCATTTTCAGGTTTTTATTATTTGGAATTCAATTTCAAATATTTATAGTTAAAGAAAACACTGCACACGTGTAATCCTACTTTCACCAATCAAAAACGACGTGTCAAAAATTTATTTAGCTCCTTCGATAATGCAGTTGTTTGTTTTATTAACTTTTAATTTTACAACTATGTGATTGGTTCTGAAAATATGATATCATACAAATGGCAACAATGACAAAATTAATAAATGTAAATATTTAAAAAAAAACGTACACGAAAAACCGTAAAAATAGTCGTTTTATCAACAAAGTACAAAAAATTTCGTTAATATGTTTGTTTTTTCAAAAAATTCATTCTGGTGTAATTTTAATTATTTACAAAAAATATTAATAATTAAAATTTGAAAGCCTTCACATTTTTTTGAAAAACATGAAAACTGTTACTAATTTTTAATTTAAAAAAATAAGGAAAACACAATAAATAATACTTTCAAAAATATCTTTATTTTGATGTTATACAGTTATATTTTATCAATACATTTGATATAGCAAAAGTTTAAAAGAATTTTCGATAATTAGAATCACAAATTCAGATATTATGGTAACATTTTTTAATTTTATTGATACCTATTATCAAAAATTCTTTACAAATTTTTTGAATTTTCTATTCATTATATTTTTTGTACAAATCTTTATACAAATATACACAAAAAATATTTAATGAGTACCGAGATTTCTGTAAATAAAAATAAAATTTTAATTTGTGTGAAAATCTGTACTTTAATATTAATTTTAACTTGAATATACATCTTAATTTTATACTAATCTATTTTTTGGCCTTGTGAAAATATTAAAAAATAGTTAATTATTAAAAAGTTTAATAAAATTGAAATAATATTTTTGAATGTTTAACTCATCACACTTTAAAACCGCCCGCTGGGGATAAATAAAAATAGCCCGTGTACAGTTGGCAAAACAAAATCAAATTTTGTATACATTCATAAAACTGAATTTCCATACAAAAACTTGTTATTATAGGTTATGTATTCATATTTAATCTAAAAAGAGTGTACTGTATATTCTTATACATAAATTTAATGAATTTTCAATAAATTCAAAGACTGTTTTCTTCTTCTTCATCATAAAAATTAAATAATTATTTTAAAATCAATAATAACTGTTTTTATTAATTATTATACATTACTTCTATGTCTTTACAGCTTATATTAAACATACATACATAAGATAAATAATTATTCTAAAACAATCATTCGAATTTAATTTTCACTTGCAAAACAACTAACTCCATTTTGATAATTTGAAAATGTCATTATTTTTATTTTATAAAGCTGCATTTACATTAAAAGTGTTTGTATATTTAGTGGAGTTAATTACTTCGGTTTCTGAAAGCTCTTATGTAGGAGGTAGTGGGGGGGGAGGGTAATAATAAAAATTACTGTTACATGTATATCGATTTTCTTGGGTCATAACATGATAGTTTATTTATTTTGCCATTGTAAAATGACAAATACATGAGTGCAAGTGAGAAAGACAAGTCTTAGATTTGGCAACAGTGGTCCACTGTTTTCTACCCCACCACCTGACCCTCAAAAGTAACTACCCAACCTCCTTAAGAAATACATTAAAATAAATGGAGGTTGGGAAGTATCCTGATCTATGATCAAAGACCATCGATATATATGATTAATTGCAACGTCAAAAGGTAAAAAACAAGTTAATATTTACTATCCTTCTGAATTTATCAAATTTGTAAAGTTTCCTATTGAATAGATAACTGAAAATGTGAATTAAAATGATTTAATATTTAAAAAATAAAATCATGTATTATCAGTAAAAGTATTTATCAAACAGTATTCACTAATTCAATAACAATAAATGAAAATCTAGGATTTTGATGTATGATATTTACATGAACAGTATTTATATATTATATAAAAGTTAGTTGTAAAAAATTATAATAAACTATTTACAATATACAACTACATCTCGCACCTGCTTTTTGTTATCACAGGTAAAAGATTTTAAAACATCCAGATCAACTCACTGAACTTGAAAAATTATATTGTCTAATCGATCATTTCCTTAATTACTATCTGCCGTGACGTCTACTTTTTCTAATATTTCGTACGTCTGAAACAAAACATAAAATGGTCACTTGATTATCTAAATTTTTTCATATTAAAGTAAAACTGTAAATCCGACTCGAAGGACCAACAAACTTTTATATTTTTAATATAATTCAAACCTAACCTTGCTTTTTCAGTATAAAGTCTTAGACAAAGAAAGATAAAGGATAAATAACACATAACCTAGCGCTATGAGTCATTGGCGTATCATTCAGATTTTAAAATAAATATCAATTGTTTTGAATTATAAAATTAATTAATAATTCATTATTTATATTGTCTTTAAAAGTATTTCAGTGATAATTGATTAACTGAGAAAGGTCTATTTGGAACTATTATCTCTCATACATACTAAATTCAATTGTAATTTAAAGCATATTTGCATATTATAAATTTTCAACTGACGCCTCTGGGATAATATGTACAGAATATACATATATTATTTGTATTCATACCTGTCCATCAATTATTAAATGTTCTACAGTATCTTGATCCATATCGACTGTTGTAGTTCCAACTATAACAGCGCTATCATTTCCTTCTGCATCTTTGATAATAACGTGGTCTTTTAAGTCGGTAGTTATGTACAGTTTAGTATCTTCATTCTCATCTAAATCTTGCGTCTCTTCTTCACCGACTACTTCCATGTCATCTGTCATTGAGAATGTAACTAGTTGATCTTCGTCTGTTGTGAGACGTGGTTGATTTACTATAATAGTATCGTTTAAATGGCCCTGAAAAAACGTAATTTTATTTACACTGTACTAATGTTATTTTCTACTTTTATATTTTAACTGACCTGTGCCTCCATGTGAGCATACAGTAGAGGTTTTCGCATGAAGCCCATGCCACACACAAGACACTCGTACGGCTTCTTATCGCTGTGCACAAATCTGTGCGCATTGCGGTTGTCTCTCGAGTTAAACGCCTTGCCGCACACCTCGCACAAGAACGGTTTCTCCCCGGTGTGTACACGCCGGTGCTTCTTGAAGTGTTCCGGGTACACAAACGTCGCCTCGCACAGGTTGCACTTGAAAGGACGCTCGCCTGTGTGAACCGCTTTGATGTGGTAGTCTAATAATCTGGAATTCACGTTATATTAAGGACGTACAGCAAACCCCGCAAAAAAATAAACACTAACCTTCTCCTCTTGAATCCCTTATTACACTCAGCACACTTGTACCGCTTGTCGTCGTAATGGGTCGCACGCTTGTGCGACTGCAGGTTGCTGCGTTGGCTGAACGTGGCACCGCAGAATTCACACTGGTATGGCCGTTCGCCCGTGTGAGTGCGCTCGTGGTCTCGTATCTCGGCCTTGCGAGCAAACGCCTTGCCACACGTCCGGCAGATGAATGGCTTGTACCCCGTGTGCACGATGCTGTGCACCTCCAGGTTGTGCGGCGAACCAAATGCTTTACCTGTTGGATGTCATTATTATAACATATGGATTTGAAATTGGTTGAGTTTTAAAAAGAAACTCACCGCACAAATGACAAATATAATCCTTTATCCCTGTGTGTGTTCTCTCGTGCTGTGTCAGATTCTGCGCGCTCAAGAACGACTTTTCGCACTGGGAGCAGGCAAAGGGTCTGGGTCGCACTTCGTGCGTTTTCATGTGAGCACGGAAGGTGTACTTGGAGGCAAAGTCTTTGCTACAGACCGTGCAGATGTATGGACGAACACCCGTGTGAGTGTTAATGTGCTCGTCCAGTAGATTACGAGAACTACAGAATGAATTTTGAAATTAATGTTTTGTTTAAATTTTATGATTATACTGTATGCATGTTTAGAAAAGTACTGAGTAACAATGAAAATGTATTAGTAACAGACAAACTTGATCTCCCCACCACCACTGCATCATCAGTAGGTAAATTAATATACAGTATTTCTGTTTTACAAACTATAGTCAACATTTTATTATTATTTAAAACTTATTATTTGATAATAGTAGGTTAACATTGTTAACAAATTTCTAAATGTCAACAATGGAATTATAAAATTCAATGGCTATTTTTTTTAAATCATGATCCACTGTGAATATAGCACCTAGTTCTTAAATTTTTGTAGCATCCAATGGAACAATGTTTGAGACAGTCACGTCCGTCACGTCGCTAGGGGGGTGGGGTGACACCCGGGGCGAAAATCGATAGTGTCACCCCTCCACCCAAAATCAATGTTTTATTTTTGCATATTAGTCAGGTGTCACCCCTTGTGAATTTTTAACAACAGCAAAAATATAAATGGGCTCTTTTTTTAAAATAAATTGGTCAGTTATCACCCCTTTTTTAATGACCAAAAAAGTCAATTGGCTTAATTTCTTACACATTTTACCCCCTGGAATCTTTAAATAACAAAAAAAGAACGTAAATATGCATTAATTTTTAACACACGAGATGGGTGTCATCTGGGGCGGACCGCCCCCTACCCCCCACTAGTGACGCCACTGGTTTGAGAATTATTGATATGAGCAATGTAAAAAGAGGAACGAAGTGATACATTTATAATTTCACAATGTACACTCAGAGTTCTTTTCATTTTTAATTTAGGAAGTTTAAAATAATTCAATGCATAACTTTGCAATGAAAAAAATATTTTACTTCCATTTTTTTTATTTTTTTTATTATATTTGAAATGATTCATAACAAAAGACAATGATTTTAATAAAAGTTGTAGTGAAGATTATTTTATATAATTTACACCTAATTTACAAAAATATATTTATTTTTTATTTATAAATTTAAATTTTGGGCATATATGGGTTAATAACTAATAACCCTTCGTATTTTTAACATATTACCTGTATCTCTTTCCACAAGTCTCACAAGCCCACAGCTTTGACTGCGGGTAGTGCATCCTCTTGTGTATCCTGAACAGCCTCAGATTTGAGAATATCCTGTTGCACACCTCGCACTGGAAGTCCCCCTCCTCTGCCGCTACGTGCTCGTCAAGATGTGCCGACAGTTCGTTGCGCTTTCGGAAGTAATCACCGCACACATCGCAGATGTACACGCGCAGCTCGTGAGACCCCTTCACGTGAGCCATCATCGCCTTGCCGTCGCCCTCAACGTGACTGCCCTCCTCGGCGCACACCAGGCAAGTGTAGCTCGAGCCTTCCCGAGACACAAGCTAGAATTGTTTGTTTTATAACTATACAATTTTAAAATAAACTAGTGTATAATACTAACCTCTCTATGGTTATCTTCGGTTTTATTTCTTATCATGTTTTTCATGCTCATTTTCGATTTCATCACGTGTTTAACATCCTTATATACAAGACCTGGTTCCAACTTGACATTAAATACAATAGAACCTAAATAAAACAAAATATAAAATCTCCTAACAAATATTATTTCAACAACTGACCATCTTCTTGAATAGTCTGTTCAGCTAAAGCTGCAGCTTCTAAAAGAGCAGCTGTGTTCTCATCTCCGTGTTTGTCTCCATCGGAGTCTCCATTCTGGATTACTTCTAGAACCATCGGAGGTTGATAGTCCGAGTCATCTGAATTATCTATAGCACCTACGAGAAAATATATGTATTTAATTTAATTCTTATCCCAATATTAAAGTTATCCCTTTTATAATTAAAATTAACATACCTGCATCGACAGGCTCGTCATCTTGTCCAAAGTCTTGAAAATTTTGTGAAGAATCATCTTGATCGCTTGTATCAGGTATAGATATTTGAGGAACATTATCACCGTCTTCATTTATCACTTCTACTCCTTCCATCATCTCTGAAACGTTATTAGTTTTGTCATGTTGTTCACCATCTCTGTGTAATTTCTCCATTTGTTTTTCTATATCTTCTTCATTTGGGTCTTGTGATTTCTAAAAATAGAGAAATATTTAAAAATTGTTTTATAAGTGAAAAAATAATTTTTTTCTTACTTCTTCTGAATGCCCAGTTGAATTTTTTAATATTTTTTTTGGTTTAGAAATAATTTTAGCCATTTCGATTTCGGTATCGTCTAACGGTTCTTTTTTAACATCTGTTAACAATAATTCTTTCTGTATAGCTTCAATCGACTCTGACTCATTATTAGTATATGAATTTTCATATTTCAAAATAGTACGTTTGTAGTTGTTAATTATTTCAGATTTTATTTCATACAATCTGAAAATAAAGTTTGATTTTAGTTTCACAACAATCATAGCATTGATGCTTTTTTGTTTTATCACTTTAAAAATGATATTTACCTTGTTTCTAATTCGTCATATTCAAGGAACAGTTTGAAACATTTCTTGCAAATGAGGAGTGTGTGGACATTTTGTTCTGTTAGCGTTTTTCCCACCACCCCTGAGATCACAGCGCTCATAGACTGCTCCGATGAGGTTTGAACCTATAATTAAAAAATAATTTTATTTTCATAATATATAAAAAAAATTTGATTGAATGAAATTAATTTTTTTATGTTAGTCGCAAGTCAATTATATGTTTACACTGTGATGTCATTTATTTAATTAAGTGAAAATTAAATACCTGCTTGCTGAATACTTGTACGGAGTTCCTGGTGGAGACTCCTACACGGCTGTTGCATATTAAACAGTGGGGATTCTCTCGCACTGACAGTGATACTTGACTCATTCTTATCTGGAAGTAAAAATACCATAACGCGTTTATATAAGATTTTACTCATGCAAAGAATAAAAAAAGATTAAGGTTACATGGCTCCAATGAGGCCACATGATATAATTCCATATAAATGCAATTATATATCATTGTAATAACGAACCTGCCATTCTGAATATCATTTTTAAATATCAAAATTTAAGTCCCCTAGATAAATATAACAAATAAAAATTTATTACTTCAAAGTCATGTCCACCCTTATAAAGAAATAATAGCGTCAGCCATTACGTTTGATTATAAACAAAATGTAAATAAAATTCCTAACTTATAGTAAAAATTGGTAAAATATCATTACCTTAGAAAATTCAAAAGTTATATTAGGGAAACATTTAACTTTTGGTAAAACGAAACAGTGCTGGCAGAAAAACAAATGCTGCCAGCCTTCGAATTTACTTGCGACGTTCAGCAATGAAAAATGTTGGCGTTGGCTCACGCGCAGCTTTTTCACGCATCCGCAAAATGTTTGTTGACTGCTCTTAGCGCTAAATTTAAAAAATAACGTTTTTTTTTAATTTATTGCATTAACGTACAAGTCAAAAGAACGTCTTATTGACTATTTAATATATTTTAATAAAAATATATTTTTCTTATTGGTATTTGTTAATTTAAAAAATCGCTAAATTCATGTTTAAGAAGTATAATTTGTTTATTAATTTTTTTATGTCAACAATATAAAATAAACAGAAAAATGAAAACGAAACATTTCGATAGTTCAACAATACATACATATTTTAAGAGACAACACAATTCAAATATAGAACTACTTTAAATTTAATTTCATTATTCTTATGTAAACGTTAATTGTAGTTTATTTTTACAATTCTCTTGAGAGTTATAAAACGTATATTTGAATGATTCCATCCATTTGACGTCACGGGAATTGATTACTTTATTCCTAAACGACAAGCGCAGTTCACGTTGTATGTATTTCTGCAACATATACATATGTACAGACATATGATCCAAGTGTCGAATAAAATACATACATATTCCTTATTTTAATGATAATAAAAGTGTAAATTGTTATTAATAACAGAATAATTTTGTTTATCGAATTATCATTGTAATTTAACAGATTAGTGATACAGTAGAAACACGAATACTGGTAAATAATTGTTATATGTTTTATGTTTATTTTGAAATATGCATTTCCGTTTTATTAATATTTAATAAATTGTTTATCTTCATATATTAGTTTATAAGTACATTAATTAATAAAACAATGCAATTAGTTAAATTGATTGCATTTGACCTATTTATGTACTGAGTAATCAATCAATATATTATTTTTGACATAAGATCAAGAGGGTTTTTAACCCTGCGGCGGTGGCGCCAAGTCTTGCAGCCTCAACGAATTTTCTTTTTTTAAATAATTTAGCGGTAGTGAGTGCTAGATACCTGTTCTTCTCAGTAGCTGTTTATTTTTATGGTTAGTTTCATTGTGATAGATTCGTGTCTAAAGATATATTTTTTTAAATAATTTTTTGTAAAATTTAAAAATAATAGTTCATTAGCTTACATTTACATTACTATTTTTACCAAATTTCGAATTACTGCAGTCTAACAAATTTAGTATCATTACTATTGCGATAAGGCGCCACCACTGGAGGGTTAAAAGCATATATAATAATAAATAACATTTTTGGGATAAATTGAATATTAATTTAAGCAATAAATTTTTGTTACTTTTCTATATATTTTTTTTCAGGTAATAAAACTATATTATTTATTAAATCAAAACGACTATAAAATGAAATTGTAATTATTAAATATAAATTGAATTAATAAAGTATAACAATACTTTCTCACCATGTCGTATAAATCTGCATTGAGTAACAGTATCAGATCTACGGATTCTGGATTTAATCCACACCGTTCTTTAAAAAAGGAACATTCTCATGACAATAACACGGAAACGAACATCAAGTTTGCTGGCGAAGAAGCTAAAGATAAACTCTACGAGCCCAAACACAAGAAAAAAATGATTCGGGTACTGACTGTCATTGCGTATTTATTTTTCGTTTCACTCGCAGCAATTGTTTTATCTCTGTATTATATAATTATCTGGAAACCAAAGGAAACACATTTAAATTTAACAACACCGATTCCAACCAAACCATCAATTAATCCTAATTGTTCATGCTAAGAAATAACACTCTATGCCTTCCGATCTATAAACTGTTTTAGTATTTAACGCACATATTAAAAAAAATAATTAAACGGACACTTTAGATTAATGCAATATTGAAATAAGGCCAGACATTTTTAATGAAATTAATTTAAATGATCAGTTTATAAGAATTCAACCATTTTGAATATTGTATTTTATACCTTTTTTAAGAAACTTACATGTAATGTTTTTCACTATTTATAATATAGAATAAGTAAAACTTATTATTTAAATAATTGACACTTGAAACATATCTATAATTGTTTGTTATCATATTGAATTTTTGAATGTTAAATGTTAAAGTAGATATTTTTTACTAACAATTTCATGTGCGCCAGGCAATCTTTATATGCTCCAAAGAGCGTAATCCATTGTGAAATTTTGGGAACATAATTATACAGTGAAAATGTGAAAATATTAACTTTACTGTAGTTATATTCGTAATTTATGTTTTTAATTGTGATTATTATATGCTTTAATAAATATATATGTTTATATATTTACATTTATATAGTTTAACAAATAAATGTTATATTTAAATTTAGTTTTAATCACTTAAACCTTTTAATTTTAAATACTATCGTTAGGAATATACAATAACAACCTTGTAGAATTCATTGTTAGTTAGTTTTGGTGCTATACAGTTCAAATTCATAGACAACATAACACGTTTTGGTTCTTGAAATTAATAATCAATATAATAATAAACTAATTATAATATTTTATTGCAAAAATGTAATACACAAATAAATAAAATCGACAAATTCATACTACTTATTCTATTAGAACTTGAACGAGTGTAACTGTCAACAATATGAATTTTCCAACCCAAGTTTGCATGAGTGAAAGAGTTGTAGTAGACGATATCCGGCCAGGAAGAGTTCGGGGTCACTTCCAGTATAGCTGGCTGTCCTGTCTCACAAGACCATTCTAATGATCGATTAAACTTGCGGAACGTTATGAAGTTATCATCTAACCTTCTGTCTGCATTGTCTTTGTGTTTGGCTAGACATAATGGGCCAGCTAAACGGATAAAAAATATAACAATCAGAACAGTATTTTAATGATTGAAATTATTATTTCCCACAAACCTGCTGTTGGTTTAGGCCGTCCCCGTCTTGTAAACTCAACGCCAGCTAAAACTCTTACTTTAGATTGGGCCACATCGCTCAGCCTGTCAAACCCTCCGTGGGGCTCATCTGTTATTATAAACGGGTGGTACATCTCAGCACTGTGGGGGTTGTTACCTCCATGTACACGGAAAGCATATGTGAGGCCACGCCTCAGCCAGAGTTTGGGAGCTAGACGTCCGTTAATATATAATGCAAGAGATGTAGAAGTGTGACCTGTATAATAAATACATTGATTTATTTGCTGAAAAATTTGTAAAATATATCCAACAAAAAATTACCGGTTATTCCTTGGTATCCACGTTTTCCTCCAGAGGGACCAAGAGTCACTGTAAAAGACCTGATCGTCCTATCAAATATCTGTTCTTGCGGCCACGGAGGCTGTACCATTGTGTTGGACTGCGTGAAAGAAAAGCAATCGGATTCAGGTTCTTTTGTGAACAGGCTAACTTTCAGGTTACTCTTCAGATAAACATCGTGGAATGTAGGCTCTTTATTGCTATCCAACCGTCCTAGCGCCCATATCAAATAAACAGGTTGTTCTGTTGAGTATTCTTTATCACCAGGATCAGCTAAATAAATTTAGTTAATAAAATAAACTTTTATAAGAACAAGTGCTGAATTAACTTACATGATATTAGGGTTCTTCTGTAGGTAATTACATTAAGCCCGTTTTCTCTAACAGCTGTATGAATTTGATTACTATCTTGCCCCCCTACTAAATCGTCTCTACACACTCCTTTATATTGTCCAAGGACTCTTCCGCACTAAAATGTTATCAATATAAATTAGGTGAATCCAATTATCATTTCATTAAAAACAAATAGACCAACTTGAGTCAGTGCGGTGATATTGTAGTCCGTTGCATAGCCTCTGTAACCGTCAATATACGCTATTGTTGCATCAGCACCCAACATTTCACTTTTGGTATCGGACCCTGAAATACCGAATGCCATGTATTCTTCTTCTTCTATTTGTCCGACAAGTTGGATTGTAATTTGGGGGCCAAAGATCTCCCATGATACTTGATAATCTTTATGAAGTTGTAGGCAGTTTGGTAGATCGTTTTTGTGTGGCTGAAATATTTTATAGTTAACGCTAAGAAAAAATAGTTATTACACATATGAGTCGATTGTAATACGCTTCTTTTACGTTGGTTTATAAAATGATCTTGCGGGTAAAAAAGTTTTTAATTTGTAGGCTTATTTATGTAGGTATATATGTTGGAATTTTAACTGTCATTTCACTAAAAATTTTTATTTTCTTGTACGATATTTGTATGACGAGTTGAAGTTCACTTCAGGAAATTTCACTAAAAAATTTCGAATTTTTGATTTCGTTAAAAGTATGTTTATTGTATAGAAAATGACGTGAAAAGTTGTTTGTTTCAAACCGCAGGTCTGTATCTCAAACCGTTCTCGAGATATGGCCTCTCAAAGTTTTAGTTTTTTTAAATTTTTGGAGAAAAAAGGCCATAACTTTTGAACGTGTGGTCGGAATTGATTTTAGTTGACGGATTTGGAATCAGCGTGTCAAAATCTATATAATGACATGTACAATACCTTAAAACTCGAGAAAAAAAAATTCGCGAAAAATCAGAAAAAATTCAAAGGGGTATACATTAAAAAAATGTCGTTTTTTGACCAAATTTTTTTTATCGAATTTTAAAGTATTATACATGTCATTATATAGATTTTGACACGCTGATTTCAAATCCGTCAACTAAAATCAATTCTGACCACGCGTTCAAAAGTTATGGCCTTTTTTCTCCAAAAATTTGAAAAAATTAAATCTTTGAGAGGCTATATCTCGAGAACGGTTTAAGATACAGACCTGCGGTTTGAAACAAACAACTTTTCACGTCATTTTCTATACAATAAACATACTTTTAACGAAATCAAAAATTCAAAATTTTTTAGTGAAATTTCCTTACAATTCGTCATACAAATATCGACTAAAATACAAGAAAATAAGACTTAGAATCATTTAGTCACTATATAAATATATAAGAATTTATTTTCAAAAGTACCTACTTAATAGCTTGAAGTTAATGTGTTTTATAACTAGTTTTTTTTGTTAATAGGAGGGGGAGGATTGTCAAAATATGCTTCCCTTATTAAAAACTTCACGCCCCGCCACTGATTTAAAACTACCCGTTTTGATATTTTTTATACTTACTGTTATTTTTACAAGTGATGGAGGAACATTAGGTTCGTCTGGAATTATAACTGATCCAAAATTTTGTAAAGTTTTCAAATCGTATATGCTGAACCAATCTATATTGAATATAGTAATATCACCTGGCAATTCAAGTACAATATCTTCTTTCGTATACGCTCTGATAGTATTCAAACTAAAATAATTAAAAAAAAATTAATTTGTATACTTAAAAATTAAAAGTAAATTTTTCACTTACTATCCATTTTCATCGGGAACTTTATTTCCTTTCGAAGAAGGTTGAGGGCCAACACCAACCCAAAAGTATGTCTCTTCTCCTAAACCATCGTAAGAAAATTCTGGAATCTTTATTGTCTTTGCGTCTAAGATTTCAATCGTACCAGAAGACACCCCGTGCTGTTTTCCGTTAATCTGTGATATCTTCTTAGGAGCAGGTGGTTCGAATTCTTCCTTTATAGAAATCTCTCCGTACGTCGTTTGTGTTTGAATATCGTGGACAGCAAACCATTTGATATCGGTTATTTTTTTTCCATCAGGAAGACTCAACGTGAAGTCTTTATTGAAATACCGATCCAAAACATTTGTCCTAAAAAAAAATTTTACCAAAGATACAAACCAAAAACAAGTTCGTAAAAATATTGATAGATGTCACTACAATCATTTAAATAAAAAATAAAATATGTCTTACTTTCCGTATTCGTCAGGAACGATGAATCCTTGTGGTCCTGGCCTGTTGGAGGCCCCAGCCCAAAAGAAAGTGTCGACCCCATTTCCATCGTAGTTGAACCCAACTAACAGTAGAGTGAATTCGTCGACGACATAAACATCGCCGGAAGTTTCATGACTGTATGTGTTAATTTTCCCCAGGTGTTTTCCCCGATAAGGCCCGTCGTCGTCATCATTTTGTTCTTAAAGCAATCAAAAACATAATTTTCGTCCCAAATATTTCATTACATGTTCTAATTTAGGCAGAAGTGGATTAAATGTCGAGAGCGCCCTAGGCAAGCACCTCATCGGCGCCCCTCCCTTCCACTGTTACGTAACTTTTCATATTAAATATAACAATGAAATTTCCGAAATTCAAATATTTTCTTATTGTTGCGTCTATATTTTGTTTGTTAAAAATTATCACATCATCTTTTTGTGCACACGAGAATCTTTTTATATTGTGTAACTTTTGTAGGTCTCTAGTCCTGGGACCCGGGGATAAAGGTGGCAGGCGCGGTGATCAAAAAAAGTCGTTAATTAGTATTTATAATTAAAATTTTTAATCAAAAGATCTAAAAAAAATTAATTCAAACTTTCCTATGAAATTTTTTAAGGGGCCCCCCAACAATTTCAGTCTGGGAGCCCGCGATAGGATGTGTGGGCTATGCCTGTCCTGAAAAATATGAGTCCCAAGGCAATAATTATCTAGATGTAAAAACGGCCCTGCAAAATACATCGAATCATTTAAAAAAAAAAAATTAAACAACTAAATTTAATATTCATGACATTTTGTAAAAATATTTTTAAATAGGCTTGGTTCTACGTATAAAGAAATTGATTTTAATTTTGTTATTTAAAGTCGTAGTTTTATTTTTTAAATTAATAAAAAATTTATACAAGTAAACTAAAAAAGATTTCAATGACCGAATAAGACAGTAACCTAAATATTTTAATTTCTAATTATAATAATAAATATTAATCGATCTATTTTACATTATCTATTTAAATAATAGTTTCATATTTATATTTTGAAATTGCATTTTATCTATTAAAATACATTTTATCCATTTATTTATTTATTAATTTATTTAAAACTAGAACAAAAAAAAAATGCAGTAGATTTCAATGAGCGATTAAACCTGTAACCTAGATTTTTTAACTCGTGATTTTTTTAAAGAAAATCTCTCCATTGTTAAATGATATAATTTTAATATTATTTTCATTTATTAAGAAAAAAAACAGCAGTACAAAAAATACCAAAGGATAAAATTTACATACAAAATTTCCTTTGTATTAATTTTTTTTAATCTTAAAAATTTTCCCCAAAACAGGACCAAATAAACTGCACTGCCTTAACTTAAACATCACACACTTTTCACGCAATTTTCTCCACTGAAAACTGTAAAAATATTAACTAAAACCTACCGTATGTTAGATGAACATTACATATTATGGCAGCCAAAGTAAAAAACAACTTCACCGTTAACATTTTGATAATACTTTATAAAAAAACACTAGCACATTTTTGATTTTAATTAATTATTGACTTTTGCATTTATTATTAGGGTTACTATTTTCAGCGCATTTTGACAGCGTTTTTTAATGTCAAATCTCTGGAACCGGCAGTCGTGGTAAGTCCAGTGAAAGCACCTTAAGACTGAAGAGGACAATGACTCAGATATAAGTGATATCCAAGGTAGGTACAGAGGTGGACTGGAAAAATTAATGGTTCAACTCTTTAAGAAAGTAACTGAGAATGAAGAGTGATTTTTGAGTATGGGTACGCTAGTGGCGTAGTAACGAGGGGGGGGGGGTAATATGTCAAAGTAAATATCAATTTTAAAAAACAAATAACGATTTTTTAAATCAAATTGTGATAAATCTTTGTAAAGGAATATTTTACAACAAATGTTGTAGACCTATATTATAGGAAATTGAATGCTCTACAAAAAAGATTCTATAAAATTTTCACGTAACTTGTGTTGTTCTTGAGATATGGTATCTTGAAAAAATAAATATTTTTGGATGTCACCTCTCCCCCTTACACACGATTTTGATAATTTTCTAATGGGAACGTCCTAAAGTCAGACCCAACTACCCAACCAAGTTCCATTAATATCGGTTCAGTGGTTCATGAGTTATGCTTGTAAAAAGATTCACTCGACAAACACACAGACAGACAGACCTTAAACGGAAAGATAAATTTAAAATTTTGAAATCGGAGAACAATTTTTTTGTTTTATTTTAAAACGATCACAAAGCTTCTCGTATCTTCGATATTGCGAGGAAGCATTTTTTTCCTGATGAGCTAAAACTATATTATTGCTAGTCCGACGACTCCATACAGAATGAGACGAAAAAAAATCGAATCCTTTTTAATTCAGTTTCCTACTGTATTCAAAAATACTCCCCCGTTGTTTTATAACTGGTTTTAAGTCAACACCAAATGTCGACGTTCATATCGTTGTTGCATTGAAATTGCATTCATAAAATATTTTTTTCGAATGTTCGAAACTTGTCTAGCGAGTAACTTTGCAGTGAAAGTAAAATTATTTTTGTATAAGGTTATAACGTTACAAATATGTACATACTTATATGTAAATAATTCTTAAAAGGATTAAGCGATATTTCAGAATTAAGCATATACATATTTTATTGTGTATTAAATTGTTTAACCTTGAAAAAAATAATTTCAATTCTTTTTAACGGGTTTATTGTAATTTATTATAATTATATTATGTATATTAAATATTAATATTGATCATTAAAGGAGGGGCAGGGGGAGGACACTGCATTAGTTTTAATAAAATATCGTAAACTACTGTCATTAAAGAGGTGCAAGGGGGTGAAGTCCCCCACACTAGATTTAATAAAATAATCCTAAGTATTTAAAGGAGTTGCAGGGGTTGACTTGAACTCGCAACGACCGATAATCCCTGCCATTTTTTAAAATAAATCATAATATTTTTAATTGTCGAATATTATTTATTACAAAAGATCATTTTATTAATTTCGACGATTTTAAAATTCCCGCCCGGGAAATGCGTATATGACGTATATGTTTTCCTCTATGTCATTTGATTATATTTCATCTATGAATTGAATGTCGTCTATTCGCGGAGACATTTTTGTGTATTTTGATTTTACTAATATATATTATAAATCTAATATTCAGAGTATTTATGAAAGTGTAGTGCGTTCGTAATGTGTATAAGTATTTCGTAAAATAAATTTTGAAACAATATGTGAATATGTTTAATTGTACATGTATATTTTCGGTTACTTTGAACTCATAGTTTTATGTTTGTCTAATTAAATATTTATAAAATATGTAAGTTAATTTGCATTGCTATATCAACATTTTCATGAAAAGTACCTACATGTATGAACTGAAAACTTATTTCTAGAATAAAAATGTCGTGGTCTAATTGGAACCAGAATGCCTGGTCATCCCAGCCACCAGCGACAGCTAACACTAATGTACCTCCTGTCGGTTACAACAGCACCGTACCCGCTGTTGGTTACAATGCAAGCGTACCCGCTGTAGGATATAACTCCACAGCCCCACCTCCACCGGTGCAACCTATTGGTGCCACTGCACAAACGCAACCGTCTCAGTGCACTCCTGAACAGTGGACTGCAATGCAACAAAATTGGCAGCAGTGGATGCAATGGCAACAGCAATACTCACAGTGGCAGCAACAATACGGAGAACAGGTTACATATTTTTTTTTTATTATAAAATATATTTTTTCTGATCGTATTATGAAAAAACCTAATCAGAATGGTGTAAACAATTTTTGAATTTTATTTATAAATGAATATCGTTAGATTTTATTTTATTCGTACTCTATTTGTGACCTAAAAACTGCATACGATATTATGAATTTTTGAAATTGATTTGATCTATTTAATTATAAGATTTTAATAATTATCTTAGCGAAAACCACTTGCAAAACTACGGAGATTTTTTTTTTACATGCAATATGTGACTTATCTACCTCTGTCTTCTTATGTAAATAATTTATTTATGAATTTTTGAACGTATTGTTATAATTTTTTTACAGTTGATTTTAATTGAGAAGTGATAGTATTAAGGAAATTATGGATATATTTACTATTTTATACAAACTTTGAAAAAAAAACTTATATACTTATCATCGTCTTATTGTATAACGTTTGAATGTATATTTAAATATACATCGTAGAAAAATATATTTCGAATGTAAATGTACATAGAATGTCTGTTTATATAATTTATAAGAATATGCCCCATCTTGTGATTTTAATCTTTTTATAAATGCATAGATTCAAATCATATTATAAATGTTTTTTTTACATCACCCTAAAGAAATAACCAAAAAAACAGATGAAGTTATTTTATATTTGTTAATTCTAGAGGCGTTATAAATAATATATGGTTTTTAATAATAATCTTTCTTTTATTAAAAATCATTTTGTTATTTATCAATACATATTAAATTCACAAATATAAAATTTGTATGCTTATAATTTTTGCACATCTTTTTTTTCTTTAAACATCAGTTTTTTTTTATACCAATAATAAAACTATTGAATTTTAGATTTTAACAAAACTACGTATTTTGAATTTTCATAAATCTATTTTGACTATTTTCATCATGGTGTCGGTATTTACTCTAACTCAAAAACATAAATGTGAAGTTTATATATTAGTTGCTTATGTTTTTGAAGAAAACCACCTATTTTAAAAAATCTAGCAGCCGTTTTTGTGTGTTGAAGAAAATATTTATTATTTTAGAAATTTAACAAGTTATCATTATATATATTATTAATAGATTAATATTATTGATAGGTACATAGTTGTATTATCTACACCTTTTTCATTACGTTACCGGTAGTGAAAAACTAGATGTAAACTATTATGTAAAGTAATTCCAAATTTACGCAAAATATCCACAAGTTATACACCTAAACCTTACCTATCCATTAGTGAAAACTGAAATAAAATCCGTTCAGTAGTTACTGATAAAATCGTGTAAAATTATGTTTTCAAACTCCCAGGAAACAGCAACAATCATAATCAATTTTGATATTTTACCTTTCTCGGAAGTGAAATGTTTCTTTATATTACAATTTTCAATCAATATATTTCAAAATATTTAATTGTTAACATGTGTCAAAAACCATTCAATTGTTGGGCAAAATATTTGAAAGAGACGTGATCATAGTGACATGAATTAAATAAAATATTGACATTGTAAGTTACAGAATTTATTGTATTTCTTAGCTACGTGATTTTTATATAAATGGCAGTTGTATGCTGTGACATCATGGAAACCAAACACGACTTGATAAAGATTTTTAATGTTAAATCTTAGGTTTTCATAAAATATTAATAGCCACGATACTGCACAGAAAAATTATCTAACTATAGGTGAAAACCACATTGAAATCAGTTCAGTAATTCCATTTTCATATCTACTATATATATCACTCACTCATCTATCAGGATTTTAAGTATTTCCACGTATCTTAGAACCTTGAAATTTAGTATATATATTCTCTGGATGTTCAAGATGTCAACTAGTAGAGTTATAGAAGAAGAATGAATTAAATTTCATACTCATACGTACAACAATTTGAATAATATTCAGTGTAATTTCGAGAATATCTAAGGTGTATATATCAACTGACATTTACAAATATTTTTTGTTGGCATTCATGTGAAACGAGAAGAAAGTGATATAATTTTTTTTTTCAAAAACCTCTCTTATGCTATTGTTTATAAAATATCGCCTCTTTGTGGGGCGGTACTTACATATCTTAAGGCCCAAGACATAAATGAAAATTGAGGCCCGATTGGAAAAAAATATGATGTTACGTTGATAGCTTTTTTTGCTCTTCATCTAATTTACCTACTATATAATGCACCACTGTCCCTCACTGAGACCCCTTATTTGCACAAGGCCCCCAGCTTAATTAACACAACACTGTAAAAATTTTATGAAAATCTGTTCGGCCGTTTTTAATGTAATAATTATAATTGATACCAATAGTGAGTGAGTGAACCAATTTTGTTGTTATCAAAGTTATATTAATTTTTCTCCAATTTTAAAGAAGGTAAGTACCTACTTGAAAAAATATGGTTTGGTGAAATATATTTCGAAATACAAATTAATTATTCTTATGTGCTTAAATTTTTTTCAGTTATTGTCAAATGAACACAGCAGATGAATAACAATCATGTTAAATAAAATAATTATATTTTTTATAAATAATAAAATGTTAATAAATATTATTTAAATTGAATAAAGTTTACATTACAAATGTTCTTTGTTTTACTTTTATTTTGAATATTCACTTTTTTTTTATTCGATCATTATTGTCAAGTATGATTGAATCTATGCAGTATTATACCTATTTGTTAATTTCGACAAAAATAATGTACATTATATTACATACAAGTTATTCTTTAAAACGCTTCTTATAAAAAAAATAAATATGTTTGTAAATAAGCTTACGCTCTAAGTTTGTGATGTACTACAACAGTTTTTACTTATATATTACTCCCTACTAACCTCGGCAAAAAATCGTATAACCATTTTGAAAACACTGAATAAATTATGAAATATACATATGGTTAATTCCTCGGAATTGTATTATATGTGAAACATTTAAATGGGTAATTTATTTTTGAACAAAATATATTGATATTTTGTAAATAGAAAACAGTTACATATTTTTTAAATAATTCTCATCGAGTTTTGTAAGTGGTAAAAATATCCTATTTCAAAAATTGAGTCAGCGAGAAAAATGTATAATATATTCAATCGTATTATAAGGTTATAGTTATAGTTTTTTTAACGAATATACTGATACGTGTTTATATCTGTATTAATTTTTTACACTTTTTGTGATGTTCTCATTTTTTATTATAAAGCATCTTTGCAAATAAATATTATAAAAACATACATTTTTAAATTGACTCTACGAAAAATGAATGACAATATTTCTATATAAAAAGTATTTTTTGTGTATGATATTTAGGGAAAATTTTGAAGCCATGTATAATAATCTTGTTTAGATATTTTATTACATATTATAGTTTACGAATTTCAATTTCAAAATATATTTTTGAATGATATTATGAAGAGATATAAAATATAATAATCCAAAAGGGCGAGTCCAGACTAGCCGCTACTTTTACTGACTTTTTGATTTATTTATTTTTTGCGTAAAAAGTTCACTTCTTGATAAATTGACGCCTAAATGTTAAGAAACAATAAGAAAGAACAACTTTTTCATTATTACATATTATTTTAAAAATCACTTAACATTTAACAACTCCGAGCAATGAAGTAAAAATTATCTATATCAATCGTGTGTAACGCCCGTTATACTTATCAAAAATCATTAAAAATAGATCAACATACAATCTAGCTTCATTTTTATGTTTACATCCGCCTATATTAATAAAGTCACAGAGTTTTTGCAGATTTACCTGACTTAATAACTTCGCTTAAATAGCCTTCCGAAATTTGTAACGCCCGTTACAGGTACTTATGAGTATTTTACAAATCTAATAATAAGTGTGCAAAATTCTCCTTTTAACATAGTGAAGTTAATAAAAAAACAGTTCCTTTTCAGGTGTTATTTCATATTATAAATTTATATTAATATCAAAAATATCGTTTTGATTAGCGTAAACTTATAAAATCCATTCCATGGACTCGCCCAAGAGTAACTTTAAAACATAGTATATACCTGCACATATATGAGCTGCTCAGAAGTCAAAACGACTAAATCCACTTGTCAAATAGTCGAGAAAATACATATTTAGTGAACGTGCCTCACACATAGTTCCTTTTGTAAAAAATAAGTGGACTTAGTCACACTGGCTACTGAGTGACTCATATTATTATACCGCTTTTTATTGTATACAGTACCAGAAAGCAATAGCAATGGGTGCGGTTCCTGCGATTCCGGCCGTAGTACCGGCCGCCCCTGCCCCGATTCCAGTGGTCCCAGTAGCGGTACCGACACCCGTCGCACTTCCGGTGCAACCGCCGTTACCCCAGCAATCCCAGATCACAGCGCCGTTGCCTCCACTGCCTCAGGCAAAACCCCCTCCCCCTCCAGAAGATTCAAACAAAACATCTCAGCAAAATCAAGTTCTCTCATTCGGTGGTAATGTCTTGGATGTTACCCAACCTCCGCCGTTTGCAAATAACCAACCGTTAAGTTTTAAACCAGCAGAAGCGGTTCAGTTTAATCAATCCAAACCACCTGCTCCTGAATCTAAAGGGTATCAGCAGGATACGACGTATTATGATAGTCAAAAAGGGCAGTACGATAGTAACGGTAGGCAAGATTACAGTCCGAATAAACAGCGGCAGAATAATTTTAACAGATTTCAGAACCAGAGTCAATTTGGTAATGGTAGTAACCCGGATTATTACAACAGTTCGAATCAAAATGAAAATAAATTTGGGCAGGCGGGACAGGTAAATCAAGGGTCGAGGTTTTATAACCAAGGTAATGAACAACGAGACAAGTTCGCTCCAAAAGGACAGCAACAAAGTAAAATTGAGTTTCCCCAACAAGCACAAACTAACACATTTCAGCAATCGGAAGGATTTACGAAAGATGCTCCGCCCAGTCTGTGGAACACACAGTTTGATAAACCTCCAGATAATACAGGAAACAAAAGAAAGCCTGATAGTAAGTGGAGTTCTTCCAATATTCCTGAAAAATCATATCGGTGGTCTGAAACAACTGAAAGTAAGAGCGATAAAGTAAAACCAGCTGTCAAACCGAACCCAGCTGATATTTCTGAAGCAGAGAAGACATTCGACGAGCAGTTTAAAGCTTGGGAAGAACAGTTCATGAAATGGAAGGAACAGAATGCAAATCATCCCGATAAACAACAGTATAAACAGTACGAAGCTAAGTGGGAGAGCTGGAGAAATCAGTTGTTAGATAGAAGGGAGCAAATGAGACGAAAACGTTTGGGAATAACGGGACAAGTAAAATCATCTGATTCTACACAATCTGCAGAAGATCTAATGCAGAAGACTGAAATGCCAGCATTGCAACAGGATGCAAAGACCGTAATGCCAGCATTGAAGCAGGACGTGAAGACCGCAATACCAGCATTGAAACAGGAAGTGAAGACTGTAATGCCAGCATTGCAACAGGAAGTGAAGACTGTAATGCCAGTTTTGCAAAAAGATGTGAAGACTGTAGAAGAAAAACCAAAACTGCCTGTTGTTTCTGCCGACAGCAAAGGTATCTTGCAAACCGGTAATCCTATGGAAATATATAAGGAGCCTCCGAAAGAACAGAGGCAGAGAAGTAGACGGACTAGTAAAACTGAATCGAATACTTCAGATGCCGAAATTAAATCTAAAGCAGATTGTGAAAGTACTGAAATAAAAAGTGATTATACTTTTATATCGTCAAAATCGGCTGAAGGTATTCCTGGTCTAGATTTGGTGGGAGACGAACAAAAAGCAGGGACAGAGAAAGAGAAGCCGCCTGCTGCTGTAAAAGAACCGGGCGTAGATTACGATGCTATATCTAAAGGTATAAATAATATACTGGGTGATGAAAAGCTAATGAATATGCTATCGATAGTGACACAGAATAAAAATATACCACCGCCTAACCATAGCGTTCCACCGCCACCTAATCATAGTATGCCACCACCTTCTAATCGTAACGCACCTCCACCGACTAATCATAGCGTACCACCACCCTCTATTCAAGAACATCTTCGCATTCAAAATAAACTACCGTCTCTTCTTGATTTACCGAAAATGGCCCCACCGTTTAAATCTGGTGAAACCTGGAATTCCCCGAGGAATTTCGATAAACCCGTTGAACAAAACAGGGATGATTATAATCCAAAGCCATTTGATGAGAAGGAGCAAAACTGGCAAAATAAACCGTTGCTTAACGACCCTTTTGGTCGACAGTCGTTTGGATACAACCAAGAACCGAATAGAATAGATTCACCGTTTTCTGGCGGTAGGAGGCAGGGGTTTGAAGCAGATATCGGGAAAGATACACCGCCAGGTTTTAATTCTAATAATGAAAGATTTAATTTTGGACATGGAAATAGAAGTGGGAATAATTTTGGTCCTAATTCTGATTCGAATAGGTTTAATTCGTCTGATAACAGAGATTTTAATACAAGACGATTTAGTCCTAACAGAGGAATGGGGCCAAATGAATCAGATAGACCACCGTTCAATCAAAATACATTCGAAAAACCTCCTCCTCCATTTGATCAAACTAGGATGGTGAAGCCTTTCCTTGAAGGTAGAGCCAATTTGACAGACATGCCTAATTTTAATCCAAACCGTAGTTTCGATTTGTTTGATCAAAAATCTAATTTCGGGCCACAAAATGATCGAAATCAAACAAGGAAGAGTTTTGATAATGTAAATTTTGGGCCAAACAGAGCTGGTAATGAGTTTTCGAACGATCCTCCTAGAAACGACTTTCCTGGTCAAAGGTTTGGTCCTAACAACCAAGGTTTTGGTCCGAGGAAACCTTTATTGGGTGCACCGTTTGTTTCACCTGCAGATTTAAACGTTTCTAAACCGTTATTTGGTACTGAAATTATATCGCCATTTAAATCTGAAGAAAGGCTTTCTGATTTTGGTAAGAATAATCAGAACCTTCAACAGAACGATTTTTGTAGAAGAAATGAAATTTTCGGTCAAAATAATGGTAGAAGGGTATTTAATGCTCCTAATTTTCAGAGTAAAGATTACGGACACAAGCCTACTTTTGATTCAGATGCAATTTTAGCTCCAGCTAAAGTTGTTGACTACGGACATAAACCTGTGCATCTACAAGGTAAATTATCATTATTATCTTTATTTAATACTTATTTTCCAGTAATATGTATTTCATTTTAATTATAGTATGTTTAGTTTATTTATATACAGGGTGGGGCATTTAAAGTGTTACAGATTTTTATCTCACAAGGGAACCACCAGATAGTTTTCGATCCCGGCTTTAAATTTTGAAATAAAAAATACTCCTCTGAAACTTTTTGGCGTAACCTACAATTTTTTTAATTTCGAAAATTCTGAGAATTGGGGTGTTTTTGATGTGGCATGCGTCAAACATGTTTAGGGCGTAGGTCAGGGCAAAAGACCCTTGATTTTTGTAGGCCAGTATAACCATAACATTTAACTATTATTTATCTAGCAATTGTGCAAAAATCAGCCGGTTATTTATAAATTACATAACATGCATATGCGCCAATATTTTTGTAGGTTCATATATTTCCTGATGTTTGCATTATAAAATCTTGTAATTCAAGTAAAAAAGAAGGGTTATTCGTAAATTTCCTGTAACTATCGTTAAATTGACATGTTTGACGCATGCCACATCAAAAACGCCCCAATTCTCAGAATTTTCGAAGATAAAAAAGTTGTAGGTTACGCCAAAATGAATCCACTCACGAAGTTTCAGAGGAGTATTTTTTATTTCAAAATTTAAAGTCGGGACCGTGGACTAAGACCCTTGTCGCACCAATTTGCTTTAAAAAAATTAGGGTTGTAGTAGTGGCATAGACAAACTTACACACCAAACCGTTTGACGGAAAACTCATAAACAAACGAGAAAAAAAATTATTAAATTCCTCTGTAAATTCGATTAAACATGTACCTTTCTAGTTGAAGTTTAACGCAACACTAGCGGTGGCTCGGTCGTTAGCGCTACGGGCTGACAACCGTGAATAGCCAGGTTCGATCCTCGGTGCGATCGATTTTTTTTTTTTTGATAGATACATATGTTTAAGCGAATTTATAGAGGAATTTCATAATTTTTTTCTCGTTTGTTTATGAATTTTCCGTCTAAAAGCAGATTGGTGCGACAAGGGTATTGTGGTCCCCTTGTCAGAACCATTGCATATTTGAAAAAAATATTTAAATGAAAAAATGTTTGGTTGTGAGGGGGTAATCGAACGGTAATATTTATTTTTTATTTTTACGTGATTCGAGGATATTTGAAGGTCAAAATCATTTTTTTTAATAGGAACCTATAGTTTTTATTTAATAATCTTATTCTACGTAAAAAAACAAGAAAACTTTTTTTTTAACAACCCAAGATTTCAAAGATATCTAATAAAATAATTTCGAAATTTTAAACTTTCGAGAATTTTTTACTCAGAAATCATCAACTTTAGAGAAAACGTACAAGATACAAAAAATGTTTATTTTGGTCTAAATAAAATAAATAGAAACATTTTTTATATCTTATACTTTTTTTCTAAAGTTTATGGTTTCTAGGTAAAAAATTCTTGGAAAGTTCAAAATCTCGAATTATTTGTTAGATATCTTGTAAAGTTGTTAAAAAAAAATTTCAATGAAAGATTCGTGTTTTTTCACATAGAATAAGATTACTAAATAAAAACTATAGGTTCCTATTTAAAAAAATTATATTGACCTTCAAATTACCTTGAAGGCCACGTTAAAATAACAAATAAATATTACTATTTCGATTACCCCCTCACAACCAAATATTTTTTTCAAATATGCTATGGTTCTTAGATAAAAATCTGTAATACTTTAAATGCCCCACCCTGTATATGTGATATGTTTCTTATATTTCTTTGGTTTAGGTGAATTACTTAACGTAGTTCCAGCGTGGTATAGTATAATCAGACAATTTACTATAGATAAAAATTTAGAAGCCTCGGCACACAGACATTCACACATACAATTACATATGGTTAGTTTCAGTGATCTGGCAACGTTGCTCTGAGTGTTTATGTATTTTTGTTTATGGTCTCAGTATGTACAAATAGTATCGCGTTTTTATTCTACACTATTTCAGAGAGCGTTGCGCACAGCGTTGCCAGATCACTATAATCTGTTGAGTGAACAGGTTGGAAATGGATCGAAAATTATTTTTTTTAATTATTACATCTTGATAATAAAACGGCGAGGTGCTATTTTTATTTTTTTAACTTATTCGAAAATCATTTCTCAACACTCTCCTAGTTTTTTTTCCAATTCTGTCGAGTGAATTTTTTAATATAATAAAAAATAGTTGGAGAGACCGGACATTTTACATGCTTTAAATGGGACATGACCCTCAAAATCGCGAACTTTGTCTTTAAATATCTCGCGATCTAAACGGCCAAAAATTATGAAATTTTAGGAATTCATAAATAAAGTTGTTATAAACCCGAGAAAAAAAATTCGGCCAAATCTGTCGAAAAGTGATTTCATGCTGGAACTACCTTAAAAATACAATACTTTTTAAAATTATTTTTATTAACAATAAAAATAATTTTAAAAAATATAAGAAATATAAACGAAATATAGTAAAAAAATGGTCATATATTTTTATTCTATATATACATACCTATATGTAATTGTATAGTATATATTAGTATATGACTATGGTTAATTTTATTGTTTAAATGTAATTTTTTTCTTTGGGAAGGTGAGTATCTCAGTAATGTTATATTATATGAGATTTCTTATAGTTTTTTTGTTGTTGGATATGTGATATACCGGGTGGATAAAAAAGGTCTTTAGTGATTTAAAAATATCTAATTTTTTGTGAAGCGTAATAAATTTATAATAAAATATAAAGTTTTGTGATATTTTTAATTTGTGAAAAAAACATTAAAAGAGAGAATTTCAAGAAATATTTTATGTATTATTTACATGTATTGTATATTATGTAAAATACGATATGTAATGTATTTATTTACTTATTATAATTATTCTATTATTACACATATTATATTGATTTATGAAACGACTTCTTACAATTTTTTTTTATTACCACCGACAATATTCTATAGATGAAAATGATTATAGAAAAAAAATAATTATGAATTACAAAATCTATGTAGGTATGTAATATGTTTAATATTATTTTATAGATGAACCATTTTTTTCTGTAAGAGTGAGAAAGTCCACATATTATAATTTTTTATTTAACAGCGAAATTATTATCGACTAATTATTGTTAACTGTAATTTTTAAAAGTTAATATGTGCATCGTGTTTATTTCAGCAAATAAAATTGAACTGAAAATGCTAGCAAGTGCAGAAGTTTTTTTCAAAAAATCGAAATTAAATGAAATGTGATGAAATTGTATTTATAATATAATAAAAATAAGCCTCAATTACATTAGGATAGTAAGTAGTAAAGTACGGAGGAAAAGTGCGTACTCTACCGTTACCAGTCTAATGTAAACACTAATGTAATCGTGGCTATATTGATGGTTTTAGGTCATAATATGATAACTCGAAGAATATGATTTAATACTTCCTTGTAAATACTTGTGAATACAGTGATAATAAATAAAATCAATGTTTTGTTGTAATTTTGTTAATAATAAATTATAACATACGACTGGAATTTAATTGCTATTTCAGATACATTTTACGATATTTTTATAGTTTATATTTTATATGATTAATTGTTTCATATGTCAGGTCGATCTTAAACTCTAAGGCGCTGGGTGCCACCACCGTACAATTACATTTTTTTGATCTAAATTTTGCAATTTCTTAATTTTTATTGGATAAAATATTAAATCCAATAAATAATTAACAAGTGCCTGATATCGTCACCAAAGAAAAGAATCTTTTAAAGCAAATAAAATTATGAAGTTAATTCTGTAGTTATTTAAATAATAAAATATGTCAGTTCCTTAGGATATTAATTCTGAACTAACACAATTTCTTGGTTTATTCTTCAAATAATTGAAATTATTAATCCATCAAGTATTTACTTGTACAGGAGCCTAAGTAATTTTTCATTTTTGTTATCTCAAATAATTTCTATAATATATAATTTATGAAATAAATTGTTTAGTTCTAGAATAAATTATATAGTTCCGGACATTTTTTTTGAGTCACGTTGTATCTATATGTATAATAATAATAATAGTTGTTATAAATTATTTAATATTTAATCAAATTTTAACAATTCCAGATGCAGATGCTGCGTTCGTTGAGCCAGTAAAGACCTTTGATTACGGACATTCATCAAAAGATGTTCCTAAAGACTTAAAACAATGGCAGAGACATGAAGGGGGTAGTGGTGGTTATAACAAATATCCTAGTGATAGTAAATATCCTAGCGATAATAAATATCAGAATGATAACAAATACCACAGAAATAGTCAAAACGAGTATAGGAATAATAACAGAAAAGATTTCAATAAATCTGATGATAATCAGTATTACAATCAAAGAAATTCATATAAAGGTGCGTCAAAGTGGGGAGATGATTCGAGAGATAAGTATCGGCAAGATTATGGTGGTGGAAACACAGAAGATAATACTCATAACTGGAGGAGTAATTACGATCAGAAGGATGATAAAATCGAAACTAACACTAATAAGATCAGTAAAAATGTGATGTTGACGAAAAATGTTGTTATGATTGACGATTTGTTGTGTAATCCAGGAAGGAAGACAAGGCCAGCTAGAATAGTCATTATTCTGAGAGGCCCGCCTGGAAGTGGAAAAACGTTTTTGGCAAAATTGATCAAGGATAAAGAAGTAAGCATGACTAAATTTATACATGGTTGCGTTATTCGCCTGATGATTATTTTGTTAGGTTGAAAACGGAGGTTCAGCACCAAGAATTCTGTCCCTGGACGACTACTTCATGGTGGAGACAGAAGTGGCGACTACAGATCCAGAGACGGGACGCAAAATACAGAAGAAGGAAATGGTGTACGAGTACGAAGAGTGCATGGAGCCGGCGTACTTATCATCGCTCGACAAAGCGTTCAGAAAAACCATAAATGACGGGTATTTTTCATTCATTATAGTGGATTGCATTAATGATAAGATCAGCCAGTACGAGGAGATGTGGAGCTTTGCAAAACAAAATGGATTCCAGGTAAATATCTTACCATATAAAGAATAAACTGCCCTGGTCAGCACAAGACTTTTTTATACTTGATGATACAGAAAAAAATTACCTAAGTTAACACTTTTTGATTTTGTGATTCTATGTTTTTTTCAAAAATAATTTGAAATATTTCAAAATTGACATCAGTAAACATCTGTTTCCAGTTTAGTGTTGGTTTTCAAAAATAGGAGGTGTACATCTACAGTATACAAGAACCTTAAGTTTAAAATTTCATGTTTGTAAGTCTCACCGTTTTGGCTGTAGAGCGTTCACAGTCACACAGACGTAATTGAGATAATGGTCGTACGTGCAATTCCATTAAAATCTCGAGTTTGAATTTTTTCATGATCATGTATGTATAAAAAAGTAAAAATATTCAGTTTATCATCAAATATATTATTATAGGTCTACGTTTGCCAACTTGAAATGGATGCAGCGTCTTGCTGGAAGCGGAATATCCACGGCCGCACCGAAGCCCAAGTGCAGTCAATAGTGAAGGCGTGGGAGGAGACCCCTTTGCATCACTTGCAGCTGGACGCGACGTGCCTCGTGCAAGCCGCATCTATCCCTGAGGTGGAGATGGACGACGTGTCTTCTGATTCTCCGATACCTTCGCCGTGTGACGAGGCGCCTGCTAAAGGTGATGAGGACCCTGATGAGGTAATTGTTTAACCTTGCAATGCAACGGTGCAGATTTACACCGTGTTTTTATTTTATTTTTTTGAAATTAATGCGATATATTACAATAAGTTTTCAATATTGCAGGAAGACCTGACAAATTCAGAGAATTTTTAATAGGTCAGGGAAAAATTTGTTAGTTTAGTGTACATAGTCTACACTCTACTCTACTCCAAAATGTAGACAATTGTTGATGACGTGTAGATGTACATATACTTTAAGAGCACATTAAAATTAGATCTTAACTTTTTAATTTTTTTTTTTGGCCGAAAAGGTCATGCATTGTAGGGTTAAAATATATAACATAAATTTATATTTAAATTTGATTTTATTTATAGGAGAGCACGTATAAAAGCAAGTGGGAAGTTATGGAACATACGTTTGATAAATTAGGTAATTTTAATTTTAATTTTGATTCTAAGAATGTTGTATTTTATGAACGTTATTTTTTTCGTAGCTCGGCTCGACGGTACAAACAAACCATTAAGACATCAATCAATGAAGGATTATTTACAATTAGATGAAGATGAATGGAAAGAACCTGAAAGAAGACTGGGTGAAAAAAGAGTAAGTTTATAAAATTTTATTCACTTTTATTTTATTCAGGAATTTTTAATAGTGTAGCTCTTATATAAATTTAAAACATTGGTTCTTTAAGGAGGTTTGGTAGTTACTTTTGAGGGGAAAGTGGTGGGGTAGGATGCAGTGTTCACTGTTGCCAAATTTACGATCTGTCTCTCTTACTTGCACTTATGTATTTGTCATTTTACAATGCCAATACTGTTGCCATTTTTTCGAGTTTCTTATATTGTTTTTTTTAATATTGGTATGGTCGAAATTTCTAATTCTTGTTTAAATAATTACATAAATGTATATACTTTACAATATCCTTTATTTTCAAATCAATCTTACTGTATTTAAATTGATTTTTATCATTTTTCTATTTTCATCAACTGAACTTTAAAATTTATTTTCTTAAAAACGAGTTGGTCAAAAAACTTGAAATTTTAGTATTTCATTCATTTTGAGTGTTTAAACAATTGTAAGAAATTCAAACTTATTCCTACTGGCTTGACGTAACTTCCCAACCTCCTAAGGTAAAATTTTGTGGCATCCTTTTGAACTTACGATGCAAATGTGATTTTCTTAAACAGGTACGTTGGGCCGATCTAGTAGAAAAAAATAAACAGGATAAAATGCGGGCTATTGGATTTGTTGTCGGACAGACAGACTGGAACCGGATGATGGATCCTTCTCAAGGTAGCAGTGCATTGACACAAACAAAATTTATCGAATCGTTCCGAAAGTTTTAACAATTGTAGAATTTAAATTCTAGGACTCCACTAATATTTTTTTAGCATTAATAAGTCTTATTTTATTTAAATTTAAGCTGTAATTAATCCGTTAAGAAATTTCGTAATTTGAAAGTTTAAAAATAACACAATTTGTATATACTAGAGAAAATGATTAATATAATAAGTAATTTTTCGAAAATATTGTAATGTCATATTGTATTTGTATGCGTGTAATAATTTAGAACAATGTTGTTTCTTTGAAAGTATGTAAGAATATTATTTTCTTATTTTAGTAAAAAGTTAATAAAATACATAATTGTAATGTGCTTATTTAACTGTTACTTATTTTGAATTACTCCCTATCAGTTTTATCAAATTTTGCAGGATAAAAACAATTCAGTTTCAAAGCCGAAGTGAATCTTGGCAACACATTAATTGTTCGGATGTGTCGCAAAAAAGCCCAACAATACGAGAAACATAAAGCAACTACATAAGCCTTTAATTTCTCTGCAGTGGTTCTTAACCTTTTCGAAGTCATGGAACACTATTGATTGTAAAAAAAATTGCAGAGCACCATCTTACTGAATCATTAATTTTAAACAAACAATAAAAATATGCAGAACATATTTTTTTAATTAAAAACTACAGCTAACAGTCAAATATAAAAAATATACATTCATAAAAACCTGATTAACATAATTCGTAAAAAAGTAATTCTTAAATCAAATTTAATGTGATACTTGATAATGCTACTCTCATTTCTTTATCAATATTCCCGAGTCTTTCACGTTTTTTAGTTTTAATGTTTCACACAAATATGATGTTGAAAACTATAGCAAAATTGTCTGCTTTTATAGAAAGAACTAAAGGTTCTCAGCTTGCACAAAAATCCAAAATTATTCAAAGCCAATTTACTGAAACCGTAAATTCTTTATTCAATTGCTACTGTTTTGATATAAATGACAGTTGTATTCTGTGACATCATGGAAGCAAAACACAACTTGATAAAGATTTTTTTAGTTTTTTGATTTTAAATCTTACATTTTCATAAAATATCAATAGCCACAAATTTGCACAGAAAAATGATATATAGAGATAATAGATACTTAACTAAAATAAAATTACTGTATACACTATAGATTTTTTATTTTGAATTAAATGACAATAGAGCATTTGTACAACAAAACGATAAATTAAAAAACATATCGATGAATAAAAAATAAAATTATTTTGTACAGAATAAATTATACAGTTACCTACAAAATTATAAAGTTACAGACTTAAAATACAGGCTGGTGCCACACAATCCTTCCACTTAGACAACCGGTAACCAACAGGAGGTGTTTGGGGCTAAACTGAGAGCTTACGACAATATCAGAATGACAAATGTTTGTACCAACTTCGTACAACTTCACCGGACTTTCAGGTATGCAGGTAGATAGTTCTTCGCACTGCGGAGAGAACGCCAGCAATCTCATTCCGTAACCGAAAGGTGAACATATTATTCTACCGTCCGGTGAGAAGCAGAGCTCTTTTATGATACCTTTCCCTACGTTAGGTTCTTCGATATGATACTTTAACCGTTTTAAGTTTTTGTATATTTTCGGTAAACCTTTCTTCTTCGATAATTTTTTTCTGTGCGCTGTGGTAGTGCTCGGGGCTTGTGAAGACGTTGAAGGCTGGTCTGCTTCTTCGTCTGTGCTTGCATCTTGATTGTTCTGTGGATCTAAAATACCCGAGGATGTTGTGAATATTCTTTGCATATTGTTTGAATTTAAATTTCCTTCCGGGTTTCTGCTAAGTAACCGCATTCTTGCTTCTCTCATAGGCATTAATGCTTCCCATAAATCTTGGATCCTGTGTACGATGGCCGTCAATTCATTGGAAGACATAGTGCTTTGCGGGAATACTGGAGCTCTGTGTACACTGTTTATATTTAACGTTGAACCTGACGCGCTTGGCCTCGGACAGTCTTCTGTAGATGATTTTGATCTCTTTTTGATTTCCTGTTGGAATTCTTCAAATTCTTTGACTGTTTGTTCTTGAATGTCATGCACGCACGTCCACTAAAAGTATACAAATATAAATAACGTACAATTCATTAAAAAAAATTAAAAGATCAAAATTTTTTACCTCTGAACTATCATCTTTGCTGACATTTCTAGATAGACAGCACCAACCCATTGGATGTACCTTTAAGGAACTTATTACTTCGGCCTCATTGCCAGTTGGGAAGTCTGTGATTAATTCTATTCTATTTACTTTACGTTCTGATGAGAATATATAATTAAACGCTCTCGCTTCTGGTATTGTCTGTTGGGTTGACTGCATTAATAAGTACAAATTGGGCTATAAAAAATATGCATACATTATTAAAAATTTTTTTATAAAATTATATAATATTAGTAATCATTAAAATTATATAACATTCAGTGAAATTGAAATGTAAAAATAATTTACTTACTTTAAATCCTCGTAAATCTTTCCATAAAGTTTTAAGATTTAAGTCATGTATTAGGATCAAATAGCCGTTGGTCGTACTGATGATCATTTTCTCTGCATTTGGAGAAAGCTGTGAGCGCATCAATCCGTTTGTGTTGAACACTATCTGGTAAGGATGACTATTTTCTGAGTAACAGTTGATGTCCCATGCAAATACACTACCATCAAAGCCAGATGTTACTAATAAATCGTCTTTTGCGGAGTATTCAATATTTTTTACCTGTCAATAAATATATTTTAAATAATAAAAATTAACTGTCACATACATCACTGATAAGTAAATAAAATTGTTCTGTTTAAAAACATACCCAGTTTTTATGTCCTTGAAGGGTTCTTATTTTAGTACTTAAATTCCTCGCATCCCACAAAGCTACGGTGCTGTCATCGGAGCACGAAGCAAAGGTACGATTATCTAGAAACCTAACACCGTTCACACAATCACGATGAGCATTATCTACTGTCGTAATTAATTTCTTATTCAAAGGATCAAACATAAGAAGTGATTTCTTTTCACAAGCAGCTATGAGTAAAGAACTGAAAAAATGATAATGATATTTAATACACATATTTGACTAATATAAATAGTATACGCACCCATCAGGTGAAAATTCTAAGTTATATACTCCTCCATGTATTTTATTAGACTTTAATTTGTGATGATCCCACGAAGTACATGGCCAAATACTTGAATATAATTTTGTACATAAATTATTCTCATCCCCGATATTTTTCCTTAATCCTAATTGTCTGTTATGGAACCAGTGTAAAAGGGCACTATTATTTTGAGATTCCTGTTTTGACATTTTATATGTATGGTATTTATAACCATAAAATATATGAAGACTGTGTTTTTTATTGCGTTAGAATGTTTAGTTTTTTTTTAATTTTTGTTCAAATTGTACTTTTCTTGAAGATTTGTTATAAACAAAATAATAACATGGTTTTTATACGTAAATACACGGACAGATTTTGAGGTACATTATCAAGAAAAAAACAAACCAGGTGACACTGATGAGTTACACATTTCATCGATTCAAGCGATGTGTTTATGTTGAATCACATTTTATCAACAATTAAAAAAAAGTATTCTGTAAACTTTCAAATTTTTCGAAATTAGACATCAATTATTCAATAAAATATTTTATTTTGCATCAATACAATATATTCATTTTCAATTATGTATAGTCTGTATATATTTTATAAACATATAAAACATTCTTAAAACCAAATTATATTTATATTTCTAATATCTGTAAAGACAGTAATATTTTCTAAAAAAATCTTGGTAACATTTCTATTAAAAATGTATGAAATAATTAACAGGTATATTTCATATTTCAACATTATGATTATTATAAAAAATTAATACTTGGTGTTTAAAAATGTTTGAAACAAAAAACATTTAAAGAAAGAATAGTATTATGATGAAACAAAATTCACAAATAAATTAATCTGTTGGAACATTTGATAAAATGTTGAACTTAGAGAGGTAATAATAATAGGAGCTACTATAATGTGTTATCTATAACTTTTATTCAAGATAAAACTTATTGGTATTTTTCAAGACATTAGCTGTTAAATTTTGCTGATCCAGATTTTAAAGTAAATGTACTAGTAGATAACATGCTGTAGTAACACCCAATAATATTACTGTCATACCACAAAGTTATATCATTTTAAGTTCCAAACGATACCATAACCCTACAAATCGAAGCGCTGTTTTTTTAATCACATTAAATGCTGATTGGCCGGCTACAACAAAGCAAATGCTATAACTCGGGGTATGACTGTATATACATATTTAATTTAATTTTTCAACATTTCAAATGAAATAATACTTTATATATATTAATTTATAAAACACTTATATCATTTGATATATATTTGTTATAATAAATAACAAAAAGTATACCTATATTTCTTTTAAGATTACACATTCTGACAATTACAAAAAATAATATATTACATAAGTAAAATAATAAATTCATTAAAATTAATTTCAATTGTTCAAGCGCAAAAACATTTGTAACTCGTAAAAATAGTTAATCATGTACTATTTCAGTTAAATAAGTAGATTGCAAGCGTAATAATTATACTTAAGATGTAATCAATAATAATAAAAAAATAATATAATATATGTGAAGCTTACTTCCAAAAGAACTCTTGTCCATCCACTTAAGTTTTCGGTAAAACAAAAAAAACATTTAAAAAGTGTATTAAATTGTTAGTAATCACAATTTTTTTAACGTATTTTTTAGGATGTTTTGAACCGCAAAAAAAGTTTTTTAAGATATGTAGTTAATTGAATGAATTCTGAAAACGATATGGACAAGAAATCTTTTGGAAATAAGCTCCACATATGTAATAACTGGTATCGACTTTATAAACAAAACAAAAAAGCAATAATACATAATACCAAAGCCGGTACAAAAGACATTTCTCTACATTAATTTTTCTCTAATAGTATGAAAATTGTAATAAAATATTTATAAATATCACAAAAAGAAATAATTTTATAAACAATCTTCCGAAACCATATACATTTAAATAAAAAATAATTGTTTTCTTTCATTATTAATAATAATGTCCGATATTATAAAGGAGCTTGCAAAATTTGCTAGCTTGCAAGCACTCTCAAATGGGGTATTAATTCTGTACTAGTATCTATGGATTAGCTACAGTTGGCGACTTTGACCGTACAAAATAATTTTCATAATATAACCACTGTTTTAATACCGTTGGTGTTTACCTACAACGTGTACGCGAAACTTGTTAAAGTCTTCAACAAACTCTAAAAGAACTGTCATATAAGTTTGATATCTCATTTGAGAGTGCTTGCAAACTAGGAAATTTGCGAGCTCCTTTATAAACCGGACGTAAATGTATTTTTCATTTATCTACCATTATAAATATTTGCTTTTCAAGCAAAAGTACGTATAATCTTTTATTTTAATATCTGGTATTATAAAGAAATCGGATCTTTCTACAAGTGTAATTGAAAGTTTACTTTCAATAGACAATTTAAAACTATTCAGTTCTTCGCAAAAAAAATTTTGATTTGATTGCTCGTGAGCTATTTCTTTATAATACCAGGAATGATTTGTTTAATTCTCTTCTTAATTATTTTCTATTAAAATATCATTAATAATGAAAAGATTGACAGAATAATTCTTTTATAAAGATTTATTCCGTAAATCTACCAAGAACAAGTGACCTTAGAAGAGGGGCTAGTTCATTAGGATCTTGTAGCACCTCGACTAACATTTTTTCTACATTTCTCATGATGGATATTTTCTGATGACTCTTCAGGGGGTACACTACATCTTTCTTTGTTGTTGGACTACCCTGAAAAAACAAATAGAACGTTTATTAAATATATTTTACATGATTGGTATCTGTTGTTTATTAACTGTTAGATATTTGGGAATACATTTACTTATTACAGCAAGTGCTGAAAAAAGTTCATAAATTTTTTATTCTTAAAATTGATTACTTTACTTTTTCAAATAAAGAAGACATTACTTATGCCAAGAAATAAAAAATCATTTTTTATACTTACAATTGAACGAATAAAAAAAATAGGTTAAAAATACCTTGAACCAAAAATTAACGGATACAGTATAATTCCCTTCCATTAGGGACTCTATATGATGCCACCAATAAATAGGAATATACAAGACATCACCAGGCTCTAGGACTGTTTCAACGCCTCTTGCTTCGCGGAATTTTGGGAACTTTGTGTAGTCTGGGTTTTCAAAATCCACCTGAAATATACATGAACATAAAATATAAAATTAAATTAAAAAATAAAATATATTTACTTGACTTTGTCGATCATGCGGATGGTGAACCGGATAAGGGTACATACAGTCAAACTGGTCCGGTGGAAACAATATACACCTTTTATAACCTATAAGTTGTGCGAAAAAGTTCTGTTGTTCGTCGTAATGACAAGGAGTGACGTTCCCTTCCATTGCAATCAACAGAAGATTCGACGTCAACTGGCCCCATCCATTTTTCTCTTGTATATTTGTGAGCCATCTTAAATTAAACCCTAAAAAGTCTTTTACTATTGACGTACTCACCGTATTACTAAGGGCCTGTTGTAGATACAGTCTATAAATAAAAAATGTACATTGATTTACTATTTATATACACTTGAAATAATGATATTAACCTTTCTTCGCCTTTTTTCCACTGTCTCAATCTTTTAGTGAAATCTGGAAATTTCATATTGACTCTCCTGGTTGGTGGTTTGAAATCAATATCCACCACTTCACCGTTATCAAGTTTTCGTGTCTGTTTCTTGTCATCGTAATACTTAAACATGTGATTTTGTGACACAAAAACTGTGAAATCATCCGTTCCCATATGTTCTTCTAGATAGTCAATGTCCCATTTCAGAGCTGTCTGTGCTAGGTCTGACCCTGTTATAACAATCGGTCTCTACAAAATTGTAAGACGTAAATATTGTATTTTACTTGTGTGTTTACCTATCACTTACATCATTTGCAATATATTCGTCTATTCTTGGGTCTGTTACTTTTAGTTTTGGTATTTGATCCAGAGTTAAATCATATGTACGTTTTTGAATGTCATTCCAGGGTCTACTTTCTGCCATCACGAAAATAAATAAATGTTAAAATTAAAAACATGTAACCTCAACACTCGGCAGTCACGTAGGCCATTGTCGACCATTCAAAAAGATAAATGAATATGGGTTGTATTAAGTATTATTTTGTAAACAGATAAGACATTTTTAGAAAGCTGTTTTAGATTAGATTCATAATTAAATATTAGGTCACATGTTTCTTAGTTCCGTCTTATATGTAAAGATATTATAAAAATAAGTTATGAAAACAATTTTGATTATAAAACATATTTGAACAGTTTACATATGCCGCCAAATTTTATTTATTTTCATCTTTCTTATCTATGATATAACCTAACAAATTTGAAATTGAAGTTGACAATCCGTTTTAAAAAAATAACAAATAAGTAGAAGCAATAAGTAATAAAATATGTCCCCTCCGAATATGTCATGTGAAAAAAGGTGTAAGATAAGAATTTCACTTATGCTTCACTATTTTTTCGAAGACCGTCGTTCGTTTTCGTATATAATGTTAGATGATAAATTTGAAACAGTAGAAGATGTTCAAAATTATGTGAAAAACATATTTGATATAAATTCAGATGTATCTTTTTCAATTAATAATCATTTCCTACCTAAAAATGAATCTGCAGATATTATTAGAGAGGATGAAAGTATTCTGTATGTAAATCATTATTGATATTCTTTATATTATGTATTACAATATTTCTTTCGTATTGCAGAATATTACCATTAAAAAATTCAGAGAGTTGTGAAAAACAACGAAAAACCGTTAAAAGAAAATGTAAAAGATCTAATGAAGTAAATAGAAGTGAAAATGAGGACTTTTATAGCGACTCCCTTAACAGTAACAAGAAAAAAGTTAAAACAAACACACATACAAAAACAAATGAACATATAAACGATAATATGATAGAAATTATATCCATAGAAAAAGTAACGAATATCGATTTGAATGAAAATGGTATAATTAATAAAGGAATGCCGGATGTAGATGAAAAACAGTTATCTTATATTACTGTAGTAAATACTCCAGATGAAAATAAAAGTAAAGATTTATTTACAGAAGTAAATGGGAAGTCAGATACTCCTATATCAGTAGATATGGAAGATAGTCCTACAAATAATAACATTTTAATAAATGAAAAAACACCTGATGTTAAAAATACTTTACATTCAAAATCTCTGGGCATTCAAAGTAAAAATCCTGTGAAAAGAAATTCCAAGTATAAAAAATTTAAAACATTTTCTGTTGGTGCATTTATTCCTTATATACAGAATATGAACATAAATAGTAAAGAAAATTTAGAAGAAATTAATACAGGCGATGTTTTAGAAAAGGATACTATTGAAGATAATAAAGAATTAAATGAAAATAAAGTAACTGACACCACTGAAAATCAACCTGAAATAGCAGAAACTACAGAAGAAAAAACCCAAAATTTAAATGAAATTAGTGAAGCTCCTCCACGAAGTGTTTTTGTAAATAAACGTCGTCGTAGAGTTAGAAAAACTCGCTGTTCTTCTTCAAGAGATCACTTATTCCAAAATTCATCATTTTCTGATCAGTCCTTCAGTAGTGATATTTCTAAAACTGAACCTAAACCAAAAATACATATAAGATTTTCAGACATCGATTCTGAAAATATAAAAAACGACATTTTATCTGAGAAAAGCTTTTCAAGTACACTGAAAAGTGCTCAGAATATACATGATAATAATACAGAGAGTAATTTTGAAGCATTGTCGGAAAGCAGTTTCTCAGAAACGTTGAAAACTACAGAAAATAACGTAGAAAAAACTAATTTCGTGCATTCAACACCTCTTGATCAAACGCATGTCATTAAAGTTCCAGATATCGTGGTAATTAGTGAGAACCATTCCAGTTTTAAAGATATTAATTTAAAACAAACTCACCTAGAAGGATTGAATTTAAAATTAATAAATAAAAATGAACTTCCCAAAGAAAACCAAGTTATTGCATTCAAGGTATGTTTACACTGTGACAATTATACGCTCAAATATTAAATTTATAATAAAGTTTTTATTCAATTCTTAAAGTAGATATATCTATTGAAAATTTATAATAAGTGTTTGGGAATAACTCCTCTTTTAACTTTGATAACTAGCTGCGATCTTCTTTCAAAGTCATTGTAAGCAGCACGCACTGTTTCCATTAGCATTTTGTCACAAATTTTGAGAATAACATTAATAATCTGGGAGCGTATACAACATATATGACCATAGAAAATAATCGGAGAATTGCATCCGGGAATAAAAATTAAAATGCGTTTTTTATTTGAGTAAAAATAAAAAATACTTTATTTACAGATTTACCAAATGACTGACTGTTATGAACCTACTATATCTGACTGGATCATTGGGAAAGTTATGAATGTTTCATCGCTAGATAGAGAAATTAAATTTCAAGTTATAGGTATAAAAAAATACTTTTTTTTCCCAGGATGTTTTTGTGGTTAATTCTTTTTTATGGAGTTTCATAAATAATTTAATTTTTCTTTTAGCTGGTGAAGTTAGTTTGAATGAACCTAAAGGTAGATTTCATATCGAGGAAAATGGCGATGGAGCAACAGAAAATAAGAATGTTTTTGATCTAAATTGGAACTGTCTTATTGAACCTCAATTGATAATTATGTAAGTGTTTTTAAGCTGGTCTTTTACGTTAATATTTTAAATGATATATATTATATGTGTCTGTATTTTACTGTGAACGAAAAATAAAATAAAATAATATTTAATTAGTTTATTAATTAAGTCAAACAGTTATATAAGTCATTAACAAATTAATTACAATAGGAAATATTATTGAGCTTACAAACATTTAAATTTCTAATTAGTCTAAAAAAATATCAGCCAGGTTATCTACACATAGAGATAATATGACATAGAGACAGTGAGCCAGCCAAAAACGATAACTCTCAAAGAACGAGATTGTGAACCACAGAATAAAGCTACTTCAGAAGCGACAGTCTACGTTACGTAGATACTCAATATTTATTTCTCTTGATGACTGATGCTGACTTACATAAAATGCTATGGCTCACTTAGTCTATGTATACGATGTCTTTGAATCTATAACCTCACAAAAAATATCTTTATAAGTCTTTAAAATAGTTTACAATATATGAAATATAAACGACTATGCAGAAAATGATTAAACACTCAAGAAGATACGCTTCTTATACAAAAATACTGCGATAGCAATCCATACGAATGTCCCCCACAGATTCATGACCAGAAATTCACGGTGAGACCAGTAACTTGGCTTCCAGGACCACGGGAACATGTTTTTAGTAAGTTCATGGCCGGCGTAAAGAAATATCGCATTCATTCCTGGGTAGAACAGCGGCCGACCACCCCATTTCCTTAAAACATCAACCATGACGTAGATTATAGTCAGAGTGAAGAACGCCATACTTCCGGTAACGAGAACGTAAGACAATGACCAGAGATTTTTATTCACGGGCATGACACCATCGTTTTTCGAGAAGTTGCATAAAATTCCTGCTATGATTCCCTAAAAATAATCATATTATTTATCTCTGTATCTTTTTTGATATATTTTCAACACTTTTAAAAAAATATATTTTGCTCTTGTTAGGAAATACGTTAGTTTTTGACCTAAAATAAATCCTCGCCGAAGGATTACCTTGTAGTTCAATTTTAAGAGGTGCCACAAGGGGGGTCCTGTTTCCTATTTAAATAACATGGAAAAATTATTCTTTGGTACTAAAGTTGATATTACTGATTCATGATAACTGATGTAATGCCTTTTAGACGTATAATTTAACAAATAAATCACTTTGAATATCTGTAACTTTTGAAACATTGAATTGAGAGCATGACTTTGTAGACACTTTTGTAGAGAATTTTATCTTCTACAAAATGATGTCCTTAAAAATTTTTCATCAGTTATCATGAATCAGTAATACCAACTTTAGTACTAAAGAATCATTTTTCCATGTTATTTAAATAAGATACGGGAGCAAAATATTTTCTTTTTGACCATCCTAATGTAGATGTTAAATTTAACTTACTGTTAAAGTTCCCCATAGAATCCATCGTAATATACGAGATTTTGGTGAATTATAAGTCAAGATAATTCGACCAGCATGAACTCCCAAGTAAACGACTAGAATAGTTGTTAAAGTACCCAAAAGACCTACAAAATATAAAATATTTAATTAATAAATACTTAGTTTAGACCAAAATACTTAATTAACCAAATTGTTAGGTATATCTATTCGCTTAAGGGCACTGTGAACTCAAAGTTTTAGAACCTCTGTTTTATAGTAATTTATTACCTTCAGGATCAAACGGAATATCAGAGTTGTACATCTTTTCAAACGTAGGATGTTGATAGATATGATTAATACCAAAAACAGTGCGATCAATATAACCAGCAGCTCCACCAGTGCAGTTGTAATATTGGGAATGATCGTGTAAACCTCCGGGCCCCAAATAACCTAGAGGACAGCCAGGGACTGGCAATAAAAACGTTACACATAGATATATTGTTACAATAAGAACAACGAAAATCCATTGTATCAAGCTCTCGAATATATCTGCCAAGAAATTGAATCTTCCATACTGAAAAACAATTATTTATGTTATATAACGTATTTTTACTCCGTTTTAAATAAATACCTCAGGGAGTGCTTGCACTCTCATCAGAAAAATTTCCAGAAGAGACACGACGAATCCAGATATTGCTAACCGTTGCAAAACACCCGGCAGTCTTAAATCAAAAAGACTTGTAGATTCTCTTATCTGTGTCGGCTCGATACCCCATTCGTTCGTTTTTAGCTGAGACTCAGCGTACATAACATTCTTATGATGTTTGTAAGTAGTGACGGTATTAAGTGCGATGCCGAGGACAATTAGAATAACAAACCGTTTCAGAGCTCGTAATGCTAGTCGTTTACGACTGACGCCTGCACGAAGGTTAAATCTCAAAGATAGAGCAACGCTGACTCCCATTATCCAAGCAAACCTAGTTAAAAAATAATATTATTTATTTACATCCCATCAGATAAGACAATAAATATTAAACTCACCAAGGAAACACTAAATCTGCGATAGTTAATCCATTCCACAATGAGTGTTTGAAGAACGAGTATTGACCTCCTCCATAATTGACAAATATCATTAGCGATATTGCAAGCCCTCTGAACACATCCAGAGACTTGATTCTGCCAGCACCTGGTCTGCGTTGAGTCACCGGTACAGTCGTAGGTGGGGCCGAATGCGGTGAACCCAAATCTTGAAGTACATCATCCTATAAATAAATCAGATATTAATTTTCATGTATAATGTCTAAAAATGTTAGACTTACGTTAACGTCTTCGAGTTCAGAAAATCGAGCCAATCTCTGACGGATATTCGATGTACATCCCGATCTATGGATGCATTTAACTCCGTACCAAACTGTTCCGAATAGCAAGAAAGCAATAAACGCTCCGAGAATGGCTAAAAGAATAAAACAATGAAAATAAAAATACAATCATATGTTTTATTGTTTATATTTACGTAAATATGCATTATCTGGTGGTTGTTTGACATATATATGCGAGCAAGAATCTTGGGTAATGTTCCACCCATAAATACCATTTTCTTCATAACGGTAAGCAGTACTAGAATTTACAAAGAGAATATGTATAGAATTAAGTGTTGAAATTACAATTAAAAGCTTAATATTTACTTACTTGCACCATTGGAACGTGTCATTAAAATTTATTTTTAAAGGGTATTTTGTGTTTATTAATATTGATGTATTTCCATAAGGTGGAATTGTAACCAATGGTAGCATATCACACTGAAATGAAATAACTCATAGTGTTAGATTTAGAAACAAATGAATATTAATGAAGAAAGTACCTGCAAACATTCTTCATATTGCGCATTTATTGTGACTGGAAAAGACCGATTTGATAGAATATCCAGGCATGCTTCGTCATATATAAGTTGCACTGATTTGTCAATACACTTCTCTTTAGATAGCTCGTACATGATGGTGAGTTTTTAATTCTATGCCATCGGTACGAAAAGGAATAAAATAAAAACAATAATAACTAATCACGACGGCCAGTGACAGTTCGGTAATTCTTTGACAAAGACTTAAGGAACTTAGGGAAATTTGACTATTATTGTTGGTATTAATAGAAACTATTTTTGTTAAGATTGTTTTACAGTGTTTTCTACACAGAATATCACATACATAATATACATTTTGAAGTTAATTATTTATTTTATTATTATTAATAGAAGGTAAGTAATTTTTAATAGTACAATACTTTATACCTGTGCGCATAAACAGGTAGCAAATAACTAATTAAGAGCATCTATGTAGATAAATAGATGATATAAATTCAGACATGTTATACCTGTGTAGATGAACAGGTACCTACAGTAAGGCCTCGTTTTTTTCATTTAGGTACATTAATTTCATCGCTCAAACCATTGACATGGCTGATGATAAGTCAGACATGATGGCTGAAATTGAATATTTCCTAACAACCGAAACTGATTATGCGCATGCGTCAACGGATGTTCGAAATTCAAATTTATCAAATTGATTGTTAAATATATAAATAAATACATACAAGTTGGATTGTATATCAACTACAATACACTTATTTAACACGCGAATACCTGTAATTTATTTTAATTATCAAATCATAACTAAATAAACAACCATAGATGCATATTAACTGTCAAATCTGATTAACAATTGAATAAAGAAACTATAGAAGCACGTCACATACCTCTATATTATATCAAAATTGAGTTCAGTGGTGCGTCTCGCGCATGCGCAAATGGAAACGATACTGTTAGAAAAAGTATGAAATTTAGCCATCCGGTTTAATAGTAATTCCATAGGTATCCACTATCCAGTTAAATAATACCAGATCAGTGGCTCAAACGCAATTTTTCATATCATATGTTTAAATGGTGGAGGTGCCGTCATGTTACGTCATAGCATCAATTTTTTTTTGGCGAGTTAGGCACGCTATCTTATGTATAACAGCATGCTGATTCCAAAAATGTTGATAAAAAGTTGCGCTCGGACCGCTATTACAGTTTTTTATCAATTTTTCGTCGTAAAATGGCTGTAACTTTTAATAGAAAAAATACCTTAAAGTGTTTTTGAAAATAACAAAAGACTTCTGAACTTATTAATTAATACACTTCATTTTTACATGCTTTAATTTTATCAATGAGTTAAGAAAACTAATTAACTAATTGTAAGTTATAAGATTTGTATAGGAAAACAAAAAAGATATATATGTACATTATTTTGGTTTATTTATTTATATGTGTAATATACTTTAAATTTTATTCAATGATTGTCAAATTAATTAAATTACAAATAATTTTTTTAATTATGAAATTGTAATAATTCATGTAAACGTTTTTTTTTTATTTGAATAAAAACATTGTTATCATATTTTCAATTGTTGGAATTTTATTGCAACAATCGTTTTTCAAATATTACTAGTTATTTTTTTATACAAATTCAAATGCAATATATCTAGGTGATGTTATGTTAATGTAGGTAAACAATAATATATAACATAATTTATAAAAATAACTATTAGGTACAACTGCATTAAATATATTTGTTCTAAAAAGAACTCTTTTTATATGAATGTGTGTCAAATGGGGTCAAGCATTTCTTAATAAAAAAATATAACATGCAAAAAGAGAGAACTTCACAACAAACAACAATGACAACATTACAGTCGCAATGACGTCACGACGTCTCTACGTACGTTAACGTCGCCGACTGTGTTGCACGGTACTGGGTGAAAGGTTCGTAGCAAAAGCATCGATAGCAAAAAGAATCACGAAATCTCTATATATGAGGCTTATAGATTCGGGAATTACTGAACATATTTCAATGCGGTTTTTACCAATAGTTAGATAATTTTTCTGTGCAGTACTATTCATATTTTATTAAAATCTAAAATTTAACATCAAAATACTAAAAAAAATCTTTATTAAGTCGTGTTTTGTTTCTATGATGTCACAGCATACAATTGACAATAAATGTTAGGTGGGTGTGTTGGGTAGGCATTTTGAATATTTTAGGTCACAATGTTTTTTGTGAATATTAACCTGGGTAACACCTGGTCCAATGCGCTAGTTTGAAATAAATTAAAATCATTTTTAATGAAAAAATAAAATTAAAAATATCTTGTTTAATTTTTGGAATTACTTCTACCATATCTACTAATTTTTATATTTAAGCCACAATGACTGATTTTATGTTACAAAGAAAATTTAAAATGCTTAGGTTCTGTTTACGTGGACTTATTACCTGAAAAACATTAATCCTTATCGAAATAAATGATTTTATCGTCATAAGTACTTAATATAGATAAAATTTGCCCTTTACAGCATCCAATTTGATCGTATAGTTTAGAAAATAACTTTAAATAAGTTATATACGGTAAAATATTATTAATAATGCACAGCGGGGCAGAGGGAAAGATAACAGGCCGGCATTCGAACTCCCTCCTTTGATCGTCAATTGTTTATTTTATTTTCAATAATTAACTTTTAAATTTAAATTGTTTTAATTCCTTTTTGTTTGTTGTTTAGTTAATTGTTACAATAAAAACCAAACGTGTTTGTACTTAATTCAACTATATTTTTCAAATTAAATAATAATCCCGTAGTACACGCGAGCGAAGCCGCGGGAACATCTAGTTTAACAAATAAATCTGTTTATCGTTAAGATTAAATCTCTATTTTTGTTCGAACCAATCGTGTTTGTACTTAATTTAACCCAATCGTGACCGAGGTTTTTTTTTTGTTACCGATTTGCTGATTTTTCTGTCATCAATTCATACCTATCTAAGTATACTAAAGCTCCAGAACGTTGGTAATTGCATTGTTGATGTATTCAGTCCAATACTCAAAAATAAGTATGATTTCAAACCCATTCGAATTAAAATACTCTTACAGCAACGCAAAATCTTAACAAAAGCGCTCTGTTACATATATGTAACACTGGGCACGATTGGGTTAACTATATTTATCAAATTAAATAATAATCCCGTAGTACACGCGAGCGAAGCCGCGGGAACATCTAGTTTAATAAACAAATCTGTTTATCGTTAAGATTAAATCTCTATTTTTATTCGAACCAATCGTGTTTGTACTTAATTTAACTATATTTTTCAAATTAAATAATAATCCCGTAGTACACGCGAGCGAAGCCGCGGGCACATCTAGTTTAACAAATAAATCTGTTTATCGTTAAGATTAAATCTCTATTTTCGTTCGAAACGTTTTTACTCGAGTTGTCGATATTTTTCCGCGATAGTTCCACACATAACCATGGTTCGTACTTATGCCGAGAGGTGCCGCCACTGGACGCGATGCTGTCCATTGCGACGACATTATCGATCGTGTGAAATCCGCGTGTAGCATACTTCATTTTAGTGGTAGAATATTTTCTTCCTATTTAGACATTTTCTGTGTGTTCGTATTAATTTCTAACAATCGTCTAATATGTGTGAGTGATTGTTGTGTGTATATTTTTTTTATACAAAATGACGTGAATTCGTTCAACAATTAATTTTTTAAGTGCTATTTTAAATATCATTCTTGTCTTATAAAGAATACTAGGTACTAGTTCCACATTATACTGCAGTAAGTATTGTTACATTTATTTTAAGATTGTTGTAACTTTTTTAAGAATCCTGCTTTTTTATATTATTTCATTTTATTTATTTATTTTTAATCCATGTATTCTACAAAATTATTATTGGGTGATAATATAAAAAAATGTAATAAAATTCGATTTATGTTTTTTTTTTATATATAATGCGGCACAATATGAAATCAATATGAAAAATTATAATCAAATACCAATTTACTGCAGTGGATGTTAGGAAATGTTATGCTATTAACATATATATATATATTAGTCGATTTGAATGAAATTAACAACAATTAAACAAATGTCAGTTTTAAAAAAATATAAGTTATATTTTATAATGCAGATTTATTACAATAGACAGTAATTATTATTGGGGTTAATTGTAACCGGATTTAGTTCCGGTAATTTATTTTCATACCGGAAATAGCTATTATGAACTTTACGATTTTGATATAAAAGTTCATTGTACCAGAGAAGTATGTATTATTTTATAATTAGAAATAATGAAAACTAACAAAAATTCTTCCCAGCACCTACACCATCAAAAATTACAAATATTCATTTTTTAGTAGTTTTCAATAATTTAATAAAAAAAAGATAATACACAAAATTCATCTATATTTAACCCTTTTACTTTATAATAAAATTATATTTATATTACCCCCTCCCTTTAGAAAATAATGCATATTTAATAATCCAATTTATATACAATGTACATATTTGATTTTATTTACAAAATATTGAATAATTGAAATTAGTTATATTTCACCTCCCTCGTAAAATAATTGAAATTTTGTATTTACAAACTATACATTTATATTGTGATTAACCCTTTCATTGCAACAGCTATTTATAAAATAGGTAGATAAAAATAAATGTATTTTGTGTTTGTGTGGGAAGTAAAATTTTAATTTAATTTTTTTTAAACTCGTGATACGCACGTGAAATTATTTAACAATGGGTATTTATTAATAGATATAGACATGTTTCAAATATAACAATAATTTTTAATTATTTGAATGTCTATATATAGATTCTGTAGTGTATATTTTTAATCTATGGTATGATATTGCTTTAATGACGTAAATAGACTGGTATTTTTATCTGGTACTAGAGGGGTTATTTATGGATACTTAATCATTATTTTCGACCTTTATTAAATAAATATGTTAGCAGATATTATTATTTTTATTTTAAATTAGCACTTCAGCAATTATTTACAAAATAATTTATTTTTCTTGAATTATGTATTTTTATTTTTTTCTATTCAAAACAAAAAATAACTCAAAGGGGGAATTTTCAATGATTAAATATTGGTTTCCGAGAGTACATTTGTTTGTTGAAACCCCCCATAGTTTTGGTACCCTTATTAAAATAGGAAATGTATTATTTTTTTACTTTTTTACTACCACTGGAAGTTAACGTACATACTTATAAATAATAATATGACATTGTTATTAAAACATTTTCTTGTTACTGCTGACTACCGTTTCGTAGTACGTTATAGTAAACACAGTGTTTTATTTTATTTTTCATTATAATGGCGCAGTCTAACAAATAGTTTTTACAGAATACCCGTACGTGAATGAATTCTTTTGAATTTGTAGTTTGTAGTAAACAAATATAAGATACCCCATAGACAAAGAGCCTGGATCGCGCATTCTGTATTAACATAATGGTGTAACATTTTTCCAAAACAGTGAGAGAGATGTATTTGGGATATATCTATCTCTTTTTCTAATAGATTGTTAGGAAAATTGTATATCGAGCAATTTCATAACAATTTGACTCCTAGCAGATAGCATTAGCTGGAAGAAAATTTATGTGCACATTCTTTACAATACCGGATATAAGTCAAATAGATTGTTAGGAAAATTGTATATCGAGCAATTTCATAACAATTTGACTCCTAACAGATAGCATTAGCTGGAAGCAAATTTGCGTGAAATTCTTTATAATAAAAATAGATGGTTAGGAAAATTGTATATTACAGGCTTCATTATATTTACATTGTATTTATAGTTAATGTAAGTGGAGAGATTCAGAAAAAAAGGTACAATGTGCATTATACACTCATGCAAATTTAAACTCACCAACATTACATTAATGTATCAAATTACAATATTGTAGTTATTACCTTGCGTGCCAAGGCAGTATTAGACCACCAACTAAAATAGAAAATAATTTATTAACGCACGAAAACAACGGATATCATGTGGTATAAATTTTAATTAATGTAAAATATTTTGTAACCCATACCTAGCAGTAATGCAAAATAATTATTACGATTAATTTTCATCATTTAAAATATCTACTTGATTTTTTAATTTTTATGCACAAATATTGTAGTAAGATTTTGACTATAATTTAAAAAAACACACATTATGAAAATCTCGCCCCAATATGTAAAATTAAAATTTGGCGCCTATGGTAGTTTCACTTTAGACTGAAGTTTTCTTTTTACTATTACAATATTAAAGTCAATACGTTTCTATTTCCCTATACAAATTAGTCAATATTCATTTCGCTGTTAAATCGAATTGCAATTACTAGTAAATTATTATTAATTTTCAACATTTAAAATATCTACTTGATTTTTTTAATTTCAATGCACAAATATTGCAGTAAGGGGGTGGGCTTGGATTAAACATTGGTTATAAAAATCTTGCCCCTGTTTGTAAAATTAAAAGTTGGCGCATATGGTTAATGGTAGTTATAGTCATAGACTGATGTCTTCTTTTTACTATTCGAATATTGAAGCAAATACGTTTCTATTTCCTTTTACAAATTAGTCAATATTCATTTCGCTGTTAAATCGAATTGCAATTACAAATTGAAACTCAACTTTAAATATATCTAGTATCTGTATTCAATAATTATAATAGGCATGATGCATAATTAAAAAAAAACTATTCTATGATGATCTTACGTGTCTCCTATTTCCAAAAAAGTATTTATTTCTGCAGAAAATAAAGGTTTAATCACTAAAATTGACCATTTTAAAACTAATTTTGAATTTGACGCCAAAACGCTCGCAGGTGTCATGGCGCATTTTTGACGTCACGCCTATGTAAACACTATAATAAATCCTTGTTCCATCGCTAATGTTTCTCGGTTTTACTTTTGGTAACACAAAAATGAGCAAATTGATAATTTAAAACCACAAAATAATTTATAAACAGTGCAGATATTAATGAAACAAAAATGATGTTTACTGAGCCGTGACGTCATCCACTCTGACTGGTGTTTTATCTAAGATGGCGGATTGTTGTATTTTGTGTTTTTATTTTAACATAAATCATATTAAACTCGCTTTAAATATAAAAATAAATACATTTTTTTAGAATCTTTTTAACCTATTTCTTTACTTAAATAAAATCATAATTTCAGTGTTACTTTGTTACTGGCATCATGCCTATTGCAATTGAAACTCAACTTTAAATATACCTAGTATCTGTATTGAATACACCTATCCCCCGATTTACACGGTAGATACGTTCTGCACAAAACCGTGTAAACTGAAATCTTGGATTTCGCTAAGTAAAATCGTGTAAAACGAAAAAAAAACGCAAAATGTGCATGATTCAGTAATTTATTTAAGTAAAACAAAAGTCAGACATCTTGGAAAACTCAAAATTGTTCTTAGTTCATAAAACAACACCTGTGCTACCCACTTGTATTGTGAAATACATACGCACAGATTACCGGGATTCCCCTAAATGTATATTTTACAAGCCCGGGAATCCCCTGTTCTTTTCACCAGGTTACCGAAGGAAAAAATTCAAAAATCCCATCAAATCTTTGTATACGAAGCGGAATAAACATTTTTACTAGTTTTTTGAAAATTATCAATTTATAAATCGTGTAAAACAAGTGCAGTGTAAATCGAGGGATAGGTGTAATTATAATTGACAATAGTTTTTAGAACATTCTAGTAAAAAAGAAGTTTCCATTGATACACGGTAGCGTTAATAATATTACGCAATAATAAAGTTAATTCACGGATTAAAAACTTGAACATGTTAATTAAAAATGTAAATCTCCCGCGCTACTCGTCATAAATATTAACGATAAATACATGATGACTGCAATACGGTTTTTCATCATTTAAATATTCATTTCCGTTTTCTATTTTTATACCGTATTATAAAGGTATTGTTGTACGTACTAATGCATATATTTAAATATCATATTAGAAATTAAAGTGCAGTACAGTGCTAACAATGGTTTTTGATTATTAAGAATTACGATAAGGTACTGGCACCAGTCTTGGATATGATGACCCCGGAATTAGAAACATGTGTTGATATTTGATTACTACCATTTCTGAATATTAATCTATATACATTTAACTGTCTTACAGCGTGATTTGATGACAATCGGCCAATAGGTGTCAAAATGCTGGACATTTAAATTAATTATTAGTATTATTTATTTATTAATTATTATATTATCATAGCAACTGCTTTGACGGTTCTTTCTTTTATATATTTTGTGTCGTAGTACTTATCATTAGCAAGTGTCCATCACTGCGTGCCCGTTACTGGTTTTATTTTATCCATTACTGGAGAAAAAATATAAACAAAATAAAAGGCTATATTTAAAAAAAAACTATATTTGCGGACTTTGGTAATTAAATTGATTAAATAAAGAGTTACTTGTTTTATTAGTAACATGTAAACCTTGCTCTTATCACTGGTGCCAGTACCTAATACTATTATGCCAACAATCATTAATGATTAACAACAATTAAGATATACATCATAATGCCAACAATGATTTACGATTAGTAACAATTACAGGATGATTCAGCACTGTCGTGCCAAACTTGAACAGTAAATTAAGAGAAATATTTTAAGCAAAAAACATTATATGAACATGTGTCCGGAAATTTTTCGTAAGGGGGTTACAGCCCTCCAAAGATTTTATTCAAAATAAGTTTTTATTTAATATCTGGAGACCCTATTGAGCTAAAGTTATGAGTTTAGTATTAATAAGTGTTATCGATTTCCAGTATTATTATATATATAAATTAATTATTATAGTATAATGATGTAAAAAATACAGGGTTTAGTATTAATAAGTGTTATCGATTTCCAGTATTATAATATATGTATATGGGCAAATCCACAGAACGTGACCGCATTAGCTTTAAATTAAAATACTCAAAAGCTTCTTCAAAATGGAACATTGAACGCACACTCTTCTATGTCGTCTCAAAATCTTCGTAACAAAGAGAAGAATAATTGGTCTCAATTTCAGGAGTGTGCTTCGGATGTTCCAAAAGTTACAACAAATAAACCAAATAAAAAACGCTGAAATTGCCGTTCGCTGGATAAAACAATCGCGCATATGAAATGTAAGAGGTGTGCGCCTTTGAAACTCCAGGAAAAGGTTCATTGTACCAAAAAACATGTCCAGTAAAAATTTCAGATTCATTGGTTTGAATCTGAGAAAATTGCGGTGGTATGAATTTTTCTTTTTTTAAAAGTTCCATTCTGAAAACGTGAAAATAACCGATTTTTCAATGCAAATTGTGCTGCAGTTTTTATATGAATCAAGCAATCGACTTGTAACTCCATGTTTACATCCACAATAAAGTATACTTTGAGTTCGTGTACATATGGGTGGGTAATATACATTCCCACACGCGCACTATTGCCGTTCCTCCAAAGCGGCCACGTTCTGTGGATTTGCCTATATAAATTAATTATTATAGTATAATGATGTTTGTGTTTTTTTGTCGCAGGCGGGCAGAGAGCATGTGGGCGTCGCGACGGCGATGGTGAGGTCGCGGCGGCGGTGGTCGGCGGGCGGCGGTGCAGCGACAGTAGCCGCGTGCCGCAGGTAGCAGCGGCGGGCCGCGAGGCGGCACGCGGTGCCAGCATGAGGCCCGCTAGAGAATGAAGAAGCAAAACGTTCGCACGCTATCCCTGATCGTGTGCACCTTCACGTACCTGTTGATTGGCGCCGCCGTGTTCGACGCACTCGAGAGCGGCACAGAGAAGAAGCACTGGGAGGCACTCTCAGGTATGTTCATTTATATACAGTAAAAGCTTCTTATTCGCGCTTCCTTCATTCGCGTTTTCACTATTCGCGGATTCAAAAAATGCGACCCAATTCCTATATTCGCGGCTAAAGATTTCTTTATTCGCGGATCTAATCAGGAAACGTGACATTTAATTTGAAAAATCTTAGTGAAGGTTTAAGAATGGCAAATGAGCTTTGTGATTTCTTTATGAAAATTGATCCGTCTATGGAACGAAGTCTTATTTTTAAGAGGCAAATTGCTAATGCTACTACTGAATATCAGTCTGAATTGAAGGAGCTTTTAAAAACTGCCAAGCAAGAAAAAATTACAAAATTCTTTAAACCATTGCTTAAGCCTGAAGATAATAATTAATCAATATGGCCAAAATCTTTAATTAAAATGATTTTTTTATATTGTATTTGTTTATTTATTTTGTCACCTAGGAAAGTATCCCCTATAATCCCATATAAATTACCATTCCGTATTCACGGTTTCTGTATTCGCGGCATATTTATGGAACATATACCCCGCGAATAAAGAGCTTTTACTGTATAGCTCTACCCGGAGCCTCCACCAACTTTAAACAGCTCAATTAAGATAAACCGCACTATCTTTTCTGATAGTTTTTTCTGTTTTCAAACTAGTATATCTCGACGAAAAAAATGGACGTAGAGAATGTCCACGCACCTGACTCAATTAATTAATATTTACATGCCCAATAGTGTAAATACAAATTTTTTTCATAATATTAATTTTATCACTCTTTAAAACTGGTTAAATATTTTTATTTGTACTTGTACCTCGTAGATCTTATCGAGATCTATAATTTGAAACCAACATCCGCGTGGTAGCTGCTCTGAGTGTCGAGATATACTGATTTTAAATTTACGCTAGCGCGCAAAACTAATTTCTTCGCGTTACATCAAGTTTCTGAAATTCCTTCCCCAGTATCTGGTTTGAAACACTACATAGACGTTATTCACGTCATAAATGTACAGTAAAACGTCATACCTCCTCTAAAGTTAGACCGTGTTATACATAAACATAAATTATGAAGTAATCTATTTTTTCCGTAATAATATTTTCTTACTTTCCACGATTTTAAATCATTCTGTTTCAATTCTGTGAACACCTTCCTGTCAGAAAGATCCCATAAAAGTTCTAATAAAACATTTCCGAAGCGATAAATAATATTCGAAATGTTTATAAAATATATTAAAACTGTAAAAGAGTTTTCTCAAGATCATTCATAAAGGAGATAGTAATTTACTTTTTATGGGCGATAAATTATGGCCATAATTAGGTTGTTCAACATCTGAAATGTGATACACTCGTGGAATTTAATGACTTTATATATCATAATTGCGAGCTAGTTTTACGATCTCGCTCTGTGTTTTTTTATTACGTTTTGTTGAATCTTTATTATTGTTATCTTGTACACATGAAACTAAAAATATATAATGTACATTCTGTTTCACCATTATCAATATTCGCCTGTTGATCGTGACCGTCAAAACTGATGAAATATCAAAAAAACACTGATGGAAAAGTGGTTGATGACCTCACTTTAGACGGTGCATGGAACAGAATTTAAATTAGAACCAAGGTATATAAAGACAAAGTAGTCTCAACAATTCCTTGATCAATCAGCGTTGGCGCGAGAATTGACATCACCACGAAGACATATTCAAATGTTATAAATGTATAATAGAATATCAATTACAAAAAAATTCCTTTATTTTTTTCGTATTTTTTGATATTTTAACAACACATACAATCATATAAGTACAAATTATAATATGCTGGGGAGGCAGTTGCCCCCACCCCTCCAGTGGAGTAGGGGGCAATGACTACTTTTTGACCCCTCAGAATTTAGATCCTGTTAGGGCGGGTTTGAAGCGACGTGCAATTATAAAAATCTGTTTTCTGTAATATTTTACCCATAAAAATTATTTAATTAAAAAAAAATTGATGTTACAGCTCACAAACAAATTATAAAATGTAACCAGTCTAGTCAGACAAATAAAAATAAAAAGTTTTTTCTTTTTTTAAGTCCCAACATTCTTCTACATATAAGACCCCATGTTAAAATATTTCGTTATGACGTTTTTCTCGTTAGTACGTAATAACGAGGTTCCACTGTATTTCTATTTGTTATTTTTTTAACAAACACGATATTAATCAAGCCAAAAAAAGAAAGTCAGGTCAGTTTAATTTTTGAGGTTCGTAGAACTGCAAAACACCTTTTTAGTTACCATGTCATGAATCCTATTTCAAGCTAGTTTCATAAGAAAGAACTAAATATGCCTCACAATCAGTTGTAATTTCCTGACGTTAGTAGAATTAGTAGCTTGATATGTAGGTATTTATTTTTCATTAGTAACTAACAACTTTAGCGCTTCCCAGTATTCCATTGTGAGTTTAAATTGTGGACTATTATTTTTCAATCTATTTTTCTGAGAAATCTTAATCAAATTCAGTAGCGTAGCTACATTATTTGAGGCCTTGAAGCAGAGAACGTCTCTGGGCTCCTGGGCGAGGGATTTTTTTGTCTTTTTCGATTAAAGGTGAACTATATATCTGAAGAAATTTGATTTTACGTTTTAAGGGGCTTTAAAAACGCTGAAAAGTAAATTTAAAAGAATGTAATATTAAATGTTTATAATAAATTATAAATAATAACAAATTAATTTTGGAACGTAGATTTTCGCGGTTATTCAATTGTATAAACATTTGATTGTTGGGTTGTATACCGCGTTGCACTTTATTGTCACTTGACGTTTAGACCAACATCTCGTGGTCTTCATACAACCCAACAATCAAATGTTTATACAAACAAATTAATTGTTTAAACGTCAAATTTATTAGAACATAAGCTTTCGATTCACAGAATCATCGTCAGGTTATTAAGAAGGAATAAAATGTTAAGTACATGAATATTGCTCACATTTGATTCCTTCTTAATAGTCTGACGATGATTCTGTGAATCGAAAGCTTATGTTCTAATAAATTTTACGTTTAAACAATTAATTTGTTATTATTTAATATATTTAACGTCACTATATTATATTATTATAAATTATTATATTATGTATTTTGTTTTTACTTTCATACTGTACTTATTGAAGTCACCATAACTCCTTAGGTGACTGCCTTGTCTGCCTATATGGAAGCCACGTCACTGATTATTGAGTTTTCTATAAAAACCCGTATTTATAAATTCCTGGAAAAGTTTTTATCCATAAATAGAAGGTGGCTGAACAGACACACAAGCCCACGAGGGTATAAACTTGTTTATGTATTGTTATTTATTTTCAAAATTGAATTTGAACAAAGTACTTTTCCATTTAACCTTTTAAGGTACATATTCGTTAATAACATATATTATGTATAAGGTCTTAGGATTTCTAACCATCGTTCTTGAGATATCTTGAAAAAATAAATATTTTGAGATGTCACACCTTCCTCTTACACACGATTATGATGATTTTGAAATGGGACTGTCCTCAAGTCAAACCAAGTTTCATTAATATCGGTTCAGTGGTTTTAAAAAGTTTCTTCTATCGATATTGCGAGGAAGCAATAATTATTATATTTTTATCTAGAATGCGTTTGATTTAATTTATTTTATTAAAGTTGAAAACAAAACAAATTTAAAAATGCACCAATCACACGTCGTTATATTAGTACAATTAATACAATTTTTAAAAACTATTTTATGATGATTTTACGTGTCTCTTATTTCCAAAAAAATGCTTATTTCTGCAGAAAATAAAGGTTTAATCGCAAAAATTGACCCTTTTAAAACTAATTTTGAATTTGACGCCAAAACGCTCGCAGGTGTCATGGCGCATTTTTGACGTCACGCCTATGTAAACACTATAATAAATCCTGGTTCCATCGCTAATGTTCCTCGGTTTTACTTTTGGTAACACAAAACTGAGCAAATTGATAATTCAAAACCACAAAATAATTTATAAACAGCGCAGATATTAATGAAACAAAACTGACGTTTACGTAACCGTGACGTCATCCACTCTGACTGGTGTTTTATCTAACATGGCGGATTGCTGTATTTTGCGTTTTTATTTTAACAAAAATCATATTAATCTCGCTTTTAATATAAAAATAAATACATTTTTTAGAAACTTATTTGATTATTTAAAATCATAATTTCAGTGATACTTTATACAAGTCTTGAGGCTTCCGCGGTGATCTTGATATAGATCTTGGCGATAACACGACCAAACCGACGCGGCTTACACCCAGAAGCCAAGATCTATATCAGTGATACATTGTTACTGGCATCATATTAAGTAATTTGAATTGTTTCAGCAATCGAACGTAAAGTAATCCGTAAGTACAACATAAGCGACGAGGACTTCCGCATAATGGAGGCGGTGGTGCTGAAAACGGAGCCGCACAAAGCGGGCCAGCAGTGGAAGTTCGCTGGTGCGTTTTACTACGCGACAACCGTACTCACCACCATCGGCTACGGGCATTCCACGCCCAGCACCATCGGCGGTAAGCTGTTCACCATGTTCTACGCAATCGTAGGCATCCCGCTCGGGCTCGTCATGTTCCAGAGCATCGGTGAACGTGTCAACAAACTTAGCAGGTAAGGTCGAGCGGGGTAAATATGAAACACCAAAAAAATGGGGTAAAAGTGAAACAGGCTTGCAACTAAAAAACTAATTTGTTTATAGGAGAATTATAAAAACTGACATCATCATTAAAGGTTTGTTAAAGCGACCTGAAAATATAAGTGATGTGTCACCCCTACAGATTTCCCTGTTAGTTGATGTCAAAACGTGTGAATTTATTTTTAATTCTTTGCAAATAACTTTCTGTATATCTCAGATATTAATTACAGTTACAATTTCACATTGATATGGCACAAAGAAGATAAATCAAAGTTGCCAAAGTAGCTTTTCATTTAATTTTTCGAGAAATATTTTCTATTAGAGGCCTGTTTTACTTTTTCCCAAATAGAGGTTAAAAATAAAACACACTTTTTTCATTTTTAAAGTCAGTGTTGTATCGTACAGTTCAAATGACGTAAGTATTTAAAATGGTTATTTATAAGCCCATCTAGTAGAAAAAATTAAAGTATGAATTTGTATTGTTAACTGTCAAAAAAACATGAAAGATTTCTATTTTGTTTCACTTGTACCCCATTTGACCCTACGTTTTTAGATAGATTTAAAAAAAAAATCCCGGACCAAAACTTTGAAAAATATCTATTCTTTTCAAACAAAATTTTCTCGAGATAGACCGGAACATAATAGCGAAATCGTTCGGAAAATTATTATTGGGGAGGTTGGCTCAATTATGTTTTTAAAAATTAATTTTGCTTCCTCGCAATATCGAAGATACGAGAAGCTTTGTGATCGTTTCAGATTGAGACAAAAAAAATGTTCAAAATTTTAAATTGATCTATCCGTTTCACGTCAAGATAAACACTTTTCGTTCCGTGTCTGTCCGTCCGTCTGTCCCCTGAATCCTTGTCACACGCATAACTCATGAACCACTGAACCGATATTGTTGAAACTTGGTCGGATGGTTGAGTCTGGCTTGAGGACGGTCCCATTTCAAAATCGTGTATAAGGTGGAGGGGTGACATCCCAAAATATTTATTTCTTCAAGATATCTCAAGAACGATACATGTTACGTGAAAATTTTATAGAATATTTTTTGTAGAGCATTCAATTTCCTATAATTTACATATTACATATTACAACGTTTGTTGTAAAATATATATTAAAAATATGTATCTCATTTTGCTTTAAAAATTCGTCATTTGTTTTTTTAAATGTTAAATGCGTTTTAAAAAAATTTCGAACTAATATTTTTTAGTAAAATTAACTACCTTTGGTGAATTTAACACGAGGAAGCACTGTGCATCTACTTGGCAGATGTTTTCTTAGGCCTTTTCACATAAAAAATGGTCCTTACACTCATATATGTAACTCTACTCCTTTATTTGTTATAATTTTGTTAAAGTTCGTGAAACCTTGAATTTAGCGTTATTAACTTCTGGTCTTTAAGTAAAATAAGAACTGTTTCAGTGTGGTTATTCGGACGGTGAGGACGGCTCTGCAGTGTAGACAAACACAAGCGACAGAGGTGGACCTCATATTCGTGGTCTGCACGCTCAGCTCGCTCACTATCGCCGGAGGGGCGGCTGCCTTTTCTAAATTCGAAGGCTGGACATATTTCGACAGTGTCTATTATTGTTTTATTACATTAACAACTATAGGTAAATATTTTTATCCTGATATAGATATAGGTGGTGATGTGTTATATGTTTTCAGGATTCGGTGATATGGTGGCATTACAGAAAGACAACGCTTTGAACGAGAAGCCCGAGTATGTAATGTTTGCACTGGTGTTCATATTGTTCGGATTGGCTATCGTTGCCGCTTCGCTCAACTTGTTGGTGCTACGGTTTGTCACAATGAACACGGAAGATGAGCGGAGAGACGAAGCACAAGCAATGCAGGTAATTACTACACCTACCAGCTTCGAAGGAACCGACGATTTATTCAAAAGAAAGATGAAATAAAGACCTTTTTTCATGTTTTTTTTTAACTTCCCAGAATAGGGAAGTTATTGTAATCGGCCCGAAAATAAAAATCAAAAAATTTTAAGATATTTTCACACTATTTTCAGAAAGGTGTACAGTATTGTGCAAATTAGTGGAATCAGAGGCAATTATTATGGTAAAACCGTTTATTGCTTGTAAAATAATATTTTTACAAAATTATACAACTACCATTACGCTAATTAATAAGAAATATGTACCCCTTTGTTTCAATAACTGCTTTTACTCGTTTTGGCATAAAAATAACATATTCACATAAACTATATTAACAAATAAAAAAAAAATACACCAGATACGTATTAAGTGATATTTTAGGCGCCTACTGTTAATTAAAATATCATAAACTATATGGAAACAATAAATAATCACTATTCAAGTATTGATAGTCATACCATGTTGAGAAGTTGGTTGTATGGACCTCAAGGGTGAATTTATTCAAAAGGTCCATGTGCAAGGTCAACTATTTTTTTTAGTGTTCCGAACTGAAATCGGAAAAAAGTAAGAACAATTTTCGGGGGTGGGGGGGGGGGGGGGGTAAATGCATATAAGTTAAATTTTTGGAAGATATTTTATCTTAAAACATACGTTTTTTTAAGAACACTGAATATTTCGAGGGGGGGGGGGGGGTCGACAATGATGTATTTGTATATTTCTATATCAGTGGTGTAGTAAGAAAAATTTTCGGGGGGGGGGGGAGGAGGTTAAGCTTGGGGCTCCCAAAATATGCGAAATTATTATTATTTTCTAATCTTATGACTAAAAAAAAAAGTCACACAATTGACAGTTAATTAATAAGTAGTTATTGAAGACCTTTTTTTTTTAGTCATATAACTAAATGCAGTTAACTATATGATCAAAAAAAAAAAGAAGTCATTCAATTCAAAATTATTATAATTATTTCGCATATTTTAAGAACATTGAATATTTCGGGGTTGGGTTTCGACCCCAAAGCCCCCCCCGTTCCTACGCCACTGTTCTATATTAACGTTGTATGTGTGATTTAGGCCTTACAAGGAGCGGTGCGGTTGGAGGGCGACGTGATCACGGCTAACGGCTCGATCCTGAGCGGGCAGCTGGGCGGGCTGCATCACCACCTCAACCAGACGCTCGACACGATCGGCAGCTCCGACTCGCTGTCGTACAACGCCACATCAGTATGCTCGTGTCCCTGCGGGTGTTGGAGAATGCACTCCAGACACAGGTATAACCTTAAATAAAAAACGGCTTCCAAACTTCCTACTTGATATTTCGTATACTCTTTCCAGATCGTCAACACGAATACATCATCTGTTACCTCTGAAGGAGATCAGGCCTTCCTCGGGTTGCCTCAACCCAGGCTTACGTGGCTTCGAGTTCCCGCTGTCGCACCACCGAAACTCGATCTGATCGCGCGAGTCGTTCAAAGACATTTACTATGTGTAGAGACAACCAGTCTGATGGTAGTGTACTTCGTTATCGTTCGGGGTGGTCGTGTTGGTATCAGTACGTTATCACTTGTGTATATGCCACTGATCTGGTATTATTTAACTGGATAGTGGATACCTATGGAATTACTATTAAACCGGATGGCAAAATTTCATACTTTTTCTAACAGTATAATTTTCCTTTGCGCATGCGCGAGACGCAACACTGAACTAAATTTTGATATAATATAGAGTATTATAGAGGTAAGTGACGTGCTTCTATAGTTTCTTTATTCAATTGTTATTCAGATTTGACAGTTAAGATGCATCTATGGTTGTTTATTTAGTTATTATTTGATAATTAAAATAAATTACAGGTATTCGCGTGTTAAATAAGTGTATTGTAGTTGATATACAATCGAACTTGTATGTATTTATTTATATATTTAACAAATCAATTTGAATTTCGAACATCCGTTGACGCATGCGCATAGTCAGTTTCGGTTGTTAGGAAATATTCAATTTCAGCCATCATGTCTGACTTATCATCAGTCCAGCCATGTCAATGGTATATGCGCTCCTAAGTTTTGACAGTGTGTTTGCTTTTTTATATATAACAGTACCTAACCTCTAAATTGTGACATTTTTATTTAAATTTATGTGGCGTAAATCGTGTGGATTAAGAGGGAAATACATTTTTATACTCATAAAACTCTTTTTTTACACATTGTTGAAGAAAAAATTTATTATGGTAAGACTTACGATTATCGTTCAGACTTCTTTGAGTTTGTTTGCACACCACGATGTTCGTGAACCAGTTTGATAAACGTTAAACGCTAACAAGACACAAGCCATTGAATTATTTAATTGCACAGTTGAATTTGAATATGCAAATATTAACAATCACCTAATTGTTAGATAAAAATCAACAATTAAAAATTACATCAAAATTCAAACGGTACATTCTGTCAAAAGTGACTTGCGCATGCGCAGTAGACAAATCGAAATTAAGTATTGTCGTACTAGCACGGTTACCCCGTTATCGTTTAATTCTGATATTTAAATGACTATTAAATAGTCTTTCAATTAAAATATTTGTTAAACAAATAAAACATTAAAGCAAATCAATTGATATTGTAAATTCTAATATTAAAAACGATCATTCGGTGATCCGTTAATATTTAACTATTAAAAAGAAACTTTATAATTAAAAAATTCCCCATTCATAAAAAAACCACACATGACCAAGTAGGAAACATATTGGTGCTTCCAAAATTACATTTAAAATTAGGACTCGGAAGAGTTTCATTTAAAAAGTACGTTAAAAACTAATTAAATCCGACATTGTTTTTGTAATAGCGAATAGATGTCGCCACAGTCGACGAATTGTATATAGAAATATAAATAAAAATGCATTATTACGAATGATTTTGATTCATTGTTCTAACTAGATATAATAAATATCATTAGTGATGAATTTTTGCGAAAAAACTTTACCAAGTGATAAATTTTATTTTTTATTTATGTTCTGTGATGATATATTGTTCGTATGTATTACTGTTAAAATATATTGTTAGGTTCTATATGAACTTTTTTTAAATTAATATTTTAAAATATATTTCTCAAAAAAATTTTATTTGCATAAAATATTTTTTGAGTTAAAAAATAAGTTTCTTTGATGTGATATCAGCTTTATATGACTGACAAAGTGTTATTGTAAATAATTATTATAAGAAAAAAAATGAGTTCATATAGAATAAAAACTAAAACGCTTTAAAAAACGGCACAAGTCATATTCACGCACCTTAACAGTAATAAATACAAAACGATAAGATATAATTTAAGAATTTTACAAGGTCACAATGCCAAATTTCGCCAAAAATTATTTATTTCATTTAATTCCATAATAAAACGAGTCTGATTTTTTTTAAATTGATATATATAAAGTTTTTAAAAGCACAACCAGCCAAATGCACACGATATGTAAACGAAGATTTCAAAATAAATAAATACTTTAATAATAAAAACAAAATTTTATCAACGGTAATCGTTTTTTTATATCTAGAAAAAAAACATGTTAACAAATTCACGGCTAGAGAACAAAAAAAATACATTACTTTTTCTGATTGATTTGTCATACCAATGTTTCTTCAGACTATACAATGGATGCCTTCATTACAATGATATTTCAACTGGAAAAAATAAATAATTGCTTATTTAGGCTAGGCACTAAGCAGTGGCGTAATGAGAAAAAAAATTGGGGGGGATTAAATACATATGAGTTAATTTTTTTAAAGGTATTTTGAAATAATGTTTTCTCAAAACATACGTTTTTTTAAAACGGAATATTTCTGACACCTAGCAGATAGCATTAGCTGGAAGCTAATTTGCATTTACACTCTAGCAAATTCTTCAATACAGGGCATAAAAAATAGAATTAAATTAGTTGTAATTTTGTATCTAACTATTTTTTTTAATTTGAAAGAAAACTGAAAATTTGGTAAAAAATGTGTTTTCCCCATTTATCGTTGGAGGGGGAAATCTTCAGCATGTTTAAACACAACTTTAAAGAACCATATGAAAAAAAATATCCAATCAGAATTATCATAAATTTTTCCATCTTGGCTCCTGGCCTAATTATAAACAAAAAAAAGTTTAAATTTTTATATCTGGCCGTTAATATGTTAATTTTATACTGTCTCGACTGATGCAGTGCCAACTTAAAAAAAATAAAAACAACAATGAAAATTCAGTACTACCATATCTTAAAGGAATCTTCCATTTTAAAATAAATCGTTTAGCGCTATTTAGAATCATATTTGTTTTGAAATCGTCGTAGAGGCAGAGTTCCATTTTTTATGTATATATTGTATTTACAAATAATATATTAAGGCGGACCATCTCAATAACTTGCACCATCAATTATTTATGAAAAATGTATAAATTGATACTTGACGAAAAAATAACAACTGGTAATCACATTTATGAATTCAAATTTAAAAAATAAATCATTTTTAGTAGTTTATGTTTTATTGTTACACCTTATTTATACTCAATTTCTTTTCAGAATTGCTCCAAAATCAAATCTATTAACTACACAAAAAAATATAAGATAATAAATGTTCATAAAACTAACATTTTATGTACTAAAAAAAACTTTTGTGCAGTTTAAGAAAAACATAGGTTATGTTTTATTAGACAAATCAAACCTGAGATTGTATCCACTCAAATTCTTCAATGAATATTTATATTAAACTAGCTGTGCTCGCGTGGACTAAGGAATTATTGTTTAAGAATTACTTAAAAAACGAATTAAAACCAAAAGTACAAATAAATTTTGTTCTGTATAAATTTAAAAGTTAATTGTTGAAAACGAAATAAACAATTGACAATCAAAAGACAAGAGAGTCTGAATGGCGGCTTAGCGCATGCGAATCGTTCGCAGCACTTCTTTAGTTTGCACATTATTAATAATATGTTATTGTTTGTATATTTCAAGTTATTTCCTAAACTAAAAAACCAAATTGGATGCTATAAAGGGCAAATTATATCTACATTAAGTACTTACACCGATGAAATCATTTATTTCGAAAAGAATTAATGTTTTGCAGTTCATAAGTTCATGTAATTTTCTTTGTAACATAAAAGCAGTCATTGTAGCTTAAATATAAAAGTTAGCTATATAGTATCACGGACTTTATTTAAGATCTTTAGATTCTACACAGTTCTGTACTACATCATCTTGTTCAATATTTAACAGTTTAGGCAGTGTAATGTAAAAGAGCATGCCCGTTTTCCGACTTGATTTAATATTAACGTCACTGCTTAATTGTTATGTTACCTAACTAACAAAATATATCCTATAACCTGGCCAGAGAACATATCTATGAATTAAAAAAAAAAACACGTAAATCAGATAAGTGGTTCTTGAGTTATAAGCGCATTAACAGATAAATAGACAGAGAAATGTTGAGCTTTATATATATTAAGGATTAGTTTTTTTTTAAATAAATGGGTGCAAATATACATATTTCAAGTATTTATAATAACATACCCTTTCCACAATCCTTACATATTTGATTTAACTATAAAAATAAATTAGTGAAGATTCTCCTTTTTTTCTAAAAATATTTTAATAAATAACTTTATGTTCAATATTTGAAAATCAATCAAATGTTAATTTAGTAGAGCTCCTGATTGGATATAAATTTGGCACTATGTAATAAAAGGATTCTAAATAACTAAATGTTAAAGATGAAAAAGAAATGTTATTAAATAAAATAATTAGACATACTGTTGTAAAACAGTTTTATTTTTCTTAACTTTTTACAATCGTTAAATATCCTAGACCATCCTTCTCAGTAGCTCGTTGATTTTGTCTTCTCTATTACCAAAATCACCACCTTCTACGTAGTGGTTGGTCTTTTTACGCCATCCGCCCGTTGGTGTGTTTAGCTGTAACAATACGATACATTCTATATTGCATCTAACTATCTTAACAAAGTATGAAATTCTGTTATAAAATAAGGTACTGGCACCAGTTATGGCCGCTATACGAGCAAAGTTTACTGTTTTTGTAATTCTCATGAACTCATGTTACTAATAAAACAAGTAACTCTTTATTTAATCAATTTAATTACCAAAGTCCACAAATATAGTTTGTTTTTTAAATTATAGCCTTTTATTTTGTTTTTTCTCCAGTAATGGATAAATTAAAACCAGTAATGAGCACACAATTGCTAATGATTACAAAATTGTAAGTACTACGACACAAAAGATATAAAAGAAAGAATCATCAAATTTGAAACAATGTAAAGCAGTTGCTATGACAATATGATAATTAATACATAAATTATACCAATAATTAGTTTAAATGTCCACCATTTTGACACCTATTGGCCATTGTCATCAAATCACACAGTTAAATGTATATAGATTAATATTTAAAAACGGTAGTAATCAAATGTTTATAATTCAGTACATTTTAATTAAAAAATAGCCATTACTGGGGTCATATCCAAGACTGACGCTAGTACCTTATAGGAATTAATTAAGTATCAATAAAGTGAGAAGACATTAAGTATTTAATTACATTTTTGTACAGTTGCCATATAGGGGATTTTGTTATTTCACAAAACACGCTGACACAACCAATGTTTTTTTTTGACAACATGGAAGGAAGATATGAAATTAATTTACAAATCTTCCATGGAATTGTCAAGAGTAATATGGAATAATAACAACCACTTCTGTGATGTTCGTAGTGTAAATGTAATAGATACATTTTTTTTATTACAAGCAATTTATAACTAACCTTGAAAGGCCACAAGAAGTTGGATGCATATTTGAACTTGGTTCCAACTGTGAACAGCTCGTGTATAATATCTTCAGTACAGATGATTCCAGAACGGCCAAGTTTGCATTCAATGATGGAATTAGATGTAATTGGAATGCGCTGGCCATTAATTTTGGCAAATCCTCGTTTGTAAATTAATTCACGAACAGACTTCAAGTTGGGGTAGCCCCATGTAATGTAGGGTTCGCAGATACGCAACATATTCAATGTGGCTTTGTTAAGTCTAACGAAAACTCCGTTGTTGATCTGTTTCAAGCGGAAAAGTTGTAAAACTTTACGCACTTTCGGAGATACTTGGTTGATACTGAAATATTAAAATAAAGTGATTGAGTATCAATTAACTAATAACACATTAACTATTTAATTAATGCATTTAATTATATTGTTGTCCAGTTGCCATATAGGGGATTTTGTTATTTCACAAAACACGCTGACACAACTAAGTTTATTTTTGACAACATGGAAGGAAGATTTGAAATTAATTTTCAAAACTTCCATGGAATTGTCAAGATAACGTGAAATAAAATAATTAATGGAGACTCACCCTCTAATACGAATAACAAATGCTAATTTTGCTTCTCCGGGAATATAATAATTTCCACGGTTTCTTGCTTGACGAGCTAACCTAATTTCATCGCGTTCTTTTAGACGGTATTCCTTAACGTAAGCTTCAGCCCGTTTGAAAATAAGTCGTTTCTTTTGTAAAACATTTGAACGCCGTTTAATAGTTGAAAGAGTTTTGCGTTGTCTTTGCGCATCACGCCGTCTACGATGTTTTAAAACTGATTCTGGAACTGCGGGTAATTTTTTAGATTCCTTCTTTCCATTGTCAGATTTTTTGTCTCCTGCTCCTGCATCTTTTTTAGGTTCTGCAGGTTTCTTGGGTTCTGCAGCCTTTTTCGGTTCCGCAGCTTTTTTCGGTTCTGCGGCTTTTTTAGGTTCTGCAGCTTTTTTGGGTTCTGCTGGTTTTTTCGCTTCTGGTTTTTTTTCGGCGACTTTCGCCTCTGGTTTCTTAGCTCTAGAAATAAAAAGTTATTGTACTTACAATACTATAGTAAAACACATGACACATGTATAAGTTTATATGAAACAAATTTTGTTTTGACAACAATAAAGAAAATAATAATTTGATCGAATGGATATTAATAAATGTTTTTGAAAATCGTTATTAATTTTACAAATGAATTAATAAAATTAAAGATGAATAAAGATAAATTTCATTTTAAAACATGCACTTACTTATCCGCCATTTTTAATCTAAAAGAAACAGTTCAACATGTTAACACCGAGCGTCACTACTGGACAACAACGATTGCCACCATTGCACTATCCTGTATAAAAGTTTAAATCCCTAAATAAAAATAACCATATTTAAATCTTGTCTATGGTAACTTCATCTTTGTTTTGAATTTTAAATATCTATCATAAATCGCATAATCTAAATAATTAATTTAACTCATCATTAGTTCATTTATATCCATTACATAAAATAAAAAAAATACGATTTTTGATAAAAAAATTTATTGGTAACTTGCAATACAGAAACATATTACAAAACAAGTTTGGCATGTATGTAAATTCATACGAGTGGCAACAATGACCAAATTCAAATAAGGAGAAACAATTTTAGGAGTTTAATATAATATAGTAAAGGCTAATTCTTAAATAACAATGCTACTTCTCTATTACAACTTTGAATAAAACAGAATAAAATTTTATATTCATAACAATAAATTAGTATTTTATATCGATATCTATTTATTCAAAGATGTAACACCCACAATTCCTTTGCATTTCAAAGAAAACTTAATCACAGCATTCAAATACTTTTTTTTACTCATTTAATCAACCATTACAAGTTTTTCATTTATTACAATCTTTTTTGTGACATCATTACTTCTTCATTATAAAGTTATACTCCAAGTTATGGGCCTTAACATTTACGTACATTATCAATTATCACCATTATCTGAAATTGCACCTTACCGGTATTAAAACAGCAGACATTTTCAAGCCTGGAGCTGAAGGTGCGTAACTTTGGGGTATAACTATATTTATTCAATAAAAAAATCATGTTAACTTCTAAAAATATTTTATCTGGATGTTCTTTCTTTTCTTAACTCCTGGTTCAATTTTTTGGGGGTTGTAGATAAATGAAAAAGCACAAAAATTCTTACAATTTTTTTGCAGTAAAGAGCATTCAAAAAGCATAACAAATCAGTCAGTTTTGATATCCTATATATTAATAAAAAAAGTTTAAAACTAAAAAAAATAATAACCTATTAATAACTAGAATATATTAAATAAGCCTATAATAATTAATTTTATTTTAAGAACAGAATATTTTAATCATTAATTTTTAAACAATAAACATTTGCTTGCAATCTGATAGCAAATTATTTACATATTTCATGAAACATTTTAAATTTACAACCCATCCCGAATTTAGAATTTACAAAGCAGTCTGTAACAAGAGCTTCTCAATCAGTGTGCCGCGATATATGCTGTAAGATGTGACATATAATATAATTCAGAAATGGAGAAATAAACGAACATTACCAAATTCGCTTTAGTATGAAAAATAATTTACTAATTCTAGATTAAAATTCAAAACAGGCAAATTTCTTCATTGGGAAATTTTGAGGTTATAGTTACCTTTCTTATGTATGAAAAAAGTTGAGTGAATGTAGCAAATAGATTAAAAAATCCCCATCCCTGGAATATAATTACGACCTGCAACGTGTAAAGAATATGTAAGTGTAATACATAATTTGATTTGTGTGCTGTAACGCAAGAAGGTTGGGAAGCTCTGCTGTAATGAAATATATACATAAGTTTATCGTTTAAAATGTTATTAAAAGACAAAATAATATATATATATAATTATCATTTGAACAACTATCTAAACATAAATAATAAATGGAACTAAATAGGAACAAGAGCTATAGAAAAATACAAAAAAACATATTTTGACAAGTGTAATATAGCACATAACAATCAAAAATTAATGTTTCCAATCATCAAAATGGTAGTTTTGTAACATAACCTCAAATAATGTAGTTTTACAACAATTAATTTTTTTAAATACTTTGCACACAAAGAAAACATTGATAAATAAGCAGATACATTAATGCATATAAAATATATTACAAATATTTTGAGTGCAATGAAATATTAATAGAAATAACGACTAAAAATATTTCCAATCATCAAAATGGCAGTTTTTTTAACATAACCTCAAATAAAAAAAATTTTATATGTACTTTGCACTGAAAGAAAAATTTATTAATAAGCAGATACATTAATGTATATAAAATATACTACAAATATTTTGAGTGCAAAGAAATATTAATAGAAATAGAGACTAAAAACCAAAAAAGTGATTTCAATTTATTAAACATTTTTGTTTTCAATCTCTATATTTATTAACATGTGCTATATTCAGTAGAAAATTATTCTTCATGCAACACAGCCAAACATATTAACAAAATTAAATTTTTCTGAGATTCACAATCACAAAAGGCATGTCAATATTATGGAACTATACACAGTTAACAATAAATTATCATTCAAAATTGATTCCACCATTCTAAAATTTGATTAGTTAACTTTCAAAATAAAAAATAAATACATATAGGTACATAATTAGATATAGAATATTACAGTGATGAAAATCAAAACAATAATTAATATAAACCATATGTTTTTATTAAAATTTAAAGAGTATGTCTAGAATGACAGAAACAATTTACAGAGTATCATTTAGAACAAACTCAGTGTATTTTTATTTATCGACGACAATTCTATTACTATTTTTTTTTTATTACATAAGCCAATTTCAGTATTTAAAATACATGTTTATATAATAACATATATAATGAGAACACATTGATAGTGACAGTTTTATATTATTTATGTATCATTATAGTCTCTAAAAATATTAAACACACAGGCCTATATGCGTTAAATCTATGAGTAGATGCGAATACACAAAAATATGTTAACTATCTTTCTATAAACTTTCAAGATTTTTATTTATTTATATGAACGTTTCATATATTTACATTCGGGTGTAAAAAAAGATGAGTAAAATACATGAAATAAATGAAGTTTATCTGTTTCTATGTTCATTTGAATGTGACCAACAGTAAAAATATTTTATAAAATAGTAATTTCTAAATATAGATCATATACAAACAATACTTTTTCTGACGCAAATAAACTTCTTAATTTTGAATTATTAAAGTTTCTAAATATTTTGTTCCAGTGAAATTAAAACAGTGACAGAAAGTTATTTGATGCTATATTCAGGTAGAAGATAACAACAATACATTCATGGTAGTTGGTTTATTGAAATAGAGCCAATTTGACATTTTGTCAGTTTTTTCCACAGAACATAAAATTATTTTTAATGTTCTGTGTTTTTTTTTGTTTCAAAGCCTGATTTACACCACTCAAAATTGCCTGTCCACGTTTTGTAAATAATTTTTTGATGCAACAATGTAATTTTGACAGTTTATATTTTGTAAAGAATTTAGATTCATTCAGTTGCCAACATGACTAACTTTGTGTTTTGTCAATTTGCTTGTATTTCAATTCCGATTTATTCCAATAAAATTTAAAAACATCGATTTTGTTCTTTTTTTTAGTCATTTTGGCTTCAGAATGACATATACAGATGGGTTCATATAAATACAATTATGTAAATTTTAAGTTTAGTAATAACTTGATTTTTTTTTTACAAAAATCAAGATTATACTTTATTAATATTAATTTTCTTACCATATGTTTATATTATATATTTTTTCAGACTTTTTATATATTTTTTTCATAAATGTAAAACATATAACATAACATACGGACTTTAATATTTTTTATATATATCAAGCTTTTATTTTAAAATATATTATTCAGTACAGTGCAAAAACACACATTTTTTCCCCCAGCAGGCCTGTATTTAGATAAAATCAAATCTATTATACATAGTAAGGATGAATTTAAAAAATATACATTTATGTAATCAAAAATATTTTTATGCATATTAGTTAGTATATTAGATATATCAATATTATATTGTATGTACTTTATATATTTATTTATATTTTATATCATTTCAATGAATATACTTTTCAGTCTTAAAACTGAATCATACTGAAAATCCAAAAATTAATTACGCAGTATTTTCTAAATCTGTTCAAAACGATATTTTAAATGTTTTTTCTGTTGCAGCGTGTTGAACAAAAAAAAAAAAAATTAAAACTTTAGTATACCACGTACACGCAAATTTCATATTTTTGTTTGTTGGTAATAAATTATTTGAGTTTGTTACCTTTTTGAGGCTAAACTGCTGAACCTATCTTGATGAAATTTGGTAGGGAGATAGCTTACATCTTGAGGAAGGACATAGGCTATTTTTTATTCCGAAAAAATTATTAAAAATTAAAAAAATTGTGAGATTTGTATTGTTTCATCGACTATAACAAATCTGTTTTACATAACTTCTTCTACTTCTTTTTCTTGATGGGTGATAGTTTTGCTTAACTTGTGTTTCTAGTTCTACATCTTTCTATGAAGTATAGCTAGTATAATATATATGTAGTAATAGAGAAATACAATAGAAAAAAAAATACTAAAAAAATAATCAGTTATATTTTAAATACCGTTTAATCACTGACATAAATCAACACCCAAATAATGTATTACCAACAAACAAAACTATGCAATCTGTGTGTACGTGGTAACTAAAATTTCGCCAAACAAATTATGGTATATTAGATTTTCAACAGGGTTTCATATATTTTTAAATTGTCACTAATAAAACACAAAATCTATTTTTTAAGAAAAATGTATTATATCTTTAGCAATGTAATTATTTTTTCAACATATTTTATGAAATGTAAATGAAATAAACGTTAAGATTATACGAATACAAAGTTACCTAACGTTTTTGTATAAACATGTAAAAATTAATAAAAAGTATTTTTTTAAGTTGCACGTCCGAATTTTTCCCTACATAAATTAGATAACTTTGTAAAAGTTCCAAAAAAGGGTTCAAATATACAAAATATCGACATTTATTTTACAAAATCAACTATATATAGAACACTGATTTTTACCAGATATTCCTACACTAAAAATTAAATTAAATATCATACAAGTATATATTTACACATATTTTTTGTTTGTAAAAATAGAAAATATTAGAATAATACAAAATAAAGACCATATTTTGTCACGCTCCCATTTGAAAACCTACCTACAAGAATATTTTGAGACTTAGGAGATATTATCACTCAAAGATAAAAACACAACAGTGTATGTTTCGTCCTCACGAAATATAAATCAACACTAACTGTCCCTGTTTGGATGTTTTGCAGTGAACCTCCGCGGCCACGAGAACGGCCACGAAAGAGGCCACTCGTACTGCCGGGGTACAACACCTCCGACATTCTTCTCGAAGTATAAAAATACAGGAAACCACCATGTCTTTCCTAAGAAGTTGTTTGTTGTATATTGCTGAAAACAAAACACAATAATTAACAATCGGGAAATTTTTGACATATGTACCTTTTTTATTACTGAATTGCAAAGATTAGGCTAAAAAAATAATAATAGCATTGAACAAATTGTTTTTTTATTGCTCAATTTTAAATTATTCAATATTAAAAGTCTGTTTGTGATGTCACAAATCGTATTCTGTCAACTATATAAAATAACCTTACTTTTAGTTTTTTCTTTAGTTTCCTTCTGGCACAGTTATAAATCTTTTTCTAAGAGTTTTGTAAGTTGAATTGTCACAAAAAGGTACGGAACAATATTTATAACTTATTATTTTTCATGTGTTTTCAATGTTCATTGTTGACATTTCAATTCTGAATTATGACGTCACGCAATATTGGGAGCGTTTGAAAAAAGTACCTTTTTTTAAATTTGATATTTTGGGGTTAGGATAAACTTTTGGAGTATGAGAAAATGTTTTACAATATTTTTTATCCCTAGATTACATTAAACAGGTTTTTAGGAGTTTTCATTTTTGTCATAACTATTAAGTACAAGAATTTAAAAGCAGTAAATCTATATTCTTTTGATATTTTCACAAAATTTAGGCTTCCAAGTTCAGTTTTAGATCAATTAAGTCATCTAAGTTTCTAACAAAAATATTATATATGTCGGCGCGCGGAAATTATTTAGTTCAAATTGGCGCTAAATACATGGAAATGACGCAGACCAATTAGAAGTCAGCACCAATAACCGGTCAGCAGATCAGGAGACACGCTAAGTGGGAGGTCGATTGATTAGAAGGGGCAGAGAAGAGACCGTCAATTTGGAGAGACGGCAGTTAATCAGTTCTGGTTTGGCAATCGACCTACGCTATCGTGTCTTTAAACGTGTTACAACACACTTGAAACGTGTTATGTCACACCTGAACTGCAATTACAGTGTTTGGCAGTCACATAATATTCTGTGTATTTATGATTGTTATAAAAACATTCGATTAGTGTTATTTTCTATAATTTAAAGATCTTGTGAAGTTAATGAAAAGGCAATGTGTGATTTTGTAATTGTAACTTAATGATTATGTTGATAAAAGGACAATATTGTTGATTTGTGTTTGTTTTATTGATGAACGACGAAAGGAGAGCAGATTAGTGCCACCATTTTATGTAATAATATTACACGCTCCGACATATATGTATATTAAATTCAATATTCAAGTACTCACTTTTAACTGTGGATTGTTACACAACGTGTGGTAAACCCAGAACAGCCTCGTGGTTATGTAATAAGCTATTAACACATCTACCGTGTAATGTCCGTGTGCTATGAGAACCATTATAATACCGACGACCGCCGATAGCAGCATTGCCCAGTGCAGGGGAAACAGTTTCTTAGGAGAATCTGAAACAACAAAACAAACACTGTTGTAAAACAGAATCAGAACAAACGGTAGCGAGCTACTCACATTCAGCTATGATGAGATAACTCAGCACGAGTATGACCGTGTGCCCGCTGTATATGTAATCTCCGCAGTACGTGTGCTTGCCGTTGATCGACAGGCCGAAGCCGGAGACCAGCCGGAGCACTCGCATTGTTATCTCGTACGCGGACGTCGTGTTTGATTTGGGCGAGCAGAAGTACGTCCTGCTGGCTATCGGCATCACCGTCACGTACATCGTCAACGAGCGCATCAGGTAGAGCAGCGACAGCATCAGGAATACCCGTCGGAACACTATGAATCTGTACCGGGGAAATTAATCAGCGTGACTGTCGTTTGTTTTAACATTTCATTCCGTTATTTACCTGTGCTTGTGCACTAAAATAAACACAAAAGTAGTTAATACGGAGATCATGATGAGGACCTCGGAGACGTCTAAGGCTTTGTCTTGGGCGGGTATGAAGTCCAGTACTATGTCTGGCAATGGTCCGTAGGTATCACGATCAGGAACTCGGTCATGTACAAGTGATAACGCCGCCGTACACACCAGGAACGAAAATACTAGTATTATAAACGCTGGAACAAATAATTAAATTATAGTTAACTAGTTGTTACTCACAGGGGACATTATATCTAGGGAAGTTGGGATTTTAGTCAGCTTTGGAGAGGTGAATCTAGACCAAAAATAAGGAGACACGTGTTCGAGAACTCATCTGGGCAGCCCTTATTAGTAAAGATATTAAATTTTGAAAATTGGTATATTTCCTTAAGCTCTTATGTACTGTAATAAGCATCTACGTTAACAATCCTTCAATGGCCGCGGGTGTAGAGCGCCGACTTATGATCCAAAGAACACACGTTCGAATCCCGTAGCCTGGACAAAATAATTTTTATTTTCAATTGTTTCTTACTTTTTATTTTTTTTACATATAGATTACCTCTACCTGCTATTTATACATTATGCTTTTTAAATATATTTTTAATTGGTAAATTATATACGTAGTTTCAATAAAAATAAATAAACTATTTAAAACTTTACATGTGTATTTCAACCCAAAAAACATATATTATCGATATGTTTACATAAAAAGCATAAAGGTAGTGGTAATCTATATGTAAAAATAAATAAAAAGTAAGAATCAATTGAAAATAAGGGGTACGGGATTTGAACCCGTGTTCTTTGGATCATAAGCCGGCGCTCTACACGCACAGCCATTGAAGGATTGTTAACGTGGATGCTTATTACAGTACATAAGAGCTTAAGGAAATATACCAATTTTCAAAATTTAATATCTTTACTAATAAGGGCTGCCCAGATGAGTTCTCGAACACGTGTCTTCTTATTTTTGGTCTAGATTCACCTCTCCAAAGCTGACTGAAATCCCAACTTCCCTAGATATAATGTCCCCTTGTCAGATATAAAACCCATGAATAAGAAGAAGAGTTTAATACAGATTTCTGTTATGATAGTCGATAAAATACCTCATTTTTTTACAATAAATTTTTTGGGATATAAAGTGTAGTTATGCCTATGTCTGTGAAATGGTAATTATTGGTAATAGACAGACAGACACACACCTTTGCATTTATAATATTAGTGTGGATGGATAGAAAGGTAGTTTATTTTAGACTAGCTGGGCCCGCGCGGCTTCGCTCGCTTGGACTACGGAATTATTGTTTAAAATTTTTGAAAAATATAGTTGAATTAAGTACAGACACGATTAATTATTATCGTAATAATAACTAATCAAAACCTAACGTACCTAAAAAAAACACAACAATTACAAATAACTTTTGTTCTGTTTAAATTTAAAAGTTAATAATTGAAAACAAAATAAACAACTGCCGGTCAAGCGCTGAATCTTTCTTCTCCCCGCGACACTTCATATGCTATTGTATTTATATTTCACGTTATTTCCTAAACCAAAAGACCAAATTGGATTCTGTAAAGGGCAAATTATATCTACATTAAGTACTTATGACGATGAAATCATTTATTTCGATAAGGATTAATGTTTTGCAGGTCATAAATCCATGTAAACAGAACGCAAATATGGTATGTTTTCTTTGTAACATAAAAGCAATAAATATAAAAGTTAGATATATAGTGTCGCGGACTTAATTGTAGAACTTTTGATTCTACACAATTCTTTAATACATTATTTTGTTCTATACTGAACGGTTTAGGCAGTGTATTGCAAAACAGCGCGCCGGCGGCAAATTTTTTTCCGACTTGATTTACTATTATCGTCACTACTTAGTTGTTATGTTACCTAACGTAATAAAATATAGCCTATAACCTGGTCAGAGAATGTACCTATGAATTAAAAAAGAAACCACGTAAATCGGATAAGTGGTTCTCGAGTCATAAGTGCACTAAGACGTTGAGCTTTATATATATTAAGGATAATTTATGACATCTAACCTATAAATGTTTTCCACTTCTCTTTAGGGAACCTAGGCTCTTCCCGCATCGGCGGCGGCATGTCAATCTTGACATGACCGTTGGGTATGTGGTGCTTCTCGTTAACGCCGGCAACGTCGTCCGAGTCTGTGTCGGAATAGTCATCGGAGCTGCTTTTGCCGGGGACCGCACGTCCCCACACATTCGTGATTGGCAGCAGCGGCTGGCGCTGTGTCATTGTGGATGACGTCTGCGGCAGCTCTGTCGTACCTGGAGGAATCATTTATTTTTGAAGTTATACTTCTTTGAGCGCGTACAGGGTGACATTTTAGTATGCACGCTGTGACAGGTCAATTTGTGGTGTTTGATTTAATAGTTTAATGTAATTTGTTTAAGAACTACTGTTTTTAATTGTTGAAAGATTATTCTAAAGGGGCGAGGGGTGAGAAGAGCGTAAGCTAAGCGTCTGTGGGAATGAGGTGAGGAGCAGAAGCAGTTTGGTTGTCGAACAAGGCGTTGTTGAGGAAATAATGGTAGTTTTCCAATTACCGCACAAGAGCGCATAATGCGACATTGTGCGCAGCATCGAGTGTTCCATCGTCGGCAACGCCTCGCACAGACGAGCACTAAGAAAAGCTCTGCTTGCTGGTGTAATGCGCAAGTGATGCCAATAAGTTAACATAAAATTTATAGATGTCGTCTTTGAAAACTAATCTGTTTCAACTAAACCTCTGCTAATGCGACATTATGCGGCACTGAGTCGCACTGTGCTCCCGTAATTGGAAAACTACCAATAGATAGTGAAATAAAAAGTTAACAAAGAAAATATAAAAATTAGTGGTTTTATGAGAGATATAGATATAAATATAAAAGAGAAGTTATTTAAATATTAGATAAAAATATTAAAATTTAAATTGAAGAAAAGTGGGTGATAATAAAAGTGTCGACATTAGTTATGTTAAAACAATTATGTTTGAAATAAAATTAAAATAAACAAGAGTGGTATATATATTAAAATATGAATTATAGTAGAAGAAAATAGTTATTAATAAAATAAATATAAGAAGTTAAAGAAAAAATTTAAATAAAGAACATTCAAAAGTTATAGACACTGTTGCACTAGTAAACAGCGATAAAAGTGTTAAATAAGAACAGTATTAAGAGAAATGTTAAAGAAGAGTGAGTGAGAAGGAGTGTGTTTGTTGAAATTAAGATAACAGTGATAAAAAATAAAACATATAAAACATTAACAATTAAATAAACAAAAATTTGAAACTATGAACAATAGAATGATCAAATGAATATAATCATAGTGACAGAAAAAGAGATATTGAATAATATCGATAGAGATAAGTCTTAGTTTTTAAGTATTTAAAATAAGAATAAAGAATTATTTGTTTAAAGAAGAATAAAGTTTAGTATTAAAATTTTTAGAATTAAAATAAAAAAGGAATTCCTTAGAACTTTCAATAGTTTACCTTTTAGTTTGTTAAGAAAAATAATTTTTTTTGTAATTAATGAAAAGAAGTATAAATGATTTGGAAATTAATAAATTCAGTTTAAAAAGAAGTCCCATTGTTACTGAAAATATCCCACACATTTTTTTTTTTGTACGGTACTGTCAAAATCATACCCTGTAAGAAAGACAGGACCCTTACAACGCGTATCATATAATGAAAACATCGTAAAGTTAGGTTAGGTAGATATTACAGATTTCTGTTATGATGATCAGGTAGAGATGTGTTACCTGCTGGAGGAGGTCCCCCACCCCCCGCGGGCTGTTGCTCGTCCACGGGCTCCGGATGTGGCACAGAGGATGACTTCGGGCTCAGCAGCGCGTGCGGTGCGAACTCATGGATACTGCCGTAGTCATTGTGCGATGTTGATTTGGGGTCCAACACCATTCTGGAAATAATCAAAATAATCCTGTTATTGAAAGTGTTAAAAATTACCAGAAAATTATTGCTATTTTTTTTTGTAACAATTAAAAACCGTTTCTATTGTTGCTAAATATGAATATATTGTAGTCTATGCATATTTGACATGTGATCTCAATGTAACTTGATTATTTTTGCTTCCTCGCAATATCGAAGATACGAGAATCTTTGTGATCGTTTCAGATTGAGACAAAAAAAATGTTCTCCGATTTCAAAATTTTAAATTGATCTTTCCGTTTCACGTCAAGACAAACACTTTTCGTTCCGTGTCTGTCTGTCTGTCCGTTCGTCCGTGTGTGTGCCTGTCCCCTGAATCCTTGTTAAACGCATAACTCATGAACCATTGAACCAATATTGTTGAAACTTGGTCGGATAGTTGGGTCTGGCTTGAGGACGGTCCCATTTCAAAATCATCCAAATCGTGTGTAAGGGGGAGGGATGATATCCCAAAATATTAATTTTTTCAAGATATCTCAAGAACGACACATGTGAATTTAGCACGAGGAAGCACTGTGCATTTACTTGGCAATGTTTTTTTTTACAAATTGACTAAATACGGAGTTATTTACATTGTCTACTGAACGGGTTGAATAACATTCCACCAAAATCAACCCAAATATATAAATTACAAAAGATTAAAATTTAATCAAGCCAGCTATTAAGTTTCTCAAAGCCAGCGTTTTTATTGTAGACACAGTTTTCATTAATTAAAAAAAAGAATACTATAATAATTTCTGCGCATTACGTAATTTTTTGCTTATTCACTTTTCATGACTTCGCACATTGTTAAAACACGTAGGTATATTTTTTGCTGCATGCGGAATATCTTGATAATTACCTCAATAAATTTAAACGGCAATGAGAACCTATAAAATGCATTTAACCGTAGCGTGAATTTCCTTGACTCTTGTTCATGGCAACAATTGAAATTTCACATCGATATTCAAAAAACACGTGCATACGAAACAAACTGATTGTAATATATTTATAATTCGTTCCGAATCTTATGGAGTATTCGACTTTTCACGGAATTTTGTTTTCAAAAACAAATTCAATTTCTAAAAAACGTATTTAATATATTATTTTATTATTTTATACTGTGAATATTACAGCAAAACATTTGTTTTTGTAAATTTGAAGTTTGATCTAAAACCATCACTTTAAAATTATTGAAATAATATAAGATAGAAACAAGAAGACAAGTTCCTCAAAGTAATTCACAAATTACAGAAAATAGTTTAAAAAAAATCAAATACAATGAAGAACTTCTCTTGTAAAACTCGAAGACGAAATTTATATTTGCATATAGAAATTATAAAAACAATTTATTTTCGCTATTTTCCTATCCCCCCCCCCCCCCCTCCACCCTCCTTAAAACAATTGATAATAAAAAGTACCCGCAACATTAAAAAAAATTATATACAAGTAAAAAAAACATCAAATTTAAATTCGATAGATCTAAGTTCAACTGTACCGTCCAGTACACGTGCACCCGAAGCACAAATTAAATTACCAACGCCACGCGGCGGCTAACAAGGGAACTAGAACTAGATTCCCTGTATCTGGCAACAATCATAACAATTTATTCAAACTATTTTAAACTTGAACTGACATATTAACCCCCATAAATTAATTGTAACAAATCAAGGCTGGATCATTTCTGCACAATGCAATTCAAATAATACGTTATGTGTTAAGGTTATGGCATCGAAATCGTGAGATGAATAAATACGTAATCAAAAATACACTATGTTCAATTAGTATTCGGCGATGGTATTTTTTTTTCGCTTGCGGAATGTTGGTATCATTGAAATAAATCAATTAATTTTATCGATGTGTTTTGAAGTTGTTTTTTTTTATCGTTTTAGGCTTGCTGGATACAAATCATGTGTTCTAGTCATCAATTTAATAATATATTCAATGGAACTTAAAGATCATGGGGTTCGATAGAAAATTTTCCAAGAATTGTAAAATGTTGGGTTTCGTAGTAATTCTCACTACGATTTATAAAAAAAAGCCATTTCAAAATGTTTCATAATTCTTGCTACAGTGTTTTTTTTCATTGAAAGTACTAATTAAAAGCTACATTCTGGAATTTTTTCAGATTTTTTGCATCGACAGTTTAGAAATTAGAAGGGGTAATTTCTTATAATGTAGGTCTAAACATTTGTTGTAAAATATTCCCTTACAAAGATTTATCTCAATTTCCTTTAAAAAATCATGTTTTGTTTTTTTAAATTGATATTTAAGGCCTCTATACACCACCTAATCTGCTGGACTGATTTGTCAGGAGGTAGAGTGGGGGTACAGCAGATTGGGTCGTCTTTAGAGGCCTTTACTTTGACATATTAAATATCATTGACACAAAATTAAAAATACACGAAAAAATTATCAGGTGCGTCTTAAAAAAAATTTCGAACTGATATTTTTTAGTAAAATTGCATAAAAATTAAATGGTTAACCAATTCCAGGCAATTAATCTTAAAACACTGTATTGGTTTTTATTTAAATTGTTCATAAATTAACTAACTTTAGTGAATTTAGCACGAGGAAGCACTGTGCATTTACTTGGCAGATGTTTTTTTAAAAGAAGTATCGATTTTAAAGAGCTTCCTGGAATTCAAAGTCAAATATTCTTTCCACAAAGTGAAAAAATACCGAGAAATTTAACCTCCAATTAAAACATTTTTAATTGAAAACAAAGAATTACCGAACCATTCACATTTTTTTTTTCTTACTTTGACCAGGAAGTTTTATGAAGGTCAATTAAAATACATATTATAATAAAACGAAACGTATGAAAATGTTCACCGTACCTACATAATTTATTTGAAGAAATAATCAACTGTCTAAACAAAGTCATAAAAAACAAAGAAAAATGACCAGGTACTAAAATATATAAATTTTTAACGAAAATTGTGAATGTATGTATTATTATGGTTTCCTTTTAAACACTCATCTTTTTTGTTTTATATCGGTGGTACTCAAACTGTTCAAATTCATATAGAACAAAACTATTTGACAAACAAAATTTTGAAATTTTTTTTATTAATAAAACCCATTATTAAGTTGGGGGAGGGGGGATTAAAATAAATCTAAAAAATGTATTTATCTAAAAAAAGGTTGTATATTTATAGATAGATATGAAAATAAATAAAAATTGTTTATTTAAGTAGATATACCTATAAAGTATTGGCGCCAGTTACGGCCGCTGTTTTTGTGATTGACTGGTTTCTTTTTTGTAATTCTCATGAACTCATGTTACTAATAAAACAAGTAACTTTTTATTTAATCAATTTAATTACCAAAGTCCGCAAGTATAGTTTGTTTTTTTAAATTATAGCCTTTTATTTTGTTTATGTTTTTTCTCCAGTAATGGATAAAGTAAAAAAAATGATAAGTACTACGACACACAAGATATAAAAGAAAGAAATACTAATAATTAGTTTAAATGTTCACCATTGTCATCAAATCACGCTGTAAGACAGTTAAATGTACATAGATTAATATTCAGAAATGGTAGTAATCAAATATTAACACATATTTCTAATTCAGTACATTTAATTAAACAAGTGTCCAAAACTGGGGTCATATCCAAGACTGGTGCCAGTAACTTATTTCAATATAATCGCCAATAACAAATTATAAAAATATATTAAAGCAATCATTCATACAAAAATAAAACGCAATATTGCAATATAAAAATAAACTAAATTATTCACAAAACTGAAAATAAATTAAAAACACTCAATTTATAGGAAATACAGACGGCTTAAAATCTATTTTTAAAACTTGGCAGCCAGTAAACGTCATAAAAAAAGATCGAATCATTATGATTAAATATTAAAAATAATTCATATTTCCACTTACATACATATGATTGTAATTATTATCTTCAAAGGCAAATTTGACGTTCACATTTCGTTACAATTAAAAACCGAACGTAAATATTAATGTAGGTCATTTTAAAATTAGCACGGCGAAGTTTACAATTAATTTATTTTTGAAACAATTATAAATATATTTGTAGAACATACATACAGACTAAAGTAATAAAAACTATAGGCATTTTACAAACTTAACAGACTGGAATATCTTGCAATCCAATACGTGAACATCGAAAATTGTCCTACGTTTTTTTAGTATTTATTATAAAAGGGGGTGAATGAAACTTGTATCATTCAAAAGGTACTGTGCCATAGATGTGCACAAAAAATATCATGTGTGTATGTTGCCGTTAAGGCAGGTAAAATAAAGTTAACATACACACATGATTTCCCCTCTCACTGTTTGTTTGTCGTTCAACAGCATAGCAATACTTCTAGCGCTACCAAGTAGCAAAAATAAATAGTTTTGGGTTTCTGTAAAACGTAGAGTAGGCATGATGCCAGTAACAAAGTATCACTGAAATTATGATTTTAAATAATGAAATAAGTTAAAAAGATTCTAAAAAATGTATTAAAAGCGAGATTAATATGATTTTTGTTAAAATAAAAACGCAAAATACAGCAATCCGCCATATTTGATAAAACACTAGTTAGAGTGGATGACGTCACGGCTACGTAAACGTAATTTTTGTTTCATTAATATCTGCACTGTTTATAAATTATTTTGTGGTTTTAAATTATCAATTTGCTCAAGTAAAACCGAGAAACATTAGCGACGGAACAAGGATTTATTATAGTTGACAAGGAGTGTTTACATAGGCGTGACGTCAAAAATGCGCCATGACACCTGCGAGCGTTTTTGCGTCAAATTCAAAATTAGTTTTAAATAGGTCAATTTTTGGTGATTAAACCTTTATTTTCTGCAGAAATAAGCATTTTTTTTTGGAAATAAGAGACACGTAAGATCATCATAAAATAGTTTTTAAAAATAAGGCATCATGCCTATTGCATAGCTTTTACGCTTAGTAATAGAAAATGAAATAAGTTTCCAATTTTTAATTAATTAATTTAAAACATAATAGCATAAAAATTACTATAATGCAGTAAAAAAAGTTTAAAGCACGGCAGACGACTTCTAAATTTCAATACAGGAGTAAAAAACTAACTGACGCCTTATAGCTTGTATATTATTTGACAGGGCATTACAAGAATTTCATAAACAACAATTTTATATACAAGCGTGGGACGAAAATATTAACAAATTTTATGTGGAAATTTCAACACGATCCGGAACCTGAACGTGAAAATTCTTCGCTGGAATTTCCACCTCTAGTAATCGTCAAGTCTAAAAACGAAAATAGATTGATATAGAATTATTACGAACGCATTACGCCTGACGTGCGAATAAAAATACATTAATTATTTTATGGCTTCTTCTATAAATTATATTCTTAATAGTGGATGCTATTAATAATTTATTAATATAAATCAATACATAACATTTATTAATCAAATATGTATAGACCTAATTAAAAACCAGCAATGTTTCGTCACCTATTGCAGAGGACATACATAATCAGTGGTGCGTTATAGATTTATGGATCTCAGGAAAATTTGAATTTGGGGGCCTTATGTACAGTTTTGAATTCAGACATTTATTCTTCGGAGTGAATTTTTTGGGAGATTTTTTTTCATATTATTATCTTCAAAATTAAAAAAAATCATGGTTCAAATTAAAAATTTTCAAATCAAATTTAAAAATAAATCGCAATTACAACGAAAATTTTACGAAAAAATCCAGGACAGATTACAGTAATGAGTTTATAAGAGATTGGTTTAGGCCCCCCTTTTGTAAATTGCCCTATTTGGCCCATAGGATAATGTAACACTGGACATAATACAAGCTTTTTATATCTATTTACGTAAACAAGGAAATGGTTTATAATATTTTCATGATAGATAATTATACGTAGGAGTAGGGTCCCCTTCAAATACAACAATTATTATTTAGTCAATAACACAATTGAAAAATTAATTCAATTACATAATTATAATTTCAACGAATAATAAATTGTCTTTAAGCTCGAATATCCGTACAAAATATTTTTATTTATTTATTACTAGCGCATTGGACCCGGTGTTACCAGGGGAGGTTAGGTTACCTCCGAATTCATGAAAATTACACAAAATATTCACAAATAATACACCTAAAAATTTCCCGTGAAACATTCTATCCATTAGTGAAAACCGGAATAAAATCCGTTCGGTAGTTCCTAAGAAAATCGTACATAGACAGACAGACAGACGCGGCGAAATATTGTAATACCGTCGAAAAATCGTGTCCGAGATAAGAGAGCAGATTCTGATTGTACTACCTTCAAAAATTAAAGAAAAGTTGTTTGGATGTAGAATTTTCTTTCGTACACGATTACTACTGTAAAAATGCACCGATCTGAATTATTTTTGGGGAAAATGATTGTCTCAATGAGTACTCCAGATTTTTGTTGTTAATCTGATTAGGGGTTTTAAAAATATTCGGAATTTTGTAACTTTTAACGTCTAAAAATTGAACGTTGCGAGTATTATCTCACTAATTTTGATAAGACTTGGTATATTTGTAGTTCAATTGAACCAAAAGGACATTTATTATATGTACGTGCCTAAACAGCTATTGAAGGGGTGAAAACCACCCTCAAAATTTGAATTTTAATACGTCACTAATTCATGTTGCCTTGGAAACAAATGCAACTAAATTCAAATTATCAAATTAGTTATTCTACGAATGTGTATTATATTTTTGACATTAGAACAACAGAAAACTAATATTTATAATACAAAGGTGAGTTTTATTTCTGACAAATCCCATTGAAATTTTTCATATAGTTAATAAAAATAATTAAAAAATATATTAAAGAACATGGAAGTCATGTATGGTTCTCCATACCGATCGTTTTTGGAAAATTAAATACCTTATATTTAAGGTTAATCTATATTTAAGAATATAGATTAAACATTAACTAGCAACCTTGAAATACACATATGCAAGTAAATATGTAAATAATATCATATATCGCGTTATATATATAGAAATGTGTACATTCGTGTGTGTAAATATGCTATATTCTATTCTAACCTAACATCAGCACGTCAATAAAATAAACATTAAGGAAAATCTTCATTTGATTAGTTAGAACAAAGAAAATAAAACTTGATAAAAAAATATTTAGTTCCACTTTGACAATTGAACGCCCCCCCAATATGATTATAGGAATTAAATTTCTGCGGTAGACATAAAATAAAAAGTAAATAAACTGTATACAAACAAAAACACAATTGACATTTAATGTTTTTGTTTGACCTTATTGTTTTTACCATCAATTTGTAAAATAACTGTCAAATAAGTTCTAGTTGTTGACATTCTGTCATCATCTTTAGTAATACATTAAACTTAAGTTACACTAAAAGTTTATGAATATTTTAAAACGATCAAATTGATAGACAGAATTATTTAAATATCGTTAGATATTTAAATAATTCTTACCCTATCTTTTACAAATTTTGAAATCGGAAACGATCACATAGCTTCCTCTATTCTTCGGATATAGCGAAAAAGAAGAAGCACTTATTAATTTATCTTTAACTCTATTTTCAAGTGTTATTATCTGATAATGCTAAAAAAGTGGCGTGTATGCGTACAAGTGCACTTTACTTCGGTTATGCGTGAGAGAGAGATGAGTAAATGTATAAGAGAAAGATGGATAAATGCGAACAGTTTACGTTACGTGTTTTATATACGGTTTTTGAATTAAAATAATACGTTTGATTATTAATCGTTTACTTTATTTATTTAATTCGCATGGTTTATTAAAACAATAGAAGTTTTACTTCAACCGAGCGCTACCGTAGTATAATAAGGCCTTTTTTGTTTTGGTTGTTGATATATGCGATGTTTTTCATTTTATTTTACAAGTACCTTATTTAAAAATATTATTTTAAATACATTATTGCCTAGAAATGAAAAACGATAAATTCACTTTTACTACTAGACATGACGTAAACGGAAGCACGCTTTAGTGTTTTGTTTTCAATTGCAATACGTAACGCAGATAAGATAACGTTACTTACTCTATCTGACGTTATCAATATTCAGATCAGATAATATGTTCGTGAGCGAAATAACACATCAACTTCATTGATAATAATTAAGTCCACATGGCGATGATGGTCTCTCAATCATCTGTTTGTGATTCAGACGTGAGCGCGCCTTTCAAATTTTGTTTTACTGGTGATTTTTTAAACCGTTTTGGTTTTCACCATATCGTAAATTTATCGAATTTTTTTTTCTGGAGTAACTGCCTCATTTGGCCTTCCTGAACGTGGTACATCATTTGTGCTCATACGTTCACGACGAAACTCAGCAAACCAATATTTTACGGTTGAATTAGCTGGGGCAGATGTGCCGTAACACTTATCAAGCTATTTTTTTGTTTGAACGGTATTTCCTCCAATCAAAAAACAATGTTTAATCAAAACACGAAAATAACAAAAGCAGCGTCACTTTGAAGACAGTAACTTGAACAAGAGTACATGAAATATTATGAAATTTTGATAGTATTCTAGTTAAGGTTGGTACTCTCTGGGAAGCAAAAGGATTTTTTATTTATGTCGCCATTTGTATGTCAGGCCAAAGACTGTTCAGCCCATGTAGTATTAACTTAAAACAACTGCGACTTCGTCTGCGTGGTAATATAGATTTCTGTTATGATATAGTCGATAAAACAGGTTTTTAGTTTCGCATTTACACGCCAGATGTCATTACGTCAAAAAAGTATAAATAATTACTTATCTAATCAATATTTCGAAATATAAAGTAGCATAGGTCCTTCCTCAGGATGCAAGCTATCTTCTTGCCAAATTTCATCAAAATCGGTTCAACGGTTTAGCCGTGAAAAGATAACAACCAGACAGACAGAATTTATATTAGTTAAATATTTCTTCTATTTAAATATATCTTTCTATTTTTTCTCCATTTGTGCATTTTTCTTTGAAACAATTTCACAATTCTTAGAGAGTCGGGACAATCCAGTTTACACTGATTACTTGTTGTAAAACCACGTACAAACGTACATACATACATATATTACATACGCCGTGTCGAGTAATTCAAACGACGTAAAATTATTGATATTAATTTACGACAGAATTCGGCGAAAACCCACAGAAATTACAGAACGTTCACCTTTACATCAAACGCGAAATATAACAAACAGCGCTAGTCAAACTTCCGTTATATTTCGTTATATAACGGTTTTATTGATAATAAATTCTGTTGTAAAAAGTATTTTTTACTCGAAATAACTCAGTATTTGAATAATAAACTTGATCAAAAATTGTGTTTTTTTTTTAATCTGTTGGTCACGTGATTACAAACGCGTCTGGCACATAATACTCAATCACTATCACGTGATTATGAATGAGCATTATGACGTGATATTTTTCATTTGAATAGAAAAAGATTATTTTCAATATTTTTCGGCATTATTTTGGAAAAAGAAGAAAAACAACTATGTATAATTTAAAATTGTATTTAAAACTAGCGCATATACAAAAATTATACACCTAAACTTTACCTATCCATTTGTGAAAACCGGAATAAAATCCGTTCAGTAATTATAACAAAACACGACTTGATAAAGATTTTTTTAGTCTTTTGATGTTAAATTTCAGATTTTCATAAAATATTAATAGCCACGAATTTGCACAGAAAAATTATCTAACTATTGGTGAAAACCGCGCTGAAATCGGTTCAGTAATGCCCGAGTTTATAAGCCTCATAATAATTAAGAAAGGAAATGGTTGTAAATTAGGACTTGATAAACAATTTTTTACATGTAGCAATTATTTACTATTCTTCGATGAAACTTCGCCCACTAAAGATTAGGACGAAATTCACAATGTCTTTAAATGATATTTTTTACATTTTTAGGAATATTTAGATCTCCTGGTTTATTATTGATTGACGGTTTTATTATAACAAAGGAAACATACCATTATAATAAATTACTCTCTTATTGTACTATAAACTTTTATAGTAAAACTTTTCAGATATGTAATTTTTTTCAACAAAAATCAATTTGTAGTTTCATATTTAAACGTTAATAGCTTTTACAATTACAAGTTACATTAAATTATCTTTTCGTGATAACAAAGTTTTGAATTGAATAATAATACAAAAAAATTGTATAGATATTTTACAATTTTATATTTGAGGTGTTTTTTTTTTTTTAAATAATCAAGATGTAATGGATTTTGAAATAATAAATTTATAAATATATATAATATATTTATAAAATTTATATAATAATAAATAAATTTTTTTTAAATCCACTGCATTTCGATTATTTTTTAAAATGGAACGAACGAATTTTGGAACTCACCTCCTCATCATTTCAACTAATGTTTTAAGGTTAGAATAAGTTGAAATTAAATTCTCCCACTTGTCTAAAAAATCAACGCCATTTTTGACATATTCTACTTCAAAAAAAATTTGATATTGGTAATTATTTGTAAAAAAAAAAAAAAAAACAATGTAATATGTTTAAATTTATCCGATAAAAAGGACAAAAATAGCCCGCCACTGTTATCCAATACTATTTTCTCTAAAACAAACCTAACCGAAGCCAAAATCGTAACAAAGTTTACTAATTATTTAAAAAAAAACACACTCACTAGAACGATAACAATCGCAAAGAAAGAAAACTACAAAAATAGATTTCGCTAAAGTCGAATTACAAGTTTATATAATAATAGACCACAATTTTTTTGAATATACTTTTCAGTCGATGGGAAGGGGTCCAGAAATTTTCTTTTTCAAAAATATCATTTCTGTTTTTGTGTTATCAATCTTCGTCCGTATACCAAATTTTATCTTAATCGGTATAAAATTTATATAGACAGTTTTCTACGGAATCCTAAAAAACATCTGCCAAGTAAATGCACAGTGCTTCCTCGTGCTAAATTCACCAAAGGTAGTTAATTATTGAACAATTTAAATAAAAACCGATAATGTTGAGATAAATTGCCTGGAATTGGTTAACCATTTAATTTTTATACAATTTTACTAAAAAATATTAGTTCGAAATTTTTCTCAAGACACACCTGATTATTTTTTCGTATATTTTTAATTTTTTGACATGTCAATTCAGAAAAACAAAACACGAATTTTTAAAATAAATTGAGATAAATCTTTGTAAGGGAATATTTTACAACAAACGTTGTAGACCCATATTATAGGAAATTTAATGCTCTACAAAAAAGATTCTATAAAATTTTCACGTAAAATGTGTAGTTCTTGAGATATCTTGAAAAAATAAATATTTTGGAATGTCACCCCACCCCCTTACACACGATTTTGATGATTTTGAAATGGGACCGTCCTCAAACCAGACCCAACCATCCGACCAAATTTCAATAATATCGGTTCAGTGGTTCATGAGTTATGCGTGTGACAAGGATTCAGGGGACAGACGGACACACGGACAGACAGACAGACACGGAACGAAAAGTGTTTGTCTTGACGTGAAACGGATAAATCAATTTAAAATTTTGAAATCGGAGAACATTTTTTTTGTCTCGATCTGAAACGATCACAAAGCTTCTCGTATCTTCGATATTGCGAGGAAGCAAAAGAAGCAAGTACCATACAAATAATGTTTATTTACTTGCTGACCTCAGGTTGACATGTCTATATATAGAAAGTCTATTTGTCTAGCTAAAACAATTAGACATGTGTGTATAATTATAATACATTCCTTCAAAGACACTTGCAGCATACATTCTAGCGGTCACCGTAGATTAGACCTAAATTAGCCAGCGTGTCTGCCTCGAGACGGACACACGCGGGAAGGTTGCGGTCAAGCTTACATGAAATAATAAAATATATATTGAGACAGCTGTCATAGGGTTTCTTCGATATAATTTCTAATTGATAATACATGAATAATTCAAATTTGACGATTATTTCTTTTATATCTTTTGTGTCGTAGTACTTATCATTATGTGTGATCATTACTGGTGCCAGTACCTTATCAATATATTGAGACAGCTGTAATAAGGTTTCTTCGATATGATTTCTAATTGGTACTACATAAATAATTCAAATTTGACGATTCATTCTTTTATATCTTTTGTGTCGTAGTACTTATCATTATGTGTGATCATTACTGGTGCCAGTACCCTATCAATATATTGAGACAGCTGTAATAAAGTTTCTTCGATATGATTTCTAATTGGTACTACATAAATAATTCAAATTTGACGATTCTTTCTTTTATATCTTTTGTGTCGTAGTACTTATCATTTTGTAAATGTCCATCACTGCGTGATCATTACTGGTGCCAACACCTTATCAATATATTGAGACAGCTGTAATATAGTTTCTTCGATATGATTTCTAATTGATACTACATGAATAATTCAAATTTGACGATTATTTCTTTTATATCTTTTGTGTCGTAGTACTTATCATTTTGTAAATGTCCATCACTGCGTGATCATTACTGGTGACAGTACTTTATCAAAATATTGAGACAGCTGTAATACGATTTTTTCGATATGATTTCTAGTTGATACTTAATAATATAGTCGACCTTTATGTACCGACGTAAGTAATATAGAAAACAAAAAAATAGTAAAATATTAATACAGTTAAACTTCGATAAAACGAACTTTAATTTTTTTTGGAACTATGTATTTTTGAAGCCTTAATAAAATAACAAAAATAAGATATTTCAAATATCCGGCAGAAACAAACTCTAAAGGTTGTATTACAAGAACAAGGTACATAAATACAGTTTGTTTTTTTTTAATTCACATACACATGTGGTTTTTGCTAAAGTGCATTTGCTAATACTGGCTACATAACTACAATATCTTGTTTCTCTAGATCCAGTGTGTTAATTATCACTTGATTGCACAAATAAAGGGTCGACATAATAAAAACCACACATTCCTGTCGCTATATTATTTTATCATTGTATAAGGTACCAGCACCAGTCTTGGATATGACTCCAGTAATGGCAAATTTTTAATTAAATGTACTTAATTAGAAATATTTGTTGATATTTGATCACTACCATTTCTGAATATTAATTTAACTGTCTTATAGCGTGATTTGGTGACAATCGGCCAATAGGTGTCAAAATGGTGGACATTTAAACTAAACATTACGTTGTTCCAAATTTGACGATTCTTCCTTTTATATCTTTTGTGTTGTAGTACTTATCATTAGCAAGTGTCCATCACTGCGTAAAAGGCTTTAATTTAAAAAACAAACTATATTTGCAGACTTTGGTAATTAAATAGGTTAAATAAAGAGTTACTTGTTTTATTAGTAACATGAGTTCATGAGAACTACAAAAAAGAAGCCCATCAATCACAAAAATAGTAATAGTGGCCATAACTGGTGCCAGTACCTTATATAAATATAGTCTAGTCTAAACAGATACCTCGTACCTACATCAAAAATTTCATAGCCCTGTCAAAAAGATAAGAATTTTCATGTACAATATATTTGCACATAACGTTACCATCTGTCCTTTGAAAAATTCAAGGGGAGTAGGTACTATCAGATAATTCCTCAACTTATCTAATATCCTGGATTTAACATATTTTATATCTACAAATAAAACATTACATTGATAATTTTAACAAAAATTATATTTAAATTAAAATGAATTTTTATGCAACCCTGGATTTAAATTATTTAATCTTTTACCCCTAAATAAATAGAAGACCATTAATTTATAAAATCCGTAATAAGAGAAATCAAGACACATAATAAAGAAATTTATTTCACACATACGACAGAGCATAATGCACTCGTATCATATGTACTTGTTCCACATTACTTATTTATTTGATTGTACGTAGAAAGTTCATCTTATTGTCAGACAGATATTGATTCACACTTTTCTAAATAGAAAACATCTATCTTTAGGTCACTCATGATTAAATAACACGAAATACGAAATCGTATAAATTGTTTACAATAAGGTTTCGATGATTCATTGATTACTTAGTTATTGAAGTAATTAATTTTTAACTTATTTGTATCTGCAATTTCTTAAATAAATTACAATATTACCTAATTATAATTCCAACAGCAAAAAGTTAATAAAAATAATAAATCTATTGGTCCACTCAAAATATTTGGTGTAAACAATAGAGAATCTATAAATAAATAATAAACAAAAGATACAATAGAAAAGTATTACAATACCTGTATTATACATAAATTTCAATTATATTAAAACACCGACACAAACAGTTTGGATTCATTGGAGCCTTTCAAAATTCAAATCAACACATCTGTTTACAATTAACACTGTTCAAAACAACAATTAAAAAGAATATCAACTATACACGGCACGTCTATGTTTTTGCTTCTCAAGTAAAAAATGTAAACAAGAAAGAGATCATAATTCTAATTATATAAATTGCATAATTTTTATGATATACAAAAGTAGTTTTATTTGATAGCAACTACGTAATAGATATTTAAAACCAACAATAACATTTATTTATATATAATAAACAATTAATATAAACCACATTACATAATATGTATATTTATTTACAAAACAAGCACTAATTCGAACTTGAACAATTGCTATTACATTTCAGAATTTAAAAAACAAAATACGATTGTTGTGTAACGTCAGGATAATTTCACGTCCTACTTTACCGGCTTTCGGTCACCAACTGGCGCGCTAGCTACCTGTCAGGGATTCGCTCGCGAAGTTTGCTGCGTTGCCAGATGTGCCGGAAAGACGGCATATGTGTAGTGGCGGTTGTCAACGAACTGGCAACGTTGTATTTTTAAAGAAGGGATGGTCGAACCACCCGTTTTTTTACGTTTATAGAATATTTTACAATGTGCATGTTATACAGTCGAACATAAATGAAATGATGAATGAATTCTATGTAAATCGAAATTAAATTATGTTATCGGAAAAAACAAATATATGAAAAGTAGATCAACTTTGGTCTCTTATTCAACAAATATTTTTAAAAATAATATGAGTTATTCAGAGGTCAACATGAGTAATATTTCTTAATAAATGAATTATTCAGAGGACAATGTGAGTAATAAAATTTTAAATAAACAGTAAAAAAAATTACATATTTATAAAAAAAAAATATTGCTTCCTCGCAATATCAAAGATACGAGAAGCTTTGTGATCGTTTTAAAATGAGACAAATAAATTGTTCTCTGATTTCAAAATTTTAAATTGATCTTTCCATTTCAGGTCAAGACAAACACTTTTCGTTCCGTGTCTGTCTGTCTGTGTGTATGTCCCTGAATTCTTGTCACACGCATAACTCATGAACTACTGAACCGATATTAATGAAACTTGGTTGGGTGGTTGCGTCTGACTTTAGGACGGTTCCATTTCAAAATCAGTAAAATCGTGTGTAAGGGAGAAGGGTGACATCCTAAAATATTAAAAATTTTCAAGATATCTCAAGAACGACACGTGTTACGTGAAATTTTTAAAGAATCTTTTTTGTAGAGCATTCAATATCCTATCATATAAGTCTACAACTTTTGTTGTAAAATATTCCCTTACAAAGATTTATCTCAATTTACTTTTTAAAAAAATCGTGTTGTTTTTTTAAATTGATATATTATTTACTAAAAATTAAATGGTTAACCAATGCCAGGCAATTTATCTGTTTTTATTTAAATTGTTCAATAATTAACTACCTTTAGTAAATTTAGCACAAGGAAGCACTGTGCATTTACTTGATGTATGTTTTTTATACCGTGTGAAACAAGCCTAAATGCAAAAATAATTCATTTTAGATAACGCAGTTTAATGTTTATTAGCTCAATCAATATAAAAATAACGATAATCATTCGTTAATACATTATTAATTTTGCAAACATTAATAAAGTGGCCATAAATATGCCATTAAGCAATAATATTTAATCGTTTTAATTCTAGAAATATGTATTCAATAGTTGTCGTTAATGATATTGATATAATACACTTAATTATCATTATTTTTTATTATTTATTCAACGTATGTCCCATCCAGTTATTTTAACTGTTGGTTTATAATATCACAAAATATAAATTACAACTAAAGTTATATTTTTTGGTAATTTTAATGATGAAGTAATAGGCATATAAATGAAAGTCAACAAATAACTGAAAATAACAAATAACTCACTAGTTTCTAAGACTTAATAATTTTGAAAAAAAAATCAATATTTTGAATAAGTTATGAAACCTAATTTCTAAGACTAAATAGTTTTGAAAAAATTCAATATTTTGAATAAGTTATGAAACCTAATTTCTAAGACTAAATAGTTTTGAAAAAATTCAATATTTTGAATAAGTTATGAAACCTAATTTCTAAGACTAAATAGTTTTGAAAAAATTCAATATTTTGAATAAGTTATGAATCCTAATTTCTAAGACTTAATAGTTTTGAAAAAATTCAATATTTTGAATAAGTTATGAATCCTAATTATTGCGGGTTTTTCCGGCAGTATAAAAAGCAATTATTATTCTAGTGTTATTTTAATACTACATATTTAATATTTCTGTGTCACAATTTAAGGAAATAAAATTAAAAATTTCAACCAAAAATTCCAAGTATCTACATAAATTAATACGTGAAGATCGAAAATTGTCGTACGTTTTTTTTGTATTTATTATAAAAGGAAGCGAATGAAACATTCGAAAAGTACAAGATGTGCACAAAAAAATATCATGTGTGTATGTTGCCGTTAAGGCAGATAAAATAAAGTTAACATACACACATGATTTCCCCTCTCACTGTTTGTTTATTTCCCCTCGCATCGTTCAATAGCATAGCAATACTCCTAGCGCCACCAAGCGGTAAAAATTAATAGTTTCGGGTTTATGTCAAACGTAGAGAATGCGTATTGATTTCAATTCGTATTTTTATTTGGAAATTTTTGTTGTAAAAGCAGGTTAGGTTAGGTACTGTGCCATAGATAATGCACAAACAAAATCTTGTGTGTATGTTGCCGTTAAGGCAGGTAAAGTATTGGTCAAATTTCGACCATAGGCGATACTAGTGTACAATATTGTACAAGTACATAAGGTAAAGGCACCAGTTATGGCCGCTATAAGAGCAAGTTTTCGCTTTTTTTTTTTTTGGATTAATGGGCTTGTTTTTTTGTAATTCTCATGAACTCATGTTACTAATAAAACAAGTAACTCTTTATTTAATCAATTTAATTACCAAAGTCCGCAAATATAGTTAGTTTTTTTAAATTATAGCCTTTTATTTTGTTTATATTTTTTCTCCAGTAATGAGCACGCAGTGATGGAGACTTGCTAATGATTACAAAATGATAAGTACTACGATACAAAAGATATAAAAAAAATAATCGTAGTTGCTAATAATTAATAAATAATTATATAAATAAATTATACTAATAATTAGTTTAAATGTCCACCATTTTGACACCTATTGGCCGATTGTCATCAAATCACGCTGTAAGACAGTTAAATGTATATAGATTAATATTCAAAAATGGTAGTAATCAAATATCAACACATATTTCTAATTCAGTACATTTAATTAAAAATTTGCCATTACTGGGGTCCTTGTCAAGACTGGTGCCACTACCTTATTAAAAAATATTTATATATGAAAAAAAAACCAATACGTAGTAGATACTCACATATTAAAACGTATAAAACACCTTGTCTACATTTACGTACCTAAAATTATTACGCAAATACATAGCACGACACTGCTAATTACCATTTTCCATAGATAATGGTTAATAGCTACAAAATTATCTATTATAGATGACACAGAAACGAACAAAAACCTACAACCTTCGGATTATTATCCTCGAACAATTAGAATAACAAATAAACTTACACCGATAGCAAATAATAAATTATAATTATTATTGTTGCATTTGTATCATGCCTACAATACATATTATTATTATTATTACAATACTGAATTGTTGAAAATATGTTTGTTCGCTTTGTAGGAGTCGTGGGGTCAGAGGCGAATTATGCGATATGTCAGACATGCATAGATTATAATCCAGTAAAAAATGTATTGCTACTAACTATTTATTAGGATTTTAATCATTTCATTTATTTTTAGAATTACTGGAAAACATTTTTAATGGGCAGTGACGGGTTATGTAGTACTATATTAAGGGGGTGAGGGGGTATTTTATATTTTTTGAAAGGGGGGACATTTTTTGTTGTGAAACACGTACTAACGAGAAAAATATACTAATAAGTAAAACGTATAGTAAAGCAAAACGTACTAACGAGGTTGCACTGTATTCCTTATCATTCTTAGGGGGAGATAAAAAGATACATATGTATATATATATAAAATTCAAGTCCAAAGTTTTGCCGCATATTTTAGTGTATATCAAATTTAATTTTCTAGCCTAAATTTTTTTGGGAGATTGAAAAAATCTTACAAAACGTACTAAAGAGGTTTCACTGTATTCTTTATCATTTTTAGGGGGGTAGGGAAGGGGGGGGGGTATAAATATATCCATATATAATATTTAAGTACAACGTTTTGCCGCATATTTTAGTGTATATAAAATTTACTCACTTATAAATTTTCTAACCTAATTTTTTTGGGGGATTAAAAAATCTGCCAATCATTCACAAAATGACATTTTATCTTTGTACCTATAAACCTATATTTTTTTTTTAAAACCTGAATCAGAATATTCGTAGTTAAATGGAGCGTAACACATAAAAAGAAAAAAATCAATGTCTTCAGAATAAGATAATTATTCCTATTTAATTAGCATAGTCATCTTAATGTATTCCAATACAGCGGTTCTTAAACGTATGTTGTCTAGGGACCCCCTTTTGAAAAATTATTTTTCATGGACCCCCCCTCCCCCCGCCTAACAGAAAAACAATGAAGGTCGTTAGATACTAATTAATCACTGGTAAATAGAAATATTAAAGTTAGTAAGTACTTTAATTTATTACAAACATGTTTCACGGACCCCCGGCAAGTTTCGCGGACCCTATATAGTTTAAGAACCGCTGTTCTAATATCATTAATAATAATAAGGCCATATACGATACGAGTACTTATACGTTTCTTTTGAAATATCTTTAAAATCAAAAACAAAAGTGAATCTTGGCTTCGTGTCTTCAGAGCTCTTTTAAAAGTGTTGCACTTTTAGAATAGCCCTTAAGATGTGACGAAACGTTGGCCGATAACATGACCAAAAAATCGACGCGGCTTACACCCAGAAGCCAAGATCACCGCGGAAGCCTCAAGACTAAAACAAAATTATTTTTATTATTATTTTTATTTACATATACGTATATTACGAAACAGATTTTACAAATTAGATTAAAATTAAATATAAGTAATTTTAAATGAGTCAGCTGTGACGTTGCCCAATTTACCCCCTCCCTTCCGAACACACACAATCACTAATAGAACCTTGTAAGCGATTTAAGTCACAATGACTCACTTTATAAATTCCTAGAATACTGTAATAGTGTACAATATTATTGATGATTTAATTCTTATATTTATGTATTATTACTAAATACAACAGTCATATGTCAAAAACAATAAGTCAAGAAGATGAGTGGATCATTAAATATGTATATATACTTATAGACATGGGCGCCGGCAGAATTTCTTTCAGGGGGGTGTATCTAGATATATAAAATTAAATTACAGGCGAGGATAATTCAAAAAATAAAAAATAAAATAATAATAATAAACCTGCATTGAAATTTCAGTTTTTATTTTTCCTAATCTAACATTATTTAAATTTATTAGGAATTGAAATTGGTGCGACCAAAAAAAAAAAAAGTTTTATATTCTGACCTGCGACCCAGAAAGCTCAAAAGTTTGGACAACTATAACTTAAACTGTTATTCAAAGAGTGAATTTTAAAATAAAAATTTTATGTGTTTTTTCTTTTTTGCCAGGGGGGTGCAAGTGCACCTCCTTGCACCCACCTCCCGGCGCCCATGCTTATAGATAATTACATATATATTAATATTACATTTTATATTATTCTATTTCAATAAATTGTTTTACATATTTAAAACAACTATGCAATATTATACCTATATAATATATTATTTACAAAGAAAATAAATTATAAATACGATAAACACAATGTATCATTATATTATTTGTAAGCATGTGCGCCGACTTTTCATTTTATCCATGGGAGCAAGATTTTCATAATTATCACTAAATAGGCATGATGCCAAATAAAAAAAAACAAAAAACTATTCTATGATGATCTTACGTGTCTCCTATTTCCAAAAAAATACTTATTTCTGCAGAATCACAAAAATTGACTCTTTTAAAACTAATTTTGAATTTGACGTCAAAACGCTCGCATGTGTCATGGCGCATTTTTGACGTCACGCCTATGTAAACACTCCTTATCAACAATAATAAATCCTTGTTCTATCGCTAACGTTTCTCGGTTTTATTTTTGGTAGTACAAAACTGAGCAAATTGATAATTTAAAATCACAAAATAAATTATAAACAGTGCAGATATTAATGAAACAAAAATGATGTTTACTTCGGCGTGACGTCATTCACTCTGATAGGCGTTTCATCAAACATGGCGGATCGCTGTATTTTGTGTTTTTATTTTAACAAAAATTATATTAATCTCGCTTTTTAGAATTTTTTAAACCTATTTCATTATTTAATAATGTTTAGTAAGGGCAACCCCCTCTTACCGCACGCCTCTTAAAGATTATAACCCATTAAATAGAATTTCCATACATATTGAAGCACAAAAAAAAACGTTCTCTAAAACTTTACGAGCGACAGTTTTAGAACCCCTTGTCTTAAGGTGGAGTTCTATTTTCTAGCCGTGCCAAAACACATGGAAGTGTATTGGCAAAGAGCCAGGTAATACCCAAGAGACAATAGGGTAACCCCAGTGCCAAAACCTCAACAAGCAAAAAATCATGTTTGTCTGTGTACATCTGTAACACAGGGACAATTAGTTTTTATATTAAAAACTGAATGTTTATTTTTATTATGGATGATAGGTTAAGATACTTTTCGCAAGATGAGTTCAGAATTAAAATAAATAAGGTGCTGGCACCAGTTATGGCCGCTATAAGAGCAAGGTTTACTGTTTTTGTGATTGGCGAGTTTCTTTTTTGTAATTATCATGCGGTGTTCACACCAAAGAAAACAAAACAGCAACACGGTGTTTGAAAACACATCGTATTTAAAAATGCATAGGGTTTATTGCACTTTTGTCAAAAAGACACGATGTTGCTGTTTTGTTTTTTCGGTGTAAACACTCCATCATGAACTCATGTTACTAATAAAACAAGAAACTCTTTATTTAATCAATTTAATTACCAGTAGTTTGTTTTTTAAATTTTGTTTATGTTTTTTCTCCAGTAATGGATAAAGTAATGGACACTTGTTAATGTTTACAAAATGATAAGTACTACGACACAAAAGATATAAAAGAAAGAATCGTCAAATTTGAAACAATGTAAAGCAGTTGCTATTATACTAATAATTAGTTTAAATGTCCACCATTTTGACACCCATTGGCCGATTGTCATCAAATCACGCTGTAAGACAGTTAAATGTATATAGATTAATATTCAGAAATGGTAGTAATCAAATTTTAAAATAGAAAATAAAAACCTATGAATATCGTAAATAAATATAATCACCATTCTTCGGTATATAAATAAAATTATAAATATAGCATATATGTTTTTTCTTGGCACCCACTATCACCTGTTAGATGTCAAAGCATATAGTGTAGCGAATATGTTAGTATCTACAGTAGAACATAGTTAATTCGAACTGATTAGATATACATGTCACTCAAACCAAACAAATACAAGGTAAGTATGAAAAGCTCACTCAACTTTAAAATACTGGGTATAGATAGGAACTAAGGTACAGTCGGGACTCGTTTATTGCAAGTCTCGTTTATCGCAAATGCCGAGTTTCGTTTATTCTAAATTTTTTCTCCTCCTTCACCTCCCACCATTCTCGAGTCATGGCGTAAACGAACATATTTTTGAAATTTTTGTAGAATTAATTAGAGACACTTATCACCGTCGTCACTCGTCACCTTGCTCATATTCCAAATTAAAAGTAAAGTAAAATTATTTCACTATCACGATTAACTATTAACGATAAATATTTTAAATACCAAGGCTTACATATGTACATAGTCTCTAAAGCTCTTTGACCAATCACCGTTGGCGCGGGAATTGAAGTCACCACGAATACGTATTCAAATGTTATAAATGTATACTTAATAGAATATCAATTACAAAAAAATCCTTCATTTATTCTTGTTTTCGTATTTTTTGATATTTTAACAACACATACAATCAAAGAAGTTCAAATTCGACATAATGAATAATATAGTTTCAAAGTTCTATTATATTTTTACAAATATAATCCCCCCATTACGCAGTTGTATAAGTTTTGTATGTTCACTAATCTACTAGACACCGTTTGTCACCACGTACATGTATAACGTAATTCGAGTATTCTCTGAAGCAATATGTGACCATGCATATAATAAGAAGTACATGAAATAAGGAGATGCAAAGTTATTGCCAGTATATCGTGCACACCCTGTATATTTATCGCATAATGACGTCACAGCGTAGTTTTATATGGAAATACTAATATTATTAGATTAAATAACAAATAAGGATGTGGTTATGTAAGATATTTAATAGAGTGACAAATTTTTTCTTGTTTTTTTTTTTCATTCAGTATAGTTAACACTTTTAAATTTTAATAGAACATTTTTTAAATATTTGCGAGACATTTCCATAACTACATTAGTATTCAAATAAAACTCAAATACAGTCACTATATCTTTTTCTGAATACGCCATAAATTACAAATGATGAACTGTCAGATAACTTTTCAATTTTACCACCAGAGTATCACGTGGGTTATGTTAGATCGCTCTGAGTAAAGTGTGCGAAAGAGAGAGAAAGTTATTCCCGTCTCATTTCATTAGATCGGTATTGTGATGAAAGGGGTACCCCGTAAAATTTTTTAGGTCCCATAGCTTAGAACTTATAGGAGTTCTACTGTATAAGTAACGAATGTTGACTGAAATCTATTTTACCAACCAGGTGTTAAAGTAGTGTAGCACGAACTGTGCGTGTAAACATCCACACGTCCTTGGTAAACAGTCCTTGAGTCCGATAGCAAATTGATATTACCTGTTGAACGTGATATACACTGCATTAGTAAACGGGCAATAAAAAATAATTAGGTTATGTTTGTGCGCGCGCCCTATATTACCCACATCTCTCTTTCTCCTTCACTACGTCTTCGTTGTTCGGCCTCTCGCGGCTATAATTTTCATCGGCATTGATCAAGCTTTGTGTAAAATTATTGACGGTAATTTGGAACAATTTTTTAAATTATATACAACACTATCGTTTGGCCACCATCTTGAAAATAGAGGTGCAATATTTTTTTTTAATTTATCTTCGTAACTGCTAACATCAAACTTTTTGGCGTAAAATTAATAATAAAAAAGTTATGCACAAAAAAAGATGAAAAACTTTGAGACGAAATAATTCTTGCATTTTCAATCGTACAAAAAAGTTATTTTTCACAGCCCTATTCAATTATTTGGTATGTACATATGCACATAATATAAGGTACTGGCACCAGTCTTGGATATGACCCCAGTAATGGCTATTTTTTAATTAAATGTACTGAATTAGAAATATTTGTTAATATTTGATTACTACCATTTCTGTATATTAATTTATATACATTTAACTGTCTTACAGCGTAATTTGATGACAATCGGCCAATAGGTGTCAAAATAGTGGACATTTAAACTAATTATTAGTATAATTTATTTATTAATTATTATATTAACATAGCAACTGCTTTACATTGTTTCAAATTTGATGTTTCTTTCTTTTATATCTTTTGTGTTGTAGAACTTACCATTCTGTAATCATTAGCAAGTGTCCATCACAACGTGCTCATTACTGGTTTTACTTTATCCATTACTGGATAAAAAACATAAACAAAATTTAAAAAAACAAACTATATTTGCGGACTTTGGTAATTAAATTGATAAAAGAAAGAGTTAGTTATTTTATTAGTAACATGAGTTCATGAGAATTATAAAAAAGAAGCCCGTCAATCACAAAAACAGTAAACCTTGCTCTTATAGCGGCCATAACTGGTGCCAGTATCATATATGTATATTCTATGTAACCTACATTAATTAAAATGTAACTTTGGTAATTAAATTGATTAAATAAAGAGTTACTTGTTTAATTAGTTCAAGAGAATTATAAAAAAAGCCCGTCAATCACAAAAACAGTAAACCTTGCTCTTATAGCGGCCATAACTGGTGCCAGTACCTTATTACTACATATAACATGTTGGCACCCCTACAGACATATGAACTATTCATAACCTTTACAATTCCATACCACTATCATTTTATTACCCGTAATGCGTACATAATATTTTTCCGCCCCCTTCAACCCTCCTGTCAACCGCTCCACGTTTATTAACTCTGTGCAGAAAATGTCAGAAAATTGATTAGCACTTTAACCTAGTTTTATTCGAGTCTGGCATATTTTCCTGTGTCACCTGCTAGAAAAGGTCAGGATATGTCGACATATGGGAACATACCTAGATTGCGCCTTCTATCCCTTTCTCAAAAATGCACAAACTGCGCATCTAATGTGATATACAACGGTTTTTCATGCCCCAGATTTCGCTAGTAAGAATGGAGTAAATTTGAAGATGATTATCACAATTTTTTAAAATAGTTATTGTATAGGTACATTCTGGTACATATTCACAGAAATTGTAACGAAGTTTTTAAGGAAATTTGAAGTTAAACTAGAGCAAGAACTTTGGCATAACGACAAATAAATAATAAATGTTTTTCATGACTTTCCCTGACCACAGATTCAAAATTCCCTGATCACTAGAGGCTCGGAGGCAAGAAGTGATCGAGGGGCCCCCAGAATGTGCAAAAAAAATTGAAGACCATTTTTTTTTGTTTGTCAACTTAAATGTAAACACTTTTTTCTTCTTCACTGACTTTTCAGAATTTATAAAATGGGGCGTCATAGAATATTTTATTTTTATTTTCATATCTAGGCATGTGGGGAATCGAAATGTAGATCACAATTAGTAGAATATGACGCTATTTTTATTATTTTTTTTCTAACTCAAAAATGCACCTGTAAGTGGCTCCAAGCAGTTCAACTTCGGAATCCTTATTTTTTTTAAATGTCTATCCATTTCTATCTAGCCTAGCATCCGACCAATCAATATTCAAATACACACAAACCGACTTGTTTCCAAACAATGTCGATATAAAATAAAACAAAGACCTGTCGCACACACACTCGCTCAGGTATGTTACGAATGTTTATTTTTAGCAACAATACGACAACAAAGGGAATTATATAGTACACCAACATAGGTGGATCGAGTATGATATTTAGTACAGGAGGGGTAAGTTCCAGTGGTGTGGCAATACGAGGTGTAATGGACGGGAAAGTGAACGATTCACTGAATATTTCAAACTAGCTGTGCCCGCGTGTTCGCTCGCTTAAATATATATAAAAGGTATATTTCTGAATTATATTTTTACATTATATTATTGTATTTAATTGTTATTTATTATATTTTTAGCCTGAGGATGAATCTGTGATTCGAAAGTTTTAATTACTTTTTCTTTAATAAATTTCTGACATCTTTACAATTAAGCTGTTCACGGTTTAGGTAGCGTATATTTACTATTATCGCCACTGCTTATTCCTTATTAGTATAATTTATTTATTAATTGTTATATTATCATAGCAACTGTTTTACATTGTTTCAAATTTGACGATTTTTCTTTTATATCTTTTGTGTCGTAGTACTTATCATTAGCAAGTGTCCATCACCGCGTGCTCATTACTGGTTTTACTTTATCCATTACTGAAGAAAAAAACATAAACAAAATAAAAGGCTATAATTAAAAAGAAAAACTATATTTGCGGACTTTGGTAATTAAATTGATTAAATAAAGAGTTACTTGTTTTATTAGTAACATGACTTCATGATAATTACAAAAAAGAAGTCCGTCAATCACAAAAACAGTAAACCTTGCTCTTATAGCGGCAATAACAACTTATAATTTTTTAAACCTCTAAAAATTGGTTTCAATAAGCTAACCTAACCTCATTTGCTATACAAACTCAACTGACAGATAGCTGCCATCAGCTAAAGAGTTCAACGACAGACAGTTGGTATTTCTGTAACGTGTTAACAAAAACACAATCACCATAGCAACGAAGAAATACCATAAACCAACAAACATACACCCGTTGGGGATTCTATAAATAAAGAAATAAACAAAAACAAAATAGTCGAGAGCTTTATTCTACGTATTTTCGCTAGCATTGACGTCACCTATCCAGCTCGGCCAATCACGTAGCTCCGTCGTTCCCCTTTCTAGAGCGGCTCGCCCACGGCCAACCGCGACCAGCTCAAAGCTACGACAATTGTGTTATCAACGTATGTATATCCATACCTAGCCTACTCATACGAATGTACAGTGATATGCAGAAGTGGTCGTCCAGTTTTCATTGAAATTCGCGTGTCACAAATACTCCCATTTGATTATTATAATATTTAAATCATTTCTCCATGTACCAAACAAAGCAGTGGCGAGGCGTGAAATTTTTAAAAGGGAAGCATATTTTGTCAATTCTTCCCCTTTTATTAAAAAAAAAACTAGTTATGAAACACCTTTAGTTCAAGCTTTTACTTTTTTAAATAAATTCTTATGTATTTATATAGTAATTAAAAGATTCTACGTCTTATTTTCTTGTATTTTAGTCGATATTTGTATGACGAGTTGAAGTTCACTGCAGGAAATTTCACTAAAAAATTTTGAATTTTTGATTTCGTTAAAAGTATGTTTATTGTATAGAAAATGACGTGAAAAGTTGTTTGTTTCAAACCGCAGGTCTGTATCTCAAACCGTTCTCGATATATAGCCTCTCAAAGTTTCAGTTTTTTTCAACATTTTGAAGAAAAATGGCCATAACTTTTGAACGCGTGGTCGGAATTGATTTTAGTTGACGGATTTGGAATCAGCGTGTCAAAATCTATATAATGACATGTATAATACCTTAAAACTCGAAAAAAAAAATTTCGCGAAAAATCGAAAAAATTCAAAGGGGTATACCTTAAAAAAATGTCGATTTTTGACCAAAATTTTTTTGTCGGATTTTAAAGTATTATACATGTCATTATATAGATTTTGACACGCTGATTTCAAATCCGTCAACTAAAATCAATTCCGACCACGCGTTCAAAAGTTATGACCATTTTTCTTCAAAATTTTGAAAAATCTGAAACTTTGAGAGGCTATATCTCGAGAACGGTTTGAGATACAGACCTGCGGTTTGAAACAAACAACTTTTCACGTCATGTTCTATACAATAAACATACTTTTAACGAAAACAAAAATTATAAATTTTTTAGTGAAATTTCCTGCAGTGAACTTCAACTCGTCATACAAATATCGACTAAAATACAAAAAAATAAGACGTAGAGGTATTATAGTTTTATAATTGAGAGTGTAAATTAATATTTAATGCTATTTTTGATTAAAATGTTTGAGTTGCGCATAAAGATGAATATTCTAATAATATTTTTAAATTATTTATTAACTGAAAACACAGATTTGTATTAATTTACCCATAAAGTAAGGGAAGCACTGCTTCCATGGACGCTTCGCCACTGATATTTATATATATATATATTATATGAATTGACACAATGCAGATGATAATAATAATATATTATATTATTATAGTAAATAGGTTATAAAAAACTGATTACAATTTAATATCCCACGGTTATTTGATAAGTAGGTATTACATACATATAATAACTTAAGTGGGTAACAGCACTTAAAAAAAGTATCATGCCATAAAACATTAACTTATCTATGGAATTTATTTACACGTATTAAAATATCTGAAAAAAAAATACTATATTCATATCTATTACGAAAAATGGGGTAGAACTATACAATAATTATTATTTAAACTAGTATAAATATTTTTTGAAATAATATCTATATAAAAAGCTATAAATACCAACTACACTGTACCACAAATAAAAATAAAAAATTAAATAAAATTAATTCAATTCTATAAATAAATTTCCTTTAGCCAGAACGTTTGAAATAACGTTTAAAATTCATCGTTAAATCAAACAGAACAAAAAAGATCTAGTGCACTTTGACACAGCGTCTCGCCCACGCCATCTGTGCGACAGAGAAAGAGCACACGCTCACGTACACTTTCAAAACACTAGCTAGAGAGAGAGAGACGGGGTACGCCGTATCTTGCGATGACGTAATAAAACGCAAACTACCCCGTACTAGTCCAAATCCAGGGCTCAACATCTAAATAATATTAATGTGTGTTGTGTGGGGCTGAATGAATCTATAGGTGTTGATAGTAAAGGAAGCCACAGACGTAACGATATACTTGCGCAAAGGACCCCGCAGTTTTTAATAGGGAAATGGCTTTCAGTCAATCTCTTTAAAACCAACTGGAAAATATTCTCTAAATCATCCCGATTAAAAGTCTCAATGGTCGCAACCGCCTAAGTTCCCGAGGTCTCGCGCAAAAAGCTGTTTTGTACCTAATAATGCAATAAAAAAATCGATACAGTACAGGATTTCCCAAGTTAAATATTTAATTTATTATAACAAATGGAAGAAAACTTTAAATACAAAAGTTGTCAGGCTAGACAAGCAGCATATTTTTAAAATAGTTACATTTATGTAAGGTGTCCCATAAATGTGTTACAAATCAAAGTTATATTTTTATGACAACTAATTTTCTATTGTTTTTATTTTACAATTAAATATTTTTAATAATATCGCTAGTAGCTGGCGTTGACGGCACTACACATACCTGAACATGTTTTATAAAAACATTATTATAATCCATAAAACAATTTGCTAGAACTTGCAAACTTTAACAACATAAAATTCTAGAAATTAAATAAACAAAACGATACATAAAAATTAATTTCTTAAATCATTTGATTTCAATGACCCGACCTCCTCGACTTTGTATTGATTGTACTTTGGCCAAAGTTTCGTCATCAAAATAAAACCAAGGAAAATGCAGCGTTTTACCCAGAAATCGATAAAATACAGTACCTATAGTTTACTCCATTGTTAATAAAGAACAACAAACATTCTTCATTTCTGGCAATAAGCCAGATAAATTTCTTATTAATATTTTTTTCAGTAAAATTTTCGAATGGAATATTAAATATTTAGCGCATTGAACCCGGTGTTACCCGGGGATATTAATTCAATTAAACATAAAGTAATCATTTATTTCAAAATATTAGCATGTGTCAAAAATCATCTATTTGTTCGACAAAATATTTGAAAGAGACTTAACCATAGTGACCTAAATTAATAAAATATTGAAACCGTAAATTATATAATTCTGTATTCCATAGCTTTATCTAAATAACAGTTGTATGCTGTGACGTCATGGAAACAAAACACGACTTGATAAAGATTTTTTTAGTATTTTGCTGTTAAATTATAGATTTTTATAAAATATTAATAAAAAATATCTAACTATTGGTGAAAACCGCATTGAAATCGGTTCAGTAATTCTCGAATTTATATATGTCAACTCTAATAAGTTAAGAACGTTGCACGACAGTAAAAAAAAATTTTTTTTTAGATAAAACCTGCGATTTAATCAAATATATGTACTTCAATGAGTTACTTTGTCCTGTAGAATATTCCACGAAAAATGAATAGTAAATTAACAAGTATGCCCTCAAAATTGTATAATGAACTTTGTAAAATATAATTACAAAGCTGGGGTACTTTTACCATGTAATAGACCAACAAATATACACGTTAAATTGGATCACGTCTGCTCAGGGTGGGTGGGCGAGTCACAGGTGGGTGGGGGCGTGTGAGAAAAAGCATGTTTGGAAGTTCAACAACCTTCCTTATCTATAAAACACCTCAACAAAGTTTTGGTCGCTATTTGTTGAATTCACCCTTATCAAGAATCAAACATTTATATTGAAAAGCGATTAGAGTTGATTGGGGTGGTTTGAAAGTCACTTGACACTATTTTGGAATATTATAATTAAGAAACAAAAAACTAACTTCGCAAATATTATACGATTTTTCATTTGTATCCAGACAGCTTTGAACTATAAAATCGAATATATCTGAAATGTCAAAGATATTGTAGATATTATAACATGTGAATTAATCATTTATATTGACTTTAATGTAGTTTATTATTTAATTGACAGAATAATAAATGCTTTTATTTTCATAGATAACTAGATTATTGATATTATTAAATTTATTTTTAAATAAAAACAACAATTATTATTTTTTGGTCAATTAATAAAAGATACAAAAAAAAGAATAGTACATAAATTTTAGAAAATCACGTTCTCTACAACTTTTATTAAAAACATTTTTTTCTATTATGAACCATTTGTAATAAAAAAATTATTATTTCCTTACACAATTTTTTTTTTGAAATATGATTACACAAAAATTACAGATAATAATATTCTCTATAATTAAAACATATTTTTTCTACTGCACCGTTTAAAAATAATTCGAAAAATTCAAAAATTGACATCAGTAAACATCCGTTTCCGGTTTAGTGATGATTTTCAAATCAAAAACCGGAAGTGCACATCTAGTGTATACAAAAACCTTAAGTTTAAAATTTCATGTTTGTAAGTCTCGCCGTTTTGGCTGTAGAGCGTTCACAGACATACATTGATACGTATGATTCCGTTAAAATCTCGAATACTTTATTATACAGAACATTTCATGTGTATGTATAAAAAAGTATTGTGCTGGCCAAAGACAATTTATTTAAACAATATATTCCCTCTTTATCTTACCTTAACAAAGCACGTCTCCACTTGTCCCCAGTTTCGACAACAATCAGTTGCAGTTTCATTTTAAAAACAAAACACTACTGTCCTTTTCAAAAACAGACGTATTAACAACTTTTGGCAGCTGACGCGAGTATAATTAACTATAACTAGATTCTTAAACATTTCAATAAAAACGAAATAATTATTAGCACCATCAATATATCGATGTCCTTTCCTGGTAAAAATAAAAACGTGTTGCTTCTACAATTCATATTCGTATTAAAAATAAATTAAATTATGAATGATTCGAAATACCTATTCAATATTTATTTATTGTTCCACAATAAACTTATTACTGTAGTATATACATTTGTTTCGATATATTTTATCTAATCTACATGTAGATATGACAAATAGATACAAAAATAATGTATTGTATTTAGTACTTCGATTAAAGATTATCGATACTAACTATTAAATCAATAAAATTAAATATGGTACACCTAATTTTAAAAATAATTTGTCATATAATAAATATTTTATTCATTTATTATTTCAGGATATTTTTGCACTTTGTTTTATTGATAGAAGATAAGATTAAATTAAAATATATTTATAAAAAAGACTTGTTTTCGTTCTACGAATATCGAATTGAAAACAAATCTATATATCCGAGAAAACATATTTGATATCTTATATGATATTATGAATCAATAATCCCAAAACAAAGCTATTTTTAAATTTGGATATAAAATAATACTTTTATCGTTTTATTATTACTTCAAATAGAACCCCCTTGTTTTAAAATAACTTCTTACACACTCGTATATTGATTATTAATACAAAAATATAAGAATGCATTGAAAATTCTATTTAAACGTGAATAACGTCTAGAGTTGGAGGCCTGATACTGGATGGGCATTTTTAAAAACTTGATGTAACGCGCAGATTTCATTTTTGCGCGCTAGCGTAAATTTAATATCAGAGTATCTCGACACTCAGAGAAGCTACCACGCGGGTTTTGGTCTCAAATTATAGATCTACTAGGTACAAGTGATAAATTTAATATTATAACAAAACAAAAATTAATTTATTATGTCACGATTGTGCTTATGAATATTAATTAATTGAATTAAAAAAAATAACAGTATATTAGAATACATTCTCTACGATTTAACATTTTTAATTTTTTGATTAGTTTTTTTTAAATTGAATAAAAAAATAAAAAGTAAATTTCGTATTCGTTTTTATGTTCGTACAAATCATAAGAAATAACTATATTATACAATACTAGTTATGTATTTCTTTATTTAGATTAAAACGATAACATTTTGTGCCCATTTTACAAATACTCAAACGTTTCAATGCGTAACAAAAAAATTTATCTGAGTTTTATTTAACCCCAATTTCCACGTATTCACGTCAATCCCTCAACTGTGCATCCCGACACATTTTTTATATAATTTTTATCAAAAACTGATCAATTAAAAATTCCCCTACTTTCACACATTCTATGATCAACTAAAATAATTTTAGAAACCACATGTACCTTTATAACACTTTACACCCTCAAATAAGCCATATGCTACCCCGCACAAATTCATTAATGAAACTACCCTTCGTTCACGAAATCTCGGAACCACCGAATTTTACGAATATGAATGGAGAAAACACAACTGAAGAATATATACCGAACCACGAAAATCAATTGTAATAATTTACACTGAAGTAAATGAAATTTTCAATCAGAACGGGAAAACTGAATGAAAATCTTCAATTTGAGGTTATGTCGACCCGGGTATTCAACACTGAATTTAATATGTAAAATATATAAAACAAACTACCGAAAATCACAGCGATGTAAACAAATCAATGCTCGACAGACTGTCCGAAACTACAAACGTTGAATTCATCTTATGTTAGAATTTAACACTATATAAAAAAAATGTTCTACCGGATTCTGGCTCGCGTTCGTTCGTGCGCCCGTTCGCTAGTGTGTGTGTCTGTGTGTCTGTCAGTGGCGCAGCTATATTTCAGTAATAGGGGTTATACACTATTTACACATATTATGAGGAGGTTAGTATCAAAACGCAATATCTGCACAAAGTTTCATTTTTCACCTTTGCAGCTACTTTTTCGTTGATAAATAATTATGGGTTAAAATAGTTAGTTCCATAGTTAAGTTACTTTAAGTGTTCATTTTGTTTCAAAACGCAATATCTGTGCAAAATAAATATACTAGAAATTACATATTTTATTAAATTCGCGTTTAAAAAAATGTAATAATTTGTTTATTTTGTAAATATGTTAGATTAATCAAAATAATAATCTTGTATACAAATCATATTCTTTGATAATTAAAATTGGGTTCAACAAGCAAAAATTTTATAAAAAAATTTCCAATCTTCCAGTGAAAATTTGAATACTTTCCCCCGCTTATCTTACCAGTTATCAGTTTTTACCATTTTCTGAACATTTTGTCTTATTTCAGATATTGCGTTTTGATACTAACCTCCTCATATTACTCCCTCTAGGAATAACGATTTGACGTCCTTATTTGATTTCTGTTGATCAGAAAATATTACTATAGTAATATTTTCTGATTGAGACATCATTATATCTCTGCTGTAGCTGTATTCATGCTGTATTTGTGTACACAGTCTAACAATCATTTATTAATTAAAGTTATAAAGTTATGAATGATTTTGTTATAAATAAACTAAAAGAGTGGAAATTTCATGAATATCTACATTGAAGTATTCACTAGTATTTTTTTTTACTTTTTGCTATTTATTTTAATTAAATAACATAACCTATCATCTCAGAAATGTAGTCATATCATATGAATCTCATAACCTCAGTTATGACTGTTTTTTTTTTTCAATATTTTTGAAGGGTTTGAAATAAAAACGTTTTATAGAAATTATCAATTTTATGGTAGGTGGGTACCTATATAAAAAAAGACATTAACTTGACATTTTATTTATTAAAATAGCACACGTGTTCCATTTTACAATTGGTTTATTTTATTTCCTCGCAATATCGAAGATACGAGAAGCTTTGTGACCGTTTTAAAATGAGAAAAAAACTGTTTTTATTTAAATTGTTCAATAATTAACTACATTTACCTTGGGTTGCATAAAACAAAATTAATCACGATTAGTTAATCAGATGTTTTAAAACCGTTATTATGTCAACTCTAAAAATCAATCACAATTATGATAAATATTATAAGGTAAAAAATTATCATATTTAGTGAATTGTTCATTTATAAATTGAGATTAAGTTTAGAATTAACATTAATCATGGTTTGAAAACAACTGATTAACTAATCGTGGTTAATTTTGCTTTATGCAACCCAAGGTTAGCGAATTTAGCACTGTGCATTTACTTGGCAGATGTTTTATTTACGATTTATCTTTTTTTATACACGGTAAAATTCGTCGGCCATCTTGGAGCCGCCATCTTGAATTTAAATTATATTAAAGTGTATTGTAAGTGGGTTAATTTAGAATTACAAAAAGATACATAAAATTAAATTTCTTCCTCCCCGAAAATATCCTAGTTGCTGACGCCCCTGCATTTACAGTCACACCACTGTCATGTATGTATGTATGTGTATGTGTGTATGACGTCGACAACGGCATCGGCGACGTTAGGCTGAGGTTACAGCGACGTAGCCGCCGCGTAGGCGTCTCGATACGTCACGCCACTGGGAAAATCCGGCGCCGGGCATGCGCCGTTCCCGAGCGTGGGCGAACGTGCTCCCGCCGCCGGCCGCCCGCCTGCATAGATCTAGATACCCCGTGCGAGTAGCTTCAAGCCCGGCCGATCCAGTGGGCTGTGAAATATACAGAGTGGGCGCGTGCGGTTGTTCAGCTGCAAAGCTGACTAAATCAACACGGAGGGTTTAACACTAGAAAGACGGGAGCAGTCATTTGACGGTAATTTCAATTTCAATATTGAATAATTCAAAAACTATTTGACTTACCGTACTGAGACTTTGTTTGACTAGTAGTTAAATGATACTATGTATCAAAATAATTCACATGTCTTTTCTTTATTGTTTAAAATATTGATATACCGACAAAGACGGCGGCGGTCTTTTGACGGTTATGATCTGATAAATGTTTTTAATTGTTGTATGTTTTTAATTGTTGTTGAGAGGGTACAACAATAAATACGTATATGAATTGCTTTTATTTTATCAGTTCAAAGGAGTGGTCAGTATAGTTTCGACCGCCTGTAATTGTGGATCGATATTATTGTGAGTAATTTGTGAAAAAATGTCTCAAGGGCTTCGAGATAACGAAATACTTTCTATTTTGCAAAATATACCCGAAGATGAAATGTAAAAATTGTGTGTAAATATTAAAATTAATCATACATTAGATCTTGTTTTATATCTCTACTTTAAATTTTTTTCGCCACTCATAAAAAAAAGATATTTACTAAATTTGTAGTCATTTGACCGGTCGCCGTCTTTGTAGGTAGGTAGATTTTCCCGTCTTTCTAGTGTTAATTAATTTAATTTTTTACATTTTTAAATAACATAAGGAAGCCTTAGTATTTTCTATAAGGTCATGGAGGCAAAAAAAGACCCACCTTAATTAAAAATGCTATATTTCGGGGAATAAGTAATTTATATTATAAAGGCTATGTTAAATAGTAAACTTTGGTTTATTATTAATCTAAAGAAGTATGAAAACCAACTTTTCTTAAATAATTTTTTCATTTTTAAGACATCTTAAAAAAAGTAACTTTGGGCCTTATTAAACTATGGTGATATAATAAGGCCACTTAACTAAATTAAACATTTTCAAATAATTATAATTTTATTTTGTATGGGAACTATGTTTTAATCAACATTTTTTATAATTTATCTATAACTAGTTGTCCTCTAAAACTTCCAGAGAATATATATATACCAAATTTCAAAGTTCTGAATTAAGTGGAAATGATAAAAATCCTGATAGATGAGTGAGTGAGGACACTTCCTTAATATATATAAAGCTCAACGTCTCTCTGTCTGTCTGTCTGTCTGTCCGTTAGTTACCTTATCACTCGAGAACCACTTATCCGATTTACGAGTTTTTTTTTAATTCATATAGGTACGTTCTCTGGTCAGGTTATAGGCTATATTTTTTTACGTTAGGTAACACAACAACTAAGCAGTGACGATAATAGTAAATCAAGTCGGAAAAAATTTCGCCGTCGGCGTTCTATTTTGCAATACGATGGCTAAACCGTTCAATATTGAACAAAATAATATATTAAAGAATTGTGTAGAATCAAAAGATCTACAATAAAGTCAGCGACACCATATGTCTAACTTTTATATTTAAGCCATAATGACTGCTTTTATGTTACAAAGAAAATTACAAATATTTAGGTTTTGTTTACGTGGATTTATGACCTGTAAAACATTAATCCTTATCGAAATAAATTATTTCATTGTCATAAGTACTTAATGTAGATACAATTTGCCCTTTACAGAATCCAATTTGGTCTTTTGGTTTAGGAAATAACGTGAAATATAAATACAATAACATATTATTCGCGGCAATTCGCGCGAACTATGATGAAGTGTCGCGGGGAGCGGGAAGATTCTTCGCTCGGCCGGCAGTTGTTTATTTTGTTTTCAATTATTAACTTTTAAATTTACACAGAACAAAAATTATTTGTAATTTTTGTTCTGATTTGTTTTTTTTAGGTACGTTAGGTTTTGATTAGTTATTATTACGATAATAATTAATCGTGTTTGTACTTATTTCAACTCTATTTTTCAAAAATCCTAAACAATAATTCCGTAGTCCAAGCGGGCGAAGCTAGTTTTTAAATAAAAATAAATAAATTTAGGTTAGTGAAAACAACACCATGAATCCATTAATAATATAATAACTGTCGATAAAACAGGTTTAGATATCACTACACTAACCTAACCTATCGCGCGTACAAATGTCATGCACCCATTTGTCCAATGTCCCTCCTCAGGATGCAAGCTATCTGCCTGCCAAATTTCATCAAGGTCGGTTCAGCGGTTTAGCCGTAAAAAGATAACAAACAGACAAGACATATACATTTTTCAACCGCAACCGATCGCCGCTTATTTGACCACTTTGTAAGAGAGAGAGAGAGAGCGACAGAGTACACAGCGCCATGGTGGCGGCGCGGTGCATTTCAAGTGCACGTGTACCCACTCACAGGAACTGGGAACAATTTTCTCTAGTTTCTTCCATCCATGTGCTTCTCACCGTTCTTACGTAATGATAATGAAGGGGGGGGGGGGGGTCGATTCGTACATGTATACATATTGCATATATCATTATTTTTATTTATTTATCTACATCAGCGGTTCTTAAATTAGGGTCCGCGAACATGTTTGGCATAAATTAAAATACTTTTACATATCTATTTTCCAATGATTAATTACTACCTAACGACCTTTGTTTTTCTGTCAGGGAGGCAACATGTGTATTTTAAATGAAAAAATCACCCCCCTCTGGTAATGGCCAATTTGTAAGATAGAGGACTGAAACTTTTCCCATTATTTTTAAAAATTATTTGAAGCTGATTTGGGGGGACAGTCCAGTAAAAAGTTCGTCCCAAACCAATGCAAAGACCATCCTAATAAACACGTATACCAACATCGAATAAAATAAACAAACAAAAATATATATATTATGTTTAGATAAAAAATTCAAAGAGCGTTCTTCCTCTTTTGTAATCGCCTCTTTCCGGGCTATAATCGACCGTGTTTTTTTTTTCTATCTACAACAACATCAAAATTTAACCACTGTCATGCAGGAAATTGTCCTGGTCGAATCCCGGTGTACTTCCGGTAAACTTCATTATCTATGGCCAACTTGTAAAAGCTTTATGAAAGTTTGGTGTGGAGAGGAACCCTCTGATTTATGCATATACCTGACAAGGAAGGTCTTTCCGGTGTTCCCACAAATATATTTTTTAATGTAGTAGGTATTTTATAGACTATAAAGAACCTAAATAGATGATGAACGATATACACCAGTGATGTTCAACTTTTTCTACAAAAGGCTATTGAAATATTATTTACTAACTGTAACCCACGTGGTATATAGACTAGGTAATACAGATTTCTGTTATGCTAGTCGATAAACAGGTTTTTAGTTTCGCATTTTCTGTTACGATTGTCGATAAATAGGTTTTTCGATATAATATAGGTTTTTAGTTTTGAATTTTATGAGTTTTAATTTGTTTTTAAAAAGGGTGATACTCTTAAAGATAATAGTGTAAGCTACATTTTAAAAAAAATTGAGTCTGTAGGATCGCGCCAAGCTGAGATATTAACTATTCAATTTACTTCTTTGTTAGTTTATGAGTTTTAATTTGTTTTTAAAAAGGGAAGGAGGTCGCGAGGGTCTTTAAGTGCGTGATGCTCTTAAAGATAATAGTGTAAGCTACATTTAAAAAAAAAATGAGTCTGTAGGATCGCGCCAAGCTGAGATATTAACTATTCAATTTACTTCTTTGTTAGTTTATGAGTTTTAATTTGTAAATTTGTAAATAAGTAAACAAAATAGAACATTATTTATAATTTGAATACATTTTTCACGGTAATTGTGTCGTTTTGAAGTCAAATAGTGAGTTTTTGCACGATAAATAGGGCTCCGATGTGAAAACTTTGAGCGCCAAACCCAAAAAACTGACCATTTTTCCTGAGGTTTTACAAAAAACTGACTTTTACTGACCAGTTTTAAGCCCTGTACTCTGTAAAAAGAATCTACCCTTCCAGGTCATCGACTCGTACCAAACTTTGTTCAACAATCAATCTAAACGCATCAATATCAAATCAGAACTCACTGATTCTTTGACGGACACAAAATCTTACTACATCTGTTATATAATCAATTATCTAGATTCGCTCTGTCGGAAGTCTAAGGCGATAACGAAAGAGGTCAACCGCAAAACGGACAATGGGGAGGACAGGCATGTAGCCGGCAAGAAGGCGGAAATGGGAAAAAACCACCTCTTGTTCAGTTTACGCAATTATCGACCGATAGCGGTAAATTAAAAAAAAAAAAAAACACGATTATGATCGATTGATTCGACCGGAAAAAATTGAAAGGACAGAGATGGGGGAAATAAAATACAGGGTGATACGAATATTTTGAAGGAAGGTAGAAGTAATTTTATACAAAGTGCGACAGTTTTTTTTTATATCGGCCATTTTAGTAAATTTTTGAAAAAAAAAAACAGATTTATACATGTTAATCGCAAAAGTTCAAAAGTTAAAGAGCCTATATTTTTTAAACATGATTTTTATATTGCTACACCTTATGCTATTCCTCTTGGTCTACGGGAATAGCATAAGTAAACCGGAATAGAGCAGGAATAAAAATGCGTGTAAACTGCATGGACATAGTTATACCTATTTAGCCAACCTCAAAAAATATAAGTATCTACGGAGTGTGGGGATTTCATCGTAATACACTTCGCATTAACATTTGAAAAAGCGTCGTCAGTTAAAATATGGTTAAAACACCTTAGACGAAGAGATGGAAAACAAAAGAAACGTGATTTGTGGGACATAAAAGAGACGAAATATTTTTGAGATTTCTTGTTGGTACACCATTTATTTATAGCGTATTTCAAATCGGAATTATAATTCCAGCTGACGTCACTTATTCTCGTATGTGTAAACAGCACCACTTGAAACGGTTTTACTACATCGGTTATAATAAAACCGGAATAACGGCGCTGTGTAAACGTACTCTATGTTCGATCACTCGATTCTGGCGAATACTCTGTGTAGTTAATTGTTTGTATAAAACGAAGTCCCCCGCCACGCCTGTCTATGTACGATTTCCTCAGGAAATTAGTTTTGCCTTCTCCCCCCCCCCCCATTACCCCAAACTACATACATTACATATAGATATGATTCCATAAACGGTTTTTTATTACAATTTAACATAAAAATTCAAACAGAAGGTACAAAAAAAATACATCATATAAAATTCAAATATACACATTCGTAGCATCATCAGAGACTTACCGCTTGTACTTGGGCATTTTTTTGACAATTTCTGTGATCTGACTGCGTCTACTACACACGTGGCGACGAAACGGTGATCTCCTCTATGGACGGCGACCTTGACGGATCGAAACACATAAAACGTGCTATTTAAACATCGTTAAAATAGTAATCATCGAACTGGCACAGACAGACGCACGCACGCACGCACACACACTTATTCAGATGTACAGAGTGGCGACGAAAAATACAACTAAATCAACATTTTGGCTAAAATTTCATGATTCAAGGCTTCCGCGGTTATAAATATTATAAACTAGCTCATTGGACCCGGTGTTACCCGGAGTAATTATGCCCACTCAACATGCTCACTCAACGTGCCCACCTAACATGCTCACAACACACTGTTCACCGCCAATTATTTATTTCCGGCTTCATGAAATTTACAAAAAATATCCACAAATTATACACCTAAACTATATATATATATTATTTAATAATATTTTCTCAATATTATCTAGGGATATTTTCTTCTTTTTTGGTGCCTTTTGAATATCAGTGCGTGGATGTTCGTCAATTGACGCGATTGAGGTTTGAATTTACAACCGTGTATTGTGGTTTTTATATCATATAATACTGGATTTTGTTGATATTCATATATTAATAATTATGCAACTGTAACTGTCAGTGATAACTTGGTAGTCGCCATTTTGTTTTTGACGTCAAAAAACTTTGATCAAATATAAGAGACTGTCATTAACTATGATCATAGAAATTTATGAAGTTAAAAATTATAAAAGTTGACTTATTACACTGTCATATTTCTCTAATCAAAGAAATTTTATCATATGTCTTTGATAGTGTAATAGCCGCCTTAAAAACATCACACCTCGCCACTACTAACCGTTATAATTAAATTACACCGACCCAAACACTATAACAAAATAAACATCATGTATTGCTTAATTTCTCTTCCCAACACATTTCCAATAAAATAAACAGAATTTATTTTTAACCTGTATATTTATTTTATTTCTTTCCTTCCACGCTGTACGACCGGCACACGCACGTTTGTTGAGAATCCGCGCCCACCTAGCGTTAGTTAGTTCCAGGCAAACAACACAGAGGTCGCCACTTTCGTCCAAAAAAACTTCTCTGTTAATTTCGACAAGTTGATCGTGTTACATCACTTTTGTGCGTGTGTGTGTGTGTGTGTATGTATGTGTCTGTCAGTGACGAAGCGTCCATGGAAGCAGGGGAAGCAGTGCTTCCCTTTCTTTATGAGTAAATTAATACAAATCTGTGTTTTCAGTTAATAAATCATTTAAAAATATTATAAGAATATTCATCTTTATGCGCAAATCAAACATTACACGCTCAATTATAACACTATAATACCTTAACGTCTTATTTTCTTGTATTTTAGTCGATATTTGTATGACGAGTTGAAGTTTATTGCAGGAAATTTCACTAAAAAATTTTGAATTTTTGATTTCGTTAAAAGTATGTTTATTGTATAGAAAATGACGTGAAAAGTTGAACGTTTCAAACCGCAGGTCTGTATCTCAAACCGTTCTCGAGATATAGCCTCTCAAAGTTTTAGTTTTTTCAAATTTTTGGAGAAAAAAGGCCATAACTTTTGAACGCGTGGTCGGAATTGATTTTAGTTGACGGATTTGAAATCAGCGTGTCAAAATCTATATAATGACATGTATAATACCTTAAAACTCGAAAAAAAAAATTTCGCGAAAAATCGAAAAAATTCAAAGGGGTATACCTTAAAAAAATGTCGATTTTTGACGAAAATTTTTTTGTCGAATTTTAAAGTATTATACATGTCATTATATAGATTTTGACACGCTGATTTCAAATCCGTCAACTAAAATCAATTCCAACCACACGTTCAAAAGTTATGGCCTTTTTTCTCCAAAAATTTGAAAAAATTAAAACTTTGAGAGGCTATATCTCGAGAACGGTTTGAGATACAGACCTGCGGTTTGAAACAAACAACTTTTCACGTCATTTTCTATACAATAAACATACTTTTAACGAAATCAAAAAGTCTACATTTTTTAGTGAAATTTCCTGTAGTGACTTCAACTCGTCATACAAATATCTACTAAAATACAAGAAAATAAGACGTAGAATCATTTAGTTACTATATAAATATATAAGAATTTATTTTAAAAAGTAAAAGCTTGAACTAAAGCTGATTCATAACGTAGTTTTTTTTTGTTATAGGAGGGAGAGGATTGACAAAATATGCTTCCCTTTTAAAAATTTCACGCCTCGCCACTGGTGTGTGTCTGGTCGCAAGGTTTTGCTTGGATGTTGATTTAATTTGGCTTGATTTATTTATTTGTGGATTTATTTTTTAGCGTGACCGCATACGCGGCGATTACCGGACAAGATAATTTTAATGATTCGTTAGAAATCATTTCTGAACGTAATTTTATGTATGGATGTTTATTTTGTAGTAATTTATGTGCGTAATAAATAATAAAAGATGCCATTTTATATTTACGTGATATATACAATTACATAGGTACATAATATATAAAATATACATGCTATATACGAAGTTTTAAATATGAATTTCAAAGAAAGAGAAAATTGGATGTCACATTTTTCAAAATTTTCTATAATTTTAGAAACTTTAAACCCTAACCCAGCGGTTCATAATCTTATATATTCTAGGAATCCCCCTTCCCTGACAGAAAAACAAAGAAAGTCGTTATATATTAATTAATCATTGAATTTCGAAAAATCCTTTCTTAGCTGGGTGCTTACGTCATAAAAGGAAGACACTCCTGAAATTTCACGTTTCTAGGTCCAGGGGTTTTGGCTCGTCGATGATGAATCAGTCAGTCAGGACATGTTATTATATGTATGTATATTATAGAAGCTTACAATGAGATATCAAACTTATATGACAGTTCTTTTGGAGTTTGTTGATGACTTTGACAAGTTTCGCGCACGCGTTGTAGGTAAATACAAACGGTATTAAAACAGTGGTGATGTTATGAAAATTATTTTGTACGGTCAAAGATGCCAACTGTGTTACAATTAGTTAAAGTGTCACTGCTCTAAATTCCATAACTAATCCATAGATACTAGTACAGTATTAATACCCCATTTGAATGTAATTGCTAGCTAACAAATTTTGTTAGGTCCTTTATAATACCGGGCATTAGTGTCAAAAACGATATAAATGTTTCCTTAAAACGTCCCTGCCTGACTGAACACAATACAAGTTGACATACTTGGTTTAACTTTATTGAATATACATACATTTACAAAGCTATTACTAATTGGTTACGTCGCCAACGTAATTTTCAATAACACTAAAGGGAGACACGCACTTTTAGTGTTTTATAGCAGACACACAATTAGTTAATTGTTGTCGTAATAAATTTAAAAAAAAGTAGGACATACAATATTTACTACAATTGGGGAATTGCTGATACCGACCTCACCCGTTTTTATTTATTTTCATTATCAGTAATGAATTTCTGTGTAAGTAATTAATATAGGTAATGTAGAAGCTCGAGGGCCCCTGAGCAAGAATGAGAATTCATTCCTTAATTAATATGAATTAAGTGAAACATTCATAGGTTTGAAGTTTGGCCATGATTTCAACAATGAAGAAAAAATCAGAGACTAAAATTCTAAAATAACTACCTTCAAAAGTTGATATAATTGTTGCCTTGAATAAATGAATAAAAATAAAAATAGAAACCTCTTTACGAGGTACCCAATTGTGTTATGCCTTCAGGGCCGTAACTAGAGGCTCTGTGACCCCGGGGCAGCAAGTGATCGATGGGCCATTTAGTTTGTTTGGAGCCCCCCTATATTCATGTATGTCTTTATGAATTGAATTCGATTTTACTACAATCAATAGACTAATGTCCGGTATTATAAAGGAGCTCGCAAATTTGCTAGCTAGCAAGCACTTTCAACTGAGATATCAAACTTACATGTCAGTTCTTTTGGAGTTTGTTGAAGACTTTGACAAGTTTCGCGCACGCGTTGTAGGTAAACACCAACGGTATTAAAACAGTGGTGATATTATGAAAATTATTTTGTACGGTCAAAGATGCCAACTGTGTTACAATTAGTAGAAGTGTCACTGCTATAAATTCCATAGATACTTGTACAGAATTAATACCCCATTTGAGAATGCTTGCAAGCTAGCAAATTTTGCGAGCTCCTTTATAATACCGGACATAACACTTAAATAAACTTACAAAAACATTGGGAGCGTTCACGTCTGACCAAAAAACGGAACAACGAGCTTTGATTGGTTGATTCATGGAATTTCTGGTGGAATGTACCAGAAATTTTAAAATGTCATTTTTAAGCGTGTAAGGAAGTGAGAAAGAAGTAACCAGAAAGAGATAGAAACTAGTGTTCTAACAGAAACGCTCACTAGTTTCTATCTCTTTCTAGTTACTTCTTTCTTACTTTGTTACACGCATACAAAATTAGATTCTTTAAATTTCTGGTACATTCCACCAGAAATTCCATGAATCAACGAATCAAAGCTCGTTTTTCACTGTTTTTGGTCAGTCGTGAACGTGACAATTATCAACATCTCATATGTCCGGTATTATAAAGGAGCTAGCAAATTTGCTAGCTAGCAAACACTTTTAACTAAGATATCAAACTTATATGACAGTTTGTTGATGACTTAGAAAAGTTTCGCGCACGCGTTGTAGGTAAATACCAACGGTATTAAAACAGTGGTGATATTATGAAAATTATTTTGTACGGTGAAAGATGCCAACTGTGTTACAATTCGTTGAAGTGTCACTGCTATAAATTCCATAACTAATCCATAGATACTAGTACAGATTTAATACCCCATTTGAAAGTAATTGTTAGCTAGCAAATTTTGCTAGCTCCTTTATAATACCGGACAATAGAGTTATAACTTTGGAATATGTCGATTCTATTAGAATAATTTTTCGTCGCTTTTACATATTTACATCTGAACATACAAATCATGCAAAATTCTGATTTTCACAAACACACTCCTTATCTTTCCATTTCCATATATACCTTTCGTACAAAACAAAACGAAAAAAAAAACACAAACGGCAATTAAAAAACCATAAAATCTTATCGTATGCACACAAGCTATTAACAACAACTCATTTAACAAAAAAACATTCTGAATGATTGAGTCAGATTCACAGAACAAGTACAATCACTGCCACCACGGCACCATTAATTATTAACACTTTACGTGCACCAGCTACACAACGAACAACAAACTGTTGATCACCAGACCGCGATTTAAAAAAACAGTTTCTATTTACGTCTGTAGCAAAATGCCCCCGGCTATTCCTTATCAAAACTTAGTAACAGAAGGTCATGTGTGCGTGTACCAAAATAATAATAAACCACTGATATTATAAATATGATTAACATAAACATAATATACAGTGTATTCCAAGTTGATTAAGACATAGGAAATTTAACATGGGGACAATTAGAAGTGTTGTAGTAACCTTTTGTCAAATTTAACGATTTGTAATTGGTGCATGCCGCCACAAAATTTAATAAAATAGTAATCAGTATTTTGTTTTCAAATTTATATCTCTCAAAAAATATTATTATAATTTTATCTAGAATGCTTAAATAAATGAAATTAAAGTTGAGAACAAAATACTGTTGATTAATTTAAAATTTATCAGTTAGTTACGAGGCGGCATTTCAAAATGCACCAATCACACATTGCTAAATTTGACCAAAGGTTACTACAACATTTCTAATTCTCCCCATGTTAAATTTCCTATGTCTTAATCAACTTGGAATACACTGTATATACGGGACTTCTATTAATAACAAATAAATAAGATACTAGCACCAGTTATGGCCGCTTTAAGAGCAAGGTTTACTGTTGTTGCGATTGGCGAGCTTCTTTTTTGTGATTCTCATGAACTCATGTTACTAATCAGTACCGGCTTTAGGGGGGGGGGGGGGGCGAACCAGGGCGACCGCCCGAGGCGCCAGGCCAGACTGTAATTTTTGAGTAAATTTTTTGTTTATCTTTAAATTTTTTGTCGATCAGTTAAACCCGATTAAGCAAAAAATATAGCTAAATATAAACAATGTTCGTTTGTAAAAAAATCTAATAAATGTTCGGCATTATAAATGAGCTAGCAAGCACTTTCAAATGAGGTTTCAAACCTATCTGACAGTTCTTTTTAAGTTTCATGAAATGTTTGACAATTTTCGCGCACGTACGGTCAGAATCGCCAACTGTGTTACAATAAGTTGAAGTACCACTGTTCTAAATTGCATAGCTAATCTGTAGATACTATCACAGAATTAATACCCCAGTGTTTGCTAGCAAGCAAAGCTAGCTCCTTTATAACATCGGACATAAGACTTTTCCAGGTCAGTTTCAGTTACAAAAACTGAGACGATAGTATACTTAAGTACATCTAGAACGACTCAATTAACGTTCGATATTACATAAATATAAATACATCCATTCTCCCTCAATCGGTCAAGGATAATACAAGTACAGTTAAAAAGAACTAGTAGCTACATGATATTTTACAACATTTGCAAGTGAATTAAAATAAATTATAATACACATTACACATCTCATATTATCTGTCTCATTAAAATTACGCGATCATGGTGATATCACTACCACTTATGTATTCTGGAACACATTATCGTGAATTAAATTTTGGTTAAATTGTTCACCAAAGGAAACGAATACTATCAAGTTCTTTGACATTAATTAAATGCATTTGTAAATGTAAATTATTACGAATACAACAGATAGGTAGAATGTAACGTATATATTTTGATCATTTAATTATAACAAACGAAAAATAAGAAGGAAAGTCAATATATAAGGTACTGATACCAGTCTTGGATATGACCCCAGTAATGGCTATTTTTAAATTAAATGTACTGAATTAGAAATATTTGTTGATATTTGATTACATACTACCATTTCTGAATATTAATCTATATACATTTAACTGTCTTACAGCTTGATTTGATGACAATCGGCCAATAGGTGTCAAAATGGTGGACATTTAAACTAATTATTAGTATAATTTATTTATTAACTATTATTTTATCATAGCAACTGCTTTACATTGTTTCAAAATTGACGATTTTATTTTTTATTTTTTTTGTGTCGTAATACTTATCATTAGCAAGTGTCCATCACTACGTGCTCATTACTGGTTTTACTTTATCCATTACTGGAGAAAAAACATAAACAAAATAAAAGGCTATAATTAAAAAAAAAAACACTATATTTGCGGACTTTGGTAATTAAATTGATTAAATAAAGAGTTACTTGTTTTATTAGTAACATGACTTGATGAGAATTACAAAAAAGAAGCCCTTCAATCACAAAAACAGCCTTATAGCGGCCATAACTGGTGCCAGTACCATGTAACCTACATATATTAATTAAAATGTAACTATAAAAAACTAAATAAAAATGCAGCACTTGAAAGAGATATCATATCACGTACATATGTTTTATATTAAATAAAAAATACCGATTATTTCAAACATGGCAATTTGATAGTACATACATACTGTATATACAGTGTATTCCAAGTTGATTAAGACATAGGAAATTTAACATGGGGACAATTAGAAGTGTTGTAGTAACCTTTGATCGAATTTAACGATGTGTGATTGGTGCATTTTTAAATGCCGCCACAAAATTTAGTAAAATTGTCATTAGTATTTTGTTTTCAATTTTATATCTGCCAAAAAATATTATTATAATTTTATCTAGGATGCTTACTTTAATTTCATTAATGTATTTAATTGTTGAAAACAAAATACTGTTGATTAATTTAAAATTTATCAGTTAGTTTCGAGGCGGCATTTCAAAATGCACCAATCACACATCGTTAAATTTGACCAAAGGCTACTACAACATTTCTAATTGTCTCCATGTTAAATTTCCTGTCTTAATCAACTTGGAATACACTGTATATTACAATCACAAATCTCGCGAAGCAAAAACGTTGATATATATCTCGAAATGTACTTTATGTGGGCTAATACAACAGTGCATAACAGTGTCCAAATATAAACGTACCTAGATATACTTACAGTTTCATTAGATGATATATATTGTCAGAATAAAAAATCAAAATAAAAAAATATATGTGCTATCACAATAGTTTTAAAATCTATATAGATAGATTTATTTATTATTTTATCTCTGTATAGACAGAGATATTATTATTAAGCACTTTCCAACTACAGATATACTACATATAGAAATAACGTTGTTGTTAGCTGTTACTAGCATACACTCACGTAAACTTGGAAATCTGGTTGTTAATTTTTTTTAGGATGAACCTTTGAAGAAATATTAAATACATCTAGAAAAACTGGTTTCAAGGATTTGTGTGTGTGTGTGTATATGTGTGTCGAACGCATTATAGAATAGTAAATATAGTACCTATATAATAATTAAATTTAACAGTTTTTGAAGTCGATGCCAAACCAATAAAAAAATCAGTATTTGTAGGGTTTTTTTGAAGTCGGTTTTATTTATTTCTTAAAAAGTTTTTTATTATCTTTAAGTTTAAATTAAACTATACAGAAATACATTTACTTATTAATTTATACAGTGTATTCCAAGTTGATTAAGACATAGGAAATTTAACATGGGGACAATTAGAAATGTTGGTCAAATTTAACGATGTGTGATTGGTGCATTTTGAAATGCCACCTCGAAACTAACTGATAAATTTTAAATTAATCAACAGTATTTTGTTTTCAACAATAAAATACATTAATGAAATTAAAATAAGCATCCTAGATAAAATTATAATAATATTTTTTGGCAGAGATATAAATTTGAAAACAAAATACTAATTACTATTTTATTAAATTTTGTGGCGGCATTTCAAAATGCACCAATCACACATCGTTAAATTTGACCAAAGGTTACTACAACACTTCTAATAGTCCCCATGTTAAATTTCTTAATCAACATGGAATACACTATAACTATTCCAATACAAAATAATTTTTTGTTATCAAATCAATATAATATTAAAAATATAAAAAAAGCTCACAATATCTTATTAATTAAAATACTAAATAAGCTACACCCAACTGTTATTTTTTTTAACACAATTAATTAAAAATTAATATCATATATCAGCAGAACATATGTAGATATATAGTAATACTTTTAATCTAATATAAAACATTCCCAGTACACTGCTCGAGAGTAATAACATGTAATTATATAAATAAATAACTTTATATGCAATAATTAACGATTTTATTACCAGTTTCGTCATCATTTATATCATCACGTGATGCTCGATTTTAATTGTATCATATGACAGCCAACGACTTGCAATTTGCAATCAATATTAGAAAGAAAGTGATTAATTCCATTAAGACAGATCTTAAGAACCCCAATATGAGATTTTTATATGAAAACAAGAAATAGACAGAAAAGAAAAAAATAACTCTACCCTAGACAAATAATATCAATAAAAACTATGTCAGTAGTAACTAATCAGAATAAATACAAGAAAAAAAATCTATTATCAATACAGTCCATTCTTTATTGATAACTTTTGAATTGTTAAATGGCATATCTTTCACCTTTAACATCCCATATCCACCACCAAACATATCAATAATTAAGTTGGGAAGTTTCCACAAATGTACTAGAAAAGTTCTATAAAATATGCAACAACAAATAGCGCCTAGCTAACATCACCACTTACTTAATAATAAATGTACGTATCGAGTGGTCTATGAATGTATCAATATAATATATGCACAGCCATCTAGTAAAAAACAAAGATTATAGTCTGTTTCATTTAAGGCGGCTATTACACTATCAAATAAATATGTCAAAGATCTTTGATAAAGATTTGATCATATTTCTTTGATAAAATACGAGATTTTGTTCTATTACACTACATAAAATATTTGATAATATTTTCTCAATATTATCTAGGGATATTTTCTTCTTTTTTGGTGCATTTTGATTATCAGTGCGTGGATGTTCGTCAATTGACGCGATCGAGGTTTGAATTTACAACCGTGTATTGTGGTTTTTATAATCAATAAGAAGATTATCATATAATACTGGATTTTGTTGATATTCATATATTAATAATTATGCAACTGTAACTGTCAGTGATAACTTGGTAGTTGCCATTTTGTTTTTGACGTCAAAAAACTTTGATCAAATATAAGAAACTGTCATTAACTATGATCATATAAATATTATAAAAGTTGACTTATTACACTGTCATATTTCTTTGATCAAAATAAATTTTATCATATTTCTTTGATAGTGTAATAGCCGCCTAAGACGGAAGCATAATACGCGCTCCTGATTGGGCAAAACGCAATATATCATGTTGCCTTGGAAATAAATGCAATTAAATTCAAATTGTCAGATTAGTTATTCTAAAAATGTGTATTATATTATCGACATTAGGATATTAGAAAACTAATATTCATAATACAAAGGTGAGTTTTATTTCTTACAAATTTCATTAAAAGTTATCATATACTAATCCCCACCTACCACTGTAATCTTAAATGAAACAGACTATAGTATCTTTAGTGTGTAGTTGTAGTTTTTTTTTGCAGTCCCAAAAATGAAAACTGTAGTTGTAAAATCTAATTTGTGTAGTTGAAAAATTCTATGTCGAATGAAAAATATAAGTGTATAGTAAAAAAAAGGTTACTATAATTTATAAGAGAGAAATATAGAACAAAAAAACATAAAAAAGTAAATGCAGTTGAACATTTTTCTTAAAATAACCATTGCTCATTTCGGATTTCATAACAGACAGCCTCGTCTTTTTAATGTTCCATACTAAAATCGGAATAATGGAACACTTATGGAATCAACACTGTGTCTGTCTGTCACAGTCTTCTAGTTACTGAACCATTTGACCCAGAAATCTGAGATTTGACATAAATCATAATATAAATGGTGTACCAATAACAGACTTGTGTTACTTTGGCGATTTTTAAGGAGTTTAAATCTTAAAAATTACAATTTTGTAATTGCGTCACTTCTATTTAGAATATTAAAGTTTATTTCCACGAATTCAGAAGCCAAAACTATACAAAAAATTAAAAAGTCGAAAAAATCGATATAGTTAACATATTAATATATTAACAGTAAATCACGTATAACAATTATTATGTAACGTCGCATGCAGAAGTGGTCGACCAGTTTTCAATCAAATTCACTTATCACAAACTTAGTAGGCTCCTCCTTTTTGATTATTATAATATTTAAATCATTTCTCCATGTACCAAACAAAGACAGATGTTTTGAAACTCATTTGCTAGATAAAGAAGTACTCTTCGTTTATAGTACTCATATATATTTGTGCGATTAAATTATTATGTAATCTATTAAAAATTGTATAAGTAAATTTTGTGGCAATAAATATTTGGTATTCCGAATTTTAGTATTTAAATATGTTAAACTTGATACAAAAAGATAACCGATGATGTTTGTCTTAATATTTTTGAATCTGTTGTAAACGATTCTGACCTTTAGGGTGCCAGACGACTTCTGAAGCCGATAGTACAGGCGTATTCACTCAAAAATCCTTTCGCATGATAAAAACTAATAACATTATCATATTCACAAAACTTACCTAACTTTTCTAACAGCTCTTCTAAGAACTTGCACAGGATACAGCATCATCATACACAGCCTCCACGGTAGAGAAACACTGGTCGTGCTGACGGTCGTCGAGACATTTGGGTCACCGTGGACAACATCTTCAAAGCGCTCACGAGAACTAGGTCCCTGTTCGCTGGATCTCGATGGCCGAGAATCATTCCCAAATCGCAAACTGCGTGCAGTGTTGGTATCTTGAGAATTCGAGTCGATATTTTCTGAATTTCCATCTCTAGCTTCGTTCACGTTCGTATCGTTTGTATTTTGAAAGTTTAATTCGGTATTTTCTGAATTTAATTTTAATGTTTCGATTTTAGAGTTTCGTTTTGAATTTTTATTGGTGCGTTTTCGACTTGTTGAAATATTATATAAAGAACTGGGCATGTGCTTTTTCTTTGGCTTCTTTTCGTTAATACTAGATTTACACGGATGATTATTTATGCTAGCCTTTTTTGGTTTCAATAATCCAAGAAATGTATTCGATCTTTTACGTGATAACTTCTTCAAAGAATTCGCTGACCTACTTTTCTTTTTCTGATCGTTAAAAACATCTGGGTTTATTGATTCTTCTTCAATACTTCCCAAATCGGATTCACCAAATATAAATGTATCAGGAAATGTTTTTTTATTTTTATCCCTTTTTATTTTCTTTAAAAATATCGTAAAATCTTCCCCACTCAGATTTTTATCACCAATTTTACTTCCTAGATCAAAAACTAACCGATTAGTAAAATCATATTTAGATTTTCCAAATCCAGTTCTTGTAAATTGCTGAAAAACAAACCCCACATCCAAATCATGAACCTTCTCCTCAGTTTCCTGCATCGATACATTATCTTCTTCTTCTTCAGACGCTGTACCAATCCCAATCGCTTCATCGAACCCTTTCCAGCTAACTTTCTGCTCAGGTTTAACCCTGCAAGACGTTTGCGATGTTTTCTTATCTTCATTAATATTACCATCGTATGACTTTTGACTTTTCGATAGGATACCTTTCACTACACTTGGTCTTTGTACTGGATCTACAATCACTAACGGTTGATCCATCCAGAGTAAGTGTTCTGATAGCTCTTCTAATACACTCACTTCATCTTCAACATCGTTCTTCTTATTCTTCTTATCATCCTTCTTGTGTTTCCTATCCTTTTCATTCAAAATGTTCACTCTTGTCATTTCAAAAACATTATCATCTTCAGGTTCTGAAGTCGGGGCATTTTTCCTGAACTTTTTAGTGAGCCTTTCTAAGCAACCTTTCTTCCTTTTACCCTTCCCCTTATCACGAGATAAAATCTCTCCATAAAAAGTCTCATCGTTTTGGGAAGACGAATGCCTCTGTCTTAAAGTACCATACACTTTCTTATCTATGATATTCTCATCATGAAACGTTAGATGTTCATCTATGAAATTTGCAACACCTTTTGATGCGAGACTGTTTCTTCCATAGACGCGTGAATGGCTTCCACTTTCCAATATCTGTTCGTCGCGACTTCTACGACCCACTAAACATTCATCCGAGTCTGGATCGTCCAATTTTTGAATACTAGTCGGCTCTTTCATCATGTATTCATCGTCAGATATAATAATCTTAGGTAAATTAGATAGTTCTTTTTCATTTTGAACGTGAGTACCAACTAAATTATGAAATGTATGCACTCTGTCATGTTCTCCTGATACAGGAATCTTTGGTAACTGTGTCTCTATATCATCATCCTCATTTGGTTCACATATAATTACTCTATTATGATGAACGTACATGTTATTCTGAGCATTTGATTCTCGAACATGATGTTGAGTTTCTATACCTTCATTTGGTTCACAAATAATTACTTTATTATGATGAACGTTACTTTGGGCATTTGAATCCCGAACATGTTGATCTAATTGTTGAGTCTCTGTACCATTGTCTTCATTTGGTTCGCAAATAATTACCCTATGATGAACGTTTGAATCCCGAACATGTTGGTCTAAACCACTATTTTTAATAATTGATTCTCGATGTCTTATTTCGTGTTTACCATCATTATGCTTAATTTCTTGAACTGGTTCACGAAATGTTACACTGACGCGTCTATTTACGTTAGGATGTTGACTAACTGTATCATGAACATGTATTTTCTCTTGATTATGATGAACATTTACCTTCTGACTATTTATACTTTCCTGATCCAATTCATGAGTATTCAAATTATTATTTTGATTACTCGGTCCAGGAACATTTGATTCTATAAAATTTACAATATCATTATTATTTTGGTTATTAAAATTGCTGTTGCCTTGATCATTAGACTCCTGATTATTTACGCCAGCTTCACCAACAAAATCATTCGGAAAATTAACAGAAGTGTGTTCATCAGATTGCCTCACAGATACAAAATATGAATCGATGTTTTTCGGGGGTATGTTCAATGAAGATCCTGAAATGGTGCTTAACATATATCGATTTCGACTACATGAAGATGTTTTAGATAGTAAGCATTTATCCGATAAAAAACTGTCCGAGTTATTAACAATAAGTACACCAGAAAACTGAATTCTGTTAGATTTGTTCGACAGCTTGCTAGATGTCTGTGAGAAAATATGTTGAATGTTTCGCGATGTTGAAGGACCATCTGTATGGTCATCTTTATCTACAGGCGATTTTGAAGTTTCTTTTTTATTTTCAGACGAATTCTCGTTATTAGAAGTTTCCGGTTTATCATCTTCATGTTTTTTTGTATGATCTTTTCCTACATTGACTGAACTCTTTGTGTATTTAAGAGGAAACTGTATATCTGTTTCCGATAAAATTGAAGTGTTCGATTTGGGCTGATGACGATGGCTTAATAAATCATTTGACGAATGTTGTCGAGCTGGATTTACAATAGAAACCGTGGAAGCCTCATCTTCAGCTTCGTACCCACTTAATGAGTCTTGGCTATAAAAATTATTTATGTAGTACGAAAAAACACACCACTTTAAAAAAAAATCGCTTTAAATAACTGAAACTATATTGATTTAAATTTAATTTAAATATATCTTGTGTCGGGTATTACAGCCGAGCTAACAAAATTTGCAAGCACTTTTAAACGGGGTATCAAACTTATATGACAGTTATAGTTTTCGACAGATAGTTGCATGCATAATAAAAATAATAAGTATTAGGTCGTTGCAAAAATAATGCACGTTAAAGATTTTTTTACTGGCTTCCTTTATTTCTTTGAACATTTTTCATAAAATTTAATTTCACCTATTTTAAGGTGATTAAAAAAAGATGTCGAAAAAGGATTTTAGAAAAAAATATTATTGCAGCGCAAACGGCCAGAAACATAAATAAATACAGTTTGGGGGCAGGGGTCCCTTGATAAATCCAATTGGTTTCAAAAATTTCGTGCAGATGAAGTAAATTTGGAAGATCAAATGTTGAAAGTTATAGTGGAACTAACCCACATACAACTGTTCGAGAATTTGCAAGAGCTACAAAAAGACCCAGGAACCATTTCACAGCATTTAACTACGATTTGCAAAACAAAAAAGCTTGATAAATGGGTGCCACACGAATTAAGCGAAAATCACAAAAATCTTCGTTACGAAATTTATTCTATGCAACAAAAACGACCCATTTTTGGAACGTATTGTAACGTGCGATGAAAAATTGGTTTTATGTAACATTAGGAGACGTTCAGGGCAGTGGTTAAATAAAGCTGAAGCTTCTAAACACTTTTAAAGCCAAGTTTGCATCTAAAGAAGACAATGGTGGCCGTTTGGTGATCTGTATAGGGAATAATCCACGATAACTTCTTAAATCCTGGTGAAACAATTAAAGCAGAAAGATATTGTCAACAAATTGACGAAATTAATTATATTTTGAAATATATAAGTTTAAAGTTAATAATAAAACATCTGCCTTGGGAACCACGGGACTTTCTTATACCTAACCTAACAGTGAATTGTATACGTGATTCTTTGTTTATTAAAACATTTCTAACAAACTAACAAGATAGAACAAAACCTAACCTAACCTAACCTAACCTAACAGTGAATTGTATACGTGATTCTTTGTTTATTAAAACATTTCTAACAAACTAACAAGATAGAACAAAATGAATAATTTTATATTTATACAAGTGATTTTTTTTAACGTAATAACTGAAAACAGATGTTTACTCTTGCAAATTTTTGGATTTTTGAATTATTTTTGAAATAAGAAAAAAATGTTTTAGATCAAAAATGTCGAGTATGTTATTATCTATAATTTATTCCCCATACATTTTTTTCTCTGTTATGAACCATTTGAATTATAATACATTTTTTTTTTCAAAAATTCTTTTTTACAAAAAAATGAATAGAACATAAATTATAGATATAACCTACATTTTTTAACTTGACCATTTTTCTCTATTTCGCACTGTTTCAGAGTAATTCAAAAAATTAAAAAATCGACGTAGGTAAACATCCGTATCCGGTTGAAAGATCGTTTTCAAAAATAGGACCCTTCTACGATTTGTCGTATTTGAGTTACAGCGCTTACAGACAGACAGACGGACACACAGAAATCATGGCGAAAATAGTCAGAATGGATTCAGGGAAGATCAAAATAGATAATTCTGTCAAAATCCGGAGTTCGAAAAAAATCGGCTTCACTATACTTACTTATACTAAATGTATATTTCATATACATGGTATAAGAAAGTAAAAACGTGCATTATTTTTGCAACAACTTAATAATAAAACGGTCAAGTGCGTGGGAAATATATTTAACTAATCAACAAACCTATTAAACAAAAACTGTTGATAAGCACCTCAAATCATTTTTGGGTTCATTGGCGTCACCACTATTCGGAGTTGTCATAATCAATCACTTTCTCGATCATAGCAAGGGTAAAAACATTATGTTCCATTATGCACATCGAGTAAAATCAATTCATTCTTCAATCAGAACAAAGTTACAATAATGTTAGATAATATTCGATAAAAATAACTGTATAATAATACATACCTCTTTAAAAATAAAATAAACAGCGGAAGGAATAGTATTGCATTCTATATGTATTGCAGGGTGGGTAGTTTTCTTTTATGGGAGTGGGAAAATTAAAGTGTTAACGTTGTATATATTTTTTTATACATAATAATAATAGTAAAATTTAAATGTAAAGCTGAAATGTCAAAAATGACGCAATGGTGACGAACAAAAAATTTTAACCTACTAGATCGGAAATGTTACTTGGAAAAAAGATAAACGTTTTTAAAAATACGTTTGAAGTTCATACGTTATTTCCCCTATGCATGAAGTTGTAACATTTTGGGTTTCCTAATTTAATAAATTATACTTATATGTACGTTATACCACAGTCCCACAAAAAAGGCCATGTACTCTTAACTTGTAGATAATATTATTATCTATTTAAGGGGTTATTTCGGAAAATAAGATTTTTTTATAATTTTTTTCAGAATAATAAAAAAAGCAATCAAATGAAATTTGAAGGGTTTATTGTACACTAGCTGGACCCGCGCGGCTTACATTAGCTCGCGTGGAGTACGGAATTATTGTTTAGGATTTAAAAAATATATAGTTGAATTAAGTACAAACACGATTAGTTATAATTGTAATAAAAACCAAATATCACTTAAAAGTTAATTATTGAAAACAAAATAAACAATTGACAATCAAAAGAATACCGGCCTGTGATCATTCCCTCTGCCCCGCGACTACACGGTACGCTCACTCATTTTTCAAATTTAGATAGATTAAGATATGCTTTAAAAGTTTTACAAATTATTGATTTACCCTAAGAAAGTTTCTGTATAAATAAAAAGATAAAAAATAGGTCAATGCACCGGGCAATATATCTTGTTGACAATGTCAGACAACTTACTCAATTAGGATCAAGTTTTATTTGTTTTTTTTTAAGCACAGGCAATTTTACAGTTTTATAATAAAGATTTTCAATATAATCTACATCATTTCTAATATATATTTACTACTATTACTACAGTAGTAGTAAGATTAACTTCAAAAAGCAAAACCATTATAATTAACAAACTATTTTATATATTTTTTATAGGTGATTCATTTTAGCATGCAAACATTTCAATGTTAAAGTATAGACATTATCATAAAAAACTGATATGTAGGTTTAGTGATAAAATATGAAGTTGCCTGTAAGCCTGTACGAAAAGCTGTTATCGACAATAAAAATATATACCCTTTTTTGCACGTGTAATGTTACCGTTAAAAAATAGGAAGGATCTAGAATATTATTTTATTGGTTACTAAGCAGATAATGTATTAAATTAGTATTACGTTATCTAAGTATTCTTATCAAAAAAAATATATACCTATTTTAATCAATTTAAATTGAAAATTTAACGAAAAAAATCTATCAACGATAAATTAAGGCAATAATCGTAAAAAATAGAGTTAAATATAATAACGTTTTGAGTAAATTGAATGATGTACTTATTTAAAAAAATAATTAATTTAAAAATTTTAAAATGTTATTAAGAAGTGTGGCAACGTTGTATGGTTTATACACGTAAAATGTGTAAGTGTGTGTGTATGAATACAAATACAATACACTATTAACCAAGTCGTTTGCGCTGTTGCCAAGATTTCAGTATTATTACAAATAATTATTTACTAGCTATTTTGCTAAGTTTTGCTAGTGTGGACTACGGAATTATTGTTTAGGATTTTTGAAAAATATAATTGAATTAAGTGCAAACAAAAACGAATCAGAACAAAAACTACACATAATTTTTGTTCTGTTTAAATTTAAAAGTCAATTGTTGAAAACAAAATAATCAATTAAAATTCAAGCTTTTACTTTTTTTAATTCTTATATAAATATTTATATAGTGACTAAACGATTCTACGTCTTATTTTCTTGTATTTTAGTCGATATTTGTATGACGAGTTGAAGTTCACTGCAGGAAATTTCACTAAAAAATTTCGAATTTTTTATTTCGTTAAAAGTATGTTTATTGTATAGAAAATGACGCGAAAAGCTGTTTGTTTCAAACCGCAGGTCTGTATCTCAAACCGTTCTCGGGATATAGCCTCTCAAAGTTTTAGTTTTTTCAAATTTTTGGAGAAAAAAGGCCATAACTTTTGAACGCGTGGTCGGAATTGATTTTAGTTGACGGATTTGGAATCAGCGTGTCAAAATCTATATAATGACATGTATAATACCTGAAAACTCGAAAAAAAAATTTCACGAAAAATCGAAAAAATTCAAAGGGGTATACCTTAAAAAAATGTCGATTTTTGGCCAAAATTTTTTTGTCGGATTTTAAAGTATTATACATGTCATTATATAGATTTTGACACGCTGATTTCAAATCCGTCAACTAAAATCAATTCCGACCACGCGTTCAAAAGTTATGGCCTTTTTTCTCCAAAAATTTGAAAAAACTAAAACTTTGAGAGGCTATATTTCGAGAACGGTTTGAGATACAGACCTGCGGTTTGAAACAAACAACTTTTCACGTCATTTTCTATACAATAAACATACTTTTAACGAAATCAAAAATTCAAAATTTTTTAGTGAAATTTCCTGCAATAAACTTCAACTCGTCATACAAATATCGACTAAAATACTCGAGATTTTAACGGAATGACACGTACTGAGGGTCCCTGAACTAAATGATACTAAGTCATATTCCCCCCATCGCAAAAAGCTATCTACGCCACTGCTGAAGTCAATCTTATTAAAGAGTTCTAATTGGTTGAAAGTTTTGTCAATTTTACATTATCTTTTATACAAAAATTATATATGCAGTATAATTTATTAAAATTTTGTGATTCAATAATAGAAAGAACATTGATATATTCAATGTAGATACTTTATAATCACGATGTAGCCATAGCCAGCCAAGAACGGATGTTAATTTGAGTGTTAAGTGCTTTCGGTGGCGGCCGGATCGAACATCGCTGAAGAGACGCTCCCAGATATTTCGTGTTTTCAATTAGTGAAGAGAGGAATTCGCAATGAAATATTTCACTCTCCTGCACGCGACACATCGGCTTCAATTATTTTCTAACGCTTTCAACGACGATTGGAAGGGTGGTTCCAAACGTAATAACGAAAATTAAGTTAAATATACTATTCGGTTGGCAACTAAGTAATTTCGGGTTTTTTCGTTAGACGACTTTAGACGTTCTAAGTCAATCCACCTCATCATTTTGTAGCAACCATATGGCAATTGATTTAAAACTATTTTCTATTAATATATATTTAATATTTTTGGTAGCAAAAATGTTATTTTCCCGGAATATCCGTTCATAATTTTGCAAATTTCTATCAGATCAATTGAAGTTTTTTTAAAATTTCCTCGATGAAATATGAACCATTATAGTATGTTTATTGTTTATATTATTTATTTTTCTAATGAAAAACGTATTGCACAAAAATCACAAGATAGATATACAAAAATATGTCGGACAGAAATAGTACCCTGAACTATAGTAAGCTACCGATCAGATTCTTAGAAAAAGAGATAGATATATTCCAAACTACACTGCATCTCTCTCACTTTTTGAACAGATGTTACACCATTGTGTTAATACAGAATGCACTGTCCATTCTCTATGCGGACATTTCATAGATTATTTCGTAAAAAAAAAGTTTCAAGTTTAGGCGGTATACCCAAAAAACTTAAAATTCGGAAATTCTTAAAATGGCTATAACTTTTTTGTCAAAATAGATAGGTATGTTTTGTTTGCGGTTTCTTAAAGCACTTTTTGTATAAAATTGATTAGTATATTTAGAATTTTTATATCACTTTTAGTTTCCGAGTTACAAGCCTTAACTTTAGTTTTTCTTATGGGCCACTAAGTTGGCTATAGTATATTTGAACGTGTTTTTTACAACGATATATAACTTATACTAACTATCGAAAAATAGTAAGAACATTTTTTTTTGTAATTTGTTCAGAAAGAATCTACTCTGTAATCAGTGGCGTAGTAACAGTGGAGGGGGGTGGGGCGAATCCCCCCCCCCCCGTAATATTCAATATATGATTTGTTGAGAAAACATACCTTCAAAAAATAAAATATATATATATATAAATATCCCCCCTCCGAAATTTTTTCTTACTACGCCACTGTCTGTAATTGTAATGAATTAAAATTGACCTACCATTATACTATTCCAACGAAATATACAGCAAATCTTGATTTCTACATTTTTTCCATTCATTTTCAGCATCAACACAAATAAGAAAATTCAGTAGTTTTCCATGGTCTGTTTAAAATCTAACACCGAACACTAAATACACAAAAATGCACGCACAATACACAAAACGCACAATCACTAGATATTCTATGTATATTAGAACACAATAGAAAAAGTTAATAGTTTTTAGAATGCATTTTATTTATTTAAAGTAGATTACAATATGTTAGAAAAAAATTTATTTTTTTTAAAGTCGAGTTTTGTTGAGGCACCTGAAACAAATAAAAAAATAAAGTTAGTTTGATATTTTTTATGATAGACTAGGGGGGGGGGGGGGGGTAAAAAGTAATTTTTAGGTGGCGCGACGAACTCCGAATTTTATTTTGTATTTGTATATATTTTTTTAGAAAAAAATCCTTTAATTTGATATGTCTCTATAAAAGCATTGATTTTTTGGAGGCATTTGATTTCTGAACGATTCACCTATAGTATCCTATAGGAAAATAATATTCATACTGTCTTAAATAACTTTTTGAAGACACTACCTACATAGAATCACATCGTATTATCTTATTAAAAATGTAGGTACTATCCGACCCGATAATAATTACGTTAATTAATACCCAAGAGAAATGAAACACATGTTGCTATTGAACACTTGAAATACAAGATAAAACTCGATAAATTAATAAATTGTTACGTCTGAGAACTTCAGATAAAGCAACAGTTTTTTTTACAATACGTATACAAAAAGGAATAGTAGGAATTAAGTTAAAAAAATACAATAAATACTAATAAATACAAAAAAAAAATAATTTAATTATGTTTGCAAGTCAAACAATAATAAATATTATAAAGAAATTGTTCATTGTTGATATTTTTTATTCTAACCAAACAAAAGTATTATTCATTTTTAAACAATAAAATCTATGAATTTGTTTACTCAAGTATTTAAACACATTTACATTTTTTATTACCTTCTGTGTGTATACATAATGCATATACATCATAATGAACTCAGCAAAATTACTGTGATTAGGTATCACATTCCAAAATGTTAATTAATTAATGTAAAATAAAGTAGGTAATATTATCGAATTCATTATAAACAATAAAAATACTTACATTTTACATATAAATCAAAATCCAAAATAACAGTTAAACTAGCACAATTATAACGAATGATATTGTATCCTCTGAAAACCATATTAACGTAGATTATCGTTCTAAATATCATATTTCGTTTAATTAAATCATATTTAACATTGTAAAAACAACATAACCTATAAAAATTGCAAAACAAAATATACTGCACATGTGTTATTGAACTCTACCATAAATAAATACCAGTAACAGGTGCTTATATTAATAATTAATTTAAAAAACTATATACTTACTGTTTGGTTTAAAACATTATTACAATTTCACAAATCACTTTACAGCCAACCGCGACACACGGGCAAACTAACTGATCACTATAAAATTCACTTCTGGCAAGGTCCCTTTTCATGCTTCTCGCAGAAAATTCTCCACATCAGAGAGTTCGAGTACACATGCACTAAGCCAATACAATAGAAAAAGATCTAAGGTGTATGTGTGATTGACGAATTCAACGTTCCCAGGTGCACTTGTACTAAGGAAGAAGGAAATGGAAGAGGTGTGTTACCGCTGACCAAAAGAGTACGACAATAGTGGTATGTTTGTGTACATCGGTAATCCCAGCACAAAAAGTCGAATCTTGTAGATGTCAGCACTTGAGAGGTAGATATTTAGCGGTAAATTTAAATAAAAAATCCATGTGTTAGTGATTTTTATTTAAAAGTAAAATGTCATTTTAAATACAATACACTTCCATAAAATATCATTTGTATACAGTTAAGAAAATTATATAAACCTCTTCAAAAAATTAATAATTACAAATTTCAAAGATAAAATAGAACAAATTATACAGAATTAATTTATTCAGAATGATAATTATTTTATAATATTGTGATAAGATCATTTTAAAATTAGGAATGTATTATCAATAAAGGATAGGGCATGTAAGTATAAATTTAAAAATTATCTAAAGATTGTTCTACGTTATCTTACAAATTTCAATATTTATACAAAGCTATTTATCAATTTTTATTGAATCAACAATTACTGAAATAATTGTTATCTCATAACCTCACTTTATTTTACATATTTATTAAATAGCTTCATATAAATAATAGATGCTAAATAACAATAATAATAAAATGAATCTATTTAAAATAAATGCAAATATAACCTCATTTTTAAATAATTATTTTAATTCAATTAGATAAACATATTGTTTTTAACTTTTTTAATTAAAATAAGTACCTACTCAAAAAACAGAATAAATATTACTTTTATTAATTATTTAATTTATATTATCTACATTATCAAGCATTGTAAAAAATAATTTCAGCACTATAGTTTTCTTTTGCAAAAATTGTATTTTACAATTTTTTCGATGTTTTGACTGTCAAATACTAGTTTAGGTACTTGTCTATTATATCCCCTGCGGTTTAAAAAAATAAAATCACTAGGAACATAAGATAACTAGTTCTACAGATAAGCAAGTGTCATGTATTATATGTATAATACATATAAAAAAAACTTTACTCACATAAAAATAACACCTACATGACACTTGCCTATCTGTAGAACTAGTTATTTTATGTTCCTAGTGATTTTAGTTTTTTTAAACTACTGGGAATATAATAGACAAGTACTCTAGTTTATTATTTATGTTTTCTACATTCCATAAGAAAATATTGTTTAATACATTATATCATAAATGAATACATATATTAATAATACGGCTCATATTATTAAGCGCAGCAAGCATTAAAGTGGTAAAAAGCAATCAACAATATTGAAACGAGGTTACATCCGCACAATTTTGTCAAAATGCAAAACTACTGGTTCTGATAGGCATGAGACGGAGATCTATGCCCGTAGAGTCCAGAGCCTTTAGCGTACGGGTTCACGCCAGGAATCGTAGTACCCGGAGTGTACGCAGGAGGTGGACCGTAATTTGTCGGCGGCGCCGGGTTAGACGGGGGTATGTAGTTAGCTGCCTGCGGTGGAGCGGGTAAGTTACCGTAGCCCGGTAATGCCGGAGCGTTAGTGTAGTTGGTACCGGGGTAGCCGGTTTGAGGAGGGAAGCTCGACATTGATGATGTAGGTGGTAGTTGATTGGCGGGGTATGATTTGTTGTATGAATTAGGGTCAGACGATGGTGGACGTTGTTGAGTTGCATACGTCGGAATGGTATACCTAAAAAATTCCATTATCAGAATATTTTTGGATTTTTTGCAGGACCAAATATAATTGAGACATAAGGACAATCTTGATTAGTATTTTTTACACAAGTACCTCAACCTGATTATTGTAATTACTTGTGTTATGCTTCACTAGTTATATAGTTTGTTTGGGGTTATCTATAAATTATTAATTAAATTTGTGTGACGTAATTTATTAATTCATTTTTTAAAATTTGTTGTCAACTTTTTTTTCGTAGATCTAATCTAAATACTACCTCAATGGCTTTAGCTATACTATACTAGCATTTCAATATTATAATTAGCATAAATAATATCATAGCTTCAATGTAAACCAATACTAGAATAATATAATAAAAAAAATAATTTATATAATTTAATAATGCCCAACTATATTTGGTATAAAATGAATATTATTTAGTTAAATATTTATTACCCATCGTATGACATTGTAGTTGGTTGCATCGGTTGATTTCCATAAGGCTGAGTAGGTTGAGGTCCTGTATAGCCTGCTGAAATAATAATTATTAACAATCAAACTTACGAAAGACTAAAAATATACAAAAGACTTGATTTCATATAAATTATATTGTACAATATGCTGTATTCAAGTTTTATATTGTTTGTATAACAGAAGTTCGAATCTAAAATTTGAATGATAATATAGTTTTATAAGTTAATAATTTACCAGGCTGCGGTGGATAAAATTGGCCTTCGTGTGAATTCTGAATTTGCTGAGGTTCATTCTTTGTTATGTTTTGTGCAGCAACGCTGCTAGAATCTTGCTGAGGATTAGTTATGGAAGTTTGTTCTGGAAGTACATTTTCTGGTTGATTATTCTGTCCAGTAGATTTGTTCTCTTCTTGCAGAGGATCGAATTCCCGTGAGTTTACTATAGTGTTTGATGTATTTGAAGCCTTATCACAAATTTTGACTAAAAAAAATTTCAAAATAATCAAAACAATGGCTATCATATACTGTCATTAATATTATAAGTGATGTACAAGTAAAACGCACTACAAGAAGAAAGTAGATTGCAAAGATTTAAAAAACACACCTTCAGAATCTGCTGCAGGTACTGACGGCGTATTCGTATCCATAGAATCCAGTAACTTATTTACTTCATCGCGGATATTTCTCAGTTGTGTTCTAACATGTTTTAAATCAGTCTGCGATATAGATTTGCCTTCAGTATCTTTATTAAACAGAATCTGAAGCTTCAATACACGGCTATATTGTATAGCAAATGATAAATCTGAGCTATCGAATATTGTTATTAAATCTCCATCTAAAATAATACAAAAAAATTGGTACAATTAGTTTTAAATAATATTTGGTAAGATTAAAGACTTTAGGTGCAGTATTGTCCTAACCAAATTACTATTTTATTCTAAATTTCTTAATAGGTGATTTTGGACGTTTTGCATTCAAATTGTCAAGTCTAGTTTAATAACTGGAAAGAAAACAGTACCTTCATCTCGATACTTGATTGTAATTTCATCAGTACTTGATAATTTTCCTCTAAAAACCCTTTGCATCATTAAAACGAGTTCATCGTACGTAATTGCTTCATTATGTATAGGAATTCGTCTAATATCGTCCCCTAGTTGTACTTTAATAATAAGTTTTCCGGTTAAATCAATTGGTGAATCCATATTAATATTATAGGTTATATATCAATTGTCAATACTGTACAATAATTATAAATTTGTTTAAAGAAAAAAACTCAAAATAAATACTCGCGAACTGATATGTGCCAGATCAACGATTTAATTATTATCTACTGTTTGCCACGAATAGAAAATTAACTGCAATATGATTTATCAATTAGATGACGTTACTCAACGTCAAAGGTTAAGTTCTGTTAAGTTGACAGCTTAACAAAGTTATTGGTTAAATTAATCGTTGGATCGCTGATTAATCTATCGATGAAGGAATTTTTTGCATCGATGCGTATTTCAATGTACTTAAGAATTTGTGTAAAATTCCACCGGTGATATTTAAAACATACTGATGAATTTCATTAATATTTCAATTTCATTTTTTGATGAATTGAGAGACGAAACAAATATGAAAACAGAATAACACTCCATTTGTTAAAATGTAAGTAAAAAATAATTTATCGTATCATAAAATTTAATACATAATAATTTTAATTTATTTTCAGGGTTATATTAATTCTATTTTTGTTAATTTTACTTCTCATAATACGTACATTTTATCTCATATATCAAATTATAACAAATAAATCTGCAAATACCAAATTTACAAGAACAGAACCTGCAAAAACATTAATATGTATTGGCTCTGGGGGGCATACAACGGAAATATTACGTATTGTAGAAAAATTAGATTTGAAGAAATACTCTCCGCGATATTATGTCATGGCTTCAACAGATACGACAAGCAAAATAAAAATAATAGATATTGAGGGTAAAGAAACGAGCGATACACATAAAATTATGTATATTCCTCGTAGTCGAGTTGTACATCAGTCATACTTTACATCGATATTTACAACACTGTATTCGATTCTTTATTCATTTCCAATATTATTTAAAACCAGGCCAGATTTAATTCTTTGCAATGGTCCTGGAACTTGTGTTCCTATTTGTTTAATTAGTTTCCTATATAAAATATTTTTTATATCAAATACTAAAATAGTTTTCATAGAAAGTATATGTAGAGTTAAATCGTTATCTCTTACAGGAAAAATTTTGATTTTTATTGCAGATTGTTTTATTGTTCAATGGAAAAGCATAAAATCAAAATTAAGAGATTTTCAATGTTTTGGAAGACTGTAATAATGTTTTATTGATATTTTATTTAATAAATGTTTATTATTAATCACTGTCGTGTTAATTATTTAATCCTTGAATTTTCTATAAAAGAAAGAAATTATAAACTTCTTAATGAAGATGTACGTGACTTAATACACAAACTTTGGAGAGATGCAATTTGAAAAAGTGAATAAACTCAATCGTAAGTCAAAAATAAACAATGAGTAATAGTTTCTTGTTTTTTTTACGTTTTTGTATGACTTAAATCAGCAACGCTCAAAATGTAATACTTTCTATTTACAAATTTAACTATTTCATAATTCACTGTATCAAAATATTTTTCTTATTTATCAATAAATTATAACTAGAAATGATGAATAAATTTACTAAAAAATATCTTAATTATGTCTGAGTACTTTAAATATATTTTTTTAAATATTAAAGGTATTAATTATTATTATTTATTATACATCAATATTTGTATCATAAAAAAATGTTTAGATTCACTGGTCGTGTTCTACTTTGTATTTGGCGTATTTGGATTACGTGACAATATACAAGAAAGAAATTCCCCTACTCTGACCTGCCGGCTGTTTCCTACAGGTTCTATAGAATATTATTATTTAATTCGACGGCGCGACGTCCTTTCGAAGGAAGGTTTGATAGATTATCAGCACAGTCAGATATTATACCAAGGCCAGTGATATTTTTTAGTACAGATAAATTGTGTTTCTTCATTTTTAACCGACAAATAACTCGGTAAGCAACAAAAAGATTTGGTATCGATTAGATTTTATTTAAAATTGCATTTCGGTAGTAAATACGTCGTATTATTAATAACATTTTGTTACAGTGAAAATGTCGAACAATTATGTTGAAGAGTCGCAGCTTGAGAAATTGAAGAGGAAAACAAAAGATGCACCAATTTTCCCAATTGGTGAGTACAAATAATTTATTTTAAAAAAAATTGTTTTTCGTTATTCAATTTTTTTTAAGTCAAGGTCGTATTATGAAACAAAAGGCACCGTGACCTGGTTATTAATGTCAATTTTTTTTTTCAATAAAATACAACAATTAAATTGTTTTGTTTTACCAAAAAGTAAACATTTTTTTGCATGATTTGCTTGCTTCTGTATCAATTAAAATTCAAGGTTATTGAGAAAAAACTTGTTTTGTAAATATACCTTGTTATAATTCAAACTAAAAAAACATTTTTAGCTGATGATGTAAATGAGATTTGTTTTATTTATCGTATCAGAATTAGAATATCTGAATGTAATATAATTAATATTCATAGATTTATTTAGCAAATATTCAGTGCGAAAAAATTAAATTTATGAAATCACATTCAATATTTTATTAATTTTGGTACTTGACTGTTTTGTGCTAGTCACAATTCTATATTTTACATTTTGTAGTTTGGTCTATCTAACATTCCCAGATTTGCCACTGGGAGATAAGGAGTGGTAAAGATTGTCCTAATAGTTCTAACCCTAAAAATAAAAACAATACTTTGTATTTTTTGGCCATGGATATTGACCTTCTAGAGATGTGGCAATGAATATGAAATTTATTCAAAAATAGTACTTCCTTTTAATGAAATAAATTACATAATGATTATATTTATAGTTCACCATTGAACTTACACCATCTAGCTAATGACCTAATTTTTAAGATAGCAACAATTGGCAAATAAGATGTTTTGGGAAACTTTGACTGTATATTAGGTGTCGTTCATATATCCGACAGAACTGTACGGAAATAGGAATTTTTTCACTTTATTTAATGTAAACATACAAAATCGACTTTTTTTCAAAAGTACTCGTTTTGGTTCTAACAATAACAAATACATAATGGTACTTAACTTTACAGGAATTGCGGGATGTGCGATAATGTGTGCGGTTGCAGCATACAAGTACAAAACAAGAGGTAACACAAAAACCAGCGTCTTCTTGATGCAAACTCGTGTCGCTGCACAAGGCACAGTTGTAGCTGTCTTAACGGCAGGATTAGCTTACCAAATGGCGAAAACATATTTATGGAAAGATGATGAACATAATGAAAAGTAAATACTTTTCGGGTAGAATTAAAATATAAAATTGTACGATCAATATTAATTCTATTTTTCGAATTACTTTAATATTTGTGTGTTCTAAATGAAATTATACTAACGGTATTGGATGTGTATATTTTTCTAAGATATTAATAATTTTAAGGAATGAAATTATGACAATTATTGAACTGAATGAATTTTTTTAAATTGCTTTGAGATTTTTTTATTTTGAACACATTAATATATTTTCAATGCAACTTTATTTTCATGAAATTTTTACATATGTTTAAGTTGTAGAAAAAATATTCTTTTTATGTATATTAATATAGTATGCTTTTAATGTATATATAATGTGTTATATTATTATTAAAATTCAAAAATAAATTATAAATGTATTGAAATAAAAAAAAAAGTTTTATCATTATTTATGTGCATGTACATTCTGTTTACAGGTTTTGCGATATAAAAATTCAAAATAAACACGTGGATAGTAAGTATGTTGTTTATAGTATTTTTATGATAATATGTCCATTAGTTTTTTAATCTTTTTACAAATATATCATTTATAATATTTAGAAAAACAAGGTTTAGTAATAAATTAAATAAGTAATATAGAATTTGCATGTTTATTTTAAGTCATACTCCCTAAAAGTTTCATAAACCCAGGGCTTTTTTTTGTCATGTAACGCAGTGGAACGGTGTTCTGGCACCTTTTTTTCATTGGCATAGGAAAAGCTGCTTTAAATTTCATTTTAATGATATTTGAATATAATTTTCTTCAATAAAAAGCTTGACAAAAAGTGTGTTCTTTTTCTCAAATAGAATACAGATAATTGTCTGTGTATTTATTCATAAACATCCTGTATATAGAATCATATTTGTAAGGTGTTCTTGTAAAAGTTATTGACCTTACATCTAGTCTGTCAGTTGTTATATACACAAAAAATGGGCAAAGGTCCAAGAAATTTTGGCTAACAGGAAGCTTATCAAGAAATAGAAAAAAAACTTGACTTATTGTGTGAACTATAGAATTTTTTCTTGGAAGATGAACACTATTTTAAAAATATTGTAGTTAGTAACAGGAGAAAAAAAGAGTTGTTATGTAAATACATTTTTTTTGTCTGAATATTTTATGTGCCAATAAGACAAATGTAGTTTATTTGAATTTAAAATGTCAAATATATATAGTTATAGATATGAATAAATTATTTCAGTATCTTTGGTGTAAATTACACAATTTTGCATTGATAAAAGTAATACAGAGTTATCATTTTTTAATTCTTATGATGAAAATATTTTAAAATATACACAAACAGGGATAAGGCATTATTTAATACAATTATTAATATCAATCAATAATTACATACTATGGCCAATATATTGTTGTAGAATCAATGTTCATTACATTTTATTCATCCTGTTTATCAAAGAGGTATTGTTAAATAAAATATTACTCATATCATCTCAAATTTCATATATTTCCAAACTTCAACCACAAATTTAAACAGATAAACCATTAACATGCACCCTCGAATGTTTTACTAATTTAGACTTTTGCGTGTATGTCTTATCGCAGACGTCACATCTAAACGGCCGTTCCCCAGTATGCACCCTCCTGTGTTGCAGCAGTACACATTTGAACGCAAATGTCTTATGGCACACTTCACAGGCGTGCGGCCGTTCCCCACTATGCACTCGAGCGTGCTTAGACAAGTTGGACTTGAGAGAGAACAGCTTGTTGCAGACTTCACACTTGTATGGACGTTCCCCACTATGGGTGCGAAGGTGGATTGTCAGGTAACTTTGCTTGGCGAACGTTTTATCGCAGGTAGGACACGTGAATGGTTGGTCATCTAAATGTACCTTGGAATGATTCACCAGATAGCTCTTCCTCGCAAATGCCCTACCGCATACGTCGCATTTAAATGGTCTATCGTCGCTGTGCGTCCGGTAGTGCTTGTATAAGTTGCTTTTGAGCGCAAATGTGCGGGCGCAGACCTCGCACATGTACGGCCGTTCTCCACTGTGGACCCTCGCGTGTACGCGCAGGTAGTTCTTCACCGGGAAGCCTTGGCCGCAGACATTGCATTTGTAGGGACGTTCGCCTGAGTGTACCAACAGGTGTTTGAGAAGGTTTGATTTCGTAGAAAATGATTTAGCGCAGATCTCGCACATGAATGTACGTTTTTCTGTGTCATCTGAAGGAGTTGCTGTCACATGTTTATCAGTTGAACGATCTGTCAAAAAAAAAGTTAAGTAAAAACAGAAATTTTGAATATTTGGTATTGTGAATAATATTTTGTATTCACAATTATTTCACAAAGACAGAGAAGTCAAAATATATCAAAAAATAATACGTACCATGAGAACGTGAATGAATAAACAAATAATTCCTCTGTGAAAATGTTTTTGAGCATATCTTACAATTAAATGACCTTTCTGTTGAATGTATCCTCGAATGTTTCAACAGATTTGACTTGAATGAAAATTTCTTATCACAGGATTCACAATTGTATGGTTTTTCTTGACGATGCATTCTCATATGAATAATCAAATAGCTCTTTCTTGCAAATGTTTTATTACATTCATCACATTTGTGTGGACGATCCCCGCTATGTATTTTTAAATGGTTTATCAGAATACTCCGTGTAGAAAAGTTCTTATTACACACTTCACATTCAAAAGGTTTTAATCCTGAATGGACACGTTCATGAGTTGTGAGTATGTTCTGGGATGTAAACGATTTATTGCAGGTTTTGCATTTGAAGGGTCGGATTGTATTATGTATAGAAATGTGTGATGTTAAATCGGCACTTTGTGAAAATGTTAATTTACAAACACCACATTCATAAGGCCTTCTTTCGCTATGGATTCTTTTATGTTTAATCATATTTGATTTGAAGGTAAATGCTTTACCGCAGAAGTCACATTTAAATGGTTTATCTCCACTGTGTATCCGAGCATGAATTAGCAAATAATCTTTACGGGAAAACTTTTTCTCGCACATCCCACAGCTGTATGGACGGACTGTCGTGTGTATTTTGGAATGGGTTATCAGTGTACTTTGTGATGAGAAACTGCTAGCGCAACTTTCACACTTGAAAGGCCGATCTTCAGAATGGGTTTTCATGTGTAATGATAAATCATTTTTGTTGTGAAATATCTCGTTGCATACTTCACATTCAAACTGTTTGTCTTCTGTTTTGATAACGTTTTTATCAATGTCTTCTAGTTTTACATCAACTTCAGGAAAAATTATCGTTTCACAATTTTTTTTATTTTCAACTGTTTCAATTTTTATATAATTACATGTATTATTATGTTCCTCATTTTGTGTTGTTTCATTTTCAATATTATCATCAGTATTACTGTTAGAATTACTCAATTCATTTATTTCTTCGAATGGTTCTGTTTGAACATTATTTTCTTCATCTATAAACATTTGATCAGATTTAAGTAAATGTCTAATAGTTTTTTCTAACGTTAAGTGTTCATCTTTACGTAACATTTTTGATTCTAACTGGTTGAGAATTCCACAAACTAATCGATCTCTTATCATTTCATCATGAAGCAAACCAAAACTGCAACTAGAAGCTAATTCATATAATGACTTAATATAGTTATCATATGGTTCGTTTTCTTTTTGAAATCGGGTGAAAAAGTTGTACCGTTCATTTATTACATTTTTATGTCTGCTACATAGCTCATCTAATTTTCTAGTAATGTTTTTATACTTTTTCATATTACAAGAACTAAGTTTAAGTGATGATAATATTTCCTTTGAATGTTTTCCTATACAAGAAAGTAATATTTTAGTTTGGTACTTTTCAGATTTATTTCTTAACCCTGATATTATACGCTGTACTTCAAATTCACTTTTCCATTTAGGCCAATCAGAAATAACAGTTATTTGAACAGGTATGTTGAATTTGTTATTTAATGCTGTCATTGTTAAAGTTTAATTTTTTCAATAAAATTTTTTAGGTTAACGATCGTTTTATCATTAAATCAATTTTATTTATTGATGGATATACGTTTTTAAATCTTTACATTTATATGAGACATAAATCATTTAATAGTTTTCAATATTTCATTCAAATTTCAATCAAATAAGAAATAAACAGTACTATAATATGCACTATATGACATATGTCATAATATTATGACGATTATGACAGTTATCCAAGCTATAAACCTTTATTTTAAAATTTAAAAACATCGAAAATAAATTATTTTATAAGCTGTGATGTTTTAATTAATTTATTATTTATGTATAGTCTGTATAGTATTATCAAATTTTATAACTTACATTAAATATCACATCTTTTTTTCTTCTATAACCTCACTTCTTCTTATTGTTAAAAATTAATAAAGAAAGGTATATATGTATGATATAAATTTAAAAAAATAAGAAATTAAGAATACAAATATTCACTGTCCAGTTTTTTTTAGTGATATCATGATAGGCAGCAGCATTTTATATATGATATCTTATAGTACTTTTGAAGTTCAAATGAACACGTTGGTGCAGTTTTTACCAAAATTGGTCCAGCAGTTTTTGAGTGTTCTTCAATTAAACACAGACACACAAACTGTCTCTTAACTTATTTGCAATAACTGTCAAAAGAGAAAAATGTATGGTTAAATAAAAACACAAATAAAATTATTATATATTTTTAATATAATTTTCCATAAAAGAGAGATAAACAATGTTTCACATAACACTGTCAATAGAATATGATAGAGAAAACATTACATTCAAATGTTGCTATATAGGCAAAATTTAAACAAATACTTTACACTTTGCAATATTATGCTCATGCCCACAAACAATAAAACCTTTATTTCTAATGTACTTGAATTCTCAAACAATGCACATATTATATCGTACAGAAAAGTAACATCAACTAAAACAAAAAACGCTTGCGTAAACAGGTAAATAAAATAATATCACACGATGAAATGGTTTAGTCTACATTAGAAAAAAGGTGTATTATATTCCAAAATTAATAGATAAAAAATTATCATATATATTTATGTATAAAATATTAATAAATAAACTTATATAACACATCAACAGACTATTTTATCTTCAACATATAAAACATTTTAAAATACTGAACATAGAGGCAAGTGTTAATATGCCGACGGCGCGACATCGTACCGGTAAATAAACGTACTCCGATGTCCAGACAAGTCCGGAACACGGGCAATTGCACTCTCCGTATTTATTGCGTATCAATAATACAGGGTGTCCGAGATAAGCGTGAAATGTATGGGGATTTCCTAAATGGTAAGAGATACAGATTCAGTTAAATGAGATGAATTATTTGTAAGGAAGTTGTGAGTATTACTACATCAAAAAATATTAATAATTCTATGTGGCTTAGGCTGTATACCCAAAAATCTCAAAATTCAGAATTTTTTAAATGGCTATAACTTTTTTGTCAAAGTAGATAGGTATTTTTTGTTTGCGGTTTCTTAAAGCACTTTTTGTGTAGAATTGATTGGTGTATTTAGAATTTTTATATTACAATTTGATAACAATAAACTATTACAAAAAATTTTCTTACTTAGTTACATATCATTGTAAAGTAGAGTAAAAAAAAACGTTCAAATATGCTACAGTCAACTTAGTGGCCCATAAGAAAAGTTAAAGTTCGGGCTTGTAACTCAGAAATAAAATACATCAATCAATTCTACACAAAAAGTGCTTTAAGAAACCGCAAACAAAAAGTACTTATCTACTTTGACAAAAAAGTTATAGCCATTTAAAGAATTTCTGAAGTTTCAGATTTTTGGGTGTACTGCCAAAACCACATAGAATTATTAATATTTTTTGATGTAGTAATACTCACCCTTTCCTTACAAATAATTCATCTCTTTTAACTGAATCTGTATTTTTTACCATTTAGGAAATCCCCATGCATTTCACGCTTATCTTGGACACCCTGTATATATAAACATTATAATAAATTGGCACTAAAAATAAAATATATAAATAAATATAAAGGAACACAAACGTAACAAAACATCTACATAATTAATAATATACTGATCCGCAAAAAAATAATTAAATTTACAACTACTATATATATTATGTATATATATATATTTATATTTTATTTATAATCATTCAAGAGAAAAATATAAGTACAGATGTGTGAATTGAAGTGTACAATTTAAATATTAGGCCAAAAACATTACCTCAAAAAGCCAATTCATAGAACGGCTTTTCAATCAAATAATTTCACTACTAATTTTGCTACAGAAGTGAATTTGATTCTCATTTAAGTCACGTACCTTCTATAACTAACAGAGAAGGTTTTTGTGCAACATAGTCGCAGACGCTGACGTCCGTCACAGACAGACGGCCGCCCCAGGCATCTCTTTAACTACAACTTGCAGGATGCACATTAACAGTATTTTATTACATTAAATTCGATTATTTTCATTAAGAATTTTCACAGCTATTACATTAAAAAAGCAACTCTTGATGTAAAACTCTTTAACCGATTTAGTTTCACACTGACCATTTATTTCTAGTCTATTATTTATTATTTATCATTCATTTTAACTACTTTTCAGTCAGATACAGATATTTCATTTTTAACTAATTTGTTTGTTGTAATTGTAAAAAAATAACACACTACGACAGGTTTTGTGATTATATTCAAATCACTAGAAATAAATGATCTACCGGTTAGAAGATAATCATTAGTATTATGTAATAAATGTATGAAAAGAAATAACTTTACACTAAGTCAGATCCTATTCAATAATTTTAATAATTTTTTTCACTATTCTTAAGAGAGACTGCATTAATATGAAATATTTATAAGATTTATATTGAACATTATATTATATAATAATATCTAAAGTTATCCTCAAACAGTCACGAGAATAGAAAACAGAATCCAGGATCTAAGAGCAAATAGATCATGCATTCCGGGCTGGCTGGACCTCAATCATTCGGGCCCTGCCACTTTAAGTAACATTTCAGATATCATGTATGTATGTCTATACAAATACTTTATGGAACCATTTTGAACAAAGCAACTTGTCGAAACGATGCGCATTCTTTACCCATCGCTTATTGACTGGTATTACGATTCCTTGTTCTACATTCATAAGACAGTATTAAATCTAAACATTATTAAACATTATTATATGCATATAACAAACGCCAAAAAATGTTCATATGTTATGTATATATTTATATATATATATTATATCCACGATAATCATTTGTTTCTGCTGTTGGATACGGTACAAATAAATAAACGTAACGTTGAATATTTCACACACAACTCAATTTTCCAACACACGAAAATTCTTCCTATGAATATATAAACTAAATTCACCTAATCTTAAAGAATAACGTAAGTTGTTGTGCTATCAGAAATTCTGTACTATATCCTAATATATGACAGCGTCAGAAGTTACGAAAAGCTCTCCATGAACAACTACAGTATGAAACTTATTTAGAAAGGTTTGGCATTATCATGTACTATCAATAATACTCGCTCCCATCACCGACATCGCAACGGTACAGCCTCGGAGAATCCAACAAAACGTCAGCAAAGAAAGGGTAAGGCATGTATTAAAGCACATCCACCAAGAAATCCAAGCTTCTCTGAGGAGCGGTCTGAAGACAGGCCGTACCGCGCACGGGCGCAACTACACGTGTACTGTTACAAATCACTAATAGCACACAAACTTAAACAAAGGGCCACGTCAGACTCTTCTAAAATATAACCACTATGGCACAAAAAACTAGTGATATGGTTTTAGAAAATAATAACGCTAAAGTCATTGTGACTGATTTTGAGGTTCTGATTTGTTCTGTCGGATGCAGCAATAATAATTTTCAATACATTCCCCATCGGAATCAATCGCGGACGCTTACTTGTGGGACGATCCGCTGAAGCCGAAAGCGGCTCCCGAACTTGTTGAACTGCCGCTGCGGTGGAAGTGGACGATCTGCCACTTGTTATCACGCTTGTGCCACACTCGGGTCTCCTCGGATTGGTGAGTGTGAGCGTGCCCTTGTCTGCACAAAAATCACAATGTCAGATCTCTGTATTTCAGTTTGGCATAGCTGTTAGTATATGTCAGTCAAGTGTAATACCTCTTAATTATACCTTTTCAAAAATATAGTAAACCATCATCTTATAAAAATTCCGATGTAAAATAAAAAATAAACATATCTCTTATTTAAAACTGTTACAAGTTAATTGAGTCTTTCAGTTAAAATAAAGTGACAGTCTTCTTTTACTTGATAGAAAAAAATCACGCTATTATTTTGATTCTGAAATTTTCAATTTTGTTTAATAACAATTTTGGGAAGTATTTTCACTTCACTGACGAATTAGTAAAGATCAGTGGTGCCCAATAAAACGTTTGGGTGCCACTGGTATAAACAGTTCACATACAAATCTACTAACTTATCCATATACTGAGTGAGGCGAACATATGCAATGCAGGCTGCGTCCTCTCCTAGTAAATGCACGTGAGGATTTAAAATCGTTGTGTTCACAGCCTTGCAGTTCTTTCCTAGTGCTGAAAACGGTAACAACAATTATAAATAACGTCGATTGTAACTACACCGAAACTACAAACCATTATCAAAGTAGAACTTTTGGAATTCCATTCCTTCCACAAGATTTCCCAGTGCTTCTGGCTCAAATGCAGTTAAATGCGGGTCACATATTTTCCTACAAAATATTAAAATAAGACGTGATTTATGTACGGATGAATATGTTAAAATTTAACAAAGATACTTACGTGTATGCTTCATAATCCCCAGTATTTATAGCTTCTATAAGTTGCTCAGTCATTTTGATGATTTCTTGACGACGTGCTGTGGGAAAAACTCAAATAAGTACATTGAAACAACTACGATGAGCTAATGAACAACTATGAAACATACCATTAATTTCCCAGAAAGAAAAATAAATAAAAACAAATTAAAAATATACATATATACTATGTTATTTCACAACTCAGGCTTTAAAATAAAATAAAAAATCATGCATTTATTCTCAATAAAAAAGAAAAAAGAAGACTAGGATTTACAAAACTAAAAATGTATTATATTTACTGTCACTAATCATATTAAAATAATTTCATGATATTTCACAAATATTAAATTTATTATATGAAACGTTTGTAATATATTATGAACATCAATTTATCATAAGAACTTTCTTTATTGAATAGATAGCAGTACTTAATTTTTACTTCATCTGTAACATAACCTTAAATTGTATCAAACATAACCTTAAATTGAAGTCACATTTTACCCATATATTTACAAAGAAGGCTACAATAATAACTACTCCTTTTTAACTCAATTTAATTAAATATATATTATATTTAATTGTTGAAATTAATAAATTGAACAAATATACATTTATGTAAGTGCTGCCACCTTTTACAATAATAAAGTAACTCATAATAAATAAAATATTTGCTTCATATTTATTACAATATCAAATAGTTACACTTTTTCTAAACTACAAATTTAAAGATCGGGCTGTACACGTGTTAAATAAAATTCTGTTTAATAGTTGTTCACATCTCGTTTATAGATACATCAATACCACTGGTTTATAGTCAAATATACCAACTCCAAACTGCAAAACTTCAATAAGCATGCATTACCTTTTTGTCGAAAAACAAGCATAATAACAATTATTTACATTCTTATTAACGTTATTTACAAAATACTTTGGAGATACCATTTTAAACTAGAATTAAAATTGTGATAGTTATCCGACATGTACTTCCGAAGACCCAATAGATTTTTTTACGTGGAAGAAAAAATAATAAGTAAAAGTAAAAACACACAACATAACAAAAAATTACCTGAACATTGAGAATTGGTAGAAAGCTGGGAATATGATGTCTTATTGGGACAAACTATCCTTATTTCTACATTTGAGAAAATACAAGCAGTTAGTAAAATTTAAAAATAGCATTTAAAAATGCTTAACAGCTGATCATACTAAAATCGGTAAAAACGCAAACAACTTTCATAACAATAAAGTCAAATGTTTGCCGTATTACAGTGAAACTTATAAAATCAGTAGCACCATAATTATGTTAAATATATTAGATTTAAAATCAATTCTACTCACTATGTTTGCTTCACTGTAACATAGTTAATTATATATAAATGTTAAACTACAATAGTTATATACAAAAGCGTTACTGTAAAAAGCTTTGCGTACACTAAATACTTATAAAAGCAGTCGTTCAAAGCTTTCTCACCATCTGTATCCATCGAATCGCATTCTAAACGTTGATAACCCATCAATTCTGATTCTTCTATTCGCAAAAAATTATAATAATAAAAAAAAACATGCATATTTGTTTTAATGTAACATAGATATACATTTAAAATGTGCAAAACATCAATTGTTTGTTACAAGTATATTTTAAAAGTAACAATCATATTACACAATAATACAATTTTTACTTCACCTGTAACATAACCTTAAACTGTATCAAACATAACCTTAAACATTTTACCCATATATTTACAAAGAAGGCTACAATAATAATTACTCCTTTTTAACTCTATACGTTTTTATATACAATAAAGGAATAATTACTTAGATAACCTGAGTATGAAAAGTTAGTTAGCACATCAGAAAACATTATATAAGAAAGAAAGTTAAGAGAACATACCTGAAAGAACTGAATCAAACTTGATAGGCGTAGAAGAGCGTTGTTGAACAGTAGAGGCTACCCATTCATGCACAAGGCTGTCGTCAATTGGCGCATCTATATCGTGCAAAACACACCGCATGCACGCGGGGCAAATGCGTAAACGTAACAGACAAAACAATCAAACTATATTAAATTATAGAGAGCACCAATGTCATTTTAAGATTTTGTTGAGAAAAGAAGATTTCCGTGCATGCATATCATGTTGTATTTACCAATTCAAGAAAAGGAAAAAATAGTTTGTTATTATTCATTCAGTTTCGAAAATAAAATTATCACATCATACTCTCGTTTAAAATCTTATAATTAAAATTTTGGAAACCTTTTAAACATTTTTTGTTTATTCAGGATATAAATAAAATACATCTAATATTTGGTAATTGTTAATTACACCCCTGCAAATGAACATAGACTATAAGTAAGTTTATTCATCAATATTATTAATACAACTGTTCTTGGTTAAAGCAATCTCTGCAAGGAAGCTGGAGGTTAATATAGTTTAAAACAGGAATTCAATCTTTGTTTTTAGATATATATTTAATGTAAATAATAACTTGATTGTCTAAACGTCAAATATAATTGAGGTTACAACATCTGTCTCATATTTTATTTCCTTCTGATGATTCTGTGAATCGAAAGCTTGTGAATACTTTTCTTTAATAAATTTGACATTAAGACAATCAAGCTGATATTCAATTTGCCTTATTATTTAATATATTTAACGTTACTATATTATATTATACTATTTAATGTATATACAATATACATTTATAGTTTATATTCATTTGTGGGAGTTTATTTAACAAATATTGGTAATTTTACTAGAAATATATGGAAGAAAAATAGTTTTCGGGTCCTTGTTACTAAATAGGGACAAAAAATCAAACTACCAAGCATAGTCTATATCAGTGTTTCTCAAACATTTCAAGGTGCAGATACTCCAAAATAAAATAAGAAATTTCACAGCAGCCTTGTATTCTCATCAATGTTTAAAATCACGTCTTCCTAAATTAATTTCTCCCCCCCAAAAAATCATAAAATTTAGACACCCTTTTGAGAATCACTGCTCTATATTTCAATATTTAGTTAATCACACTTCAAATCAAAATCTTTCCGTTGCAATTGTTATTTTACAATAGAATAACTTGAGAGTCGAGACCTTGTACGCCTTGAACTAAAGCCTGGCCGAGGTTGAGAGTCTGCGAGGTGGGTGGTGTGGGCTGTTTGGTTACAGATGCCGGGGCCGCACCTAAAGACCCCGCTGGGGACCCCAAAGAAGTGTGCGGTGATGGACACCCTATTTGTTATTAATATTTATTGTATTGTTAGAGATAAATTGCAGTAAACTTTCTTTATGAGATGCCAACTTATATTATTTTTTTAATAAAAATGTGTAACATAAATCGGCACTTTACTTAAGCCAGCGGTTCCCAAACATATTTTTTCATGGAACCCTAACACGTTTTTTTTAAACTATGTAATCCTAACCCCTCTTACTTTTACTTAGGTAAACTTAAAAAATTTGATTGTTGACAGAAAATTTGATTGTTGAAAAAAAAATTTGATTGTTAACAAAAAATTTGATTGTTGAAAAAAAATTTTGATTGTTGAAAAAAATGTCATTAAATTTTTTTAAATATATGGTGGAAACACACAGAGCTCAGTTGAGAAATGCTGACTTAAATTTTACTTGAGATAAGTATTTATTGAATAAAACATGATTAGAAGTTGCAACTTATATTCAGAAGTCAAGACTTATTGGTAGTAAGTAGTGAAAATTAATTGATGTAATTTTTGTTTGTTAAATATGTTTTTATTTGCTAAAGAAAATTATTATTATTGCTTTTTAATATCCATATGACTAAAAACCAAAAATAGGTTACTCTAAAAATAATACAGATGAAATATAATACTTTGAAAATGTTTATGATTAATCATTGAAATAGGTTATTTTATGCATTTACAAATAAAATAATATGTAATTTTGATTGTAAAGTAAAAAATTACAGCTTACGGAAAAGAGACACTGCATAATCGAAGATGAGTGCAAAAATAACAATGATTCCGTTTAATAAATCGTTCAAAAACATTATTTCCTTCATCGGATAATTATACATTGATAAAAAACTATACACTAAAGTTATCACACACACACACACTTTTACATACTGTTAGTTTGTTTAGCTGTAGACATCATGTAAATTGCAATACGAAAATAAGTAATTAATATTAAAAAATTTGAGGTTATATACACTATTTTTACAGCCAAACAAAAATAGAAGTTGGATACTTGCCATTTTTTGGAAGGATATATTTTTGGATTGGTGCCAATTCAAAAAATTAACAGATATCATATTTATAAAAAAATTACCGGAACATGAATATTTTGATTGAAATCAAATTTTTCACTTCTTCAAGAGCCAATTGAAGAAAAAAAAAGTAAAACAACATAGAGAAATTGAAGAATATACGGATGTCAATTGTTTGATGAAATTATATCAACATTTTTTTTTTTTTGACATACGTATTGAAATAGTTTTACATTATCATGCAATATTTTGTGCGTACATGCAAGAACATGCGACTGATCTTTAAAATATGTTTTAAGTAATGATTGTATATTACTTGTTTGATTTTTTGATAGATGTTAGTATGATCAGCTTTTGGAATTATAAAAAACAGCATTAAAACCATTTAAATAAAATATTTATCAATTAATTCGATTACAATACTTTTTATAAATACTATAAGGTATATTTCTACAATATTTTGTAATAAAATGTATGTATTAGTGAATATCGGAAACAAAAAATAAAAATAAATAAATTAAAATCCAATCTATCTACTGTAAATTGCATCGTTAATTAATTTAGAAAGTCATCTACAGAAAATAATTAAGTAATTTAATTAAGTTTGTATAATACTTAAAACTATTATTTAAACAATTGCTAAATTTTACTCAGTCATCACAAGAGCGTGTATTTAAAAAATCAAATCAAAATATCAGCGCTGTGAAACAATATAATATATTCTTTGGTCAAAAACGATATTTCGATAAAATAAATAATTTGGTAGTATTTTTGTGGAAGATCTTGTTAAATAAATAAATTACGGGTTACACTCAAAAACAGTGGCGCTGGAACCATTTTTTTCTGGGGGGAGGGGGGGAGTACGAACATCAAAAATAAAACTGACTTTACTTGGCGTTCTTAAAATTGAAAATTGATGTAAATTTTCTTTAGCTTGCTTAATATCATATTTGTTGAAATAAAAATAAATTAAATATAAATACAGTGGAATCTCATTAGTACATTTTTGAAGGGATTGAGGAGAAAATACGTAGTAACAAGAAAAACATACTAATTCTTATGAAAGAATTCCAGGACCTAAAAAAAAGAAAAAACCGTATTATTGTGAAAAATGTACTAACGAGGTTTCACTGTACTAACTTTTTATTTTTCTTTGTCTCTGAATAGACTCGTGGTTACATTTTATAAATTATTTGTGAGCTTTAACATCAGTTTATAAAAATTAAAGAATTTTTAAGAGTAAAAGAATACAGAAAACAGATTTTTATAATGTGCTCTAAAAAACAGGATCCAAATTTTGGGGGGGGGCAAAAAGTAGTCATTTCCCCCAACTTTAAGGGGGCAGCCGCCCCTCTGTCCCCCAGGCTCCGGCGCCACTGCTCAGAGAAACATAGATTCACTATTCCAAGTTTCACAGCACTGAGAAAAAACAAAACCAACAAAAAAAATATATAACATGTATAAATATATAACGTATTGTAATTCAAAGAAGTAGTAACACAAAACTCGGTGTTTAACAATGAATAATAATAGTAAATAATGAATTAAAGGCGCAACAAATCTCACGTACGATTATACACATATATTACCTTCTGGTTCTTTGGCAATGACTGTCGAACTGCGGTCCACGCCACCTTTTTTATCTTCTGAACAATAGACAATTGAACGGCGCCCCAAGAACAGACACATACACACATAACACGTTACTGTTGGGTTTATCTTACATATATTGTATCATTTATCAAACAGGGATCGTTATCGCAATATGCATAAGCCCCCACGTGTCGTTAAATATATATATATATATGTATCGCTAGAACATCACATATTATAGACACAACATCTTACTGTACAGACAGCTGACAACGATTTATCTAGCTCTAGAAGCTTATTTTCAGTATTGTTTTTTCTTCCGGTTTCGTATAAAACAAATCAATTTGATTTAGATCAATAAACTTTCTCTGTTTATCATATACTTATTTTATGTTACGGGATGATTTTATTATAACTAAGAATTTAACCTCACTTTTAAGGTTTGTATTTATTTTTATATGCACTAGTGCCATATCCCGTGAACCTTAGAAATGCAAGTGCCGTTCAACTAGGGTATGTAATTGTATTGGTTAGTATCAGTGTACACTAGTGTAGAAAAAAGTGTAGTATTTAGAAATAAATAAAATAAAAGTATCAATGTAAAATTTACCATACCGTAAATTCTTTGATGATAAAAGTGATGTTAAGTTCGTTGAAATCTAAATGTATTGGTAAAAACAAGAGCACAATACAAAAACTTAAATTATGTGCGCTATAGAGGACAGATTGAATTATTTTAACATGCACATTAAAAGGTGTTCATATTTGTGATTTTATTTTTACCAATAAGCATGACATTAAAATAATAGTTATTTATTTTTTTATTAAATATGTACAAAATAGTTTTATTATCCATTTAGGATGTCTTTGAAAATTTTGTATTTTGACAAAAACATCCACCGTGGAGAATTTTAAAACCTGGCATGAAAACCGAGTTTTGAAGCACTTATTATGCAGCTTATATTCCATGCCTTTAGTTTAATTTTTGGCGAAACTTTAGTATAGCACGTACATACAGATTTCATAGTTTTGTTTGTTGGTAATACATTATTACATTATCCCGAAATATTCAGTGTTCTAAAATGTTATTCCACCATAAATCAACACCCAAATAATGTATTACCAACAAATAAAACTATAAAATCTGTGTGTATGTGGTATACTAAAGTTTTGCCTAATTTTTTTAAATGAATACCATTTTAATGTCTACTTTATGACAGAAAAAGCTTATGTATTTTATGAAATAGCAGTTTCATAATTACATATACGAAACCGAAATTAGTTTAAAGGATATTTATTTATTATATTTTGATATTAGAATAGTGTGTATAAACTTACATTTAAAAATATATCATTAGTGTAAGTGAAAATTATATATGATATATTAATCAATGTTTATGAAATACATGCTAACAATGAACAAAAGAATCGAAAGCATCATGCATACGATTATAGAATAGATGTGATGATAATTACAATGAATGTGGAGCTAAAAACAAGAGAAACATTTTTAAATTATCAACAATTAACGTTACTGTCATAATCAATGTAACAATTAGAACTTGTTTTAAAAAATATACGTTTGTTTCCGTTTCCCTTATTATTTTTTTTACTCCATGATAATGAATTTTAAATTTAAACGTCTGAATGCAATGAAAAAACATTATGAAAGTAGACTTTACCCACAATTAGATAGAAGTAATAGAAAATCAGAAAGTAGAGAAGGTAGATTATATTTTTAGATGTAAATTTATACGATTTCTTCGCAGGTTAAGTCACTTTCCGGGTTATAATAATAATAATAATAATAATAATAATAATAATAATAAACCAGTGGTAAATGAAATGGTTGGCGAGGTACTATTTTGATGTTAACTGAATTAAATAAAAATAAATGATTAAATAAAAATAAATCAATCAAATGATTAGGAATTAAGATTGTCACCTTTGACATCATCGTCTTCTAACGTTGTTGAGCTGTCTGTTGATTCTTTCACTTGTGAACCTTCTCCTTTCTTCACGATTATGCTACGACCTGAACAAAATAAAGATTATAGTCTAATGCATGTTAGATTTAATACGATAATACAATCAACATAATTTTGACACAATAAAGTCTGTTTATAAAAAATGTATTCAACTTTTAAATTAATTTAATAATAAATAATTATAAACAGGCTTTATTGTTGTAAAAATCACTACTATATTTTTTCACATTTTAATAAATTTATTTTCATAATGATATGAAGTTTTATAGTGCAAATATGATATAATGAATCATTTATATATTACAGTTGATCAGTAAAAAAAAATTAATTGTATAATGTACTGCATTTTATTAATTATTTGACTGCCAAACTAAAAAGCGATATAATAAGCAATAAAATAAAAAACAAAACAATTTATCTTGTTTTCTATATTCTACACAATGCCCATTGGCAGTCAAATTAAACAATTATTTTGATTGTTGGATAATTGGATATATTAAAAAATAATTTGGTTAAAATGAGGTATTAGGATACATGAAAAAGTGAAATTACTGCTAGACGCATAATGTCACGCATGCAAATTCATAATCCAAATTTAAAATAATCTTCTGTGGTGTTCAAAACGAGAACTCAATCTCTGTCACAACAAACTGATTTTAAATAAATTATATTTATTAAAAATGGAAACTTCTTCATTATAAAATTCATAAAAATATTTTTTAAATATCCAACAATCACTGAAAATATAGTTGTATATTAATTATACAAAAATAAATTATCTGATACAATTAAATAATAATAAGTTTTGGTGCAGATGATGATGCAATTACTACAGACATGCAAATTATGCAAATGCATTCACACACTTTCAACCAGACTATTTTTCCTAAATTTTATTTCAAAAGTTGACAGATTTAAAACGGCAATATTTAAAAAAATTACAACAATTAAATACATTTACAAATTTCATAACAGATGGCACTACTAATATGAAACTATACTCCTGTGACAATGTCACCAACATAAAACATAAATATCACTAGCTAATCATTTAAATTTTACTTTTATCTGTCAACAATGAAGATGAAAAATTAAATAGGCCACCACCAAACAGTAGGTATAAAGTTTTCTGAAGCATGTTCAGTGTGTTGTCTTACCGCTTTCTGTGTAGCAAGATCAAGGGGTCGCGGCAGGGCAACAATTTGTCCGCCAGGGCAGACAGAACAAATATATATACAGTCTACTCAATACATAACATGACATACACACCCAGTTCAGTGATTCACTATTAGAGTATATTGTATTTAATAGTATAATTATATATATATGTCGTATAGGGCTATTAGATGAGCAACAATACCATTTGTTTTTACTAGAATGCTAATATTACATATTTTTAATGAATTAATTAAATAAAAACATTAACATTCTAGAACAATGACACATATTTATGTATAATAAAGTATTTATATTGCTTACCCATCTAAAATAAGCCCTCTATCTACGGAGAAGCAAAATGCACAAATATATGAAAATATTTACAAAAAAAATTTTCGAAAAAATATCAAATGTGTTGGATAATATTTTCGATTTATATAATTTGTGCACGAAAGTATCTACGAAAAATAATTTTTCCTATACTATATCTAAATTTGTTCAAATGATTCACAGGCAGAGTAGAAAAAATAGAGACTCTATTTGTGCTTCTAACATTTATATAGAGAATGCTATAGGACACTGGGTATATATACAGAGGCAAATATAAATCATTATCTTAACCTTTTGAATGACAAACTATTATAATTAACAAACATAATTCATCTTACATAATTTTAAAATATATAACTCTAAATGCACGGTTTCAATAAACAAACAGTTATCTCTGGTTTAAATATAGCAACAGATACCTTTTTATCACAATTTAATTTCACTGAAATCAACTGTTTAAATTTAAATACACTATTTTTGACAGTGGAACATACTAAAATGAACATAGCAACAGAACAATTTAATGTATTTTACATATTTTTACTGTAATAGTAAGTTAATTAAGAGATGAACTAAGTTAATATTGTTTATGAAAACCGTGCATAAATTATACTTTATTTCTGAAATTTGACATTCAAAAGATCAGGTTTTATAATACATTAAAATAAAATTAAAAATAGTTATTCAATATTTTCTTCAGTATTCTTTTTATGTTAATAAAAAATTAAAAAGTAAAAATAAAAATAATAACTTACGCATATTGAAGTTGAAAATAGAATAAGAAAACTATTCAAAGAAATTATGTATGTATATACAACTTTAATATGAGCTAGTAACTCAAGGATAAAATATGCACACAAACAAATATAAGAAAGAAAACAAGGTCATACCCTCTATTTACACTGATAAAAGTCATCATAATAATATATACTGTATTGTTTTTACATAATTAAAAAAGTGATATGATAAAACATACTGAAAAAAATATAGAAAACTACATTTGACAACAAAAACAAAAAAAGAAATGATAAAAATGACGAAAATAATACTCACTAGAAAAATTGCGTGTTGCCAACATTGTGGTGAGGATAGCTCCCTGTAAAATATTTATATTATTTATCCACATCCATATCATAGCTGTAAAAATAAGTATAAAAATAGGTTATGTTAGGAAGTGAGGTTAGAATACTCCCTACTCTCTATTGTTGAAATGAGGTTAATCAATTGTTGCATACAATACAACAGATTTGATGTTTTATTGGGTAAATAAGGAAAAGTGAGGTTATACTACTTCCTATTGTCAAAATAAGGTAAAAGAATTTAATTTTGCAATTGTTACAGTGAAAAAGTGATTAGTTTTATTAATTGTGTGACAAAAAATTATTATTAGAAAAAGTTTGAGATTAATATGAAAAGTTGTCATAAGAAATGTGAGGTTAAATTTATAATTTTAAGGTAATAGTTCTGATAATGTGAACTGGTTTAATTTTAAGTCTAGGTAATGAAAAGGATGTTAGGTTATGTAAGGTAACATTAAAATTACCTTGAGTTTACGCCTTGCATTGAATTTCTTGAGGCAGTCGACGGTCTCTTGTCTGTGTACGACTGACGCGACACGTTCACGTTGCTAAAATGATAAACAAGAACATTATTTCATTGTACACACATTACTGTTAGCCAGTTGAAACGTACGTAGATCCATGGGTGTTTCAGGGCTTCAGCTGCGGTGATGCGCTTGCTTGGGTTTACTGTCAACATTTGGTTGATGAGGTTTTTCGCTTCTGGTGTGACTGTGTCCCATTCTGGACTAGGGTACTGTAATGTAACATTGTATTATTTGTAATATATACATATTATAATAATATTAAAAATAAATATATTTAATTGGTCCTTACATCATATGCACCAACTTTAATTTGAGAGTAAAGTCTATGCTGATCTTCATCCCAAAATGGTGGATAACCGACCAGCAAAATATAAAGGATAACTCCACATGCCCATATGTCAACTGGCTTTCCGTAAGGTTCTTTTTTGAGTACCTAAAAACACAAATAGATTCCATGTTAATTGTTTTATTGTGATATCAGTAAGACAAGAACGTACTTCTGGAGATAAGTAACCAGGTGTTCCTGCAAATCCAAACCATGCCTGTTGTTCACCTTGGACTTCAATGGCGAGGCCGAAATCGGCTAATTTTACTGCAGCACCTTTTGCTTTACTTGCTAGGAGCAAATTTTCAGGCTAAAAAAAATAACTTTTATAAAACACAAAAAAAATGTTTTTTTTTTAATGTTTTTACCTTAAGATCCCTATGTACTACCCCGTTTTGATGACAGTGATTGACACTTTCTAAAATCTGTTGGATGCAGTGCGATGCGTCAGCTTCTGAATAGAATTCCCGTGCGACAATATCCTCAAATAGTTCTCCACCCGTTACTCTGCAAAAGGAAACAGAATTAAGTATTCAATTACAAATTGATTTAGGTAAAAAAATATACTTACAAGTCAAATACGAGGTAGTGAAAATTTTCTTCCTGTATACTGTCATGCAGTCTCACTGTAAAAAAATAAAAAATTAGCTTCATTATAAGTAAGAGGCATTCATTTCTTTTATTTCAACTTTATAACGAAAACCTTATTTCCTAATCCACAAAAATACGAAATTAATTTATTTAAATTACATAATTGCTGCTTCTATTATAAAACATCGATTTTATCAACTGTACATGTGTTTTGTTTATGTAGTTATTTTGGTTTGCATAGCTTGTAAACAATACAATTTACAACAATTAAAATTTAAACTAAACTTCAAATTTTTCTCTCGATACGCCATCTATTATTGAATATTTAAATTTACTACTGACAACAATTGATTTAATAAGTGAATTTTTCGTCAATAGATGTCAGGATCTGGTGTAATCAAATTAGATTTCTTTTTGCGAGAATACATAACCTAGTTTAATGTAAAACAAACTTTATGCAGTAAATCCGTGCCTGGCGTTACAGATATCAAATAGATAACAAAATGAACGTTTTTTTTAATGTATTGATTAAGCCCAGAGCCTTGACCAGTGGCTATAAATAATTGATTGATTCTAGAACTATTTACGGGCATTACCTTAAAAGGTAAATGCAAACTTAATGAGAAAACATAGTGGAATCATCGCGGTACTGTAATTTCTGCAACCGCGGTAAATAATTACCTAAGTAGAAAGTGTAAATAATTAAAAACTTATTATCTTAAGTAACTCAAACTTAACTCTGCAAAAAAGTATGATGTCACACTTTGAAAGCTTATATCTCCGGAACTAATAATCGTAGAGTAATAAATAAAACGCCAATAGATAGCTTATATAGCTCCAATTATAATAAAATGAATTTTAACCCACCATCCCTCAACCCGTAAATACTTAAGAAACAAATAGAATATTAAAAAAATAATTAAGTCGTATTGGGTTCTGAATTGAATACGAATTCTGATTCAATTATTTCAGGCATAATCTGTTACACAATAATCAAACACAGCATGCTAGATCCCCTTTATATTAATGATGCCACTTGTTTGCAAAAGCTTTCCAGAACTTTTTCTGTATTATTTTGTAACAAATAAATCACATTTTTTTCTTCAATCGACAATAAAGAAGCACAATATACCAATCAGTTTCTATTTTGTTTGATATTATTTAATTTGTGTGTTTTTTTTTACGTATTCGTGGAACAAAAATGGACAATTAGGTTATTTAATATTGTAAATGTTTTTTTTGAGTTGATCAGATTTTTATCGAAGAAAAATTAGATTGCTTTCAATAACTTCGAACGAATTCCAAATCCAAGTAGTAAATTAATTTGGAACGAATTTTTTGTCGAACTGAAAAACAATATTGTTTATTTTAATTTTTTATATGACTAGCGCGGCTTCACCCGTGTTGTCTTCGTTTTTATTTATGAAGATTTATATAATTTATAAGAAATCTAATACAGTTTGTTCTATTCGAAAGGTTGAAAATTCGTGTATTTTGAAATTTACCTTTATAATATCATAATTTTGCAAATAAACGCATTGAAAATTAAAAAAAGTTAAAATCTTTCATTCTTTTTGGTTTGCTTCATATCAAAAAATTTACATTTTCTAACCTTTCTAAGGTCACCACATAATGTCAATATTTAGACCCCTCGAAACCATGAAACTTATCTGAAACATTTTTTCAGAAATTCGTTATTTTGGAAATAATACGCTGGAAACTCTTTAAAAAACACCCGATATAAAATCATGGCCGTAACTAACATTGGGCAGTGCCCCGAGGCCCCTGAGAGTAAAACTTTTCTTTTATTTGGTTCTAACTTGAAAATGTTATACAAATTTTATTTTTTTTTCCGTTGCCAAAAAAAGGTCATCAATTTTTATTTTTGTATATTTTGGAGGGGCCTCGGTCACTTCTTGCTCCGGGGCTCACGAGCTTCTAGTTACGGCCCTGTATAAAGAGTCGAGTCGATTCCGAATACGTTAGAAAAACTGTTCGAAATGATTTTTTAATATTAACCGAACCCGAACCGAAAAATGTTACGTTTAACTTATTTTCAAAATTTTCAAAATGTGCGTCGTAGGATTCAGGAAATACGGTATTTTATATACAACTTTATAAAATGCATATTAAAATAATTATTTTTAATTTGTGATATTTCTAAATCTTACCTAAAAATAGTGCTTTCTTGTTCGTACTTGCTACGTTGTTTATTCCTAATTTTATGCCAAAATTGAAAGAAACACAAATTAATATAGGTACATGTTCAGCAAATTTAAATAGCTATAGAAAATTGTAGAAATAGGCAGATATTCATTTAAATTTTGTACTAAAATGTGATTAAATATCAATATGAATTCAGAATTTATAGATCAGATAGTTATATAAAATACCGATATGGATGTAGGAATCGGTTACCGACATTATCAAAAATCTAACCGGAAGTTTGGCCGAAATATAAAACAAAAATTAAACAGGTTTTTTTTCCGAAGCGAATCGCGATTATTTTTTTCAATTCGACTTTTTGGTCGAATAAAATTTCAGGATTAAGATTCATCTCAGACGAACCACGTCTGAGTTGAGCCTAAATCTCGAGATTCCCGGATTTAATTTTTTTTAATACAATTAAATTATGCCAGGTTTAAAAAAAATTATAAACAAAAAATTTCACAACAAACAGTTGAACAAATCGATGTTTTTATACATTTTTTTATTTTTATTTAAAATATCCACATTATAGAAAAACCAAAATTTCATATATTTGGTAACAAATTCAAAAAACATTTATATTTTCGCGAATTTTAAATTAACGGATTTTAAAGGAACAAAATCTACTTTACAATAGTGCACTTTAAGGATCCTAAATGAGTGAAAAAACATTGATAAGAAATCACAAAAGGATACTATAGGATGTCGCGTATTTTATTATTTTTTTTAAGACCACTTCAGTTGTCCAATGGTTAATAAAGAACCCTATCCCAAGTCACTTATTCAGTGAAGTTGAAATATTTTATAAGACTGGATCTTGCATAATGTTAGTTACAAGAAAAATTTACAACTTTGACCTGTACGTCTTGAAAAATGTTTAAAAAATGTATACGACATTCTATCTCTAGAACAATTTCGAAAAGGACATTGAATTCAATTATTCAAATATAGCAGTATTCTAAACAGTGACGCCGGAACCAATTTTTTCTGGGGGGCAGTACGAACCTTAAAAATTAAGGGGGTATTCTAGTCTAGAGTTTTGAAAATATCGATTTTTTTTTCTTCCATATTTTTAAAGATTAGACCTTCAAAAATATATCCTCCAAAGGAATTTTTAAAATTTCAAATATTTACAGAGTTATAGCTATATAAAAAGAAGTACAGACATCTGCAAGTTTGCTGAAATCTTTAAACGCGTTTTTCTCGAAACTACTTTTTCTAATACGTCTGACAGGATTTCTCAAGTTCCAATAAACCGATTAACTTGAAATTTGGTGTGGATCTTCATTATATATCCCTCTATTATTGGAACTATAATTATGTAAATATTTTGTTTTTTACTATTTTTAAAAAATTTAAAACTTTGAAAAAAGGGCAAAAAATCACTTTTTTTTGTGAATTTTTTTATTTTTTGTTATTTCCGTAGTTCAAACGATAGCGACATTCTTACTAATTAAGAATCTTTTTTCTTTTCTTTTTCAGATCACTAGAAGGGTTGGAATTATGTCAAGAAGGACGCACCCTTATTTTTCACTCCCCCACTTTACCAGCCTGTAACTTTTTCAATTTTCAAAATTTTTTTTTTTTTTTGTATTGTTAAAATATCAATAAATATCTATTAAAAAAATGGCTAGTAAAAATATTCTTAGTTTTTTTTTATTGAATTTTAAAAAACACCCAAAATTTGTACTTCTAGACTAGAATACCGCGCATTCTGTATTAACAAAATGGTGTAACATTTCTTCAAAACAGTGAGAGAGATACGGTGGCGTTTGGGATATATCTATCTCTTTTTCAAATAAGAATGAAATAGTTAAGGTAAAGGTACCAGTTATGGCCGCTATAAGAGCAAGTTTTTATCAGAAAGAAAATTTTATTTCGTGTAAAAAAAATTGTATAATTGCTGCCCCCTGCCCCCCTGACTCTGGCGTCACTGCATGTATACAGTATCAACTTTAAGTAAAAAAATATAGATCTGTATAAGGGAAAGCGATAAAAAATAATGAAAGTAAATATAATTTTTCAGATATTGTACATTAAAAATAGGGTTACTGTCGATTCGGAGGGGGAAAATTGTTCATATATATTAAACCTTTGAGCCATTTGAAAACACCTTGGTTGCCAATAACAAAAAAGGAGGTGAAGCTGAAATTGACTAAAGCCTTGGCAAATAAGAAAGCGCTGTAATAATTCAAATCGTGCAAAAGTACCAGCCTCATTACTTTACATGGTTTGAACTATCGAGATTGACGTGGCGATGTTACAGCGCTGCCTTATTTGCCAAAGCTTAAAGGATTTTTTGGAATTAATCTGCTTCAACTTTGAATTTATCAAATATTACATTTAGTAGGGGATACTGAACTTACCTATATTTGGGTGTTGTAGTTTTCTACAAATTCTAGCCTCTCTCTCTAATTTTTGGAAATCTGGAAAATAAAAATACATAATTATGTATAATTTAAGAACATACTTTTTCAATTTAAAAAAAAATTTTTTTTAGAAAGTAAACACATTTTTCAATATTAATTTGCTTACAATTTGGCTAATTGCAATTCGACTTTGATTATTTTGATATATCAGATTTTTTTCAATATCTATGGTTGTATGTAGCCGTTTTATAACAATTAATATATTTTGACATATTCTTACCTCTGGCAGATAATTTTTTTGTGTTGATTATTTTGGCGGCAAATTCTTGCCCTGTAGATTTCTGCACACATCTTCTTACAACAGAAAATGCGCCTCTGTAACAAAAAAAATACAGAATATAAGTTTTATCAATATTAAATCAATGGTAACCTCCCTCTAAATATTTTTACAAATTTAAAGTAAAAAAAGTAAAGTAAAACTAAGTTTTCACCTCATTTTCTATACAAAAAAAACCTAAAATTCAAAAATTTTTAGACATATTTCATGTTTCAAATTTCAACTTGCCATAAAAAAATCAATTTAAAGACAAGAAAAATAAAAAGAACATCATAACTTGCTTTATAAATAATAATTTGCATTATATTTCAAAAACCATAATTCAACCTTCAAAATGTATAATGACAAAAGTGTATTTTGCATTATATCTCATCACCAATTGAAAATAGAAAATTGGACCTGGGATAAAACTTGTAGATTCGACTCTGATTTAAAAAAAAGGTTATGACAAATTTTATCGTAGGATGAACGGTTTACGAGATAATTACATTTAAAGTTTTCGCGCTTATGGTGGATTACGCTCAAGGTCATAGACCACGCCAACTTAATGTAGTACTCAGAACACCCCACCCCCCAACAATTGAAAACAAAAAAAATAGACTAGAAATGCAGAAAAACAATACAATAGATACATAAGAGAAATTAAAAGTTACAAAAAAATTAAATTGAAAACTTCCAAATATACAACTTTCAACAGGTAAAATTGTGAAATAATATACCATCTACTCACCCACCCACCCACCTACCCATCCACCATCATCCTCATTTAGTATTTATTTCATAAACTACGATCGTATTGAAAATTTAGTATCTACTAAATTCGATATTTCTCGAAGCGTAAGAGCAGAAGAAAACATCAAATAGGTGTTATATGCCATACGTCTATCTCTGTCTGACACTGCGCATACGGAATCAGTGGCGTGCGCTATTTTTAATTCTGCACAATTGAGTTTAAGATTGGAAAAATCCATTCCTACCGTATCCCCTGGAGGGCATTAGTGGGCGGATATCCTCCAGCTGTGATTAAATGTAAATCAGTGGTCCCAAAACTTCGTTAATGTAAAAAAGTAGATTTGGTTAATTTAACCCATAATTTAACCCGGAATTCTATTGATTATTTTTTTACATTTTTTTTAAACAAATTTGAATTATAAACCATTGCTTTTTTATAAAATGTATTGTATTTTATTTTCCCCTAAAATGCCCCCTTCATTTTTCAAAATAAATATATTTTTTGAAAATCATGTAAAAACCAATATACCCACCATCTTTAAGGATTCAAAAACCTTTTGAATTTTTTAAAAATCTCTAAAAATAAAGAAAATAGAGCAATTTTTAAAAATAAAATATCATTTTTCCAAATTTTGTTTCGTTCTATTTCAATTTAAAAAAAAAATCGAAAAATATAACTGAAGTCTATTAAATATAGAAAATATCTTTAAAATGTGCCTACAAATTTCATTTTTAATAAAATTAATATTTTATTGATTCCTTTTCGAATTAAATGGCTAAAGTTTGAGTATCGCTGATATTGATGTATTTTCCTTCTCTCTTTTTCTCTCATAATAGTTATTTACGTGACCTTTTGATGCGAAAAAATCATCTAAGTGAAGTCAAGAAGTTACCGAGAAATAATTTTTAATTAATAAAAAAAGTACACGAGAAAGATTTTAACATTCTTTTACATGGCTTTTTTGCAGGAATTTTTTTAGTAATAGGTTTTTTATTACATTTATGGATTTAACTGAAAGCCGTTTAGACGCAAAAACAACAAAACAATAAATCGTAATTAAAAAAAAATTCTTAAAAAAAGGTGGCCAAAATTTTTTTAATGTATTAAAATTTTGAATTTAAAAAACTGCATATAAACGTCCTGGTAAGCAACATTATACTGCATAAAAAATTTTGGGTGGTTAATTATCGATTTCATATCAAAATAAAAGTAATCTGATAGAGACAGAATATGACATTTGACAGCTGTCAATGTTGCAACCAACTTAAAAAAAATATGTTTTTCTGGGTAAATATAGTCTATTAGAGTTTTATAGGTTGGTAAATATGAATTTAATGTCAAAATAAAATTTTATTAATGATTATTTGTACAAAATATTTGGATCGGAAAATAATTTCAGTTTGCAGCGATTTTTAACAGTAATTTTTAATTTGTGTAAACAAGTAGGCGCTGGCATTTGTTATTATTATTTTCAATATCTAGAAAAAATGTGTTGGTACCACTGTGGTACCTATTATGAATTGATGTGTCGTCGCCTTCAGTGGTAAAAATCGTAACTAACACAATCGGGTCAGTTGTCATGTAACCTAACTTATTGTTGACCAATGTTTAGTCAACAATTAAATCAGTATATTATATATGTTTAACAATTACAGTATTTAATTTCTTTTATAAAGAAAATAAATATAATTCTTCAAAACAATACTTGCGTTATAACCGGTTATGAGAATCATTTTTCTTTGAAAATTCGGAAAAATGTAAGTGCAGTATTTGAATTATAATAAAATATGAGTTTTTTTACTGAACCAATTTAAAATATTACAATTCAAATTGTTTTATGATAAAAACAAATATTTTACTCACAAAGGTACTGTGTTTTGTCAAATAAAACCTAAAATAGAATATAGTGTTCAATTTGTTTACTTTTTTTTCATTCTTTACAAAATTGTATAAAGCAATGATGTGAAAAAGGCTTTATTTACAGTATATAATATTACACAGTCGTTTTCAATATTTTTTCGTACACAAGAGCCTCGAATTTCAGTAGATATACCTATATATATTTTTTTGTAAACAGGGATTTGATTATTTTATTTTGGAATTTGCTTTACTGGGAAAAGGTATTTGATAAAAAAGAATTTATTTTTTTGTGTTGATATTTAAGTAGATCTATTATGTATTTTTCTTTTGATTAAAAACTTCCACGAAGACAAACAAAATGTGTTTTTTTTATATATATATATAAATATTTAAGTTCTGTCGATTGAAAGATGTTTCATAAAAAAATATTTTTACAATAGAAAATATATATATATATGTAGATTCTTAAAAGCTTATCTTTACCTTTAAGTTTTTTTTTTATAAAAAGCAAAGAATATATTTATTTCAATTCGTGGAAAATAAAGTAAGAAAATAAGATATTTGAATTCAGTAGCGCACCCAAGGGGTGGACGGTAGGGATTAGAATTCACCAGAATTTGTCAATATACATTTAATCCTCCCCTTCCCACCGATTTTTTCTGGGTGTTAAATAAATGGTTCAGAATTTACTGATAAATTGAAGAAAAAAATCTATATAATAAACATACAAAATCAAAAATAGCATTTAATATTAATTTACATGCTCAATTATAAAACTATAATACCTCTACGTCTTATTTTCTTGTATTTAGTCGATATTTGTATGACGAGTTGAAGTTCACTGCAGTAAATTTCACTAAAAAATTTCGAACTTTTGATTTCGTTAAAAGTATGTTTATTATATAGAAAATGACGTGAAAAGATGAACTGTTCAAACCGCAGTTCTGTATCTCAAACCGTTCTCGAGATATGGCCTTTCAAAGTTTTAGTTTTTTCAAATTTTTGGAGAAAAATGGCCATAACTTTTGAACGGGTGGTCAGAATTGATTTTAGTTGACGGATTTGAAATCAGCGTGTCAAAATCTATATAATGACATGTAGAATACCTTAAAACTCGAAAAAAAAAATTTCGCGAAAAATCGAAAAAATTCAAAGGGGTATACCTTAAAAAAATGTCGATTTTTGACCAAATTTTTTTTATCGGATTTTAAAGTATTATACATGTCATTATATAGATTTTGACACGCTGATTCCAAATCCGCCAACTAAAATCAATTCCGATCACCCGTTCAAAAGTTATGGCCATTTTTCTCCAAAAATTTGAAAAAAGTAAAACTTTGAGAGGCTATATTTCGAGAACGGTTTGAGATACAGACCTGCGGTTTGAAACAAACAACTTTTCACGTCATTTTCTATACAATAAACATACTTTTAACGAAATCAAAAATTCTAAATTTTTTAGTGAAATTTCCTGCAATGAACTTCAACTCGTCATACAAATATCGACTAAAATACAAGAAAATAAGACGTAGAATCATTTAGTTACTATATAAATATATAAGAATTTATTTAAAAAAGTAAAAGCTTGAACTTAAGGTGTTTCATAACTATTTTTTTTTTGTTAATAAGAGGGGAAGGATTTACAAAATATGCTTCACTTATTAAAAATTTCACGCCTCGCCACTGTTGTTAATTTATCAATTTTAATTTGTTTATAATAGGGGAAGGGGTCGTGACGGTCTTTGGGCACATGCTACTCTTAAAGTTAATGATGTAAGCTATATTTCAAAAAAAATTTAAGTCTGTAGGATCGCACCAAGCTGAGATATTAACTATTCAAATTATTCTGTATACCGCCTAAACTACTTAGAATTATTAATATTTTTTGATGTAGTAATACTCACCCCTTCTTTACAAATAATTCATCTCATTTAACCGACTCTGTATCTTCTACAGTTTAGAAAATCCCCATACATTTCACGCTTATCTTGGACTGTATATTGCACACTAACATTTTGATAACCACTGCAATACTAACATCCAACAGATATAAACTTTGTTCAATTTTCCACGCAAAAAAAAAGATAGAGCGAGATCAAATTTTTATTATTGATATATTCATAAAAATATCCAGTCTATAAAATTTTATATACATCATAATATTTTCCCTTCTTTTTTGCCGATATTCTGACCAACGAGCCGCTACTGAAACCATCAATAACTGTTCACCGATAGAAAGAGACAGGACATCCTTATAACCCACACCACGCATCTTGCCTCTCACTCGCACACGTCGATCGTTGTGTCAATGATTCAAGCTACCACTGAAAACTTCGATGCGTTTAGCGATTGAGCGAGACAGACTATGCGTGACATGTGTTATACGCGTACTCTATCCTTGTTGCACGGTATGGATTCTCGTGACAATGACATGATTTGTTCATCAATTGTTCACCGATAGAAAGAGACAGGACATCCTTATAACCCACACTACGCATCTTGCCTCTCACTCGCACACGTCGATCGTTGTGTCAATGATTCAAGCTGCCACTGAAAACGTCGTAGCGGTTGAGCGAGACAGACTATGCGTGATACGTGTTATACGCGCGCTCTGTCCTTGTTGCACGGTTTGGGTTCTCGTGACAATGACATGATTTGTTCATCAATTGTTCACCAATAGAAAGAGACAGGACATCCTTATAACCCACACTACGCATCTTGCCTCTCACTCGCACACGTCATTGTTGTGTCAATGATTCAAGCTGCTACTGAAAACGTCGTAGCGGTTGAGCGAGACAGACTATGCGTGATATGTGTTATACGCGCGCTCTGTCTTTGTTGCACGGTTTGGGTTATCGTGACAATGACATGATTTGTTCGATAACATCAAATTTTTCAAGACAGGAGGTAGGTTTTTCATCCACAGTGAATTTTCTCACAATACCTGCTGTCGTTAAGATTACAACGGGGTTGTATACAGTACGAAATTATTGCTTACATAGCAAAAGCTCTATAATCATACAGGGTAGCATTAAGTTTATTATTATTATATTTTTACTTTCTTATACCATGTATATGAAATATACATCAGTATAAGTAAGTATAGTGAAGCCGATTTTTTTCGAACTCCGGATTTTGACGGAATTATCTATTTTGACCTTCCCTGAATCCATTCTGACTATTTTCGCCATGATGTCTGTGTCCGTCTGTTTGTAAGCGCTGTAACTCAAATACGACAAATCGTACAAGGGTGATATTTTATATTTAAGATTAATTTTTGGCTGGGAAAAAAACGTCCTATTTTTGAAAACGATCTTTCAACCGGATACGGATGTTTACCTACGTCGATTTTTTAATTTTTCGAATTACTCTGAAACAGTGCGAAATAGAAAAAAATGGTCAAGTTAAAAAATGTAGGTAATATCTATATCTATAATTTATGTTCTATTCATTTTTTTGTAAAAACGAATTTTTGAAAAAAAAAAATTATTATAATTCAAATGGTTCATAACAGAGAAAAAAATGTATGGGGAATAAATTATAGATAATAACATACTCGACATTTTTTATCTAAAACATTTTTTTCTTATTTCAAAAATAATTCAAAAATCCAAAAATTTACAAGAGTAAACATCCGTTTTCAGTTATTACGTTAAAAAAATCACTTGTTATATAAATATAAAATTATTCATTTTATTCTTTCTTGTTAGTTTGTTAGAAATGTTTTAATAAACAAAGAATCACAATTCACTGTTAGGTTAGGTTAGGTTAGGTATAAGAAAGTCCCGTGGTTCCCAAGGCAGATATTGTATTAACAGATACGAAAAATATATGTTTATCTTAATAAATATTACCCTTGTGGCATTAATAATAAAGGAGCCTGTACGTTATGCCATTGATTGTGTTTAGAGATACAGTCCAATTTGTTGGTGATGGAAATATTTTAAATTTATAATTCAGAAACGTGTTATTTTAAACAAAAAACTTTATATGAACATGAGTATGGAAATTCTTCGTGAGAGAGCTACAGCCTCCCAAAGATTATTAGTTTTTATTTAATATCTAAAGAATCCACTGTGTTAAAATTAGGAAATTTGATAATCTTTTTAGTATTAATAAGTGATATCGGTTTTTAGTATCGATCAAAATAATTCAATATTATAAAATTGATTTTTTTGATTCCAAGGTTATTAAAAAAAAAATAGACAAAAATTCAAAACCGGATTTTTTTTTTTTTTATAAAATTTCTTATTATGTGCGGCCCTCGGAAAATTTCAGGTTATCAATGCGGCCCGCAATTTGGGTTGGCCAGGCCTGCTATACATGGTGTAAATTTAAAGTTGACACAACAAAATATTTTCGAAATGTGCATTTTAGAAAATAATGATATTGATAAAAGTTGTATTGTTTCGGAGGGGAAACAAATTGGCATAGTTTATTTTTTTATTTGGTAAACGATTTCAAGATCAACATTAAAAAAAAAGAACTTGAGTTCAATTTTTTATGATATTAACAAAATAAATAGATTTTGTTTTATTTTCATCAAGTTTTTACTCGGAATTATTCAATTTTAGAAGAAAATTGGACGACACATGAAGATTTTTCAGTAACTGTATTTTTAAGAAAAAAAATTTGAAAAAAATGAAGTAGGTACAATAATAAAAAGTTATTTCTACAATTGTTAAAATAAGTAATATTTTAAGTTAATTTTTTTCATGTTTGTCATTTTACGATTCCTTATTTATGTCATCTATCTTTCGAGTTAAAAAATCAAAATTAAAAAAAAAATGGACAGGAAATAATAATAGTTATAACTTATGACTACCTTTCATTTTTATTAAATCTTGTTCCAAAAAAATGACTTCATTATTTTTGTCGATTAGTTACCTTTCCTTCCATAAATACATTTTCGCATGCAGAAAAAAAGAGAAAATAATTTTCGTGACTTTCATTAAACAGTTTCGTGTTTTAAGAATAATATGTAGTAGGAATACATTTATTAATAAACATAGAAAAATAAATGTCGGAAATAAATATGTAGAAGAACATGGAGAACCTTCATGTAATGTTGCAACTAATAAATAATAAAGTGACCTAGAAAAATGTAGCTTCTTGGTGAAAAAAGGAGTTCTTTATATTGCATGGAATTGATGTTGAACTCTGCAAGCAGGGCCGTAATTAATAAATACTATCTGTTACTTGACAACGTTAATATTTCTGAATATTAATTTATATACATTTAACTGTCTTACAGCGTGATTTGATGACAATCGGCCAATAGGTGTCAAAATGGTGGACATTTAAACTAATTATTAGTATATTTTATCATAGCAACTGCTTTACATTGTTTCAAATTTGACGATTTTTTCTTTTATATCTTTTGTGTCATAGTATTTATCATTAGCAAGTGTCCATCACTGCGTGCTCATTACTGGTTTTACTTTATCCATTACTGGAGAAAAAACATAAACTAAATAAAAAGCTATAATTAAAAAAGCAAACTATATTTGCGGAATTTGGTAATTAAATTAATTAAATAAAGAGTTACTTGTTTTATTAGTAATACGAGTTCATAAGAATTATAAAAAAACAGTAAACCTTGCTCTTATAGCGACCATAACTGGTGCCAGTACTTTATTCTTTTTCTTTAACTATTTATCGTGATTTCTTTATTTGATTTGTACCAAAAACAATCTCAGATTAGAAGAAATTTAAAAAAATGTTTTAATTTATCTTATGTGGGCCGGGTAGCACAGCAGTTAGAAAAACATATAGCGGCCGCCTTGATTCTTATTGTTATTTATTCTTTTATTTATTACGTGTTCTATTTTGTTCTCGGGACGGTTGAGAGAAATATTGTCAATTTTATTACATATATATACATATGTACATATGTACAGTCGCCTGCAGAACTCGTCTGGCACCCTAAAGGCTAGAATCGCTTACAACAGATTCCAAATTTAAAGACAAACATCATCGGTTATCTTTTTCTATCAAGTTTAATATATTTAAACACTAAAATTCGGAATATCAAATATTTATTGCCACAAAATTTACGTATACAATTTTCAATAGATTACATTATAATTTAATTGCACAAATATATATGAGTACCTATTATAAACGAAGAGTAGTTCTTTATCTAGCAAATGAATTTCAAAATATCTGTCTTTGTTTGATACATGGAGAAATGATTTAAATATTATAATTGCACAAATGGGAGGAGCCTACTAAGTTTGTGATAAACGAAAATGAATACAAACTGCAAGACCATTAATGCAGGTGACTGTACGTATGTATATAATATATATTTGTGTATCTAGGGTGTAAAATGATTTTTGTTTTTTTTTTGGAAAAAATCTCGGAGGTTGGGAAATAACTTTTGAGAAGCAGGCGGTGGGGTAGGATGCAGGATGCAGTGCTGTTGCCAAATTTACTACCTGTGTCTCTCACTTGCACTCATGTATTTGTCATTTTACAATGCAAGCGCTGTTGCCATTAGTTTCAAATTTGTATACATGGTTTCATATATTTTCTGAGTTTCTTATATTGTTTTTTTAATAATGGTCGAAACGTGTAATTATTTCATAAATGTATACTTTACAATATCCTTAATTTTTAAAACAATCTTAGTGTTTTTTAAATTTATTTTTATCATTTTTCTATCTTTTAACAGACTATTTTGAAATGCCGTCACAAAATTTAATAAAATAGTAATTAGTATTTTGTTTTCAATAATTTTATCCAGGATGCTTACTTTAATTTCATTAATGTATTATATTCTTTATTAAAGTTGAAAACAAAATACTGTTGATTAATTTAAAATTTATCAGTTAGTTTCGAGGCGGCATTTCAAAATGCACCAATCACACATCGTTAAATTTGACCAAAGGTTACTACAACATTTCTAATTGCCCCCATTTAAATTTCCTATGTCTTAATCAACTTGGAATACACTGTATAAGAAGAAATTCCGGGGAGTTTATTTTATTATTAACATATAGGTATAGAATATAGAGTATATAATTTTGTGTTGATTATTTAGAACCTCTGATTCATACAATCGTAGATCATAACTGCCAGAAGGAAAAAAATAATTTAGAATTCATAGGCATCAAAAAAATCCGTGCAGAGAAGGCGAGAAAATAAATAAAAGCGAGAAAGTCTATAAATCTGGATCAAAGTCATAAGAACAAGGAGAAACAGCCAAGTGAATCAATATTTAATACAAGGGACTTAACTGTGTATTATTGAGACACTGTGTAACAAATGAAATAGAAATATATTGCATGTATGGCATATTAGGGTGTTTTTTTTTAATTTTTATTTTTTCGGTCCTTTTGGCCTATGTTTTAACTTTGAATCAAAAGTTAATTGTGACTCGTAGATCAAACCTGTGAACGGCGCAAATTGAGTCTTTTTCGCATTTGATTAACATGGAAAAAATTCCTTTTTTACTTATGCTCGTTGAAAAAAAAATTTGAAAATTTTTTAGAACAATATTTTGTAAAGAATTAAGTGCTCAATTCATAAATCCAGTTATGTTTCTTTAAAAATTATCATAAAAATTGGATTTTATTTAAAAATATGATCACAGCGCAAACCGTCATTAATAAACGTCATAAAACTGTCATTAATTTTGCAAAATAGCATTTTTTCCAATAATGGTATGTATATTTGATCGTACGCCACCATGTGGTAAAAAAAGGAACTATTCTTATCGGGTCAGCTGTCAATTGTTAGTTTGAAAAACGTATGAAATTGTTTTAAAGAATTAAACTTATTTTCTTTATAAAAGAAATTAAATACTCTAATTGTTAAACGTGATTTAATTGTTTACTAAACATCGGTTAATTAAGTTAGGTTATATTAGTTTCGATTTTCACCACTGAAGGTGTCGCTACCATCGACGACAAATACCAATTAAAATAACATAAATAACTAAAACACCAAAATTAGAAAAAAATGAGTACAACCTTAATATTTAAAAGTCAAATAAAGGTACTACACTAACAAATGGAAATGCAATTTATGTAATAAGTCCAAAGTTAACTCCTGTAGACAAAAATCTTTAAATATATTTTAATTATTCAAAAACTTTTAGGTTTAGTTTAGTTTGTGAATGCTAACAACTGGATTGAGTTGTAGAAAGTTTTATTTAATCTTGATTGAGATTTGAATTTCGGTTCTTGTTAAAGCGTGGTGTAAAATGGTGATGATTACATTTTGATATTAGTATAAATCGATGGTTTTAGGACATTTTAGGTCATAAAATGATATTTTGACTATATTTTCTTATAAACAGTTAAGGTAAAGGAACCAGTTATAGCCGCTTTTTTTGGATTAATGGGCTTGTTTTTTTGTAATTCTCATGAACTCATGTTACTAATAAAACAAGTAACTCTTTATTTAATCAATTTAATTACCAAAGTCCGCAAATATAGTTTGTTTTTTAAATATTAGCATTTTATTTTGTTCATGTTTTTTCTCCTGTAATGGATAAAGTAAAACCAGTAATGCGCATACAGTAATGGACACTTGCTAATGATAAGTACTACGACACAAAAGATATAAAAAAAAGAATCGCCAAATTTGAAACAATGTAAAGCAGTTGCTATGATAATATAATAATAAATAAATAAATTATACTAATAATTAGTTTAAATGTCCCCTATTTTGACACCTATTGTCATCAAATTACGCTGTAAAACAATTAAATGTATATAGATTAATATTCAGAAATGGTAGTAATCAAATATTGACACATTTCTAATTATTAATTATTATAATATAATAATTATTATTATAATTAGAATATACATATATACAACAAAAAAGATATAGATAAATACAGTTGAAAAGCAAAAAAGGTAATTACATATACTACAAAAAAATCATTCAGTTGAAAAATTACAATAACTACAAAGAAAAAAAAGGAAAATGTTGTAAAATTTTCTTAAAATAACCCCTAGAGTCTACCGCTTTTATTTCTTAAATAGATTAATATTAATTTTTTCCGCCAGTCACGAATTTTGAGGTTAAATTTCGCTACCTCCCCCCTCACCCCCTTTTTCAACCGCACGCGTAGTACCACCATTTCACAGTCCTTGCCCTACATCGAGTGCTACCACTTGACCGGAAGGATTCCCTCCATAACTTTATATTTCCAATCTTATCTGCTCCGACCGCGCCGCGTCCTTGAGAATACGGAGCTATAGTCCTTTATAGACAATGGTAAGGTTAGGTTACAGTCATTAAAGCAGTTCAAACGCAGAAGTGACAAATTCCATTTAAACAGAAAATTAGTAATTTGATCAAGAACCTGAGATATACAAGAAAAATGATGCTCGGGTTCAATAACAATAGTTATCTGTAGTCTCATACTTCAATGTTATATCCAACTAAAAGCGAGAAAAACAAAAATTTAATTTAATTTTGTTTAATTGCAAGGAGGGTATTAAAATTGTAATTACAATATTTGGGTATAATGAAAATTGTTCTTTGAAGAGGCCTTTGTGTCAAGAATCGACACTTAAGGCTTCTATGATCACTAGAAGAATGTTTTTATTAAACTTGAAAGTGAAATTTCTACGAAATAAATATAGTCCAAGTATTACAAGTATAATATCAGATTAATACCCGATATATATATTTAGCAAGCACTTTCAAATGAGGTTTCAAACCTATCTGACAGTTCTCTTAAAGTTTAATGAAGTGTTTGACAATTTTCGCGTACGTGTGGTATGTAAACACCCACGGTATTAAAACAGTGGCGATATTATGAAGTGTCACAATAAGTTGAAATTCCATAGTTAACCCATAGATTCTATCACAGAATTAATACCTCATTTGAAAGTGCTTGCTAACTAGCAAATTTGCTAGCTCGCCTTTATAATACCGAACATAAGACACTTCTATTATGGTCGTAGATATTTAATCATATTATATGTTATACTTTCTGTCATTACTGACACAAATAAAAGTTACCAGAAATTTAACAGTTGATTCCAAATGAAAACAATATTTTTATTATATATTTTATATTTTTATCATTGAAATTATAGCTACGAAATAGTTTTACGAACCTGAAAAAATGCAGAATATGTAGAAAACACAATTTTTATAATTTAATGTATTTTCTTAAAGAAATACCATATAGAACAATGTTATATTAATTTAAGATAATAATTTATGTCTTAATATTTAAAATATAATAGCAGTGAAGTTAGACGTGAATTAAAGCGGCCAAGACTGGTACCAGTACCTTATTATAATACAATAAAAATATTCAAGTGCTGAGACATCAATATTTTGTTCAATCAATGCTAGTATCGCCCTTTCTTCCACTTCTTCTGTTTGAACAGTTTAATAATTATGCCAACGTGCAAATTATATTTACTTTTCTGTTTTACATTTATTATAACTGGGTTCTGTTAGGAAGTACTTATTAGTTACTTTACATTTTGTTAAATGTCGTTTGAGTTTTACAACATTCGATGTTTTTTGCTGCGACGATTTTCAGGCTGGTGTGGAAATAATTATCGATTTTCAATTTTTAATAAAATTTAATTAAAAACAGTTAACTCTTGTGTAGGTACTGATGAAAAATGTGTAATTTTTTGGTTTACTTATTTTAATTAATTAATTAATTAATTCTAAACATATAAAAACGAATAGCTGCTCTTTTGATTTTCGGTTAGTACAGTGGTTTTTAAACGGTGTGCCATTGAAAATTATTTAAAAAAAATTTTTTTTAAAATCATTTCAGGAGAAAAATATTTTATATGGAATTGAATAAAACACATATATTTGACAACCCATTTGCTTCCCTCAAAAAGTGCCAAATTTTGTTTTTTTAATTTTTATAACTTAGTTCTATAATTGATCCACCATTTAATATAAGTCTCAGCTTTCTAGGTCAAACTGTGACAGATAAATACTCAGACAGATAGACACAGTTTTGATTCTATATAAGTGTTACTTTATGTAAAATCGCCTGCAGAAGTGGTCGTCCAGTTTACATTCAAATTCGCTTATTAGTAGGTTCCTTCCATTTGATTATTATAATATTTAAATCATTTTTCCATGTACCAAACAAAAACATATATTTTGAAACTCATTTGCTATTAATTTATTATAATGTAATCTATTTAAAATTGTATAAGTAAATTTTGTGGCAATAAATAATTGATATTCCGAATTTTAAACTTGATATAAAAATAATTAATGAAATTGACGTATATTTGTGTTTTTATTTAAAATGATGAAAAGAAAAATATAACCGATGATGTTTGTCTTAATATTTTTGAATCTGTTTTAAGCGATTTTGACCTTTAGGGTGGCAGACGACATTTGAATATTTTCAAAATAAAAAAATGTACGAAAATAATTTTAAATTTCAAAATTTCTATTAAAGTTTAGTTTAACGTCACTGCTATTATATTTAAAATATAAATACATAGATTATTATCTTAAATTAATATAACACTGTTCTAAATGGCATTTCTTTAATAAAATACATTAAATTATAAAAATTGTGTTTTCTACATTTTCCGCAATTTTTACAGCTTCGTAAAACTATTTGTATAGCTATAATTTCGTTAAATTATTTGTATAGCATACGTTCTTTTCGATCGAATGTAATTACATTAATAGTGTCAATAATAATATAATATAAAAATAATAATAATAGTAGTGACGTTAACACCTCTAATTAAAATTAATATTAAATAACGAATATTTTCAGAAAATATAATTCAGTAATACTTTTCCTCTCTTAAAAAAATCAACATGGCAACAGACATTCAATTTTTTTTTCTTTTCATTAAACTCCTACCAATTGAAACAGGCAGATAACGCAGTTACAATGAACAGAATAAATATCTTCGTCGTCAATATTAGCTGCGATTCTCGAGGTAGGTAATTCAATTGTACCTTTTATGCACGCAAATATCTCGGAACAGTGTCTTTAAATTATTGATCTCAGCCCACGCCGGGGATGATATTGTAAACATCAGAATAAATGTTCTACACGGGATTCGAACGGTTAGGTAATTGCAGAGATACGACTGTTTCTTAGAAAACTAGTTAAGGTACTGGCACCAGTCATGGCAAAGACTCCAGTAATGAAAATATTTAATTAAATGTCTTGAGGCTTCCGCGGTGGTCTTGATATAGATCTTGGCTTCTGGGTGTAAGCCGCGTCGGTTTGGTCGTGTTATCGGCCAACGTATCGTCACACATTGCAGTGGACATCTTCAGGGCTCTTCTAAAAGTTATGTGTTGATATTTGATTACTACCATTTCTGAATATTAATCTATATATATACATTTAACTGTCTTACAGCGTGATTTGATGACAATCGGCCAATAGGTGTTAAAATGGTGGACATTTAAACTAATTATTAATTTATTTATTAATTATTATTAGAGATTGGAAAAATAGTTGTTATTTTCAATGAAATAGTTACTAGTTGAATTTTTTTTCGGAAAATAGTTTTTTTTACGATTTAATAATAATTAGTGCAAACGAAGAAGTAAAAAGTGTCGAATATAGTTTAAAAATAGTTGGAAAGGTAGTTGCAAATAGTTGATTTCAAATTGTGTTCAATCAAACCAGTTTTCTGAAAACGGTGGAGATATGTAATAATAATTACAATGAATGCATTTTTACGCAATAGTTGAAAAACTATTTTTGTAATTTCTAATTATTATATTATCGTAGTAACTGCTTTACATTGTTTCAAATTTGACGATTCTTTATTTTATATCTTTTATGTCGTAGTATTTATCATTAGCAAGTATCCATCATTGCGTGCCTATTACAGGTTTTACTTTATCCATTACTGGAGAAAAAACATAAACAAAATAAAATGCTATAATTTATGAAACAAACTATATTTGCAGACTTTGGTAATTAAATTGATTGAATAAAGAGTTACTTGTTCTATTAGTAACATGTCAACCCTTCAAAAAAAAACAACTAAACCTTGCTCTTATAGCGGCCATAACTGGTACCAGTACCTTACGAATTTGTTTAAAACTCTTCCAGTTGAAGGAATTCATTACATTTTTAGGTGATTTAATATGGGGGTTATTTTAGTGTGTAGTTGTAGCTTGTTTCTGCAGTTCCAAAAATGAAAACTGTAGTTGTAAAAGACAATTTGTGTAGTTGAAAAATTGCAAGTAGAAAGAAAAATATAAAAAAGTTGTACCTAAGTGTAGAGCAAAAAAAAGGTATTTGCAGTTGAAAAATTTTTGATTGATTTTCTACCAGTTTTACAGCCTAAAACGACTAAAAAAATATAGGGTGTTCCATTAACTGCGTAAACGCATGTTCTTACCGATACTAAGAGTGACGAGGTAGGGGAAAGGGGAGATCAGATAATTACATTATATTAAGAGAATTTTTTTAAATCAATAATATGGGAAGGGGGAGATATATGTGACGTAATATTAGGGTGAGGTTAACAAGATTATGTAAAGGAGGGGGGAATGGATCGATAATAAGTCATGATTGGAAAAAAGGACATTTTGGTATTTGAGTTTTTATTTAAAATATATAAATAACTAGATAGCTTGTTATGTACTTATCTATAAAATTAGGTTAGGTTATTTTGCATTCACATTGTTTCAATTTCTCACTTTTACTAGCAGAACGGCCCTATTTCAAAATCGTGTGTAAGGGGAAGGGGTGACATATATTAATTTTTTTAAGATATCTCAAGAACGACACATATTACGTGAAAATTTTATAGCATCTTTTTTGTCGAGTATTCAATTTCTTACAATATAGGTCTACAAAGTTTGTTGTAAAATATTCCCTTACAAAGATTTATCTTAATTTGCTTTAACAAATCATTTTTTTTTTAATTGATATTTATAAAATATCATTTTGACGTTTGCATAAATTTAGATTGAAATTATCAATTTATATAATTATCTTCAGAAAAATTTCGAATTAATATTTTTAAATAACACTTTTTTTTACTATTTTTACTATTTTTACGACTGCTCGTAAGCTAAAAAAAAATTTACCAATGACAATGCCACCCTGCCTTTAGTCTTATATTTCTCTATACATTGACATCGTATAAATTTTTCAGAACCGGGTTTTTGACTCGCAAACTTCTATTTAAATTGAATGTTCAAGAAAAATATGGCCTGCTAGAGGGTTAAATCATTCCATAATTAACAATTTAGCACGATGAAGCACTGTGTATTTACTCGGCAGATGTTTTACAACATGTTGAGAACCACTGAGCTGGACCATTCCAAAAAATGGCATATTCCATCAAAAATTCTACCACAAATACAACAACACACGAATTTACAAACATTAGAAAGGTTGGATATTTTTATTTTTGGCACCGTCGACACTGGTACAGTGTGCGTGAACCTCTACCCCCCCCCCCACGACGGCGGTTATTTATTTTCGCGTTTATTGCTGTGTCAAGTGTCTCGCGTAATTAACATTAGCTATCTCTTATTGCCCACAACAGTTGCATCTCAATGTTGTTGTCTTTTGTAACTTTTATACTTTGGAACAAACACACGAACTTTGCCGTTTCTCTTTGTCTTATATTATATATATAATATATATCACTTGTCACATGTGATGAGAAGTTTATTGCGACAGAGGCGAGAGGTCGGTTGGTTCGATATAAATCTTTAGGGCTTGGATAATATGTGGGGTATTTGATAGTATCCTTAATCCCATATATATAATAAGACTATATCGCGCATTCTCCATACAAGCAATGATATAAACATGTCCCCATGACTAGGTGATAGCATTATTGGGAAAAGATATATCTGTCTCATAAGTTAAGAAAGCCTCGGCTGCGCATGTCTAAAATTTCCGCACTAAATTCAAAATGTTTAAAATTTAATATTCACAAACAATTCACACGTTAGTTATTTTACAATAGCCACTTATTATTTTCAATTTTTCGTTAATTTATGAATGTTTGTTTCATTTTCTCATCAATTATGTTCTTTTTCACTAAACGTCATTGTAGGATTATACCGCCATATGCAGTATAACAACCAATAGTGTTCAAGTATTAAAGAACATGCGCAGATCACACCATCTCATTTAACATATTCTATCTTCTAGTGTGAGACCGACGCCTCTCTTTCTATGCTCAGTATATTCTTTTATATGTATATGCTTAATCCTTATACCCGGTATTATCAACCAATTTAAAGCTCCTTTAGCGCTAAATGCTCCTTTAACCTAAATTTTGTATATTACAAACGTGATTTAAATCAATATTTACGCTATCAATTCAAAATTGACATAATATGCGTTGTAAAAACATAGTGCAGAAAATTAAAAATCCATTTAATTAAATATATCATGTTTGGTTCTGTAGAAAATATAACAGTTAGTTAAAGGAGTATTTTAACTAAATACTCCTCTAACTAACTGATAATACCGGGCGTTAGTGTATTTAGGGGAACGGATTTTAGTTTTGGTAAACCCTGAGATGTAAATGAAGACACGTTTTTTATTTTATCTTATCTTTTTTATTTTTATTTTAATTTTCATAAAATTTGTTACCATAATCTGCACTGTTATGTCCCCTGCTCTTTTTTTTTTTTAGTCGTCGTCATTTTTTGCAAAACCCGGAGAAATTCCATCCAAACCTGGTCACCCTAAGTGTATTCCAAGTTAATACATAGGAAATTTAACATGAGGACAATTAGAAATGTTGTAGTAACCCAGTGGAAGCAGGGGAAGCAGTGCTTCACTTAATTTATGGGTAAATTAATACAAATCTGTGTTTTTAGTTAATAAATAATTTAAAAATATTATTAGGATATTCATCTTTATGCGAAACTCAAATATTTTAACCAAAAATCAAAAATAGCATTTAATATATTAATTTACATGCTCAATTATAAAACTATAATACCTCTGCGTCTTATTTTCTTGTATTTTAGTCGATATTTGTATGACGAGTTGAAGTTCACTGTAGGAAATTTCAATAAAAAATTTTGAATTTTTTATTTCATAAAAAGTATGTTTATTATATAGAAAATGACGTGAAAAGTTGTTTGTTTCAAACCGCAGGTCTGTATCTCAAACCGTTCTCGAGATATAGCCTCTCAAAGTTTCAGTTTTTTCAAATTTTTGGAGAAAAAATGCCATAACTTTTGAACGCGTGGTCGGAATTGATTTTAGTTGGCGGATTTGGAATGAGCGTGTCAAAATCTATATAATGACATATATAATACCTTAAAACTCGAAGAAAAAAATTTCGCGAAAAATTGAAAAAATTCAAAGGGGTATACCTTAAAAAAATGTTGATTTTTGACCAAATTTTTTTTGTCGAATTTTAAAGTATTATACATGCCATTATATAGATTTTGACACGCTGATTTCAAATCCGTCAACTAAAATCAATTCCGACCACCCGTTCAAAAGTTATGGCCTTTTTTCTCCAAAAATTTGAAAAAACTAAAACTTTGAGAGGCTATATCTCGAGAACGGTTTGAGATACAGACCTGCGGATTGAAACAAACAACTTTTCACGTCATTTTCTATACAATAAACATACCTTTAACGAAATCAAAAATTCTAAATTTTTTAGTGAAATTTCCTGCAGTGAACTTCAACTCGTCATACAAATATCGACTAAAATACAAGAAAATAAGACGTAGAATCATTTAGTTACTATATAAATATATAAGAATTTATTTTAAAAAGTAAAAGCATAATAAACATACTTTTAACGAAATTAAAATTTTGAAATCTGATAACTTTTTTCCTCATTTTAAAACGAACACAAAGTTTCTCGTATCTTCGATAAGGCGAAGAAACAATAAATATAACTGAGACAATGGGTTGAAAGGGTTAAATAAGTTCTGTTCATTCAATTTTGGCAAGTCAGTTTTATAATTCTTTGCAAGAATAAGATTACCTACCAAGAAAACTACAAACAACAGGCTTTTATAAGTTCGTAATCGTCACCGCGGAAGCCTCACTGTGCGTGTTTACAATATTAATATATCATGGCTGTGTATATATTTGCTTTAAGCTGACGTCAAAAGCATTAGCGAAGATGCTGGTGCAAAATAAAGGTAATTATATCCTTTAATAATTAAAGCAGGTAAAGTGGGTCCCCCTTTTTAGAAAATTATAGCTAGAGTCGCTGTATGCATATCAATTTTATGTAAAAACGTTATTCCATGGAACGAGCTGAATATTTCTATGGTTTTGCTTCTGAAGATGACATTATAATATATTATAAGACGACAAAAAAATATTGCATACTGTATTTCCATTTAAAATTAATTTTTACGTTTCACTGTATGAATTTTTTTCACCGAGATAAATTTTTAATTAAATGTACTGAATTAGAAATATGTATTGATATTTGATTATTACCATTTCTGAATATTAATCTATATACATTTAACTGTCTTACAGCGTGATTTGATGACAATCGGCCAATAGGTGTCAAAATGGTGGACATTTAAACTAATTATTAGTATAATTTATTTATAGCAACTGCTTTACATTATTTCAAATTTTACGATTCTTTCTTTTATATCTTTTGTGTCGTAGTACTTATCATTTTTTAATCATTAGCGTGCTCATTACTGGTTTTACCTGGAGAAAAAACATGAACAAAATAAAAGGCTATAATTTAAAAAATAAACTATATTTGCGGACTTTGGTAATTAAATTAAATTGATTTACTTGTTTTATTAGTAACATGAGTTCATGAGAATTACAAAAAAATAAGCCCATTAATCCAAAAAAATCGAAACTAGATTTAAAGCGGCCATAACTGGTGCCTTTACCTTATATTAAATTGAAGATGATACTTTTAAAAACATTATTTTCTAGTAGCAAAAAAACATAAACATTCATTTTAAAGAAAAATGATAAAACTATTTGTCGACCTGAACAACTTGGTAAAAAATCATTAATAATAATAATATAAAAATTTTTTTTCTCTTAAATTATTCAAAATATTCCTTCGTAATGTGAAAAATATATTTTGTATATATTTTTTGCATCAGATATTCAAAATAAAATTCAACGAAAATTTTAGATGAAACTTTTAATAACTTGTATTACAATCTTTATCAGATAATTAAAAAAGTTTTAAATTTATAAAAAAATAATACTCTACCTTCTTGTTAATATTTTTTGTAAAAAAAAAATACTAATTTTATTTCCCATTAAAATCGAGATAACTTTGTACAAAAATATATAAAAAACAATTAGCAAAAGTAACCTAAAATTAAATATAATATCTTTGATGTTCTTCAACCCCTTTTGACATAAATTAATGTATTTTAATTAATTTTTTCACTTCTCGGATTAACAGGGATATCAAAAGGAAATGTTAAATTTAACCCTGCACCCATTTTTGTATTAAATATTTAAATTTACACTTCATTATTTTTTATACCCAACGTTTCGCTTTACAATTCAATGGTATGTATAATTATAAATATATGACGAGTGGGCATGATTACTTTATGTTTAATTGAATTAATATCCCCGGGTAATACCGTTTCCAATTCATTAATAAAAAATCTGGCCTAAATAAAATTGAAAACAAATAAATCCATTGTTATACTACAAATTGATTTGAAATCCAGCCAAATCGAAATAGTTGTAGAATTTTATCAATGCAATATACAGGGTGGTCCGGTTTGGGATACATATATTTTAGGAGCTGATTCCTTGGGTCATTGTGAGTAAAAAATTGTACGGGAATGGGGGGTTTATCTTCAACACCCTCTGAGCTATAGGATGTTTAAAAACTTCCGTCAGAGTAGTACTTAAACAAAGATTATCTCATAACTTCTAAAGTAACGTAACTAGAGCAACCACAATGAATCAGTTTCATAGGTAATTAACTAACGTATTTTTTAGTATTAGAGTTATTGCTAATCGTGTTTCCAGTTCAGAGTTATTGCTCATCAAAGTCAAAAAATATGTTTATTTTTTTTGAAAATTTTTATGAAAATGACATTTTTTCCCAAAAGTACCTAAAATATGTGGAATTTTTTATCGTTATTTTGGTGTGTCATAATGTTACCTACAAATTCACTATACCAAGTTTAGACTTGTGTCTTACAGTTTTCCAGTTATAAATTTTTAAAATTATGTAAATTAACATTAACAATAAAATTATTGGCCAAATTATGAGCCAAGGAATCAGATCTTAAAATATCTGTATCCCAAACCGGACCACCCTGTATAATTAATCTAAATCATAACTAAAAATACAACTACCACTTAAAACTGACCGATATAAGTATTTTTAAACGATATTTAAAGTTACAATAAGTATATCAAATTCTTTAAAACTCTTTGATATTTAACAAACCAATGTTACGTAAATGTAACAGTCAATAAAACGATTGAAATATTTCAATTATATATACATACTTACATGAATTGATTAAGAAATTTGAAAGGTTTATTTATAGAAAGATATAAAATGTATATATATAAAGTAAACGCGCAATTAGCAGCGTAATTTTAAAATTGAGTTGGTAACGATAAATAAGTAAAGTACAAATTTTTACATAAACTACATATATCTCTATTTAAATTAGTTTTTGTACCAGATGCTATGCAACCTAGTCTTCAAAAATGGTCTATAAATTATATTATACATTCTACACCGCGATTTTACTCGCGTTGTATTCATTTTTAAGTCGGTATTAGAAAGAATTAACTCTAGAAGCAAAAGCTAATTGTAAGTTAACACTATCTGCGAGGTGTAAAATTTTCTCAGAATCTTAGAACAGTAGTAATAAATATATACGCTAAGCATTTTATGAGGTCAATTGTCAATACTGTTTTCATGTTGTAGAGAATATTATTATGTATAAGGTATCTAACAAAATAATTCGAGATTTTTATTCAGAAAATCATAAGCTTTAGAAAAAAAGTACAAGATACAAAAAATGTTTATTTTGGTCTAATGAAATTATTCTAGAATTTTTTTAACATTTCATATATTTTTTTGCTAAAATAAAATAAATAGAAAAAGTTTTTTAAATTTTTAAATTAATTCTCCGAGCTTTATTAAACCAAAATAAACATTTTTTGTGTCTTGTACTTTTTTTCTAAAGTTTATGGTTTCTGAATAAAAATCTCGAATTATTTTGTTAGATACCTTGGAAAGCTTAGGTTGTTTTTCAATAAAAGATTCGTGTTTTTTCACGTAGAATAAGATTACTAAATAAAAACTATATAAAATGATGTTGACCTTCAAATATCCTTGAAGGCCACTTTAAAACAGCAAATAAATATTACTATTCGATTACCCCCTCATTGCCAAACATTTTTTTTCAAATATGTGATGGTTCACACTTGAAATGCCCCACCCTGTATATGTATAATTTATGTCCCATTAATTTTATTCTATATTTTATTAGTTTGTCAGTAATATGTTTTAATAAAATAAAAATCACGTACACTGTTCACTGTATTACGTATAAGAAAGTCCCGTGGCTCCCATGGCAGATATTTTTAATATACATATGTATCTATGTATATAAATTATATTCGTAACTTTACTTAAAATAAATTAATTAGCTCGTGCAAATGGTAAATAAGTTCTAAAATTAAATACATAAATTAACATATTAAAATAGTTGTTATAAAAGAATACAAGAACTCAATTTCCATATTTCTTTATGTTTTTGATATAAATATGCATATTTAATAGAGACATCTTTGAAAAAAACAAATGTAATTTCAATATCATAAAAAAACGAAAACATAAAAGAAAGAAATGTTAAAATTAATGTCTTTCAGAACAGACGTCGGAAATCAAGTGTGAAATATTAAAAGCCTATAAAGAAAAGGGTGAAAACCTACTAAATTTTTCATAAAGAGACTTGAATTAATTTTAAACACAACTACCGACGTTCATTTATTATTTATGCTTTTCTTTTTTTCTTTTGATATATTTTTCTTTTCTTTTAATTTAAACTTAAGAGAGGCAACGTTTAAAACACTAATTTGAAGTAAAATGAAAACGATAGGGTTTTCCGCTTTTTTAAAATTATATATGACAATTATTTTTTAGAAAATTTTGGTTTTAGTTTTTAATTAATTTACTGTAAGACTTCGATAAAATGAAAGTTATTTTTAGTTTCAGAATTTATCTTCAATAAATTGCTTATTAAATAATGAATGGTTTTTTTTAATTACTCAGTTTTTTACATCAAAAATAAATAAAACAAAAAACTTAGATTATTTATTATTACTGAACCGATTTCAATGCGGTTTTCACTAATAGTTAGATAATTTTTTTGTGCAGTTTCGTGGATATAGATATTTAATATCAAAAAACTAAAAAAATCTTTATCAAGTAGTGTTTTGTTTCCATGATGTCACAGAATACAACTGTCATTTACTTAGGTATATAAACCAATTAATTTAGGTTACTATGATCACGTCTCTTTCAAATATTTTGTCGAACAAATGCACTGCAATGTGTGACGTAACGTTGGCCGATAACACGACCAAACCGACGCGGCTTATACCCAGAAGCCAAGATCCATAATGTTTCTAACTAATTCAATTTTAGAAAGTCAATTTTAGGTGTCCACTGTTTTTTGAAAATAAAATTCCCTGACTTTCCCTGACCACAGATTCAAATTTCCCGGGGACAAGAAGTGATCGAAGGGCCCCTAGAATGTGCAAAAAAATTTGAAGACCTTTTTTTTTCTTGTCTTCCCAGAATTTATAATAAATTCCCTGACTTTCCAAAAAAAATTAATAAATTCCCTGACTTTTCAAAATTTTAAAGAAATTCCCTGACCACTATAGGATTCCCTGACTTTCCAGAAAGTGGACACCCTGAAAGTAATAAGCCACGTGATATTACAACGATTCAAACAAAAAATCAATTTTTAATTATCCCAAAACTTCAAAATTTTAAATTTAATCAAAAATATACATTGACCGCTCAAGCCCGACATAAACTACAGCTTTTTATTTCATCTCATTACTCGAACTTTGTACAATTTCCCCGGTTCCATACAAATGCCGAAGGTCGTAGAATAACAATTTTTTCGTAACTGAAAATCAATGATTATTTACATGTAATCTGAACGAAAAGAAAAACAATTCTATGTCCGATTTCTCGTGGGTTTTGCACAATTGTTTTTCCCTTTTATTTATTTAAAAAATAACGACCGTTCAATATGTTCCCTGTCCAAACACAATATTAGAAAAGAAAATTGATAAAAGTAGTCTGAAGTTCAAGAAATATATATACTGGTACCAGTTATGGCCGCTATAAGAGCAAGGTTTGCTGTTTTTGTGATTGAAGGGTTTCTTTTTTGTAATTCTCATCAACTCATGTTACTAATAAAACAACTAACTCTTTATTTAATTAATTACCAAAGTCACCAAATATAGTTTTTTTTTTAATTATAGCTTTTTATTTCGTTTATATTTTTTCTCCAGTAATGGATAAAGTAAAACCAGTAATGAGCATACAGTAATGGACACTTGCTAATGATAAGTACTACGACACAAAAGATATAAAAGAAAGAATCGTCAAATTTGAAACAAATAAATTATACTATTAATTAGTTCAAATGTCCACCATTTTGACACCTATAGGCCGATTGCCATCAAATCACGCTGTAATACAGTTAAATGTATATAGATTAATATTCAGAAATGGTAGTAATCAAATATCAACAAATATTTCTAATTCAGTACATTTAATTAAAAAATAGCCATTACTGGGATCATATCCAAGGCTGGTGCCAGTACCTTATCTCATTTATATCAATAGAGTGTTGTATCAGAGGGTTTTAATAAACAAGCATTTAAAGTTATCTCCGACCTGAATATAGTAACTGATAACTAATGTTTTAAATTTTTACTTGCACTGGTTGATTTAAATTTTTAAGGACAGTTCATTAATTTAAATGGAAAAAGACACTTGACTGTACAAATCAATAGTTACTAAAAAAAGTATTAGATTAACTATAGATAACTATTGTTAGTGAAACTGGACATTAGGAATGGATATTATACTCGTATTAAAGAAGAAAACTTGAGATTTAATTAACTACCCCCTTTTTAGTAAAATATTAAAATATACTAACAATTAATACAAATTAATTATACAAAAATGTTTTTTACTTCTAATAATAAGTACTGTATAATAAAGTATAGTAAGATTTCAACGGAATTACACGTTTTGAGAGTACTTAAATCGAGTACGACCATTATCCTAATGACGTCTTTGAACGCTTTGCAAACATGAAATTTTAAACTTGAAGTTTTTGTATACAGTACCAGTTCTATTTTTAGGATTCCGAAGAAACCCTATTAATCTCACGACAGTTCGTCCGTCCGTCTGTCATTTTCAGTCAAATTAAAATATCTTGTATACTATATAAGCTAGAAACTTGAAATTTTTAATGAACAAGTAAAATGATGCACTAAAAATATTTAAAAGAATGTTTAATATTTTTATTATTATTATTATATTAATTATTTCGATGAAAACGAACCATTTCTGTATAAGAAAGTCTTGTGGTGGCCACATCAGTTTATTATATTTTGCCGCACTACGCAAAACATCTATAAATATGTTTCTAATTAACCAAAAAATATGCCATTTTTTTTTTAAATTAATTTCATATTCATATACCTGACACATGACAAATAAGATTTCTTAATCACCCTGTTTGTAAATCACCTGTTACGCACTTAAATATATGCCACTGTTACAAAATTGCTGTATTTTTAATATGCATTTATTTTAATATAGTCACTATGCAAATTCTAGACGGCGAGGCGGCATATCTGGCTTAAATCTTGGAACCAGACGTCGATTTAATTGTAAACAATTTCTCTCGTACAAATCAATGCTGATTTATTCAACAAATATAACAACAGGCTATGTTAATACCGTATAAAATTATTACACCAATTTCAATTTGTTTATTTGGGATAATTTTGTGTTTTTCTAATATATCTATAGGTAGCTCAGAATCTGTTTTCCTTTTTTTTATAAAAACTTGAATCACTTTTAGATATATGATATAAAGTACTGGCACCAGTTATGGCCGGTATACTGCTTTTGTGATTGACGGGCTTCTTATTTGTAACTCTTATGAACTCATGTTACTAATAAAACAAGTAACTTTTTGTTTAATCAATTTAATTACTAAAGTCCGCAAAAATAGTTTTTTAAATTATAGACTTTTATTTTGTTTATGTTTTTTCTTCAGTAATGGATAAAGTAAAACCAGTAATGAGCACGCAGTGATAATTACAAAATGATAAGTACTACAACACAAAAAATATAATAGAAAGAATCGTCAAATTTGAAACAATGTAAAACAGTTGCTATGATAATATAATAATTAATAAATAAATTATACTATTAATTCGTTTAAATATCTACCATTTAGACACCTATTAGCCGATTGTCATCAAATCACGCTGTAAGACAGTTAAATGTATATAGATTAATATTCAGAAATGGTATAGTAATCAAATATTAACAAATATTTGTAATTCAGTACATTTAATTAAAAATTTGCCATTGCTGGAATCCTTGCCAAGACTGGTGCCAGTACCTTATTTGATTGAAGTAAAACCGGCTCGATTAATTAGTTTGTACTTGTCTTAACTTTTTCATATAAATTTATGTTTTACAAATGTTATCCAATTTTTGTATAATACCGAACATAGTTTTTTTTTTAAATAATAACAGAAAAATACTTTGTCATAGACCGGATAAAAATAAAATTAAAATGTCAGAAAGTTAGAATGGTGTAATTAAATTTTTATTCACTATTATAGTAAGACATAAAAATGAGGATTGTAATTTTTAATATAGTACATGCAACATTGATACTCTCTAGAAGTAGGTTATCTTAATGCAGAGGAAAAATAAAGACATTGTTAATAAAGTGAACTTGGTGCAAGACGGCAAAGGAAATGGCTCTAGGAGGAGCCTTATGAATATTAATTATGTAGGATTCTTAAACACTGAGTAGAAGCTATTTATAATAAATGTAAGTATTATTATCTACGGTATTTTTTTTTACAATTTGAAAATTATATTTAACATTACTTTTGCAGTTGAAGAAAAATTTTTTTGGATTTTTTGTATTAGCAGATTATTTTTTCAAATACAATTTTTATCCTTAGGTTAGAAGTTTGGCGTAACAATAACTAAGCTCTTCAGTATTTAGAACAGTGGAAAACAGAAGTTAAAATGGATATTTCCATCAAAATTTGAAATTTACTTCATTCGGGGACACCAGTAATGACTATTTTTAAATTAAATGTACTGAATTAGAAATATTTGTTGATATTTGATTAATACCATTTCTGAATATTAATCAATATACATTTAACTGTCTTACAGCGTGATTTGATGACATTCAGCCAATAGGTTTCAAAATGGTGGATATTTAAACTAATTTTATTAGTATTAATTATTATATTATCATAGCAACTGCTTTACATTGAGTACGTTTACACAGCGCTTTTATTCCGGTTTAACTATAACCGATGTAATAAAACCGGGTGTAAAAGTCCATGTAAACGGCACTTTACACCCGACATAACTAATCGGGTTTAGTTATGCTATTCCTCTTGGTCTACGGGAATAGTGTAAACTGCATGGACATAATTATACCTATTTAGCCAACCTCAAAAAATATAAGTATCTACGGAGTATATGGATTTCATCGTAATGCACTTCGCATTAACATTTGAAAAAGCGTCGTCAGTTAAAATATGGTTAAAACACCCGAGACGAAGAGATGGAAAACAAAAGTAACGTGATTCGTGGGACATAAGAGACGAAATATTTTTGAGATTTCTTGTTGGTACACCATCGAACTTATAGCGTATTTCAAATCGGAATTATAATTCCAGCCGACGTCACTTATTCTCGTATATGTAAACAGCACCACTTGAAACGGTTTTATTACATCGGTTATAGTTAAACCGGAATAAAAGCGCTGTGTAAACGTACTCACAGTTAGTATAGTACAGCAGCAAACATTACCCATATACAAACATACCATCGTCTTCTGTTTCCTTGTAGGTACATCTAATCGTGAGATATACGACTATCGGATAATAAATACACGATTTAATTATAACTAATACCACGCTCGCAATACGTTGTATTTCATTATTATCCCAGTGTGCTGTTGTACATACAATACAAAGCTTTCCTTGGAGCTTGTTTATTGCCCCTGTTTGTATTCGGATCGCGTGCTGTGTCACAATTAACAGCTTTTTAACCGTTTTATTTAGCGACTTCATTTGCATAAACAATACAACAAATTCAGACACGAAATGTGGCGGGCTTGTGTTTAACAAATAGTGCCTTAATTCTTCTTCTTCTTCTTTATCCATTTTTGTCTGCTGGCTTGGCCTTTTCAGACAGCTCCTTCGTGGTTGATTTTTACTTTGTAGAATGTGTAGTGCGTGTATTGTAAGAGTATAGGGACACAAGATGGAATGGGAAGTTGCTGATGGGCCAATCATAGCAGGATACAACAAATAGGGTGGTCGGGATTATAGGAATCTAAAATGTAAGAAAATGTTTAGTTTACTGGTCAAATTGACTCTCGCCAAAATTTGTCAATTGCGAGTCGAACCTCGCGTATTAATGCCCCGTATAGATTTTTACTTTGGAGAATGTGTAGTGCGTGTATTGTAAGAGTATATGGAATGGGAAGTTGCTGATGGGCCAATCATAACAGGATACAACAAATAGGGTGGCCGGGATTATAGGAATCTAAAATGTAAGAAAATGTTTAGTTTACAAGTCAAATTGACTCTCGCCAAAATTTGTCAGTTGCGAGTCGAACCTCTCGTATTAATGTCCCGTATAGATTTTTAATTTATTCGATTATATTCATTCAATCATATTAAATATAGTAGCAGTTTAAACATTAACAAAAAGGTGGCAGAACAATGTATTTTATATTTATTATAACAGTTTTGATTTATTTTTGAAAAATACGTTTTTGATCTCGGTATATAATATATTTCCATGTTTTCTAGATTTTTCTCACTATTCGGAGATATATGCAGAGGGCAAAATATTTTTAGGTTTTTCTTTTAAATTTGCGAAAACGAAAATTTTAATAATAACAAAACGTTTATATTTTTTAATTCTTTGAATTGTCAGCTTTTATTTAATAATAAAAATTTTTTTTAGTAACCTCAATAAAACACACCAAAAATTACATTTAAAAAATTTAAACTCAGGTTTTTAATTGGTCTACCGTTTTCTATATGTATGCCAAATCTCAGCTTTACTGGTCAAACGGTCCAATAGCTACAAGGCTTTGACAGACACAGCGTTTTATAGCCCAAATATTAGATTATTCATTCTTTAATGAAATAGTTATTTTTAATTGACTTATTGAAAGACGAGGCGTTTGACATGCGGTCAAATGTCATCCCGCGCTGGCCAAACGCAACCCAATGATTTGTGGTACAACACAAACTATTGAATCGCTCAAATAAACAGTTGCATGAGAGTACAGACCCATAATAATCATTTAAAAGTAGATACTCCATACAATACAATGAAACAGTTGGCCGATTAGAAATTGTATGTCAGAGCGTAACCTTAAGAACTTTTTCGAAGATTTTGAACGTTTTTGGATTTTATTGATAAAGAAAAATATTATTATTATAATTAATCATAATTTTTTATCAATAATACTCAAAAACGTTAAAAATCTGTGTAATAAGGCATAAATATCTGAAATTATTGTTTTAAATTTTTTCGATATTTTCTAAATTTCTTGTTTTATAACAATTTTACCACCAAACATGTACAATACTTTTATAAAGAGAACATTCTTAGCTATAAAATCCAATATGTAGATACTCCATACAATACAATGAAACAGTTGGCCGATTAGAAATTTTGTCAGAGCGTAACCTTAAGAACTTTTTCGAAGATTTTGAACGTTTTTGGATTTTATTGCTAAAGAAAAATATTATTATTATAATTAATCATAATTTTTTATCAATAATACTCAAAAACGTTAAAAATCTGTGTAATAAGGCATAAATATCTGAAATTATTGTTTTAAATTTTTTCGATATTTTCTAAATTTCTTGTTTTATAACAATTTTACCAAAACATGTACAATACTTTTATAAAGAGAACATTCTTAGCTATAAAATGCAATAATAATATACAGGATATTCCATTTAAAAAAACCTTATTTTTCAATATATCTCTGAAATTCGACATCCAATCGTTTTTTTGAGACCGCCATTATTCATCCCGGAAAAACACTAACACTTTGCCCATTTAACCGTTCTTCTATCTCCAATAATAACAAAGTTAGCGATGATCAAAACCCACTCCGTTACTACGCCCCTGCTTTATTTAACTTCAGAGTAATCACATAATAATTACGTAGTACTTACTATAATACCAAAAAACTGTCAGTAATTAAAAACACGTTTCGAATTCAACAAGCGGAAATTCCCGAATGAGCCCGACGTTCCAAACAAACAAAAAAACAACCGAAAGTAACATTTACACAAATAATTATTGTTTTCCATTCCTATCTCAAGGTTGGCAGCCATGACTCATGAATAGTTTTTAATATTATTCAAACAGATGTAGAGGCATTTGATGACATCAAAATATCATTTGCATTGATATTAAAACCAGTACATTGTCAAACGAAAAAATAATGCTTGAGCAATTTTATAGTCAAATTTCAACCATCCAAAAGCGGAAGCAAATAATTTATTATCTAACTTCAATTTGTCATAGAGATATCAACTTAAAAATAAGAAATAAGAAGGAAAATCAAAATTACAGCTATTTGAATGTTGCACATTTTTACTTTCTTATACCATGTATATGAAATATACATTAGTATAAGTAAGTATAGTGAAGTCGATTTTTTTCGAACTCCGGATTTTGACGGAATTATCTATTTTGACCTTCCCTGAATCCATTCTGACTATTTTCGCCATGATGTCTGTGTATCTGTCTGTCTGTAAGCGCTGTAACTCAAATACGACAAATCGTAGAAGGGTGAAATTTTATATTTAAGATTAATTTTTGTCTGGGAAGAAAACGTCCTATTTTTGAAAACGATCTTTCAACCGGATACGGATGTTTACCTACGTCGATTTTTGAATTTTTCGAATTACTCTGAAACAGTGCGAAATAGAGAAAAATGGGCAAGTTAAAAAAAAATTTATTATAATTCAAATGGTTCATAACAGAGGAGAAATATCTGCCATGAGTGTCATGGGACTTTCTTATACGTATTACAGAGAGTGAACAGTGTAGGTGAATCTAAATAATTACATAAAAAAAATCTTTCTGGCTAAATCATAAATGTTGGAAAAAATATATGGGGAATAAATTATAGATAACATACTCGACAATTTTTATCTAAAACATTTTTTTCTTATTTCAAAAATAATTCAAAAATCCAAAAATTTACAAGAGTTATTATTTCAGTTATTACGTTAAAAAAAATCACTTGTTATATAATGGAGATATTAATATTACCTATATTATTCATTTTGTTCTATCTTGTTAGTTTGTTAGAAATGTTTTAATAAACAAAGAATCACGTATACAACTCACTGTTAGGATTACGTATAAGAAAGTCCCGTGGTTCCCAAGGCAGATATTTTTATGTACATTTATCTCAACTGTGGACTTAGTTTTGGTTGACTTATAAATTAAACATAATATTTCTCGACTATATTATGTGTAGAAGCGATGTCATTTCTTAAGGCGCTCGGCCAGGACAGCCAAGAATATAGCTGGCTGTGATAAATGCCCCGCACACTTAGTCGCCTTTGATATATTACAAATATCACACAAAACTCTCGGATCAAATTGCTTCTCCACGACGATGCGGTATTTTAAAGTAAATGTGTGTCCTCTGTGATAGATTTTATTCTTTTAACCCTTTCGTGGTGTAATTTTAGATACAACGAATTTGAATTAGAAGAACTATTCTCAAAATTATTGATAGCTATTTACTTAGTTTACTTCATTATATAAAACTGTTACCATCTTTTATCTAATGCAGTGGCGAGGCGTGAAGTTTTTAATAAGGGAAGCATATTTTGTAAATCCTCCCCCTCTTATTAACATCTAGTTATGAAACACCTTAAGTTCAAGCTTTTACTTTTTTAAATAAATTCTTATTTTCTTGTATTTTAGTCGATATTTGTATGACGAGTTGAAGTTCACTGCAGGAAATTTCACTAAAAAATTTATAATTTTTGATTTTGTTAAAAGTATGTTTATTGTATAGAAAATGACGTGAAAAGTTGTTTGTTTCAAACCGCAGGTCTGTATCTCAAACCGTTCTCGAGATATAGCCTCTCAAAGTTTCAGTTTTTTCAAATTTTTGGAGAAAAAAGGCCATAACTTTTGAATGTGTGGTCGGAATTGATTTTAGTTGACGGATTTGAAATCAGCGTGTCAAAATCTATATAATGGCATGTATAATACCTTAAAACTCGGAAAAAAATATTTCGCGAAAAATCGAAAAAATTCAAAGGGGTATACCTTAAAAAAATGTCGATTTTTGACCAAAATTTTTTTGTCGGATTTTAAAGTATTATACATGTCATTATATAGATTTTGACACGCTGATTTCAAATCCGTCAACTAAAATCAATTCCGACTACGCGTTCAAAAGTTATGGCCTTTTTTCTCCAAAAATTTGAAAAAACTAAAACTTTGAGAGGCTATATCTCGAGAACGGTTTGAGATACAGACCTGCGGTTTGAAACATTCAACTTTCCATGTCATTTTCTATACAATAAACATACTTTTAACGAAATCAAAAATTCGAAATTTTTTAGTGAAATTTCCTGCAGTAAACTTCAACTCGTTATACAAATATCGACTAAAATACAAGAAAATAAGACGTAGAGGTATTATAGTTTTATAATTGAGAATGTAAATTAATATTCTAATAATATTTTTAAATTATTTATTTACTGAAAACACAGATTTGTATTAATTTACCCATAAAGTAAGGGAAGTACTGCTTCCCCTGCTTCCATGGACGTTTCGCCACTGATCTAATGTCAAATTCAACGTATATTTCCCATAAATCGATTTAATTTGTATCTAGAGAGAAATGATCACTGAAATACTTTTAAAGGCAATGTAAAACATTCATTTAATTTAATTTTATAATTCTAAACAATTGATATTTATTTTAAAAATCGAATACGTCGCTGACATTACGGAGCACATTTTTGCGGAGCACAATGGTAACAATGTTAGGTTGCGTGCTATATAAATCCTATATGGATTTTGTTTAAATTGCTTCAATCCATAGACAACCTAACACAGGTTTTTACTTGCAAGCATTTTTTTTATGATACTAGACTTTAGACAAGAATCGAAGTCCAGTATTTTATATAGGAATTACACTCGTTGTCGGTTCGATCTGTCTTTTATCGTTATAGGTATCTTTCTGATAAGTTTCACAAAGGTCAGTTAGCGACCGACCATTTAAACTGGTCTGAATCTATAAGAATATAACTATATCTTGATGTTAGTGTGATAAATTGTTTATATCTATTATTTTTCACAGAAATATGATTTTTTTCAATTTAATGGCTCTTTGAAATAAAATATTGAACGATTTTTATTTTTTTCTTGAATTTTTTTTGTTTAGTAACCCGCAGGTATTAATCAAAATGTAAATTTCCAAATGTACCAATCAGAACACGCAATTTGGTATTTAACAGATGTGTACCAAGCTGTCAACACAAACGAACTGGTAACATAGATAAAAGAGAAATCGGCAGGCGTAAAAATATTTCAGTAATCAAGCTTTTGTGGATGATTTAAAAAAAATCTTTCTACAGTAAAATCTCGATAGAACGAACATTATTCGAAAATTGTTCATTTAAATCGGAGGAAATTGAAAATTTCGCGGATAAAATTACATTTTAATTACAAACATGTACCTCGATAATCGATAACTACAAACAGATGAATTTATTTTCCCATTTTTAATTTGGATACTCCCTCGATTTCTATACAAAAATCCACTTGTCCTTAATATATATATAAAGCTCAACGTCTGTCTGTCCGTCAATGCGCTCGTAGATATGTTCTTTAGCCCGGTTATAGGATACATTTTGTTACGTTAGGAAACATAAAGAATAAGCAGTGACGATAATAGTAAATCAAGTCGGAAAAAAGTTTTCCACCAGCACGCTCTATTACAATAAGAATTGTGTAGAAATATGTTTAAGCCATAATGACTGCTTTTATGTTATAAAGAAAATTAAAAAAATGTTTGGGTTCTATTTACGTGGATTTATGACTTGCAAAATATTCATCCTTATCGAAATAAATGATTTCATCGTCATAAGTACTTAATGTAGATATAATTTGCCCTTTACAGCATCCAATTTGGTCTTGTAGTTTAAGAAATAACTTTAAATAAGTTATATACGGTAAAATATTATTAATAACGCGCGAACTAAAGAAGAAGTGTTCGACCGTTGTCTTTTGATCGTCAATTGTTAATTTTGTTTTCAATAATTAACTTTTAAATTTTAAAAGAACTAAAATTAATAATACTTTTTGTTCTGATTTGTTTTTGTGTTAGGTTTGTACTTAATTCAACTATATTTAAAAAAAATGCTACTAGTATACTAAATAAAAAGATCAAGAACATAAAATAACAATAAAATCCTTCTTCTAAATCCTTAAATGCCACAAACAGTTTTTTATTTCATTCATTTTAGCTGTAATAAAAAAATGAAAAGCTAGCAAGTGTTAAAAATAGATGACAAAAAAACATCATAATTTGTTTGAAGTTGTACGAGTTTTTTTTTCTCTGCACTTAACATAGAATAAAACACTCTGGTATTTAACAACATGTTGATGTTTTTCCGCAAAGAAAACTGGGTTTCATTCATAAATACTCATCGTCAAAGTAAAAATGGCACTTAAATGACATACGTTTCTGGAGTACCTAATGCTGGAAGAAATAGACACTAAAGGAAAAAAATAGCAATTTGAAAACAATGTTATTGTTATTCTTGTAAAAAGTTTGCTCATTTTTTTAATTCTTATTTTTCATTTATGTCCGGTATATATTATAAAGGAGCTAGCAAAACTTGCTAGCTAGCAATTACTTTCAAATGGGGTATTAATTCTGTACTAGTATCTATGGATTAGTTATGGAATTTAGAGCAGTGACACTTCAACTAATTGTAACACAGTTGGCATCTTTCATCGTATAAAATAACTTTCATAATATCACCACTGTTTTAATACCGTTGGTATTTACCTACAACGCGTGCGCGAAACTTGACAGTTTTCAACAAATTCCAAAAGAACTGTCATATAAGTTTGATATCTCATTTTAAAGTGCTTGCTAGCTAACAAATTTGCTAGCTCCTTTATAATACCGGACATCAGTGTTTTTTAGAAGATACTGCGAAACAAAATAAAATAAGGTAGTGGCACCAGTCTTGGATATGACCCCAGTAATGGCTATTTTTCAATTAAATGTACTGAATACATTGTTTCAAATTTTACGATTCTTTCTTTTATATCTTTTGTGTCGTAGTACTTATCATTTTGTAACCATTAACAAGTGTCCATCACTGCGTGCTCATTACTGGTTTTACTTTATCCATTACTGAAAAATAACTGGTAATCAAATATCAACAAATATTTCAAATTTAGTACATTTAATTAAAAAATAGCCATTACTGGGGTCATATCCAAGACTGGTGCCAGTACCTTATAACAAAATCAGATTAATTTAAAAATTTTAAAACTACGTCAGAAAGTACACGAAAATATGACGTAATTATTAATACTAGAAAAACCGCCAATGTCATTACAATTTGTGAATACAGAGAGACATTACCATTGTTTGTTTAATTAAATTCATTATACTCAAGATATTTTACATACTCCAGCATGCATTAGTCGACTAAATAAATAAATAATTTTTCTTATCATAAATTATATTTATTAAATTAAAAATAACCTTAAGTTTGTAGATCTTGAGATACATTTATTAAAACAAAAATTTTAATTTTGATCACATTAAATTAAATTACTAAAAATTCATCTTTAAATTAATTCAGTCATCAGAAAATTTTCGTAAGAAAATTTGCCAAAATATGTTTTTCAATAAATTGGTAGTTTTTTGATAATTTTTCCCCTTCTCCATAACTTCCTAGGGGCGCATAAAGCTGTTTAAAATCAGTTGAAAAAAATAGGTTATTTTAAATTTTAAAGCTGATAAAATTTCGAACAAAATGGTGATTAAAAAAGAATTTTTTTTTTTTTTTTAATTAAAACAAAACGCTATCTATTTTTAAAGACAAAAACCAAAACCTACCAAATGTCACTCAAAAGAAAACATAACATGTACTTTTATATAACATATATATATATATTCTTTTTTAATTCAATTACTGAAGAACCAATCCATACAAATGTTGTATATAAATATTATAACACCTAAACAATTGGATTCTTAACAACCTTAGAAAATATATTATAACACATACTACTTAGATGCAATTGACTTAATTAACCCTAAGGGCAACAAGTATCATATTAAATTAAAGAGACATCAATCTATTATAGTACAATTCACTATACATGAAAGAAAATAGTCGATTTAACGATTGTGGTATTTTTGATCAATGTTTCATTAAAAATTGCAGTGGACTTTGGTTTTACTTAAATCTTTTGATTCTACATAATTCTTTACTACATTATTTTGTTCAATATTTAACGGTTTAGGCAGCGTTTTGCAAAAGAACTTTTTTCCGACTTGATTTACTATTATCGTCACTGCTTATACCTAACAAAATATGTATATCCTATAACCTGGCCAGAGAACATATCTATGGATTAAAAAAAACACGTAAATCGGATAAGTGGTTCTCGATTCATAAGCGCACTTACGGGCAGACAGATAGACAGAGAGACGTTGAGCTTTATATACATATATTAAGGAATTAGATGTCTACGTGGCTAAAAAATAATTACATTATTTCAATATTTATTTAATTTATTTACAACATTGCCAAAGGTAGAATAAACAATTCTGATATCGCGAAAAACTAATTAATAGAAAATCTCTTATTTGTCCAAAATCAAATTAGTATATATTTGAAATTAAATAACAAACAAACAAAAATTTACTTCTGCCAATACAGGCGAGTAATCAAAGTGAAATAATATTAATTATAATATTTATGGCAGGTCAAAGAATTCGATATTCGTAATGGAAAAAAAATATCTATAAGGTAATCGCTGTCATTTAACACAGTTAGTAATTTTTGCGGTTTCGCAACTTTATAAGCATGGCTTAGACCAGTGTTTTTTAACATTTACTTTACGAAATACACTCAAAGCATTTACGATTTAATTTATTTCATAAAATATTAACAATAATTATTATATTTATTTAATTACGAAAGTAACTCTATCTTTTTTGTTACCTTTTTACGGCTAAACCACTGAACCGATCTTTATGAAATTTGGCAGGGAGATAGCTTGCATCCTGAGGAAGGTCATATGCTACTTTGTATCCCGAAAAATTTGTTAGGTTAGGTCCACGCGGACGAAGTTGCAGGTAACAGATATTTTTATTATAAAGGTAATACATATCACATTTTGCACTGCAAAATGCAACGAAATGTTAACCGAGAAAACGTCCAAATTAATACAACTTATACCTAGAAACCAAGACTCATGTTTTAGATATAAATTCATAATATCCATGATCTTAGCTTCTGGGTGTAAGTCACGATTCATACTAAATACACACTTGATAACTTTAACAGATTTTTCTGACGTGTCAAACATAAGAGTGTACAAAGACCGCCAATTGAGATTCACTGGTATTGGTTGTGGTATAGATACATCTCTCGCCTACCCACCCTTACATTATAAGCTACCCCCCCCCCCCTCAATATGAGAAGCGTCGCGCCAACTAGTCTGTGTCGTCCAGGATACAGGTAAACGGAAAAATGTTATTTTCCCGGAATATTCGTTCATAATTTTACAAATTTCTATCAGATCAATTGATGTTTTTTTTTTAATTTCCTCGATGAAATATGAACCATTATAGTATGTTTATTGTTTATATTATTTACTTTTCTAATATTAACTTATTGCACAGAAATCACAAGATAGATATACAAAAATATATCGAACAGAAATACTACCCTGAACTGCAGTAAGCTACCAATCAGATTCTTAGAAAAAGAGATAGATATATGTCCAAACTACACTGCATCTCTCTCTCACTTTTTGTGTTAATACATAATGCACTGTCCATTCTCTATGTCTTTGGGTTCATCTATCGATTAAAACGTCAAACACAACCAAAGTAAAACCCAAGAAAAACATGTGTTAAGAGAAAGCGATCACCACGGAAGCCTGAAAAGTTTCCACGACACAGACATTTTCCGTAGCAACGGTGTATGTAAAGTTTTCCAATTACACTCGACGCTGCTGGCTCCGCTGTTACCCCCCCCCCTCGACCCACCAGCTCCCCCTGTTGCCGCTGGTCGCTTTTATTGTATTTTCCAAAAGCACGGGCACACATATAACCGTTTGTAACGCGTTCTGGCAATGCGAAACTCGGTACACTTGTTCGTTTATATTTGTTATGTATGTCTGTGTGTGTGGTATATGCGTGCGTGTCCAGTGGTTCTCAAAAGTTTTGCATTTAAATATAAGGTACCAGTTATGTTTTTGTGATTGACAGAATTTTTTGTAATTTTCATGAACTCATGTTACTAATAAAACAAGTAACTCTTTATTTAAAAAATCAATTTAAATACCAAATATACAGTGTAACCTTAATATAACGAGCCTCAATATAACGATTTCCTCGATTTAACAAATTTTTCGAAATCCCCTAGAAAGAGCTAATGCAAAATATACCTTTATATTACGAATACATTTGTCAACAACCTCTTTATAACGAATTTTTCGACAGGTTCAGACACGTTAAATTTTTCATAAGACAATCATTATTGTTTTTTTTGCTGTTTGTCACTGTTGCTAGTTTTAAAGTTGCAATGGTTGAAAAACAAAAAAGGTGTTCCTTAACCGTCGCAAAGAAACGAGAAATCATTAAGTATGTAGACGAGAATCCTATAACGAAAAAAATATACATCGCTACATTCTTACCTTGTTATAACGAATTGTAGACCAACCTAACCTTTATATAACAAACCTCACTTTAACAAATTACTTGGTATAACGAATATTTTCTACTTCCCTTCAGTTTTGTTATATCGAGGTTGCACTGTAGTTTATTTTTTAAATTATTTTTTTTGTTTATGTTTTTTCTCCAGTAATGGATAAAGTAAAACCAGTAATGAGCGCGCAGTGATGGACACTTGCTAATGATAAGTACTACGACACAAAAGATATAAAAGAAAGAATCGTCAAATTTGAAACAACGTGAAGTAGATGCTATGATAATATAATAATTAATAAATAAATTATACTAATAATTAGTTTGAATGTCAACCATTTTGACACCTATTGGCCGATTATCATCAAATCACGCTGTAAGACAGCTAAATGTATATATGTATGTAGATTAATATTCAGAAATGGTATTTAAATATAAATTCAGTAAATTCAATTAAAAATGCCACTACCTTAATAGTCAATCAGATATTATATTTCAGGTTTTTAAAAAATATTAAATAAAACGGCCAAGTGCGTGTTGGGCACGCACATGGTAGGGTTTCGTACAGTGACGGATTTAGGTATGGGCAACATGGGCTACTGCCCAGGGCGGCAGATTCTTTAGTTTCTCTTTAAAAAAAATATATATAGGATGACGAAAAATTAGTGCGCGACTAAAAAAAAAAAGGTCCTCGGTTTTTTATTTATTTATATTTTATTTTGTTCTATACATCACTTGTAAAAGTAGTTATCACTTTTCAGTTCATATGGTAATTCTGACTTATATCAAAAATATATTATATTTTCCCTTGGTAGAGGAGCGGCAATTTTTTTTTTGCCCAGGGCGCCGCTGGTTCCATAGTCATTACGATTTATAAAAAAAAGAGTTATTTCAAAAATTTTCATAAACTATTTTTGTTACAGTGTTCGATAAAATTTTCATACTAATTAAAAGCTACATTCTGGAATTTTTTCAGATTATTTGAGTTGATAAACGTCGGTGAGCGTTCTGATAACGATATTTTGAATTGATATTTTGAAAATTAGAGGAGGGGGACGCGCTCTGATAACGACATTTAAAAACAAATATATCGTGACTGAAAAAAAATACCTAACAAAGTTTTATTTTTGTGGGCCTAAGTAATTATTAGGTTATCTCATTGTACGAGATAGCATTAACAATATTTAATATAAAAACCTGTACAGTCCTTCCCCTTAACCCCCATATAGTCTCCTCTTCCTGTATGAGTATAAATAAAATAAATATACATTTCAAAATAAATTTCTTCCTCTCTTTTATGTTTTACGAATAAAGTCTCTATACGATATATATATATATAATCTTATACTTCATTAATCCAGATTATCACTTAATCCGGGTGACCTCTCCCCTTATTAATCCGAATTAGCAAGGGTTTACTGTATTTATAGATATAATACACTTTCCTGAAATTCAATTTTTGAAATTTCCAATGAACTTTCAAATCTAAATTAACTCCTCAAAGATATACGTTCAATTTATAGATAAAAGATAAATTTAATAAAAAAAAAAAACAATATCTTCATGAAAATTCATGTTACTTTAACAAATAAGTCTAAAATTCCGAATTATTTTCTTAATACATAACCAGTCTTGGACAATACCTCAGTTAGTCCAGTACATTTAAACGAAAAATAGCTGTGTCTGGGGAAAAAATCGCATTAAGCTGAATTTTTGTATACACCTTCATTTTGTCTTTATAAATAAGGTACCAAAAGTTCCCAACAATCCCATGCGAGCATACTTTTTTACAGCCCACAAAAGGTGCTAACAATTAGTTTTAAGTAAATATCTCTGTATCTATTGGTTCTATTACTAAAATAGTTATTATCAAATATAAAATTTAGAAAATTACCTACAATAAAGATCTTACAACTTTTTTCGTACAAGTAATCGTTTTCGCTTATTAAGAGGGTATTCTAGTCTAAAAATATGAAAATATCAAAACATTTTTTTTGCATTTTATCAATAAACAGGGTTTCAAAAATATGTGTTCAAAACCCTATACCTCAATTCCAAAAACTGACGGAGTTACAGCGATTTGAAGATGATGCGTAGCATTGAATAGCCAGCTATGTATAAACATTGAACGCGTTTTTCTCGAAACTGAAAATGGTTCTCATAATATCACAAGATCTACTGAACCAATTGACTTCAAATTTGCTGTGTACCTTCAGTACACATGTTATTACCACCGTTAGCAGAATTGAGTCAAAAACATTTTTTTATTAAATAGATAGCGAAAGATTAAAAACATAAACAAAATAAAAAACTATAATTTAAATATGCGAACTTTTAATTCACGAGAATTATAAAAAAAAGCGGCCAAGACTGGTGCCAGTACGTTATCTTCAATATATATAAGCAAAATCTATATTCAATCCACTTCATTATGGTACGAAACATTGGTAAAAAAAAAATAAAACAATAATTATTAAAAATGTATCTAAACTTGTAAATTGAAACCATAGCAGTCTAGGATTAGGATTAAGGAAACGCAGAATCTAGCCAGCTATGAATCAGAGAAATGCGTGTTTACACGTCACAAACCACACATTCCACATCGTAGTTTGCATTTTCGGTCCTGGCATGTTAATATGTATGTATGTATGATGCAAACCATATGTTTCGGGTATTATTTTTGTTTGTGTTTATAATATTCATATATGTTTCGGGTATGAGAACAATATAACAATGATATTCGTCAAGTTTAATTGTAATATTATATTTTTTAATAAATAACACATTCTTTTTTATTAATTTATATTATTTTGAACTTTTAAGACATCTTTTATATATTATATTTTAATTTTTGTTAATTTATTTATTTGTTTAAAAAAACTATATTAATTTTTTAGTCTTGAATATGATCTCAGTTATTTTTAAATTAAATGTACTGAATTAGAAATATTTGTTGATATTTAATAACTACCATTTCTGAATATTAATCTATATACATTTAACTGTTTTATAGCGTGATTTGATGACAATCAATTCAAGTTTTTTCGTTTTTCAAAATAAATAAAAAGTTGCGAGTATATATATTTCAAAAACGAAGATATATTCAGTTCTAAAGAAACAAAAATGTTTATGGACATTGCATGACTATGTTTATAATTAATATTAAAATTAGAAGATCGCGGAAACAAATTAACTTAAAAATAGTTTCGCAAGTGGCGCCTCTACAAAGTAACATTAGTACTACTGTCAAAATAATGATTATTATGATATATAACACATGTTTAAGATTTACTTCAGATGTTTACAATATTTGTAATACATATTTACTTTATTACTAATATGTACAGTCGCCTGCATTAATGGTCTTGCAGTTTGTATTCATTTTCGTTTATCACAAACTTAGTAGGCTCCTCCCATTTGATTATTATAATATTTAAATCATTTCTCCATGTATCAAACAAAGACAGATATTTTGAAATTCATTTGCTAGATAAAGAACTACTCTTCGTTTATAATAGGTACTCGTATATATTTGTGCAATTAAATTATTATGTAATCTATTGAAAATTGTATACGTAAATTTTGTGGCAATAAATATTTGATATTCCGAATTTTAGTATTTAAATATATTAAACTTGATAGAAAAAGATAACCGATGATGTTTGTCTTTAAATTTAGAATCTGTTGTAAGCGATTCTAGCCTTTAGGGTGCCAGACGAGTTCTGCAGGCGACTGTACATTATAAAGTGGATTGATAAAAAAAAACGTATCTTGCAACAAATTACCATCCATACTAATATTATAAATGCGTCTGCTTGTTTGTTATTTTTTTACGGCTAAACCGCTGAACCGATCTTGATTAAATTTGGCAGGGAGATAGCTTGCATCCTGAGGAAGGACATAGGCTACTTCGTATCCCGAAAATTCAACCCCTAAGAGATTGCAAGAGGGTGGAAATTTTTTTTTTGGTAATTAATATTTTACTCCCCGTCACATATAAAGGGTTGTGATTAGTTTCATTCGATCCGGCGTGAAAAATACCTATCTCGCATGGGAGTCGAGATATTCATGATTTTGTATAAAGAATGAAAAAAAAAAATTCACTCCCTATCACATATGAAGGGTTGTAATTAGATTCATTCGGAAAAAATATCATGGGGAGGGGGTTTCGAAATTCAATCATAAAATCTTCGGTATGATTTTTCAATGTTTCATAAATTTAATTTTTAATGTAGAGAAATAGGAAAAATAACACTGTGTCTATCTGTCTGTCTGTTACAACTTTCTAGCTTCTGAACCGTTTGACATCTTCAGGGCTCTTCTAAAAGATGCCCTGAAGATGTCCACTGCAATGTGTGACGAAACGTTGGCCGATAACACGACCAAACCGACGCGGCTTACACCCAGAAGCCAAAATCCATTTGGACCAACAATCAACCTGAGTTATAAAAATAAAAATTTTAATTTATGGCGTTTTTTGAAACATAATTCAAAATGAAAAAAATCCAGTGCAATAATTTTCTTTGAAAATTTAACAACAAAAGGAGAAAAACTAGGGCACCAAAAAGTTAAACCCGACGCTGTTTGTAGATATAACTACCCTTTTAATGAAGGATTTCCATTTTCACGCTGAATCTCTGTATTTAAAAAAATATGTCTACCACAAAAGTGTGTTTCGCAAAGCATAACAGATTTTACGATCGTTGGTGTATTTTTACAACGAACGAAGCCCTTTAATCTCACAAAATTATACACTTAATATTCCCTTGTTCGGTCGAAGGTCGTTAAACATTTTCTCATGCATAAGAAAACTTTATGATTTTTGCCAGTCAAAAATTTGACACTTAATAAAAGTTCGCAAGTTTTATTAGCAATGTAGAAATACCCAAATTTACCGACCGCGAAAGTTTATAATTCTGTAATCAGAAAACACGAGTTCCTTCCACGCTGGCTGACTTGCAAAAAAAAACTTTACTCGCCGTTTTCTTTGCAAACACCTACGACAACTTTTTCAATTCAATATCAGACACGTGCAGTGACGGACTCAGTTTTTTGTAAGCCCTAGAAGAAAATATTCCCTAACTAGCTGTTACTCGCAACTTCGTTCGCGTGGAATTTGTATTTTTTTATAATTTTTCGGGGGTATAAAGTAGCCTATGACCTTCTTCAAGATACAAGCTACCTCCTTGACAAATTTCATTAAGATCGGTTCAGCCATGAAAAGGTAACAAGTTTTCGTTTTTTTTGGATTATTTTTGTAATTCTCATGAACTCATGTTACTAATAAAACAAGTAACTCTTTATTTAATCAATTTAATTACAAAGTCCGCAAATATAGTATGTTTTTTTAAATTATAGCCTTTCCAGGAATGGATAAAGTAAAACCAGTAATGAGCATGCAATGATGGACACTTGATAATGATAAGTACTACGACACAAAAGATATAAAAGAAAGAATCGTCAAATTTAAACAATGTAAAGCAGTTGCTATGATAATATAATAATTAATAAATAAATTATACTAATAATTAGTTTAAATGTCCACCATTTTGACACCTATTGGCCGATTGTCGTCAAATCACGCTGTAAGACAGTTAAATGTATATAGATTAATATTCAGAAATGGTAGTAATCAAATATCAAATTACATTTAATTAAAAATTTGCCAAGACTAGTGCCACTACCTTATAGTGTTAAAAATGTAATTCTACATGAAAATCTCAGATGAAAAGATGATTTGTGGTCAGGGGGAAGGGGGTAGAGGGTGGAAATCACTGTCATGTGCGTGTGGATGTGGTGGAAATGCCAAAAGAAAATTTAATTCAGGTCAGGTTGACATTTTCATGGAACAAAATCACTTGATACACTGATAAAAATTATAAATACGAATGTTTATATAATATGATATGTCTCATATTTCAATTATATTATTTTATTCTTTAAATATAAATATTTCATGTAACAGGTATCCATATCATTTTTGATAGATTTTTAGATAGGTTATTAATTGTTAAACAACTTTTCCATGCAAAAAATATGTACCAAGTAAATACACAGTGCTTCCTCGTGCTAAATTCAGCAAAGGTAGTTAATTATTAAACAATTTTTAAATAAAAATCGATAGTGTTCAGATAAATTAAATTTTTATACAATTTTACTAACTCAATATTAGTCCTCAAGCCAGACCCAACCATCCAACTAAGTTTCATTAATATCGGTTCAGTGGTTCATGAGTTATTCGTGCTACAAGGATTCAGGGGACAGACAGACAGACAGACATGGAACAAAAATTTTTTGTCTTGACCTGAAACGGAAATATCAATTTAATTTAATTTTTTTGTCTCATTTTAAAACGATCACAAAGCTTCTCGTATCTTCGATATTGCAAGGAAGCAAAATGGAAGACTATATTTAAAAAATTCAAACCACCATATTTTCCAATAACCATTCCTTCATACGAACAAAAAATGCTACAACAAAAAATATACTTTTTTTATATCGACCAATAATATTCGTAAAAAGCATCAAGGCGAGTTAGGCGAGAGATACGTTGTTTTTTATTATATATTTTTTAGAGTGTAGTTGTAACGGGCATATTTCGATATACAATTTGCAGATAAACCAACTGACGATGATATAAAGCGACAAAAGGTCTTGAATTCAACGCTGTTTACAAATTGGAATATTGTTGGGTTTGTAAAGAAGTACGTACTTGAAATACCGTGCACAGGATGGCTTGTATATCATATACATAATATAGTAAATACATCACATATATGCAAAGTAGTATACGAAATATAGGGTCGAGCGGGTAAATATGAAACACCAAAAAAATGGGGTAAAAGTGAAACAAGCTTGCAACTAAAAAACTAATTTGTTTATAGGAGAATTATAAAAACTGACATCTTCATTAAAGGTTTGTTAAAGCGACCTGAAAACATGAGTGATGTGTCACCCCTACAGATTTCCCTGTTAGTCGATGTCAAAACGTGTCAATTAAATTTTAATTCTTTGCACATGACTTTCTGTATAGCTCAGATATTAATTAAAGTTACAATTTCACATTGATATGCCACAAAGAAGATAAATCAAAGTTGCCTTTGTAGCTTTTCTTTTAATTTTTCGAGAAATATTTTCTATTAGAGGCCTGTTTCACTTTTTTCCAAATTAGAGGTAAAAAATGAAACACACTTTTTTCATTTTTAAAGTCCGTGTTGTATCGTACAGTTCAAATGACGTAAGTATTTAAAATGGTTATTCATAAGCGCATTTAGTAGAAAAAATTAAAGTATGAATTTGTATCGTTAACTGTCAAAAAACATGAAATATTTATATTTTGTTTCACTTTTACCCCAGTTGACCCTATACGATATTCGAAAATACAGACTGTCCAAAATAAGCGCGAAATATTAATCATTCTATGTGGTTTAGGTGGTATACCCAAAAATCTAAAATTCGTTTTTTTTTTAAATGTCTATAACTTTTTAGTCAAAGTAGATAGGTACTTTTTGTTTGGGGTTTCTTAAAGCACTTTTTGTGTAGAATTGATTGGTATATTCAGAATTTTAATATTACTTTTAGTTTCCGAGTTACAAGCTCTAACTTTAGTTTTTCTTATGGGCCACTAAATTGGCTACAACATATTTTAACGTGTTTTTTACTCTTGTCGAATTTACCAATAAATAGATCATGAAACTGCCAACAAACAATTTATGTAACGCTCAATTATCATAAGATAATTATCTCAGACCAAACACAATCAAGAAAATATTTATCTTGGTTATCAAATTCAGAGATTTGTGAAATATTTAATCGAACAAGAAGATATTTATAGCCGTTGGTATTTTCGAGACAAACAAGGAAGTAGAAACATCATAACCGTATGTTTCTGAATCTTTGAAATGTCAAACGGCTAAATCTTATTTCAGGTATTGTTAAAGGTTCATTTTAAACGGTTTTTTGCGATAGAAAATAAAAAATATTATGATACACAAAATATATTGATACGAGAAGCTATGTGATCGTTTCAGATAGAGACAAAATAAAAGTTCCTCGATTTCAAAATTTTAAATTGATTTATCTGTTTCACGTCAACGCAAACACTTTTCGTTCCGTGTCCGTCCGTCTGTCCCTTGAATCCTTGTCACACGCATAACTCATGAACCACTGAACCGATATTATTGAAACTTGGTCGAATGGTTGGGTCTGGTTTGAGGACGGTCCCATTTCAAAATCTTCAAAATCGTGTATAAGGGGGAAGGGTGACACCCCAAAATATTTATTTTTTCAAGATATCTCAAGAACGACACGTTATTGTTTTTAATAAAATTTTAACCCTCCATCCTTCAACCCTTAAATACAGTAACATAAAATGTAACAAAATATGTAATTTGCGGTAAAATTGCTATTATACCCTTAATCATTATTTATTTATAAAATAAATCAATTGAATTACATTTTAGCACCCTTTTTTTAAGTCCATTAATAAAAACATAGAAAATCTAAATTAAAATAAGCAAATCAAAACTTTATTATTAATTCATTAACATTTTCATACAAAGTGCAAAATTTCGCAAACATAGTAACATTAACAAAAATAAAATTCCCTAAAAAATCCTGTACAAACATAAAACTAAAAAAAAACAACTACACACATTGTAGTTGTAAATTATAATAATGCGTCTAAGCTCTTGTGTGTAATTCAGAATTTAAAATCATGTTTAAAAGAGTTAAATAATGCAATTTAAACAACCCCTATCTACATCAGCACACCTAATTTAACCTACGGTGTTGAAGTGTTTTAATATAAATCGCCATATTAATTATATACAGTATACTGCCGTTACAATGATCTGTAGTGTATGATGTACACTGTACAGTCACCTGCATTAATGGTCTTGCAGTTTGTATTCATTTTCGTTTATCACAAACTTTGATATTATACATGTCATATAGATTTTGACACGCTGATTCCAAATCCGTCAACTAAAATCAATTCCGACCATCCGTTCAAAAGTTATGGCCTTTTTTCTCCAAAAATTTGAAAAAACTGAAATTTTGAGAGGCTATATCTCGAGAACGGTTTGAGATACAGACCTGCGGTTTGAAACAAACAACTTTTCACGTCATTTTCTATACAATAAACATACTTTTAACGGAATCAAAAATTCCAAAATTTTTAGTGAAATTTCCTGCAGTGAACTTCAACTCGTCATACAAATATATACGAAAATACAAGAAAATAAGATGTAGAGGTATTATAGTTTTATAATTGAGCGTTTAAATTAATATTAAATGCTATTTTTGATTTTTGGTTAAAATATTTGAGTTGCGCATAAGGATGAATATTCTAATAATATTTTAAAATTATTTATTAACTGAAAACACAGATTTGTATTCATTTTACCCATAGAGTAAGGGTAGCACTGCTTCCACTGAAAGTTAGACATATGGTGTCGCGGACTTTATTTTAGAACTTTAGATTCTACACAATTCTTTAATACATTATTTTGTTATCCAGTATCTCTGGAGTAAGCCCTTACGAAAAAAGATTTGGAATCACTGCAATACTCTAGTACAAGCTTGTCCAACCCGCGGCCCGCGGGCCACATGCGGCCCTCGAGGACCCATGGTGCGGCCCGCGAGCATAATTTAAAAAAATAAAAAAATTTATGATAATAAATGTACATACAAAATAGTATTTACGACTAAAAAAAAAAGGTCTTCCTAATTTAACTCTCTATCCATATATCTATTTATATATTATATTTATAATAAAATTAGTAATTGACGAGAGACCAAAAAAAAAAAAAAAGGTCCTCAGTTTTATATTATAACCTGCGGCCCTTAGTAAACCAAATTAAGTAAAATTTTTGCTATGCGGCCCGGGAGGTTCAAAAGGTTGGACACCTATGCTCTAGTAAATAAGTTTTAAAACATCAATATATTTATTTAATTCACATTTCATTAGGTTAAGTTACGATGTTATAAAATACACCATTATTACGAGTTCACGTATTCATCGATAAAATTCATCGTTATCAATTAAAATCCATCTGTTTTTAAGGGATGGTTGCACACCGTATGCTGTTTAATATCTGATACAGTTTTCCCGGGACCATATTTCAAATAGCAAACATATTTACAATGCGGTTGACTGTTTCATGCCGATAGTGAGCAAAATTGTGATCGTTCTGACTAATATTTATACATATAGATTTACATGCCTGTCGGTTATATACATATGTATATAGTTGGTACCCTGCTCAATTTATAGCGTTACTTTTTTCTGCTGTATCGGTGAAAATTTTTATTGCACATATAGGATGGACTAGAAGTTTTTATGTGTACTTACACTATTAAAGATTTTATTATCTAGACTCCAGTCTATCAATACTGAAATAAACTGTTCATAAATTTAAGTGACTAACTTCGTAACATATCTTAGCGATTATATTACTAATAAATTAGTTTCTAGAAAATATTTTAATTATCAATTTATTGCTTCCTCGCAACATCAAAGATACGAGAAGCTTTATGATCGTTTTGAAATGAGACAAAAAAAATGTAAATTGATCTTTCCGTTTCAGGTCAAAACAAACACATTTCGTTCCGTGTCTGTCTGTCTGTCTGTCCCCTGAATCCTTGTCACACGTATAACTCATGAACAACTGAACCGATATTAATGAACTTTGGTTGGATGGTTGGGTTTGGATGGAGGACGGCCCCATTTCAAAATCATCAAAATCGTGTGTAAGGAAGAGGGGTGACATCTCAAAATATTAATTTTTTCAAGATATCTCAAGAACGACACATGTTACGTGAAAATTTTATAGAATCATTTTTGTAGAGCATTCAATTTTCAATAATATAGGTCTATTACGTTTGTTGTTAAATATTCCCTTACAAAGATTTATCTCAATCGGATTTAAATTGATATTATAAATGTAAAAGTAACTCTGTCTGTTTGTTATTTTTTTACGGCTAAACCGCGGAACCGATCTTGATGAAATTTGGCAGGGAGATAGCTTGCACCTTGAGGAAGGATATAGGCTACTTTGTATATCCCGAAAAATTTATTAGAAAATAAAAAAAATATAAATTCCACGAGCACGAAGTCGCGAGTAACAACAGAAAACCTTTTATATACTTAAATACCTCTTATCCTATCAAGTCTGGGTTTCTGTGTATAAACAGAACGCTGTTTAATAATGTTTTATAATTTTCTTCTCAGAATATAAATGAATAAAATATTACAATGATTTCTTCCTGAATTTAAACATACAATCATGTATATTAGTAAGATAATAATATCAAAAATAAATAAACCACAATTGATATTTTATCTCAAATAACATACCCAGAGACGTACTAACACATTTTGAGGCCCGAAACGTTAAAATAATAATCTTAATATATAAAAACGTTGGTGCATATATATGGCACGTCATCTCGCTTAAGCCACTGGACGTATCGAAGCCATATTCACACCATATGTTCGTTTCGTGCTCTGATAAGTTTTTTTTTTTTTTACTCGGTAGGTGGCGCAAAAGTCAGGATATTTTGATGAATTTTATATTATAAGGTCTGATTTGGGTCAAATTCAGAATATATGTTAGTTATGTGAAATTGGGCCCAGTCAAGATATTTTTAATAAACAAATTATTTTTGGGTAGAACAATGTTTACGGGATAATAATTATATCGATGAGGACGGTGTAGAAAGTTTGAGAAACACTGATCTGCAATACAACACTTGTTCAAATATCTTATCACGATTTATTCACCGCATTTTATTGCGAAGACAGAGCTAAACAAACTTATTAAAAAACAGAATTGTTCAAGGGCCACGTTCACCCCCCCCCCCCCTTCCAGACCGTTATCCGTGGCAATCTACATCGCCGTTGATTAATTTGTGAAGTATTACGAAGGGCTGATTTAAATTGCCAATTAAATCACAGTTTGAATTTACATAAAAAATTCTTCGAGTTATTGAAAACATTAATAATAATAATTTATAAAAAAAATGTTTAAATTAGATTTGAAATAGTTGTACTATTTGTAAAATAAATTGGACATAAAGAAAATCTTTATATATATTAAGTAGGGTCTCTTTTTACGCGGTAGATACGTTCCACAGCAACATTTTTTACTATAAATAAAATTAAAATTATCTGAATTTATTGTTTTAAAATTTTTAATCATTTGTTTTATTTAATTAAATTTGCATAGCACACTATTTTTTTATATTTTCTATTAATTTATAACTTGTTATATTTAATTATACATTTATAAGACTTTTATAAAGAGAACATTCTTAGCTATAATTTCCATAGTATTCCAGATAAAAAAATGTTTATTTTCAATAAATTTGAGACCGCCATTATTCATTCTGTAAAAAATACATTTAACCGATCTTCTAGTTCCAATAATAACAAAGTTAGCAATGATCACTCTATTCTGGCGAACACCCTGTATAAAATAAGCATTAATTAATTTTAAGTAATAATTATAAATCGAAGCTATTAGTAGAAAACGTAAGGACACTTTTCTTAATGATTAACAACATTTACTTGGTAATGTAGGTACTTTTAATTACGAAAACAAATAAATAACAAAAACTATTTTTATCTTATATATTTAACTTTAAGTAAGTTTAGTTTGTATACAAAATATTACCGTCGTTAACTATTTGTTTTGTGGGGTTAATCGTTTCTAAATGTTAAGTTTAATCGAAGTTCGACAAGAAGTAAATAACAAATTGTTCAAAATTACAACCGAGAAAATCTAACATTGAAGAGGAAATTTTACATAAAATAACAATAAAAATACGAACTAACTTCTTTTTAATCCAGATAAGTTGTTCTGAAGCCTAAACGACTAAATCAATCGACAAAATCCAAATTGTAAAACATCTCTTTAGTTACATTAAATACTATCCGACGTTTTGTTAAAAATAAGGTGCAGTGGGGTAAGTGTAGACTGGTTTTTGCATAGTTGGACTTTGAATCCATATATTTTCAATCTGTTATATAAATACTTAATATTTTCAGAATTAAATGATTGTGACTCTTTTTTTGAATAGGACGCCAATTTTCTTTGTATATTTGCATTATGATAGGAAATTGTAAAAAATGTCAACTTACCGGTAGTTAAAAACGCTTTGAAACATTATTTCATATGCTATGGGGCAAGAGCAGAATTGTGAATACGCCTAGTATAAAATGCTTTTTACCGCATCAAGATACGTTGTTTAGTTTTAGAGTAGTGAACTTTTTAAACAAGTTGGTATTAAGTTTTAGTAGTTCACTACATATTAGCTATTACAATTTCATTCGTATTATAATAAAAAGAACCCGTTTCTGCACTTACCCCACTGCACCTTATATTACCTACTTACACTGCCAAAATATCGAAAATCGCCTCTTCCATTTATTTTCCATCAAGGCGATGATCCGTATTTATATCAAACCCGACACATTCTTGCAAAACAAAAGAGCTATAGTTCTAGACTAACTTTATAATATTGTTATTGCAGTATAATATACTGCCCTTACACTATGTACTTTACAAACTTTACGAACATTTAATCGAGTTTATTTGTATCGAATTTAAACCCTACTTAAATTTAACCTTTCAATAATGATGTCTTTTGACTCAACTCAGAAAAATTAGAAATTTTCAATAGTTTTTTAAGGCCTATATACACCTTTCAATCTGCCATTTTTCATAGTTATTATTATTTCTACCTGATTTTAAATTTTGTGTAAGCTTGTTAATAAACCACAAAAAATGTCAACTTGTTTAGTATTTGAACGTCTCAAAGGCACCAATTATGGCCGCTATAAGAGCAACTTTTCTTTTTTTTAGATTAATAAGCTTGTTTTTTGTAATTATCATGAACTCATGTTACTAATAAAACAAATAACTCTTTATTTAATCAATTTAATTACCAAAATCCGCAAATACTGTTTTTTTTTTTAATTATAGCCTTTTATTTTGTTCATGTTTATTCTCCAGTAATTGCAAAGGTAAAACCAGTAATGAGCACGCAGTGATGGACACTTACTAATGATTACAAAATGATAAGTACTACGACACAAAAGATATAAACGAAAGAATTGTTAAATTTGAAACAATGTAAAGCAGTTGATATAATAATATAATAATTAATAAATAAATTATACTAATAATTAGTTTAAATGTCCACCATGTTGACACCTATTGGCCGAATGTCATCAAATCACGCTGTAAGACAGTTAAATGTATATAGATTAATATTCAGAAATGGTAGTTATTAAATATCAACAAATATTTATAATTCAGTACATTTAATTAAAAATTTGCCATTACTGGGGTCCTTGCCAAGACTACCTTATCTATTTGTAAAATATACTAATTTATCGATGAATGAAACTAAATATAACTGTTAGACCTTCTCTATATTATTATGTATATATTTAGTATCAATATTGAAATAATTAAAACCACCGGGATAATAGGATCCTTACCGGAAACGGCTGGACTATACGGAGACTTAAAACAATTAAATTTGATATTCAATTTAGTTTGGGGTATTATGTATTTTAATTACAATAAAATAAACATAGGCGAGTATCAGAAACCAACCTGAGTTAGTTTAGATAAAAAAAATTCTTCTCGGGGAGTATTCACGAACCTCCATTTGACATCCACCATTTTTCTGGTATAAATAAATAAGTTGAATCAATAATTAAAACTAACCAGCTTTTACAACAAAAATTTTCAAATAAAAACTCTTTCCGCATTCTCTACGTTTGACAGAAACCCAAAACTATTTATTTTTACCGCTTGGTGGCGCTAGGAGTATTGCTATGCTGTTGAACGATGTGAGGGGAAATAAACAAACAGCGAGAGGGGAAATCGTGTGCGTATGTTAACTGTATTTTACCTGCCTTAACGGTAACATACATACATGTTTTTTTAGTTTGTGTACATCTATGGTACAGTATCTTTCGAATGATACAAGTTTCCTTCACCTCCTTTTTTTTCGATGTTCACATATTAACATATAGATATTTAAAATGTACATTTAAAATATTCGCAGCGTGCGCGATGACAACGCCGACTAGCGGTTACAACTAGGGCGAGCTTTGACATTGCTGTCAAAACGAAAAGTAAGTAATTAAACAAATAATTTCAATAAAATATAGTAAAAAATATATTTTTTAGACGATTATTTATCACAATAGTGTGGTTAATCATGTTGACCTTTCTATTTCTAGTTAAAAATTAATCCGCCACAATTTCCCTTTTGGCCACCTCGTGCGTTGCGATCGATTTCGATTCCCCCACCACTTACTTCGCACTCAGCCAATAATATTATTTTAATTAATATTATGAAACATAATTTGGAACCAAAATAGATTTACTAAGGAACCCATTAAACAATTTTAATCTATGATTCGTAAAGTTAGACGACATAAAAAATATCTGGCGTGCCTTATTTATTAATATATATATAATAAAAACCAATTGTTTTCTTGTGGTATAAAAAAAGCATCCCTAGTTCCAAATAGAATGACTTCGCGTGCCACTTGGTGGCACGCGTCGTCATGGTTACCAACTCTCCTGTGCAGCTGCATAATATGCTAATATTATTGTTATCGATTGGACATGACTGTTTGCATATAATTTAAGTGCAAATAAGTCTTATACAATTGAACAATTTGTAATAATAATCAGGTTATTTGATGCCAAACTGAGTAACTACACAAAACAAAGAGGGGAAGTTGATAAAAGGTACTGGCACCAGTTATGGCCGCTATAAGAGCAAGGTTTACTGTTTTTGTGATTGGCGTGCTTCTTTTTTGTAATTCTCATGAAAAAAGTAACTCTTTATTTAATCAATTTAATTACCAAAGTCCGCAAATATAGTTTTTATTTTGTTTATGTTTTTTCTCCAGTAATGGATAAAGTAAAACCAGTAATGAGTACGCAGTGATGGACACTTATTAATGATTACAAAATGATAAGTACTACGACACAAAAGATATAAAAGAAAGAATCGTCAAATTTGAAACAAAGTCAAGCAGTTGCTAAATATAATAATTCATAAATAAATTAGTTTAAATGTCCACCATTTTGACACCTATTGGCCGATTGTCATCAAATCACGCTGTAAGACAGTTAAATGTATATAGATTAATATTCAGAAATGGTAGTAATCAAATATCAACAAATATTTCTAATTCAGTACATTTAATTAAAAAATAGCCAATACTGGGGTCATATTCAAGACTGGTGCCAGTACCTTACATTAAAGAAGAAAACACAGTTTAACAATAATAAAATGTACCAATCCCATTTAAAAATATATGACTACCTTCCAATTTAGATTTATTAATAATTGTAGCCAAAAGTTAAAATAAAATTTAAATTTTATAATAAACATAAAAAACCTTGACTTTTGATAAGGATTTTTTATTTTTATATATATTGCAGGTATATTTTTAATTAGTTTTTATTGCACGTGTATTTCATATGCTTTTATTCGATAAAACAATAAGTTGTAAATCAAAATAATCATAATTAAACGATATTACAAATTGATATTGAAAAATGAAAAAATCAAAGGCGTATAGAACTAAAAGAATAAAACACATTTATTTTTATTCTGTTTGAGATAATTTCAATTTCGTCTGACAAACTTTTTTATTTTTATTTATTACTTACGTTCGAGTAAAAAAATATATTCCAGTTCGAATCCGGTTTTCGTTCCGCAAAAAATAACGGTTTTTTCGGTTTTCGGTTCAGCTCCGGATTTTCTACCATAATTTAGAATATTTTATGATACTTGTATGATAGTCCGAACGACAATTGAAGTGGGAAATAAGATCATGTTAACGCGCGTATTTTAACATGTACTGAACCGTAAAAACCGATATTTTTATTTCGGTTCTGTTCCGGTTTTCGTTCCGGCAAAATATAACTTTTTCCGGTTTTCGGTTCAGTTCCGGTTCGAAGCCCTGGTACCCCTTAACAGAAAAAAAATATCGCCATTTCCCACTGTTGGAGCAATTCCCCTACATTAATAGCAATTTTGTTTTTAATTAACACTAACAATAATATCAATTAGAATATTGAACAGTGTATTATAAAATACGTAGGTATAGTTACGTAGGATAGTTCAAAGTGAATATATATTTCAAAGAAGAGGTAATTTAAAACATGCTAATTAAGCATTTATCTGCAAAACGGTTTTCCACACACTTACTCGGCTTCCCTTACAGGACCTGTTGGGGTAAAGTGGGGCAGTAATATCAGTAGAGACAAATCGATTCGACGTAGTTGATTTAAAAATATACCACGAAATGTTTCGGGGTCATGGTTCGTTGTTATTTCTGTATTCGATTGGTATATTTATTAGAATGTCATGTTTTGTGTATCTCTATGTTTTATTGCATCTATGTGCAATGTGTATACATACATTTGTAAGAACATTTTTGTAGCACGCGAGAATTGATTTTTCAAGTCGGAAAGTTTAATGAAACTTATATTCATGGATCTCGGCTACTGGGTGAAAGCCGCGTCGATTTGATCGTGTTATCGGCCAACGTTTCGTCACACATTGCAGTGGACATCCTTAGGGCTCTTCTAAAAGTGCATTATTTAGTAGTTGCTGCACTTTTAGAAGAGCCCTAAAGAAGTCCACTGCAATGTGTGACGAAACTTTGACCGATAACACGACCAAATCGATATGGATTTTGGGTTCTGGGTGTAAGCTACCTGTATGAAAAGCAATCGAGACGAAACAGACTTATTTTTTACGAGACAAAATAAGATTCATCTTACAACTTACTCTCGTACATTTCTTAAAAAAAATCAATTGTGGCATATTTTATATTTTTTTCATATTTTTAGAAAAAAATAATTTAAGCGAAAACACTCCCAAATTATAATAAGAACCATCTTAAATATATTTAATCAGGAATTGTAAAAAATGTCATAAATATTCAGAAAATAATTTTTCTACGTTAAAAAAATGAAACATTTCAAAAAGTTTCTTTCGAAACTCTGCTAAAACCTTTTTTCCCGAACTCGCGAAGTTTTATTTAAATTATACTTTCTCGACATTGAACTTATTTAAAAATTAATGGGAATTTCTCAAATCTCTCTCAGTTTTTTAAAAGCACAGATGGGAATTAAGATTGTAAAATATTTCTTTAACTAATTTTCAAAAATAAATAATTACTTCGGCTTATTAAATCTTTATGTCCAGGCCCGGGTAAGCCCGGTGACCCGAAAAAAATAAAAAATACATTTTTTAAATATTGCAAATTATAACCTAACATATTTAAAATTAAGCTTCTCAAAAATTATGATTTTCTTCATATTTCCTTATATTTCTGTGACAAATTCATGTTCGATTACCCAAAAATTGAGTGTTTTCGATTTCGTTAAAAGTATTATTACTACATAGAAAATGACGTGAAAAGTTAAAAATTTTAAACCACAGGTCTGTATCTCAAACCAATCTCAAGATATGGCCTATCAAAGTTTTAATTTTTCAACATTTTGAAGAAAAATGGCTGTAACTTTTGTACCATTTTTTAAATTAAAACTTTGAGATGCCATATCTCGAGATCGGTTTGAGATACAGACCTGCTGTTTGAAAATTTCAATTTTTCATGTTATTTTTTATATAATAAATGTACTTTTAACGAAATCGAAAACATACAATTGCACCGATCTGAATTATTTTTGGGGAAAATGTTTGTCTCAGTGAGTACTCCAGGCCTATTGATTTTGGTGCTAATCGGATTAAGGGTTTTGGAAATATTCGAAATTTTGTAACTTTTATCGTCTAAAAAGTGAACATTGCGAGTATTATTTCACTAATTTTGATAAGACTTGGTACATTTATAGTTCAATTAAACCTAAGGGACATTTATTATTTGTACAGCCATTGAAGGGGCGAAAAACACCCTCAAAATTTGAATTTTAAATACTAATTAATACGTCATTAATTCATGCTACCTTGGAAACTAATTCAACTAAATAAAATTGTCAAATTCGTTATTCTGCGAATTAGGAGATTGGAAAACTAATATTTATATACAAATAGCAATAACTGCTGTAACCGTCGTAAGTATATATGTTTTTTATGTATTACGAAATTTATATTCATAGTAGTAAATTATATAAATAAAATATTTTTCAAAAAATTTATATTTAAAAATTATTTAAAAAGATAGAAAGAACATGGAAGTCGTGTATGGTTCTCCATACGGATATTTATTTCTGTTTTATGGAACAATTTTGGCCTCACATATATAAAAAATATATTTAAAGTTAGATTATAAAATAACAGAAGAACGAATTTAAATTGAAAATAGTACATTAAGCGTTTACGCACCAGGGGTTCCCAATAGGTCAGTAAATTACATTTACATTTTACACACACATACAATTATATATTATATAAATATATACAATGCATGCCAAACTATTCAAAATCTAACCTTGAAATAACAGTTAAAATTTTTATCAGTTTTATGTAAGAATACATATTATACGGAAAATATTATATTATTGATTTATTTAAAAAAACATATCTTTATAAAATGATTTTTTTATTTCATTTCCAATATTTAAAAAGTTAAAATTCATTTGGGGGGGGGGGGGGGGTTATGATATAAGAAGTTGCTACTGAGCCAATAAAGATTATGGATTCAAATGAAAATTTTATCCATGTAAGCAAATTTTGGGCGTGTTATATAATTATAATATTAAATGTAAATCATACTTTGTAAGAGTCTTTACCTCGTAAAGTACATAAATAATAATAATATATATAGATATTTATGCATATAATATATAAATAGAACTTTTATTGATATTCCCATATTTTAAAACTAAATGAAACAAGTGATTAAATATTATATATAACAGATTTACAACGATAAACATGAAAGACTAGCGAATATCACGAATTTATTGAATTATGTCCACAAAGATTTGTCAAGGTGGATTCGTTCAAGTAAGTGCGATATTTTTACAATATTTCGAATATATTTTTAAATGTACGATTCCTAAAATAACTACAAATAAATGCAGAGTGTATTGACATAGAAAACGTATATTCCTTATTTACAAATCGAAACAAAAATGTGTAGAATATATAAATACTAGACAACAGGTTAAGATTGAATACATTATTACATAATAAGGTAAAGTAATAGCCAGGTGTGTACAAGAATCCGCGATTCAGGCAATTATATACGCGGACGGTAGTAGTATGGGGCGGCAGGGAGGCGGGGGGAGAGATTTAACTCTCGTAAAATCGAATTGTTACAAGTGTGTTTTGATCGAAAGACAAAAACTGTTTGTATCGGGCTAACAAACCTCTAGAAATATTCACAATACTTTCTAATAATAGACAAAACAACCACCTGTCATGGGTACACACCACCCTGTCTCTCCGATCTTATTGATTTTCCTGGCAATGCAGATAATACATAAACTAACCCCGCTATCTGGTTGAAAACACGTTAATTTGGTTACCGCTGACGGCAATAATAGAGCTCGTGTGTGCCACACACAATAATCCACCACAGCGTAAAAAAATACGGTTTATTTTGGTATTTTGGTCTGGGCGATGCACTTCTATGTGCAGCCGTCCATTGTTGGGACAAATGTCGATAACGCGTACAATTGCACGCCGTATTAAATAGTACATGTGTAGATGCATGCTAATGTATATAAATCACGCTACTTACTTGCCCAGTTCTTCTTTTAGATCATAATTGTCACTAAAACGAGTACACACTACCGGAGCCGCCATTTCTCTGTACACTAGAACACCGACTGTTTCGTTACACCACTGTATATAGGTATACTTGATGCGACACTTGCCACGCGCGGATAGTACGCACTCGGGTCGACTCGGCGCTGACGGTTGCGGCGCCGACTACAAACATAGATCGAACATTTGCATGCGTCTCTCAATAATGTCGGACTGGCAGGAGCGCGACCGAGCGTCAGTTATCGACGCACCAATGACACACACATAAATAGTATCGTTGTAAATAAATACCTACTCACTCGCTGATAATACGTCGATGTGTTACCCCCATGTGAACACGGTGAGATCTATAACGTAATTCTGCTCGCTGTCTCTGCTGTTCCCTCTGGGAAATAAACCGAGGATCAATATTGTATTACGTTTACACACGCCCACTAATACACATATTGCAATGTCTAGGCGAAATCATCAATATGTATTTATTAGCCATGCATTCTCTTATTTCTTATCAATTATTGATCTGCGTGTAAATGCAAACAATGAGATTTTTCAAAAACCGTAGCTGTTTTTCTACCAATGTTCTTTTATCTCTATAAGTACACCCCCGTTTTGAATCTGAGAAGATTTATAGGGGTACTTGTTGCATTATGTATATTGTAATAGATATTTTTTCCGGTGGGTAAGAAAATGTGGATATATTTTGTTTTCCTTGAGGGAAATTAAAATAACACATCTGAGCTTGATAAAGTTTATTCTGAATTTATAAAAGATAATATTTATTTCAGTACAAACAAAATTAGAAAAAATATTATATAAGTATTTTGTCCAATAAAAAATAATAAAAATAATATTTACAAACACTACAGATATATTTAAAAATATATATAAAATGTGGTACATTTGCATATTTATTATAAAAGACAAGAAGCATGATTATGTTTATAAAAATCACAACAATGGATTCGTATTAAACATTTTTGATCTTACAAAATTATTGTGCAGTTTGGTCTCATTTTAAATGATGATATATTAATATTTTTGAAATACAAAAATATTTTTTTATTTAAAAATTATGAGTATTTATCGAAATACCTGAAAAATTATCTAAACTAAGAACAAAAAATAGTGGTTTTTATTCTTTTTATATTCAAATAAAGTCAAAATTATGTTTTGAATATTTAATTTGGTCAATATTTAAACATTACAAAAACTGACAGCAATATTTTCAGAATCATTTTTGACATAAATACATCTTAAGGAAGAATGGTAGGGCTCTCAAAACATTACCAAATGCATGAAAATTGGTCATTAGCATTCTAATGCAAAACAAAATATGTGTTCTAATGGAAAACTGATATTTTTCGACATTTTTCAGGTAAAACACATTGATAAAACAATACCAATTTTCTAATTTCTGGGGGGGGGAATATAGTATTTGATTAGTTGAACATTTATGCAAAATATCATAAATAATCAATAAATAATCTCCGAACCGTTTCCGAGAAATTAATTATAATACAACAAAATTTTAAATTTCCCGCTCTGCGTATATTTTGCAACAATGTATCTTTTGTAAATCAATTATGAAAAATCTTTGGTTTTTTATAATTAGGTCATATTTTATGTTTCTTATTAAAAAAATTAAAGAGAAGTTTAGTACATTGTGCAATTAAATGTGCATATAAATAATAGAATATCATGATTATTCTATTATCATTTGACAGTTCGAATTACCAATTTCAAAATGTTTACATTGTTGCCAAAACTGATATTATATATTTACGTCAATAATGATTAATTTCAGTAATTGTAAAAATATATTTTTGTTAAGTTGAATCTGCAATATAGTCAGTGTCAAAATATGTTAAATTATATTAAAATCTTTACAAATTCAACCAAAATAGTCATCAAGGGAAAATTAGCTTCAAATATGTAAGTAAACAACTCTAGCTATAATATGTGTCATTTATAACTTCTATTACAAAATTTACAGCTTAGATATTTGTGAATTTTAAAATTTAGCCACTTTTGTCTCCGATTGTATTTCTCATTCTTCCTTAATGATATCATTCTTGAAAACTTTACTGTCAAGGATATTATCACAAGTATCATGATAGTCTATCAAATAATATTCCTTCACAGTAAAATTATAAATATAGTTTAATATACACTTAATCAGTAACGTGGTGCCTGTCATTTGTTAATTTATTGTTATTTCCAAAAGAAACTGGTCCTGAAACCAGTAACTATCTAAACCACACTCTATTTTACCGTTTTACTTGAAATAAAAACCATTTCAATTAATAAATAGTTTGACAGCACCAAAAATTCATGTTACCGATTTAAGGTTAAATTGAGCTGCATTATAAATCTCTTTCTGTTCTCCCTAAACTAAGGATCATAGAGAATCGTTATTCAACATTGATTAAATATATAATACCTATATATATTATCAAAGTTTTAAAAGCATTAGGTTACTTACTTTTGAATCATCATTATCACATTTCTAAAATTAAAAATTCATTACACTATTTAATAATGCACATCCCCAACCATATAATTTTGTAAGTTGATTAATAATATTACTTAAATCATAACAAAAATAAAGAGAAGAATAGATTACAGTTACCGTTTATAGAAAAAACACTGAAAAAAAATATGTACACGGGTTTATATTTTATTATTTCAATTCTGTTGCATTTTTTTTTTACCATCCGTGAATTTTCCACGACCAGAATTTTATCAATAAAGTTAACCCCGAAATCTGGTCACTTCACATCGTATCTGTCGGTAAGTTATTCTACGGTAACGCTCTTAGCCAAATTTCGTGGACAATCTACGTTACAGCCTCTTAAAACCGCTATGTGGAATGAAAGAAGTTGCATTGGAATGACCGTAAGAATGCCTTGCAAACAGTCGACCGTGTGCGGTACTTCCAGTACTCTTGAAGCGAAAGTCATTGTTTCTGCGTCGCCCTCTTCGCAAATAAGGATTGGCCGACCTTCACGGGCAGTTACCTAGAATTTATATCATCATTTATTCTGTTTGCTCCACATCACAGCCTTTTTTTTTCAGTTATATTATATTATATTTGTATAGCTATAATTTAGTTAAAGAGATTGTTTTATTCAATAAAAATTCCGGTTATATATGACTCCACTATTAACCTAGATTTGCCCAATACTTACTTGTTGTAAAGCATTCATGCATTTTATATATACAGGATCTCTCATACAAATCATAATAACAGGCATAGAGTCGTCAACGAGTGCTAATGGACCATGTTTCAATTCACCTGCCATTATTCCTTCACTGTGCATATACGTCAACTCTTTTACTTTCTACAAATATATGTATTCATTAATAAATAAATGTTAGGTTATGTATGAAATAATTTAAAAAGAACGTACCAAGGCTCCTTCAAGACAGGTAGCAAAGTTATAACCACGACCCATAATAAGTAATGATTTGTGTGCATAAAGATCTTTAGCAAGCTCTTGCACTTTTGAATCGAGTTTTAATACTTGGCGAATTTGGTGTTCAAGTTGTCTAAGTCCGTCAATAATCTGTAAAAATTGATATATTTATAAAAATAAAAATAAAACATTTTTTATTTTCTTAAATTACCTCAGCTCGTCTTTGTCCTAGTGAAATCCTATCTTGGCTCATGACCAAAGCAAACATAACCAAAGAAATAAACTGAGATGTGTAAGCTTTTGTAGACGCCACACCGATTTCAGGTCCGGCGTTGATATGAACACCACAATGTGATTCGCGGCAAATAGAACTACCTACAGTGTTTGTAATTCCAACTATGAGAGCTCCACGTTGCTTGCAGTAACGCAAAGCCATCAATGTATCTGCAGTTTCGCCTAGAGAAAAAGTTTGGTTAGCTTTGACAGTTAAAATTTAAATTTTATATATAGTTCATGTGCTGCCTCAAGGAAAAAATTAATTAGGTGGTTATTTATCGTTTTTGAGCTCCAAATTATTTTATGAAAAATCTATTTTGTTTTAATATCTAAATGAGTTGTTATCTATGGATAAAATACCTAATCATTTTTTTGATTGTTATAACAATTTAAAAAAAATACTATTTGATCAGATCTATTACAATATTTCTTGCAATTTCTTGTCAGTATTAAACAATGAAATAAAATACATTTTCAATGAAATGGAGCACTAAAACGATATTTAACCAATTAGGTTATTGATTGTTAAAATTTGAACAACAATGAATTACTAACTTGTCTCATAATATGCTGGCATCTTTTCATCTGTCAAAGTAATAAGTTAGGTTAGGTTAGTGTTTGTTAATAGTTTTGATCATGCATTATCAAATTTTAATAATTAAAAGTTTTATTTTATTTTATTTACTGTAATCTTTTAAACTGTTGAAGTAAAGAAAAATCTAGTGGATACTAACCCAATAAAACAGTGATAATGTACTTTACCTGATTGAGAGATGAAAAAGCATACATCATCTCTGAAAACAGGCGTGGTTCTGTCTAAGAAGTCAGAGGCTAGTTCCACCATCACAGGCAGTTCCGTTAATTCTTCAAGTAACTGGCGTGTAGCTACAGCACTGTGGTAGCTTGTACCACAGCCAATTAGCATAAGGCGTCTGCAGCGTTTAATTTCAGGAATGTAATCTTTAATACCTCCAAGAGTAAGAGTCTAAAAAATTTAAATCAAATTAATAAAAACGAACAACAATCGGTTATAAATCGGTTTATTACACTTACTCCATCAGCAAAATTAACACGACCTCTCATTGTATTAACAACTGATTCAGGTTGCTCAAAAATTTCTTTTTGCATGAAATACGAGTAATTTCCTTTCATGATTTCTTGTAACTGCATTTTTAAAGTAATGATTTCACGGATATGAGGGTCATCCAAATTTCTCTTAACTCGGTGGATAGAAAGGACGCCATCTTTAACTGCAGCAACGTCGTCATCCTAGATAAAGTAAAAATTAGATACATAAATCCTAAATTGAATAAATAATGAACTCTAACCTCAAAATAGATAACCCTGTTTGTATGTTCGATTACAGCGCTAGCATCTGAAGCGAAATAGTATTCAACTTCTTTATCTTCGAGCGGTTGGAACTCCGATGTTGAATCACTTCTGGGTATAACAGGCAAATCTCCCCGTCCATGTGGCCGATGTTCTAAAAAACCACACGTTTATTTAGTTATTTATTTCACACTTAAATTCATAAATTGTAATAGCGTTTCGGCCCGCCACCATGGTAATAAAAAAAATCTTGTATTTTTTATATCTTCCTTCGTATTGGAACAATCCTTGGTATATTTATATCTAAAATCTGTGGTGTAACAAAAAAGCATAAGCAAAGCGTTAAATTAAACTTGAATTATATACCTTGCGATTTGGAGTCGCCATCTATATGTTGAGCCAAGAAATAACGAAAGACAAACAAAAAAAACAACTAAATTAGTCTGTCGGACACAAAAAATTATACAAAAAGCAAAATATATCCTAAAACTACAAAAAAATTCAATTAAAAGAGAAATTTAGTAATACAAAAAATAGAAATTTATTTACAGATAACTATATAACATGCCGTTGTTTTAAATAATTTCTATTTTGAAATTCAATCTATAAAAAAATTTATGTACTATCACAAAATATTTTAAATTAATATTCGAATAAAAAATATTCAAAATAGAAAATAGTTAAAGAGAAAAAAAATGAAATGTACATTTTTATTTACAATAATGTAGAAATATAAATATTTAATATATATATTTATGAACATTTCATTTTTTTTAACGACTTATATAACTTACCTATTGCTTTTTGATAATTGTGGTTATTATGCACATAAATAACACAGGAAAAAAGACAAACAAAAATTAATTTAAAATAAAATTTAGAACCAAAAATTAATTTTGTTAAAAACTTGCAAAAAATACAAACAAATCATAATAAACTTTTGTAAAATATTATATTAAATACAAGTACATTTAAAAAAAAAATAGCAAAAAGTACTTTTTTTATAGATATTATAAAAATATATTACAAAAGTTTACTATTTTTTATATTATTTATAAAAACGAGAAGTTATATTTAAAATAAGAGTTTAAAAGGTATTATTATTTCAAATTTAACATTTTTGATAAAAATATTAATATTAAATATAACTCCTCAAAAATAATAAAACTATGTTAATAAGACAATACCTTTTACTACAGTGTGATCATCTAAGGACGTCCAAGAGGAAAACAAGGAATAAGTTGTGCGTTGTAGGATCATAAAAATAAAAATCACGATTTAAAAAAAGAATAAAGAATAATCAATAACGCATATAAAACAAAACTACTTTATAAAAGCGCGATTTAAAATAACTAAATCAAATTCTTCAAAAAGACAAGCATCAACCTAATAAAAAAGCTTTCAAAAATAAATAACTGAAAAATGGATTATAATAAAAACAAGCATAAAATACAGCCCCTCAAAATGGTTATAACAAATAAAAAAAATACGTTTTCAATTAAAAATTGATATAAGTTATAACCACGTTCTAATGATATAAAATAAAATGATAACAATTATCAATCAAATTTCAAAATAAAGGAAGTGGAAATGAATTTGTGAGATAATACAAATTGAATAATGTTAGTTATTTTTGCAAACGCATGCATAAAATATGTTAGTACAGATTAGTAAATAATAAAGACCCAACTACAAGCAAGTCTTACCACCAAAATGGTACGACCCCATCACCAACCGACTCATAACTGTGGTAAAAATAAATAATAAACTGGATAAATAAATACATTAATAAACTGAAAATTATTTAAGAAAATAAAAAGATATATGTTTTTACGTAACCAAGTGCAAGAAATATGTTAGATTCATTAAAAATAAATGTAAGTGTTAAAGATAATATATCATAGAATGCTTTGCATTAAGAAAAATAAATATAAAAACAATAGAATTTATTATTATTAATTATTATTATTTATGTCATTAAATAAAAATACAGTCCACTAAGAAATAAAAATATTGTGTTGGAATTCATTATCAGCCTCAATATACGTATCCGGCTCGAAGGACCATATACATTTAATGACGATGATACAGTTAATTTGAAGTGTTAATTTTGATTGATAATAATAATTTCTGTTGTTTTTATATAAGAAATTCTATGATATGTTATATTTAACAGTAAGAAGCCAAAATGAATTACTATTGGTTGATTTTTTCAACTGGATTGAAGTTAGTAAGTCGCTTTGGGTTCTATTCTGCTCAAATTATTACTCTTTATGTAATTGATTCCTAAATAAATTCATTGTTTATGAAGATGTCAATTATAAGTAATATTACCTTTTCCGTATAGAATAGGAATATGATCTGTAGCTAATCGTGTTTTTGTTTTAATTCCAACAAGTAACGGGGAACCACGCCTTGTGGCTACACATTCACCAGGAAAGTGTATGGATTTGAAACAAAGAGCAAATGCTCCTTCCTGAAATACATAAACTATATTTTAACCAGTATATAATACAAATCTGTGTTTTCAGTTAATAAATAATAATAAAAATAATAATGCGCAACTCGAACATTTTAACCAAAAATCAAAAATAACATTTAATATTAATTTACACGCTCAATTATAAAACTATAATACTTCTACATCTTTTTTTCTTTTATTTTAGTCGATATTTATATGACGAGTTGAAGTTCACTGTAGGAAATTTCACTAAAAAATTTAGAATTTTTGATTTCGTTAAAAGTATGTTTATTGTATAAAAAATGACGTGAAAAGTTGAACTGTTCAAACCGCAGGTCTGTATCTCAAACCGTTCTCGAGATATAGCCTCTCAAAGTTTTAGTTTTTTCAAATTTTTGGAGAAAAAAGGCCATAACTTTTGAACGCGTGGTCGGAATTGATTTTAGTTGACGGATTTGGAATCAGCGTGTCAAAATCTATATAATGACATCTATAATACTTTAAAGTTCGAAAAAAAAAATTTCGAGAAAAATCGAAAAAATTTAAATGTCGATTTTTGACGAAATTTTTTTTTTCGGATTTTAAAGTATTATACATGTCATTATATAAATTTTGACACGCTGATTTCAAATCCGTCAACTAAAATCAAATCCGACCACGCGTTCAAAAGTTATGGCCTTTTTTCTCCAAAAATTTGAAAAAACTAAAACTTTGAGAGGCTATATCTCGAGAACGGTTTGAGATACAGACCTGCGGTTTGAAACAAACAATTTTTCACGTCATTTTCTATACAATAAACATACTTTTAACAAAATTAAAAATTCTAAATTTTTTAGTGAAATTTCCTACAGTGAACTTCAACTCGTCGTACAAATATCGACTAAAATACAAAAAATAAGACGTAGAATCATTTAGTTACTATATAAATATATTAGACTTTATTTAAAAACTTCGTAACTAGTTTTTTTTGTTAATAGGAGAGAGAGGATTGACTGTTTTTACCCCCACCTATTTGATTGAAAAAAATAATAAATCAATAATAACAGAACTTACCAATTGTTGAACAACTTGTTCGACTAATTCTCTGAAAGAATAATTAGGGTGCACTGAATATAGATGGTGAACGAGTTTAGCAATCACTTCTGTATCTGTGTCACTCTCGAATTTGTAACCCTATAAATAATAGATATATTAATTATGTTATCAATTGCAATTTAAATACACCACACATACCTTATTTTCTAAGAATGTTTTTACTTCTTTGTAGTTGGTAACAATGCCATTATGGACAACGACAAATGCGTGTTTATCATCTGAACGTTGGGGGTGAGAGTTGACCATGCAAGGGACACCGTGAGTGGCCCAACGAGTGTGGGCAATACCGACATGAGTTTCAATTTTTGATTCCATATCCAATTCATTATGTCCTGTAATAATATTTATATTTAAGACATTATTTTTGTTTGATATTAATTTAATTATGCATTTAAATAAACTAGAATCGACTATGGTCGAAATTCGACCTATATTTTACCTACCATAACTGCTTTTAAAATGAAATTTCTATACGCATTCTCTACGTTTGACAGAAACCAAAAACTATTTATTTTTGCCGCTTGGTGGCGCTAAGAGTATTGCTATGCTGTTGAACGATGTGAGGGGAAATAAACAAACAGTGAGGAGAGGTCAAATCATGTGTGTATGTTAACATATATGTCACAGAGCGCAAATTTTTAAAATAGTTACATTTATAACTTTGTAGTTTTCATTTTTAATTTTAAAAATTTGCGCTGTGTGTCATATATGCAACGTTGGTCATGAGTGGGTTAATATATAAATATAATATCTTACTGGTGTTGATTTCTTCTTCAAGAGCTATTACTTTTCCAGTTTTCTTCACTAAAACCATGTCCTTTCCATTAGCAGAATCGATTGCAACACCTAAAAGAAATTATAATAAATATCTGAAATATTTATTACATTAAGTCAACAATGAAACTGTTTCAACATACCGGCTGAGTCATATCCACGGTATTCAAGCCTTTTGAGTCCATTTACAAGAAGTTCAAGAATCTCCTTACGAGATTTTGGAGTCAGGTAATTTAAATAGGCAAAGATTCCTGTAAGAAAATAAAAACACGTTGAATAAATATTTATAAAGAAATTTTAAATTAACTCTATTCTAACAAGGAATTCTGCACGTCTCTGGTAGTATAGTGGTTAGTATCCCCGCCTGTCACGCGGGAGACCGGGGTTCGATTCCCCGCCAGAGAGATATATTTTTATATTTACTGATCAGTTTATACATAATTAATCAAGTTAAATTTTTAATTAATCAATTAAAAATATATACACGAAACTTATAAAAAGCTCTATAGAAATGTTGATGAATTGTAATTTTTACCACAAGTGCATAAAAGTCAGATTTATATAAAAAAATATCAAATCGGTTAATTTAAAAAATTTAAATCGTATTTTTACATTTCATTGATATAAAATAAAAAATTGAAAAAAAGGTTTATATTACGACAAACTAATATTTTTGATATCTTTGTTTGAGATATTAGGGGGTAACCTCGGGGGCACGAATGCATCGAAAATAATAAAATAACAATCGTAGAAATAAATAAAACGCAAATATATAGATCTTAGCTTCTGGGAGCAAGCCGCGTCGATTTGGTTGTGTTATCGGCCAACGTTTCATCACACGTTACAGTGAACATCTTCAGGGCTAGAAGAAGAGCTCTGAAGATGTCCAGTTTTAACCCTCCATCCCCCAACCCTTAAATACAGTAGTATAAAAAAGTTAAACTAATGTAATAATTTAATCCCCTATTGAAAATAGAGGGTTGTAACTTGTAGAAATCGATCCTGCGGGGAAAATGCTACGAGGGTGTGGAGGGTATAGTGGAAAATGTAAAATATCTTGCCTAGAAACTGATGTGAAAAAATCCCATAAATTAGGCACAGGTTTTTTGCAATAAAATTTTTTTTTTTAATTTTACCTTTCGTAAAGAAATGAATTAAATTTTTAACCACTTGAATTTAATAATAAAAAACCTGATTTTTATTTACTTTTCCATAAAATCGGTTATAAATAAATCCTTCAAACATTAACGAAGGCTTTTTGCTTTTTTTTTAAATTTTTCCATACATGACTTAAACAATTAAGACCTCGAAAGATTTGATTTTTTTTTCTACAAGAGACAGGTTCTGACATAAAACAAGGCCAGGTTTACTTTGATCTCATAAATAATCAATATCTTTGTACAAATACAAAGAAATGGTAAAAGAAACATTGAAATAATATAAAAATATAAACATACCCATTGCTATATGCGACGAAACGTTGTATGAAATTATTATAACAAAAAAGAAGAAAATTTTATAAAATAAAAAAGGTTAAGAATCCCTGGTATAAATAGTAAATACTGAAGATACAATTTTAAAATAAAAACATAATGGTAAAAAAAACACTAAAATAATATGAAAATATAAACAATATTGTATGAAATTTAGTATGACGAAAAAGAAGAAAATTCTGCGTAGGTTTTATAAAATAAAATAAAGGTTAAAAACCCCTGGTATAAATAACAAATACTGAAGATGCAATTTTAAAATAAAACGAATTTTAAGTTATGTACATTCCACTAGAATTACTGTCGAAAGGTGAAAGAAAAAAACTTCACACTTTATAACTTTCAATTGCAATGTAACATAAAAAATGAAATTATCATAAATGGTAGGTACATACTTGCATTTTGTAGATTTAATGCAAAAGATAAGTAGGTAATAAAATTAATCAATTTAATATTATTTATTTAATCACTTTAAATATTAGTCAAATGAAAGGAATGAAAAACAAAATGCAATTATTTTATTACTGAAATTAAAACAAGAAAACAACTTTTTATTATCATTAAGAAGACATTTTTTACAATTTAATAAAATTATTTTAAAAAACAGTTTACTTTTTTATTTGGTAGATGTCATTTTATATATTTTTTTAAATTTCTTGGATATTGCATATTTTAATCTACATTGTTTCAAGTACATATAAATCATTAAATATATATAAGTAAATAAATAATTATTATTTAATTATAATTGAAGGAATACATACATTTGTATTGATAAGATAGTATGTTAAGTATTTCCTAAAACTGGTAGTCAATACAAAAAAAAAAAACACTTATATTCTTGATTAATTATATACGCAGAGCTTTTTTAAATATAAAGGCGCGTTCATAGGACAATAGTGTATTGGCAAATTCAATTGTTCAGTATTTTTTTGCACTGTAAACAAAAACTTATAAATGTAAAAAAAAAACATTTTTAGATTAATTATGCATGGTCCCCCAGATCCTCTCCCCCCCCCTATAATAAGATTTCTGGGCAAGTTTTCTTCCGTTAAAAAATCTATAAACTTTTTTTTTAATTCATTTATTAATAATTAATTTTAACTAAAAAAATACTTGATTATTTGTCAGTCGTTAAACTCGGTCCACTAGGCTAAATTATCCCCCCCCCCCAGTAGGGGATATTGAATTATGTATATTAAATTGAATTTAGTACATATGTTATGTTTTTTTTTCAATTTTGTTACACAATGAAACTATAATATTTGTTTGTTAATAAACAAATAAACATTAGTGAAAACGTGCCTTAATACAAGTAGATAATAACGGTAAATAAAGATTATCCATATAATATACTATAATCTCAGGTTCAGGTATTAAATTGGCAAGGTTATTAATGAAGAATGGGATTATTTAATCTATTTGAACAAACTTATTATTGATTAAAAACACGTCAATAAAATCTACAGGTATAACATAACGTTTCTTTGAATTTGATTATTCTATTAGCTTGTCTGATAATCTAGCTATTGTGATCTCGACATTGAAAAATAGGGGATTTTTTACACCCCTAACGTGTTCGATCTTTTAAAAAAAAAATACTCGGTTTGCGCCGTCCACAGGTTTGATCTATGAGTCTGAAATTTTGGGACAGTTAATTTTTGATCCAAAGCTAAAACATAGGCCAATGGGACCGAAAAAATTTAAAAAACACCTTAATGTGTCTACTGTTTTTTGAAAATAAAATTCCCTGACTATCTCTGACCACAGATTCAAAATTCTCCTGACCACTAGAGGCTCAGGGGCAAGAAGTGATCGAGAGGCCCCCCAGAATGTGCAAAAAAATTTGAAGACCTTTATTTTTGCTCGTCAACTTAAATTTATACACTTTATTCTTTTTTTCACTGACTTCCCAGATACAGGGATGATAGTCCCTTATTTTTCCAAAAAAGAGGAATTTTTTCTTGAAAAAAAGAGACCAAAAAGAGGAATTTTCTAACTCTTAAATAGGTTATCTATAGATATATTTTACGTTTTTGCGATATTATTTTTTAATATATTATATATAAAATTTGAAGAGCTTTTTTTTTGGTCATTTTTCACCATTTAATCTCTACATTTCTAATTTTGAAGACATTCACGGCGAAATCAGTCAAAAAAGAGGAAAAAGATAACATTTTTTGAAAAAAGGGTACTTAAGGGCCGACTTCCCAAAAAAGAGGAAAAAAGGGGAGCGCTAGCATCCCTGCAGATATAATAAATTCCCTGACCACTTTAGGCTTCCCTGACTTTCCAGAAAATGGACACCCTGCTAATGTACATAGGGTCAAAATGATTCAAGAAAATAAGGTCTAAATGCGCAGTATCTAATACAAAATTTTATATAAAAATACCGTACAGTGTCACCGCAAAATTTAACCGTAAAGAAATGAAAAGAAGAAACATATAAATTATAAAAAAAGTGGCCGTAAGGCTCGAACCAGCACCCGAAGGTCGAGTTTTGTCGTCAAGTTTACACCGTTTCACATTTACGAGAGCTGCTAACCTTGGCATTCTAAGGTCCTGCACAAAACATATCAAATACACGTAATTTAACCGTGATCCTGAAGATCGCATAAACCCAACTTGTTACACTCTGATTCTATAAAGTACTGGCACCAGTCTTGGATAATACCTCAGTGTTGAACACTTGTTTAATTAAAATTCAGGGTGTCCACTGGTTTTTGGAAATCAAATTCCCCGACTTTTCCCTGACCACAGATACAAAATTCCCTGACTTGGGGGGCCCGGGGGCAAGAATGTGCAGAAATAAAATTTTAACACCTTTTTTTTTGGTCATAACTTGAAAATTTTACACTTGTTACTTTTTTTTTGCTCGTAAACTTAAATTTATACACTTTTTCCCTGATTTTCAAAAAAAAAATTATAAATTCTCTGACTCCAGAAATTTTTTTATAAATTCCCTGACTTTTCAAAATTTTATAAATTTTGGAAATAAAATTCCCTGACTTGGGGAGCCCGGGGGCAAGAATGTGCAGAAATAAAATTTGAAGACCTTTTTTTTTTGGTCATAACTAGAAAATTTTACACTTGTTACTTTTTTTTGCACGTCAACTTAAATTTATACACTTTTTTCCCTGACTTTCCTAATTTTTTTTTATAAATTCTCTGACTTTCCAGATTTTTTTTTATAAATTCCCTGACTTTTAAAAAAAAATTAACATATTCCCTGACTTTCCAGAAAGTGGACATCCTGTAAATGCATGTAGTAAAATGTGAATTAGAAATTAAATATACTGAATCATAATCTTTAGACACTTAACTGTAAAACAGCTTAATTTGATGACAATCGGCCAATAGGTGTCAAAATAGTAGACATTTAAACTAATTTAGTGTGGTATATTTATTAATTATTATATTATCATAGCATCTGCTTTACATTATTTCTAATTTTGCGATTTTTTATTTTATAACTTTTTTGTCGTAGTATTTGACAATTTTTTTTGGGTTTTTGATTTCATTAAAATTTTTATTATATAGAAAATGACGTGAAAAGTTGAAATTTTCAAAGCGCAGGTCTGTATCTCAAACCGTTCTCGAGATACAGCATCTTAAAGTTTAAGTTTTATTAAATTTAGATTATATTTTTATCAAATTGAAGTTATTTTCAACAATTGATGTAGGTTTCCCATTAAATTATTGTCAAGTATCATTTTGGTCTGAAAAATACTTATACAATGTAAAAGGTTAATAAATATTCTTTAAGTTTTAATCGTGTGTGGAATATTTAAAAGTTCTATGTATAAAACAATGTTTACATTCGTGTGTTCAAGAGTCAATGACCTATTAAAATAATTGCAAATATATTTTTCCTTGTATTTCCAAAAACTTAGCACTTAATAACATTTAAAAAATGGTAGATACCAAACGAAAATTTTAGATACATGATTACATAGCAGTTTAAATTTTTATAAGTGTAGTTTATATAGAATTATCTCCGGTATTATAAAGGAGCTCGCAAAATTTGCTAGCTTGCAAGCACTCTCAAATAGGGTATTAATTCTGTACTAGTATCTATGGAATTTATAGCAGTGATACTTCAACTAATTGGTCACGTTCACAGTGAACAACAAGCTTTGATTGGTTGATTCATGGAATATCTGGTGGAATGTACCAGAAATTTAAAAAATGTCATTTTTTAAACCTGTAAGGAAGTGAGAAAGAAGTAATAACTAAAAAGAGATAGAAACTAGTGTTCTGGCAGAAACGCTCAACATGAAGTGATCATAAAAGTTATTTGGTTAGCCTGGTCACTAGTTTCTATCTCTTTCTAGTTATTACTTCTTTCTCACTTCCTTACACGCTTAAAAATGGCATTATTTAAATTTCTGGTACATTCCACCAGAAATTCCATGAATCAACCAATCAAAGCTCGTTATTCCGTTTTTTGGTCAGACGTGAACGGCCACTTTGACCGTACAAAATAATTTTCATAATATCGCCACTGTTTTAATACCATTTGTGTTTTTAAATACCACGCGTTCGCGAAAATTGTCAAACACTTCATGAAACTTAAAGAGAACAGATAAAATTTATATCTCCGGGTAACACCGAGTCCAAAGCGTTAGAATTACGTATAGACTTCATATATATGGTATTATAAGAAAGTTAAAATTAACATCTTATAATATGATCTTATGTTAGCAAATGGAAAATTTATTAATATCAAATATGATTAAATTATATGATACGTTAGAAACAAACTTACATAAGTTATAATCGATTGTAGTAAACTGAACTGATAATAGACGTAACGCTTGGGTGAGTCATTATGTAATGCATTTTTTATCACTGTTTATATGATTTAATCATATGGCAATCATTACAATTATAGGAATTTAGCACAAACTGTTTAAAAACAACTAAATTTTGTGCAGGTCCGGTCGATCCATATACATTTAACTGTCTTACAGCGTGATTTGATGACAATCGGCCAATAGGTGTCAAAATGGTGGACATTTCAACTAATTATTGGTATGATTTATTTATTAATTATTATGTTTTCATATCAACTGTTTTATATTGTTTCAAAGACGTGTCTTTCTTTTATATCTTTTGTGTCGTAGTACTTATCATTTTGTAATCATTAGCAAGTGTCCATGACTGCGTGCTCGTTACTAGTTTAACTTTATCCATTAATGGAGAAAAAACATAAATTTATTAAATAAATAGTTACTTTTGAATGTAGACTTTCGCGGTTATTCAATTGTATAAACTTTCGATTATTGGGTTTTATTCCGCGTTGTACTAAATTGTCACTTAACGTTTCGACCAACATCTCGTGGTCTTCTTCAGAAGTGAAGTGTTGAGTACAGAAGGTGTAGCTGCTTAATTAAAAGAAGAAAACCACGAGATGTTGGTCGAAACGTCAAGTGACAATATAGTGCAACGCGGAATAAAACCCAATAATCTAAAGTTTATACAAATAGTAACAAAAAGGAACCCCATCATTCACAAAAACAGTAAACCTTGCTCTTATAGGGGCCATAACTGGTGCCAGTACCTTGTATACTAGATGAAGAACGATCAAAAAAAAATTGTCAAATGCGATTCGAGCTTGAATTATTATATTATGCTAATTTAATTTAAAACAATAGACGTGATTCCATTAATTTAAAAAAGCTGTTTTGAAAACGGCAACAATGAAATTTTCCAAAAAGAAAATTCCATTGTTGGAAAGTATAATACATCCTTCCACATATGTTAAAAAAGTTGATTGTACAAATAACTATTTTTTTACTACACGATAATATGAACATTATATTATAAATCTCATTATGTGACTGACGCATATACATATATATTATGATAATTCTTCTGAATAATAAACAAGTACCAACCCCAAGAAACACTTCCGGGGGCCGTGTGGCCTACAAACCGGCCCTGTACAGACAGACTTACACCTTCTACAGTGCACATACTCAGACGCAAAAGTGAAAGTACTCGTGAACGTATAACATTTGAATTACCTACAAGAGAAATATCAATAATCTGTAGAGTTCTTTGTATAATAAATTAATTACCATAACGCGGTGACATTTCATATACTATTATACAGCACAACCTCGACATATCGAACAAAATAATTCATATTATTGATAAATTAAATTATTATTATTATGTCCGGTATTATAAAGGAGCTAGCAAAATTTGCTAGCTAACAAGTACTTTCAAACGGGGTATTAATTCTGTACTAGTATCTATGGACTAGCTTTGGAATTTAGAGCAGTGACACTTCAACTAATTGTAACACAGTTGGCATCTTTGACCGTACAAAATAATTTTCATAATATCACCACTGTTTTAATACCGTTGGTATTTACCTACAACGCATGCGCGAAACTTGTCAAAGTCTTCAACAAACTCCAAAAGAACTGTCATATATGTTTGATATCTCATTTGAAAGTGCTTGCTAGCTAACAAATTTGCTAGCTCCTTAATAATACCGGACATTAGACTGTGACCAGAATTTAGTTTGTTTAAACCCTGAGTTAGAAATTACTTTAAAATAATTTTTTTCGTTGACACTTAAAAATGTCCACACCTCACTTTTGTACCACATGGTATTTAAAAAAAAAATTCTTTTCGTTGTCATCATTATTACAGAGTCCGGAGAAACAAAATCCAGGTAAAACCGGTGGTCACCCTATATGTATATATTATAATATACCCCTATCATATTTTTTAACAAAAATGGCAAAATATCATTTCGAACAATAAATGCAATTATTTTTAATGCGCACCTGATCTATTACTTATTTTCGTATATTTCTTAAATTTTCAATTATTTTCCAATTTCCATATTATTTTTATACAAGTTTATTAGAAACTATTAATTTTAAATATTTTTAATACGCCCCTGACGTATTCATTAATTAAAAATGTATGGATTGATTACTTTGTAATAAATAACAAACATTCTAGCGGGCCAGATTTTCAAAATTGAAAGCAAAAAAAAGTATTCAGATATTAATGCGGACATTTTTTTTATTCAATTTGCAAAAAAAATCAGATTTTTTTGACGGACCCGCAATAGGATCTTTTCTTTCCTTAGTCCGCCTCTAATTTCCTGAAATTATCTGCATATAAAGCTTATCTTACAGACCAAAATACATATATATTAGAACAGTAGCCAAAAATAGGATAAACATATAGAACGTGTATTTCATCATATCATACATATATTAAACATAATATACTAAACATACTATAGTATGTTTAATATATGATCATATGTTAAGTTGCAAAAAAAAACAACATCTTAGAGAGAATAATTGATATGCAGTAATGTATAGTAACGTCAACACATTCTTATTTTAATATAAACATGATGCAGATTATAATAAAAGCTAACTGTTAATTATAACAGATATCATTGACTAACAAATACGTCATAATATAGTAGAAATAACTGCACTCTTTTGTGTACCAACATCTGATAAATGAATGTGCATTTCTAATAATCCGGAAAGAATGCACCAAGGTCTTTGGTGTTGTTCAGTAGACCACTAGAATTAACTCTCCGTTTTATTACTGTATAATTTATAGTAAGTATCAGTTCGTTAAAAATAAAACTGCTTTTGTGATTGGTAAACGAAAATTTTAAATACTTTTATAATATTATAGAAATTATGGTTATTCGGGGAAGGGGGCTTCATTTTTGATTATATGTACATAAAGGTCAACACATTTTTAGGTTTTTACTGTTTTTTGGGATTAATTAATGGGGATTATATTTGTAATTCTCATGAACTCATGATACTAATAAAAATCAATTTAATTACGAAGGTTTTAAACCATATCCTATTATTTAGTATATATTTTTTCTCCAGTAATGGATAAAGTAAAACCAGTAATGGGCACCCAGTGATGGACACTATTATGAATCAGTAATAGCAGTTATTAAATATCAACAAACATTTCTAATTTATAGTACCTTCCTACATTTTATTAAGCAAGTGTCCAACTCTGGGGTATGATCCAAGACTGGTGACCAAAAAAACAGTTTTTTGATTCGCCGCCCCAGGTTAAAACAGTCATCCCCCCCTTACCCCTTGTAGGAGGCCATTATTCGGATACACTGATTTCAATGTAATATTTATTTTATTAAAAAAAGTATTTGTAAAAAATAATAAAAATATACCAGAGTGTATTTAATATAATATGAGATACAGTGGAACAAACCAAATTATACATAAAAATACAAACGGCAGTCAGATTGTGCCAATATAACTATATTAAACCAACTATATAATCGAGGGAAAATATTTTTATAATTTTGATTCCAGAAAATAAAGAAATATCCCCTGTTGGGCAGCACAGTAAAAAAAAACCTCCCCTTCCCCCCCAAAAAATGTTTTCATAAAAACTACCCCTCCCTTGCTTCTTTTTCATCGAAGTTTTAATATTTAAAAATATATCAACCTTTTTTGAATTTAAAAATATGTCAACCTAAATAAATAATACACCATCGCTGATTCGATCCGGTTTTGTGCAAAAGTAAACGTAACTGCTGTAGAGTCACGTATCAATCAACAAATATAACAACTAAATACAGGTAAAAGTTGATTAGCTTTCGGGCAACCTACCACCGACCAAACAAAGGTACACTAAATAATAATAATCTATTTGTATACATAAAACAAAAAAAAGCATTTCCTTGTAAGTATTCATATTATCTATTATCGATACACCAATCTGTTAGTAAATAAACAAGGTAATTACACCCAGGGCCGTAACTAGAGGCTCGGGTGCCCCCAGGCAAGAAGTGATCGAGGGCCCCCCGGAATATGCAAAAATAAAAATTGAATTTTTTTTTGGTCGCCGTCAATTTGAATTTTACACTTCTTCCTAATTTTAATGAATAATAAGTGTAAAATTTTCAAGTTCGAACCAAATAAAAAAAAATTTACTCTGACAATACAAGGTAATGCTGCCTAATATATAGGTATATCATTTTGCCTGAACTACGTATGAATAAAACAAATGCACTATTTTGGCTTCCGGAATGATTTTTTTAAAAACCTTGCTTTCAAAATATAAAATATGCACTATTGGTATTTTCAATTAATTCTAAATATTATGTAATACTTTTTTGTATTATTATTGATATTTTTCGTAAGAGTAACAATATACATATAATTTTGTATTAAATATTTTTTAATAAATCAAGAAAATAATAAAAAAAATTTCAACCCGGCCGTCCTGTACGTTAAAACCTACTTTGATCGACTCATAAGCAACATCTCATTTTTTTCTCGTGTCTTTGAATAAAGAACACAATATTAAATAATTGTAAAAATTAGAAAATTGAAAATTTTATTAATGATATTGCCAAGCAATGTTTTGTAACATATTTCAAAGGAAATGTACTATGGGTTTCAGAAGTCGTCTGCCACCGTAAAGGTCAGAATCGTTTACAACAGATTCGACAAACATCATTGGTTAATTTTTTCTAGGGCGGAGCGTATGTAGTTACATCATTTTAAATAAAAACACAAATATACGTCAATTTTATTAATTAATTTTATATCAAATACTAATAATATTTAAATACTAAAATTTGGAATATCAAATATTTATTGCCACAAAATTTACTTATACAATATTCAATATATTACCTATTATAAACGAAGTGTATTTTTTTATCTAGCAAATGAGTTTCAAAATATCTGTCTTTGTTTGGTATATAGAGAAATGATTTAAATATTATAATAATCAAATGGGAGGAGCCTACTAAGTTTGTGATAATCAAATTTCAATGAAAACTGGTCGACCACTTCTACATGCGACTATAAGAAATATATTAAAATATGTTTAAATATTCTCCAGCCCTGAATATTTTCGCCAGACGCCTATGATTAAAATATCATGTGTTCAATACATGTATTTAGTATTTATTAAAAACCACATTACTTTCATTTTGTTCAGGTATGTTACATGGAAATGTATATCTTTATGTAATAAGTAATAACAATATATTTATTAATAATGCATATATGAGTAATATAGATTTTCGAAACTCGATATATTTACACAAAAAAAATACAGTTTACTAATGATGCAACTGACAAAGAATATTAATAATTAATTTAAATTAGTCATTATTAATTTATTTTTACAATACATTTTTTTTTTGTTATTGTTGTGTAACTATATTTTAATATAGATACGACACGATGAATCAATTTTTAAAGATATATAATAATAGCTCAATTAACGTGGAGTAATTAAAAACAAATCAGAATAAAATAAAACTGCGAAAATCTATTAATATTATATGTATGTTTTTTTGGAGAAGGGGGTCTAAATAGAAAAATATTTAAATTTCATTAAAACGATAAAAAGAAATCATAAAAAAATTATGATGCTATAAAAAGCAAAGTAACTTAAATTAAAATTAATAATCTGATAACAAAATATCACAATTATTAATAAAATGATCTTCAAATGCCAATTGTTATTTATAGAATAAAAATAATACAAATAAATTAAAAATATACACATGACATTTACTTTTTTATTCTTTGATCTCTGAGAGAAAGTTGAATATCAAAGATGAAATACAAAAAAAAAACACCATACTTTGCATATTTGAAATAAACTAAATTATAAAACAAAAGTATAATTTATGAAAATAACGATATAATGCTGATGAAATAATGGTTTCAATGTCAATATAATATAAAACAATATTTTTATAGTTTATAACAGTTGCTTTCACAGTAGGTACCTACATAATTTCATTTGTAATAAATTTTTTATGTTTTCAAATATTTACACATATTAAACAAAATATGCATTTTTTACAATTGATGTGCAAATAAATGATAACAAAATTAAGTACATGATAAAACAGTTAATTTTACGTTGTAGATTAAGAAATTTTTGGGTGTTTTAATACAATAATTAATTAATTATGTATAGAGGAAATTGGATTATTCGAAAAGAAGTCGTATAGAACAAATCTAGTATTCAAATAACAACTTTCTCTACAATAGGTCAAACGTAGAACTTGTTAAAATTTTGAAAATATTTACGGACGTTTACAATTAATTTTCAAGTTTGATACAATAAATCTATAATTCAATATCAATAACAATGTATTAATCTTGACCTAGAGTTTACAGATAACACTAATAATAATATATAAATTAATAATAATGATAAAAAATCAAATTACAATGTAACAATCAAAAATTTGCTTCGATATTTAATTTAGGTTATGCATGATAAAATGTATTTAGTTTTTTTATCGACTTACCGCACATGTTTGTTGATTTCACACTTCTTATTCAACAATTACAAAACAAATCCAGGTGAAAACCACCTCTGACTAAAAACTGTAGGCGATTTGACAGTTCTTTTTATACCACATCGACAGAAAGGTAATTGACATTTGTACTAGTGCCATCTATCGTTAAAGTGCGGTACTAAAATATAATGTGCCGCTAGCAATTCACAATAATGAATATTTTTAGAAAATATTTATATTTAAATATGTTTATATTAATTACTAAACATTTTTTTAATATTACCTTAAGTTGTTTACTATATATGTCACACTTTCAGGAATATATTAAATATTATAATTAAGTTAAAAGCCAGGTGTTGAAAACATTTATGCAAAATCCATTTTCGTGAAGATTTTTTTATAACAATAAACACGAATAACACTTTAACGTGATTGGCGGGTTTTCGATTGATTTTAAAAATTGATTTACGCTGATTCGCCAATCTAAATTTGTACCTTCTGACGTCACATTTATATTTCGATTATTGTCAAAAAATAATATATTTTTTATTAGGTATTTTAAATAAAAATCAATATTAATGGAGAAACATATTTATTGCTTTTTAGTGATAAAAATATATTTACATTATGTCAATAAAATACTAAACTAAACATAGTAACAAAAATATAACCAATGTTTTATCACACTAATAATACAAAAGAATTCAAATTCATGACAAAAAAAATAACACCAATCTATTTTAAATGATATAAAAATTATTCCCTCAAATGTTCATTCCTAAAAATCCGATTTAAAACATCGAAACATTATACTTTCAAGAAAGAATCAAATATTACAATATTTAATTCTTTATAAATTATCAAATAAAGAAAAAACTACTAAAAATGTTCGACTATTTCGTGTATTAAATAATTATATGTAGTTAATTCTATTCTTTATTTAATAATTTTTGCAAATCTTCAATCGTAATTGACATTTATTTACATATTATTTAATATTATAACAATAACGTTATGAACAAGTTAGTAAAATATCCTTTTTAATTTCTCAAATATAGTTTCTACCATGACGATTTTTTTTACAAATATTCATAGTTAAAATTAATAAAATCGAGTCAAGGAATAAATTATTTCAAAACTTTTACGGTAGTACAGAATTCTTAGCAATTTGAAAATTCAAGTCACTCAAGCTGGTTCAATTTTCCTATTTCGGAAACGTACAAATTATATCAACAGCTTTCTAAAAATCCCATACTATCAAACAGTTTAAATATGATATAGGTATTATATTATTTCTCATCACCATTAAATTGAAGAAAATAATATCTATAATCAAGGATGGACAAATTTCAAACGCCAAGTCACGAAAACATAGTTAAATGTCTTTTTAACTTTAGACAATTGCGATATTAATTGTAAGGCAAAAAAACTATATTCGACTGGCTATGAAATACTACAAATATTGTCCAGCCTTGTTTGGTATATTAAAAAATATATAAATCATGAATAGATGATATTATTAATGAATATATACATTTTTTTAATTCAAATTCTTTCCAATATTGTAGATATATTATTTTAAAATAAAATAAAAAATCCACATTATTAATTTGCTAATGTTTAATAAAAATAATTAACATTTTTTTTAACTTTGGTGTAAATTGAATTCAATAATTTGTAAAATACAAACTATTACAACAAATTTTTTCTTTTATCCATAAATTATAAAATAAATTTATAATTTTAATGTTGCATTCATAATAGACCAATCAAATTAGATTTTTAAATGGAATTAATATTCGCCTCGATTATTTTAACGCCAATTAAATATCAAAAAAACAATAGCTATACCCAGCTATCTATTTTTTAATATAATTTTAATTTTATCAAAGGTGCCATTTTGTTTTTATATAAAAATTGCAAGCAAACGATTGCAGTTACGATTTAATATCAAGAGATCGAACTTGTAAAGGATAAAATTATCTTTAAAACAAATATTTTTGTTTTATTCGGCGATTAATAGATTATGAAAAAATTAACATGCAAAACAGGCAATAAATTATTTTTTAGTACAGTCCTTATAGCTACAATTTAAAGTAAAAATAAGTTTTAAACTCATGAGTAGCTTCCCAATAGCGTCTAGTTAAATTTTTTGGAAATTTTTATTAACTGTTGAATACCAATATTAAATTTTATAGAAAACCGAGGAAAATTGGAACATTTTCAAAAAACTACATTTTGGTCGACTCTCACTCCTGAACTATTAGTTTTAGGTATAAACTGGAGTACCATTCTCATAGGAAATTTTCTTATCTGTAAAATTGATTATATTCATTTTTGTTCTATCTTACATCGTTTTCACTGCATTGACGATTTAAGCATAACCGAGGCAAATATTAATTCCATTTGTCACCTATAGGAAATTTCTAATTTGAGTGGACTATAATTACCATTTGTTTAAATAATTTAACTTGTATTTTATTTTGAACAAAAAAAAAATAAAAAATTAAATGCATTTTTCGATATAAAAAGGGAATACAGTAATTTTAAAATGACTATATTTCAATTATATGAAATTTAAAATGTAATAAAATACAAGATAAATTAATAATGATAATAATATATATATATACAATTCCACACGTCAATTTTTAAATCTACGTAAAATAATGTATACTATATTTAAATTTCTTTCTACAAGAAAAACACGCAATCACAAAATTTAAAATGATATTATAATTAATTAATGTTTTTGTACACACAGAAAATTATTTTTCTATTACTTAAATTTTTAAATAAAAAATTTAAGTAATAATAAGGAACTGCTATATTTTATGAAAATATCAAAAAATATAATTAAATATAAGTTCACATCGTATAAAAAAATCTCACACTGAAAATGCATTAATTCTTAAAAAATAAATTATTACGAACATACAAACTGATATCTAATTTCAAGAAAAAACGGGCAAAGTACCAACAGTTACAGTGAGTAATATATATTACATTATTACATGAATTAATTAAAGTAACTAATTTATAGGTTATGTTAATTGTAAAATTATCCCCATATAATAATTCTGGCACTTAACCCTCATTTACTTCGATATATCATTGTTTTAAGTGTCCGTAGTTTGTTTAATTATTTATATTTAATTTATTGTACAATTTTTCCAATAAGTCAATTCTTTCAAATTAATCGATAAAACTATTTTTTTTTTTTTTTTAGAATAAAATTTGGATTTTTTTTTCACAACCAATTATATTCTAACATTAATGTTTCAATAAATATTATACTTAAATATAATACTATAAAATTACAGCGAGAATACATATTGTAATGAAAATTTCGTAAACATAACCTCACACTTAAAAAAATGATTGTATTTATTTTATTTAAATCTTACTAAATTTCATTCAACTATCTTGACGTAATTGAAATAATACTTGAACCTAATACATAAAAATGTATACAGAATGAACAAAAACTAGATTATCTTGACGTAAATAAAACACAAGAAACTTTTTATACATCTAAAAAAATTACACACAAGACAATCATCGACAAAATTACAAAATAAAAAAAAAATGTTGATTTAATAACATTTTATTTTCAACAAATAGGTAAAAAAATAATTTACATCAAAATAGTTCAACGATATAAAAATCATATAAAAGAATTGACGGATATAAATAATTACGCCTATATACAAAGCTAAATGTACAAACTCCAATAAGTTAATGTTATTTTATTTTATGCACAAAGATATTATACAACATATTTCAGAACGAAATCACCAATCTTCTATCTCCGTTTCTACTTGAAATATATTAATGTTGAATTGCACAAACGTTGGTTAAGAAAGTTAAATTGATTTTTCTGTTACATAAAACATATTTCCCTTAAGATCTTATAAAATTGCGAGTGTTAAACAGCTGTTTGCATTTTGACAAATACTACGATGATTTTCATTATGAAATTTAGTATGGAACTTTTAGGGACTATATGATACTAAAAACCATGTATTTTCCCTTCATGTGACGGGCATGAAAATTGCTGATTTTCACGATTTTTTTTTAATTAATAAAATTCGATAATCAGTCTGATTTTTTTTCGTTTATCACGACTTATGTTGCACACAAAAATATTTTTTAAAGTTTTACGCAAAAAAAAATTACAGTGCACTGTTTATTGAAAATAAAATTATCTGACCAGAAAAATTTGAAGACCTTTTTTTTTTTTTTTGCTCATCAACTTAAATTTATACACTTTTGACCACTTTAAGCTTCCGTGACTTTCCAGAAATTAGTTATTTAATATTTTAAGTACCTATTTCAAGTAGAACTGAAAAGACTGGTATTTATTTTGAAATATACTGTATTACAAAAATGCAGGTCCACCCTCCAGCCAAAAATATCCTAAAACCAATTCTATTTATTAGGACGTTTTATATTTTAAATCTTAACCTAGCGTAATAATAATAATACATAAATAAGGTACAGCGACACGGAACAACATCCGTAATAATTTTCTTTCAATCAAAATAACATTTCACAAAGAAACATTTTTTTCAATCGTACTATTTACAAATTTCACTATTTTCAGACTTTCGTACAGTATATTCGGCAGGTTATTTTGAATAAATATATATTTTACAAGATATGAAAAATATAGTCTTAACAGCCAATACAATTTTATACACATAATTACGTTTATTCTTTATTATAACGTGTACGTACGACGGAGAGCTGAAAACTTCTCTGTCTGTTAATTGTATTTGCTCATGCTATTTATAGGGTAAAAATCAGCTCATTACAAACAATAGTTCATGCAATAAACTCAAGAGGGTGAAAAAGCTCTGAAGAAATTCTCTGTAAACTGCGGAAATCCCTTCAAATACTTTTTTTTTGTGAACATTTGGAGAATTTCCAGCATCACTTCGTACGTTTAGGTTAAAAGGAATCTTAGATATTGTTTCAAACAATGATGTACAATTATATTAGTTATAATATTTTAAACAGTTAACAACGATTTTAAGATTATGTCACATTGAACATTTTCCGATAAATATCAAACATTGAAACAATAAAGTTGGCTTAAATAACAAAGGTTCGCTATAATTTTTGTTTTCCATTTGAAATAATTGCAAAGATTAGGCTAAAAAAAGGTTTTTAGGGGTTTTCATTATTGATCGGATTACTCTATTATATAAAGAATTTTAAAACATTCAAAGTAATCAATTGCCTGTATTATTCAAGCCAACACAATGATACCAACTGTAACTGTTAAGATATATTTTAGTTTCAACAATGAACACGTATTTATGATAACTTAACCTAAAAGTTTTTACCGACAATAAATAGAGATCATTATATTCATCCCTTATTAAACAAACAGCCCATTCAGACATTCATAAAACACGAAACAAAAATCACACAATAAAAGCAAATAAAAACTATACAAGTTCACAGAAAAAAAAATTAACTAAACAATACACAAACTAAATATTTAAATTATCACCCAATAAGTCCCCCAGCTATTTGGTGGGACTGTGTAATGAAAAAAGGTAAATATCGACGGGAAGCTGGGAGACGTCTTACTCCAGAATAAGCGTCTAAACTTATCTTTTGAAGCATTTAAGGTATTTGCGTTTCATTTTCAATTCAGCACCGGGGAATATATAAATATTAGGCCGACGGAAATAGTAACTGTTAGGGGGTAAGCATTCAGAAAGGTTCAGTTTAAGACGACCAAAGTTAAAATTCTCATCAGATAAAACGTCGTAAGGAAAACTTGGTTCCGTTTCTGAGAGGTTTTCAATCGAACCTGACATTTCTGTTTCTAACGGGCTTCTGTCAGAACTGTAGTCATTATCCATGCTACCGTAAAAGCTTGAGTTAGATTGTTCTGACATATTGCTGTAACTTGCTATGTTCACACCCTCGAAATCAATATTATTAGAGTATTCTGTAGAAATACTTTCGTTTGAAGAATCGGGTACCGCCGCATCGGATGGACAGAACGGAGACATGAGTTCTGTCTCGGAACATCCGATACCGCTCTCTGCACTCTCGATAGAGTCAGATCTTTGGGGACAGTTTGGAAGTTTATACATTTCGTTAGGATCAGATTTAGAAGATATTTCAATACACTTGTTCTTCATGAGCGATTCGTTAAGGTCTCGGATAGAGTCGCCATCCGTTGTGCTCTCGCAAGACGAATCGGAAATGGAAAGTGAATCGTGCTCGCTTTTAGGAACGGACGACATAGAAACCTCATCTGTTTCTGTGTCAACAGGACCTTCCTGTTTAGAAGATAGTTCTATTTTATCGTCACTGAAATCGCTGACATCTTCTATAGGATCTAGTTCACTCAACGTTGAATCAGCAAAGTCATTTATACTAGGCATGACGATATCTTTAGGGAAAACAAATAGCGGGGTACGTTTCAGCGGTTCAGAATAACAAACATTGTTCCAAGAATCGCCGAGCCTGTGAGGGAAAAATATAGATAAACTAATACGTTCTTATATCTAAAAATATCTGATTAACTTACATATGGCAAAGTTGATTCACAATTACATCTGAATCTCCTAACAGTTCTACGTCAAAGTTACAATGGGGTAATCTTTCCCTGTTTATCAGAATCTGCGGTATGTTACGTGGAAGTGAGCTTGGTATTTCTGCTACTGGTCGAACCTAAATAAAAAAAACAACAAAAAGACCGCATTAAGTCAGAAAAACATGTAGTTGAAAACGGTATTATTATTTCAGTAGAAAACTTACCTTAAGAGAAGAACCGATGACAAGTAGCAAATCACAAACACCACGATCTGCATGAATACATTTATAAAATCTATTCGGCAATCCTTCACCGAAGAATACGATACTCGGTTTCATTACTCCATTTGCAACAAGTTCTAAAAAATAAAACAATATTATACAACAATGGTTATATTTCTCTGGAGTGGAGCTACAATAAAACTATCATTTTTTGAAAAACAAACAGTTAAAAAAATCAGTTTTGGTTACTGAAAAACAAAATACCTTTAAAATCGACATCATCCGTAGCAGGCACACTCGTCGCATCTGGATTGCATACAGTACAGACGGGGATCCGCTGAGCAAAGACATCATCACGTATTTCCTCGGCACGGACACTCCGCCCGCATCTAGTGCATTCAGCTCGAGCAAACGATCCGTGGCACTCAACCACACGGCTAATGCCTGCTGCCCGCTCCAGTGTATCGATGTTCTGTGTATAATTACGCAGCAACTTGTCGTGATTCTCGAGTGCTGCCATGAAGCGGTGACACGGAGATGGCACAAACGAGCCCGGATATATCTCACGTGCAAATTTGAAAAAAGGGCGTGGATCTTGCCTAAAAAATGTTTATTTATAATTCCCAAATCACATTGTGGAATATTAATTTTCATACCTGAAGTAAGAACTGTCGAACATTGCATGCGGATCCGGAAGGTCTGGGAAATCCTGTGCAAGACGTGCGTAAATGCCGTCTCTAGATCTAAAATCTGGTATTCCGCAAGAAACTGAAACACCTGCTCCTGTTAAGACTATTATGTTTCTGGAATTTCTTATTAATCTAACTACATCGGCTAATCTGTTAATGTAAGGCAATTTTTGTCTTGGTGGAGGTGCAAAAAGCTGAGATGCTAACTCGTGCCATAACGATTCACTCATGAAATTCCTCATCTATAAAAGAAATTATTTTTGTGAAATGCAGTTTGAAAAAAAACGTTTGTAAGTCGAAAAAATACTGACTGTAATTAATCGGTCAATTTTTTCATTTAAAGAAGAGTTGTCTTTAAAAAACGCGGGACTTTCTGGATATGACTGTGTTGATTCTTGTGATTCTGTGTCATACTGAGAAACTTCATTGAAACCGGAATCTGTTGAAACACCTATAGAAATAAATTTAAAAGTTTAATTCATTGTTATAATATGCAAGGATCAATATTGAATACAACAATTAGAAATTTCAGTGCTGCAAACATAAGAATTATTTAACAATGGCGTAAAATTTTATTCTATGATGAATTTCACAGGTTACACAATTTCTACCAAAATTTCAGCATATCTTACATGCATTATAATAATATATATGAGAAAGCTTATATATAAAACAAAGGTGTGAAAAAAAGATCAAGGTAATAAACATGAGTCATAATTATTGAATGGAAAATTACATTAACTTAATAGTTGGCAACACTTTAATTGGCCATCAAGTAGCCCTGCCCACAATATAGTGTTCTGTTTTTTAGACGCCATTTTGTAATTATATTAAGTAAAAATTTTCAAACATATTTTGAAAAATTTACCTTCACAGGCATCGAACTGGCTTTCGGAAGACGTTGAATATTGACCATAATCCGATTCTGGACAATTATCACTGTCTTCGATGTCACTAGAATCGTATTTTCGTCTCTTTGATGACGACTCAAATTCCGACAAGTCAGCACGAGAGGCCATGTTGAACACAAATGGATAATTTGTGAAGATGCCGTCGAAAGCGCAAGCGTTGAGAAATTTCACCCATAGTTCCTTTCGTCATTCCTCTGTCGAACAGAAGACTGGGTTTAATTTTTAGAGAATCATTCTTTTATATTCTCGTGAATTTAATTTCTATACAATAATTGAAATAGTCTGTGAAAATGCCTAAAAATAAAGGTATGTATTTGTTGTAAAATTGTATTTGTGTGTATGTTTAAAGCCTAACAAAACCTGATATTTTTATTTATTAAAACGCACATAATGAGTGTAAGGACAGTATTTAGAAATTTACAATAAAATATAATAAATGAATTAATTCATAATGAATCTTTTACTCGTTTAAAATAGATTTAACATAGTTAAAACATATTAAATGTCAAAATAAATCAATAATAACCCTTGAACCTATGTGAAAACAAAGAAATCTGTTCATATTGCTCAATCATATTTTAGGTAAAGGAGGTAAAAATCGAAGACGTGGTAAGAACGAAAACGAAACAGAAAAACGTGAATTGGTATTCAAAGAGGATGGACAAGAATATGCACAAGTCACAAAAATGCTTGGCAACGGTCGACTTGAAGCAATGTGCTTTGACGGAATCAAACGACTTTGTCACATCCGAGGAAAACTTAGGAAAAAGGTACATAACTGTTTATAATCACATAAAACAAAAGTAAACTTCAACATATTATTATCATAGGTGTGGATTAACCAAGGTGACATAATACTAATTGGTTTACGAGACTATCAAGATGCAAAAGCAGATGTCATTCTAAAATACACGCCAGATGAGGCTCGTAATCTCAAAACCTATGGCGAGTTTCCAGAAACTGTACGTATCAATGAAACTGTCACGTTCGTCGAGGATGGTTTTGATGAAGACATTGAATTTGGTGACGATATTAGTTCGGCAGACGAAGCAGATCCTGTCGATGGTGTAAGTATACTAGTGTTTTTTATGTCCGGTTAGCTTGCAAGCACTTTCAAATAGGGTATCAAACCTATCTGACAGTTCTTTTGAAGTTTCATGAAGTGTTTGACAAAATAAAACAGTGGTGATATTATAAAAATAATTTTGTACAGTCCGAGTCGCCAACATTGTCCGTTTTATTAATAAACTATATTTTTTTAGATCTGATGTCCGTGGCAAGATAAGAAATATTTTAACAAATTATGCAGAATGTATTTTAATGTATCTTTAGAAATTTCATCCATGTTTTCTCAGAAAAATTTGATGTATTATTTCAAACCACTAATAAATCAATGTCTATAGTAGAATTTAATAGTAACAGTGTATAATTATTATTATATTTAAATTAGTTATTTCTTTTTTTTTTTAATTACTTTTTATTTCGATATTCTATGCGCAGGTTTATTTATATATTATATATTTTGTATTATAATTTGTGAAGAAAATATTAGGTATTAAAATTTTTGTTAATACTTATTTTATAATAAGTTATCGATTGTATGTTGTTAGGCTAATAAATAAATATATTACCGGGACTTTTGATTTTTTAATAGAATGTTTGAATTAATAATTAACATACCGGGTGCTCTATTTTAATTTTCCCAGGTCAATATTTCAAAAACTAAACGATATAAAAAAAAATGTTTTAAACAAAAGTTGTAGCATTTCAAGGGGGACATTTATTAATGCTATGGGTTTTTATAATTTATGGGGTACATTTTTTTTTAAATGGTAATCTATATTTTTTACTGCAGATTGTTAAAAAATGGGAAAAAATACGTAACTTTTGTAGGAAACATTTTTTTAGAAAATGTTAATTTTTTATGATTTTAAGGCTTAAATAACATTCCTAATTTAAAAAAAATAATTAAGAATCCTTATCTAAATCCTAGCACTTTTTGTCTCTCCGATTTTTTTTTTAATTTTAGTTTTTGAGTAAAAAATTATTGAAAATCCAGAAATTTCTGTTAATTTTATTTAAAATCGTAAAAAAATTATGTTTTCTAAAAAAAATGTTTCGAATAAAAATTGCTTATTTTTTTTGTAAATTAAGAATCTGCAATAAAAAATATAGAACACCATTTAAAAAAAAATAAATACTCCATGATCCAAAAAATGTTCACCATCTTGCTTAGTTTTTAAGATATTGGCCTGGGGAAATTAAAATGTATATCTAATAAATATGTATGTCTCAACAATGACGCCATGTAATAATAATATTTATAAATAAAAGGTAAGTAATTTTCAATTGTACAATACTTTATACCTGTGTAGATAAACAGGTAACATAGAACTAATTAAGAGAATCTATGTAGATAAATAGATATTATAAATTCAGTTAGTTAACAAACATGCAAATTATACCTATTTAAATAAACATGTATATTAGAAAATTTAATTGCATATAAGAAATACGAGGGTGTATCAATTTTTGTATTGACAAATATAATCCTCTTCGAATTTGATTGTTACATACACACCATCGTAAGTAAGAGATTTCACCAAAAAAAAATTTTGACTTAGTCGGAATGGCTTCTGAAAATAAAATTAAAATTTTAAAAGTACATGTGGCGCCATCTATCGGGAAAAGTTTGAACTACCGAAAACATAATTTGAATGGTTTGCGAATAAATAACTGAAATTTAAAAATGTGTACATTTTATTTATGGTGGAGGCGCCGTCATGTTACGTCATCAGATCAATTTTTTTTTGTTGAGTTAGGTACGCTATCATATGTATAACAGCATGCTGATTCTAAAAATGTTGATAAAAAGTTGCGCTCTGACCCCTATCACCGTTTTTTATCAATTTTTCGTCGTAAAATGGCTATAACTTTTGAATCCTTTGATGAATTTTACATCTGATAGAAAAAGTCGAATTAGCGTATCCCTTTACATACGATAACATATTATTTGAAAATCGAAAAAAGTATTTTTCAGTCAAAATCGAAGCAAGGGGTACATCTTAGTTATTTTTTGGATAAAATTTTTTTTGTCGAGTTAGAGACGCTATCGTACGTATTAGGGCACCCTGATTCCAAATATGCCCATAAAAAGTTGCGCTCAGATCGATAACACGGTTTTTTATCAACTTTTGTCTTAAAAAATTTCATCAAATTTTAAACCAGTGAATTGATTTAAAATCTATTATCATTTATGATATCAGCGTGTCGTATTACATATGATGGCGTGTCTATTACTCTCAAATTCAAAAAGGGCGAGTTTTTTAGTGTATAAATTAATACACCCTTTTTGTATTTGAAAATATTATACACGCTATCATATATAAGAGGACACGCTGATAACATATATCACAACAGATTTTTAATTAATTCATTGGTTCAAATTTTCAACATTTTTTTGTAGAGAAAAGTTGATAAAACACCGTGTTATCGATCTGAGCGCAACTTTTTATGGGCATATTTGGAATCAGGGTGCCCTAATACGTACGATAGCGTCTCTAACTCGACAAAAAAAATTTTATCCAAAAAATAACTAAGATGTACCCCTTGCTTCGATTTTGACTGAAAAATACTTTTTTCGATTTTCAAAATATTATGTTATCGTATGTAAAGGGATACGCTGATTCGACTTTTTCTATCAGATGTAAAATTCATCAAAGGATTCAAAAGTTATAGCCATTTTACGACGACAAATTGATAAAAAACTGTAATAGCGGTCCGAGCGCAACTTTTTATCAACATTTTTGGAATCAGCATGCTGCTGCACATACGATAGCGTGCCTAACTCGTAAAAAAAAATTGATCTAATGACGTAACATGACGGCACCTCCACCATATATAAAATCATATATTAATTATCTGGTAGATTAATATATGATAAAATGTACACAATTTTTAAATTTCAATTATTAATTCGCAAGCCATTCCAATTATGTTTTTGGTAGTTCAAGCTTTTCCCGATAGATGGCGCCACATGTACTTTTCAAATTTTAATTTTATTTTCAGAAGCCATTCCGACTAACAATAAGTCCAAATTTTTTGTCAAGTTCGAGATTTAAAATCTGGTAAAATTTTTTACATACGATGGCGTGTATGTTACTTTCAAATTTGAAAAGGATTGTATTTTTCAGTACAAAAATTGGTACACCCTTAAATTTTCTAATATACATGTTTATTTACACATGTATAAAATGCATGTTTAACTAACTGAATTTATAACATCTATTTATCTACATAGATTCTCTTAATTAGTTCTGCATTACCTGTTTATCTACACAGGTATAAAGTACTGTATAATTGAAAATTACTTACCTTTTATTTATAAATATTATTGTATACGTACCTTATTACATGGCGTCATTGTTGAGACATACATACTATGTATAATTGATGTACTTATTGCATATGTTGGAGGCGCAGACATATTTATTTTCTATTCGGATTTCCTTCCCCTGCCGCACCGGTCTTTTTACGTGAAATATAGTATACTCACGTTAGCTCTGGGTATAGTAAATAAAACGAATAAAACTTAAATGATTAACTTGTTATATTAATAAAACAATATATTTAAAAGCAACCATATTTCTAGTCTACAGTATGTTGTTTTTTAAAACAATCAAGAAAACATTATAAATATATTAAAATCTTTAATATACTCTATATATTATATCTTGAACATTATGAAATATAATAAAATTCGATAAATTTTATCAAAAAGTTTTTTTTTTAATTACTAAACCGAATTTAAGAATCCAGATTTTATTCTTGTACGAATATATACTACACAAAAATGAAGCAGCTGGGAGAAATAATAAATTGTCATGCATTATCTTGTCGCTATAGGCACTAATTTTTTGCGAGGCAAGCAAATAAAAATGCATGGGATACAAAAATTATATAACGTACGATTGTGATAGAATTAAAATAAAATCTTTGAGAAGAATATAATTATATATAAAAATATTTCATAAATGCTCTAAAATAAAATCATATATGTTTTAATAATAAATAGGCATTTATTAAACATTTCAACACCGATAATTTACTTATGATTTGGAGTCTCTTTTAACATCATTTATATTTTTCATTATACAAATATTGGAATGCAGTGCATACAATAAATTACCGTTCACAATTGAATATATAAGTAATTGATTAAATAATAGACCACGACATTGTAACGACTGTTTCAATAAACAATTCATAAACGGCAGTAATAGGTTAGGTTCTATATTTTAGAAAATAACACGTAAAACTATCAAATCTAGGGCTTTGATCCGGAACTGAACTGATAACCGGAAAAACCGTTATTTTTTGCCGGAACAAAAAAAATAACGGTTTGAAGCCCTGACCAATTACGAATTAAAATTATATAAAACAGTGTTTCAAGAGTACCTATTATTACTTTAATTTATATCTAAATTACTTATAGCTTCAATTTCTGGCAATTATAAAATAAAGCTACCATAACCTCAATTTGTGTGTAAATATTAACAAGCATATATAATTAATGAATCATATAAATCAACAGTTATGTAAGAACACTGGTACATGTCATATATCGTATTATAAACACTGTAGTTGTTCAATGATGATGAAAACGAGCACACTGACTATTGCGTTGTTTTACGTTCCTCGTTCATGAATTGGTCCAACGCGTGCTGCATCGAGTCGCGTAACTGATTAATGTCTCTGTCATCCGGTGAATGTAACGCCTGCGTCACTGTCCTTACTGTGCGTGTCGTTCTAAAATATATATATTATCAGTTATTCAACACTGAGTATGTTTACATAGCGCTGTTATTCCGGTTTCATGTAGTTAAACCGTTTTATACGAGAATAAGTAACATCAGCTGGAATTATAATTCCAATTTGAAGTATAAATAAGTTCGATAGCGTACCAACAAGAAATCCCAAAGTGCAGTTTACACGTGTCTTTATTCCAGTTTAGTTATGCTATGCCTCTAGGTCTAGAGGAAATGCATTACTAAACCTGATCAGTTATGTCAGGTGTAATGCGCCCTACACACATTTTTAAACCTAGTTTTACTACATCAGATACAGTAAAACCGGAATAACAGGGTTATGTTTATGAATTGATTTTTATCTTACCTTGCCCCTGTAACTGGATCAACCTCTTCCACAATATTTTCAGTATAAGTCGGTTGTTCATTTTGATAAAAATCATCTACAAAACACATAAAACCTTTGTGAATTACACTCACCCTCGCATTTTATACTATCAGTAATGTTTCATGTATTTAGCATGCGAAACAATTAAATAAGTAATATTACTTTAGTCAATTGAATTAGTAATAATTAAATAATTATAATAAACAAAAGAAGCGTTAGCATTCATAAATAACACAATATTGGTCATAGCTCATAACAAAACAAAAAAATCTATTCTATGTACTAAATAAATAATTTAAAATACAACAATCAATGATGCACTAAACTACAATAGAATGTGTTCTGAGGTTTCTCAAGTATGTTACTTTTACTGTAATGAAAACATACGTTATATAATATAATGTAAAATAATATTTAACACAGTCCATTGCTGTTTGGACATTTTTGTGCTGTTCTTGGTCTGACTTTAATTAACTATACAATTTTTATAAATTCACTTTCTAGGTCGTTGTCCATTTCTCCTCTTGACATTTCGATTCTAATGTCGAAGTCTTCTTCAAAAACACTCCTAACATAAGAGTTGAAACGTTAAGAGAAGAAACGAAACAACAGCTCAGAAACTAAGTTTAACTTCTTATGACTTTTAACTGGAGTATTTATTAATACAGGTAATCCTCGACTTACGACCAAATTTATTTTCTCCAATTTACTCCTCATTATCTTTATTGTACAATAATCCTCAAACACAAATCACAAAATAAATCAAATTCAACAATTGAATCAAATAACAACAATCAACAATTATTTGTCAACAATAGAACTTTTTGAAAAAAAAAAAAAATACGCGTTTTTTATTTGCAGGACATTTCTATGCTTAGATATTCAAAAATACATTTATATAAATGTGTAAGAAAATGCGATTCATTTCAGTATTGTATTTACCGCGTTTGTATACGGTTACTTGAGTTCGATTTAGTTATTTTTGAAGTGAAGAATTTTTTTATAACCTCAAAAATGTTTGAATAATAAAAGTGGAAAAAAATAAAAGAATTTTGTATCTAATAATCTTTTTTTTTATATGAAACTCGACTTAGGAGGAACCTATCTTGGTTGTAAGTCAAGATACTTGCATATTATTATTCAAATAGGAATGTTACCCTCAGATATTAATTTGCTTCTACATATAAAAACGGTGAATTTTAAATGTTTTTTACGACTACAAAATCAACAATAAGACACTGCTTATATCTACAAACCAAGACCGACTGATTAATCAAAATCTGAGAAATCATTTATTATTAAAAAAAAACTACAATTACAAGGAATCAATCATCAGACCAAGAAACATGAATGGAACTGTGGTACGTCAACGGAAATGTGTCGTACCCTAGAACGCCTGGAGCGCTAAGGCGATCGCTAACACACACAGCGATGTGACTGCGAGCCATGCGAACGGACGGCGCCATGCCTCATGCCACGCTGTGGTCTCGGCTGCTACTGTCGTGTCGCCGAGAAACAACAACGCTTACTAAACGATAACATGCTACTAGCGATTTAATGAGTGCCACGTGCACGTTTTGTGTGTGTGTGTGGTAGTTGGATCTCAGATTATATGTAACGAGGAATTTTATGCTAGTGGTGAACTGCTGTTATTTAAATTACTCGTAATAATCAAATAATTTACAGTATGTTTCAGAATTATTTTCAATTACCATTCTATTTGATATATTATATGGAACTTTTAAGGGTAATCATATTATATGTGGTCTACTGAAGATTAACAATATATAAAATAACTCCCTATCTTGTTACCGGAAACTGATTGTCGTAATATAACCTATAAATATCAAAATTTAAAATTACATTTTATCAAAAAGGATAATGTTAACCTTGTTTTATTAAAATTTGAATAATGTTAATAAATTTTTTTTTTTTTTATGTAGTACTTACTTATTTACATATTAAAAAATACTTTGAAAACAGTTCACCACTGAATGAGGTTATAATTGTATTATCTTCAAAACATAACCTATAATATTAAATAATCTTGAAACTATTTGATATTTAAAAAACATAAATAATCCTATATTATAAGCCCTCAAGTTAAATACTAAGTTTTATAGGGCTTTTAAAGCAACACTATACAAATTTAGGAAGGTATAGTATATATACATATGCATTTAAAGCAAGAATTGATAGCTTTGTCTAATACACATACATTAACACAGTATTCTTCTACAATATATAATATTCAAAAACTAGCCAAGAATAAGAAAAGCATACGACATAAATATTGTATTAAGCTGAAGAAATTTTCATATAATCTGAGATATGTATATGTAAACTTTTAATAAAAATATAACAATAATATGTGCATTATTTAATATTTTAATTTGAACAAAGTAAAAGCAAAACACAAAAGGGTATACAAGTGATTTTTTTTACAAACCAAACAATAATTTAAGATAACAATATAAAAGTTATGACTGTTGATACTCTCAAGTATAAGCTGTTTACAAAATAAGCAAAATGCATTTAGAAAAACATCAGAAAAATTGTGTATTTTGTTGGGATTTAAAATCAAACCGTGTATATCTACAAAAACCACTATTTTGTACTACGAAGAAATATTAAAAAATCAAATGCTAATCTACTTTTTATTACATCCATTTCAATACTCATACGAAGATTTTATCCACAATTCTTTTTAAAAAAATTAAACCAACCGAAAAAAACTTAACCTCAATTGCATGTCAAAAGTAAATATAACCTCAAAATGTATTACTATTTACATAATTACAATACTAAAAACGGATTTAAAGCCAATTTAGTTACTTACAGTACTTTTATTTCTTTATGCCCCATCAAATTTAATGAAGAAAGTTGTGATAGCATGTTTATACAATTTTTTTTAATTGAGTGCATCATTGAGTAAGGTAATACTCGTGTATAATTATGAATTAAACAATGAAGAAATAAGACACCATGCAATCATTTAGTAAGCGTCGAAACATTAGAATAATAACAGAACAAAGCAGTGATGACCAAAATAAAAAAAATACGTATACGTATAAAAAAACACATGTCGAAATAGGCAAGAAATAAAAAAAGTAGTATTATATGTATAAATAATACATATAAATCATTTAAACATGTAGTACTTTTAAAAGAACTACACGTTTCGTATATATCAAGTCGGATGGAAATAAAAATAAAAATACAAAAATAAATATAAAAAAACACAAGGGTCATACTGTAGTGTAAATATTTACGTGTTCATTACCTCATAAAAAACAGCTAGAGTTCATATCGCTATGGGGTGTACTTAAAGTATTTAATATGAAGATTATGACTTATCAAGTGATAGAATTGATGACCCTGTAGACAAAAATGCACTGCTTTGAAATGCCATTTGGGAAAATATTAAGCGAAAATTCAGTGTAGTGGTGTTAATATGTTACTAAAGTTCTAGAAAAGAAAAAACAAAACTAAAGTAAAATATAGGCAGGTATGCAGAACTAGATAAAATAAATAAACAGATAAATAATAAGACAATGCACATAACAAATGCAAAGCAACACCAAATTTATACCAGTGAAATATTATCAGACAATTTTTTAATTTTTTTTTTGCAAAACAAACGATCTAAACAACAAATTTATGGTACAGGTTAAATTTATAAAATCTAACACAGTAAAAGCCCATAAGAGTGGAAAAAAATGGGTCAATCTGTAAGAAGTAGTCCAGCATCGGTTGAGTAGTCATTATTTTAATTTTATTATTTTTTTGTTATCGCGTGGCGGCCATATTTGTTCTACAGGTTGCAGCATTTTAAAGGGTTTGCGGAAACTAGAATATCTCAGCTTCTATCAAACATTTTAACATGGGACTAAAAGCAAATTGTTCAGAAATAAATGAGCTACAAGATTACTTCTGGACATTTTCATCTAAATGTAATCCTAAAGGGTGAAATTTCAGCTGGACTACTTGATATGGATTGATCTAAATGTTTTTTTTTTTTTTTAATATTTGGTATTATAAAAAGCAATAGCAAAACGTTTTAACTACAAAGAGAGTGAAAGGGGGGGGAATAAAAATACAAAACACTGAACCTGAAAAACAACTAAACAAATGTCTTATTAAAAACAAACAAAATTATATTTAGGTTAACACAGGATTTTTGATGCAGGATAAAAATATTTCATTTATCACAATAAAAACAAATTAAAAATTATTTGGTTATGGGCTTTCACTGTGAATTCAGAAATTTTTTTTTAAGTATTTACAAAATTTACATTTTAGTTATTGTATTGCAAAAATAATGTTTATTTCAAATAAAATTTTGAATTTTGTGCTAAAAATACTGGGATTGCTTGCATATAATAATCTTCTTCAAGACAGAACACTTGAAATTTAAAAATATTTAAAATACCTATAAATTAAATTTGTATGATTCAAATAGATTTTAAAACTGCTAGTAAATTTAATTAAATATAAAAATTAATTAATTTCATGCATATGTTTCTAAAAAATTATATTATATGGAATATTTTTAATAATAATAAATTTAGAAAAACTAATTAAACATTTCATGCAAAATATTTTATTTCTTATCATATTATTGTTGTTTTTAAAAAACTTAAGCTCTAAATACCGAACTTCATGCTGAAAAAACAGCCAACAATAAAAATAATTTCGAACTTATATCTACTTGAAATCATACAAAATAAATAGCAATTCGGTGCTATTAAAATAAACAAAATTCATTCACGAACGCATCACATTTTGGTGTTCAGTCTTTGTGAGAAGAGCATAAAGAAGATGGAAGACAATTAAATTAAATATATATAAATAAAAAATGTAAAACAATGAAGCATAGACTTTTAAACAGCTGACAAACCTGTTTCGTCTTCACTTAAACCTTCGTGCAAGGCAACGTCTGACCCGCTAGAAGATCCTAGTGTCCTCGTAGCACCTGCGCTACGATACTTAACATTATTGTTCCCGCCCGTAATCGGTGATTGTCTGCTGTCAGTGTCTGAATCTGAATCGATATCTTTCGCTGGGTCTTGTACCTTCACCGGAATCCTACTCTTCTTAACGATAGTGATATTTTCTTTTGGATCGTAATCCGTCAATTCCGTTGTGGTTCTACTGATTTTTGGCATGACTTCGGTTACTTTTGATGTTATTTCATAACCTACTGGACCTTCAGTGATGGTTCTTGTAATTGTCTCACCGCTGGGTCCGATTTCAGTCACTGTACGTGTAACCGTTTCTGTTGCAGGTCTCTCTGCGAGTTTCTGGAGGAGCTTCATCGAACTTTCCGTATCGCCACTGATTGTCTTAACTATTTTCTCCCCGTTAGGTCCTATTTCTGTAAGCATCGTTACTTGCTGGTGTACTTCAGGATACTCTGTGTACGTTCTGGTTATTTTTTCCCCGTGGGGCCCTATTTCTGTAACCGTTCTCGTAACTCCTTTAGAAGAATCGGCGAAAGCTCTGCTTATTTCATCGACGTCCCTGACCATTGCGTCTTTGTTAGATTTGACCGTTTCTACGGACTGTTCGCCATCTGGATTTATCGTAGTTACGGTAGTGATATTTTGTACTTGGATTGGGGAATGCGTGACTGTTTCTATTGTATGCGTGACTTCGCTCGGAGGTTTGATGCCTGATTTTGGCAGGTCCCATTCGAAATCTTCGATCGTAGGCCTGTGGCTTGGTTTTGGTACCTCTTGAGGTATATCTTTAGGCAGTTTCGTGTGTTTCTTGATTGTTTTTACTTTAATTGGTGTTGATGTTTTTGCCGGTAGAGGGATTCTGCTGTGTTGCGATTCAAGTTCGAGGAAACTTCTTGATATATCTATATCTGATTTCTTCGCTACCGGTTCCTTTGGTTCCTCTATTGTCTCGTATATTTCTTTGTGAAGTATTTCACAGCCTTTATTAAATAAATTAAAAATTCTAGTACTATGAAATTTCTAATAATCTAACTCATATATACAACTAACCTAATCTATGTAAGTATGTAAACCAGATTTATTTAAAAGAGCAAAACAAACAAAAATAGACTAACTCTCACATATTGTACATTTAAAATATGAAATGACTCGGACATGCATACTTTTTATTTATATAATTACAATCCTAATAATTGTTAGTTGCTTGATGATTTTTTTAATGAGTTATGACCAATATATGAGATAAATATAATCAGTAACAATCTACTATACATAGCGAAGTGCCCTGATCATTTCCACATCATAGACCTTAAAATTTTGTATATATATTCCCTGGGGGTTCAGATGCCAACTAGTCTTAAATAAATTATAAAAATACCAGTTTAAAAATTTAAAAAATATAAAGGGAAAATTATTTTGTTACTGATTACATATAACTGCAATTATTTCTCAAAAAGAGTAATCCGATACTTTACAATAATTATCATAATGTACATTATAAATATGTATTTTTTACTGAATTAATATTGAGTATGTTTACACAGGTTTTACTGTAACTGATGTAGTTAAACCATTTTAAGCGGTGCTGTTTACACATACGAATAAATAACGCTGGCTGGAACTACAATTTTGATTTTAAGTACGCTATAAGTTTGATAGCATACCAACAAGAAATCCCAAAAATACGTCATCTCCTCTACATCCAACGAATCACGCTTTCTTTTGTTTTCCATCTCTTCATCTCAGGTGTTGCTCATGCAGTTTACACGTGTCTTTATTCTGGTTTAGTTATGCTTTGCCTGTAGGTCAAGAGGAATAGCATAACTAAACCTGATTAGTTATGTCGGGTGTATTGCATCATCTATACGCATTTTTAAACCCAGTTTTACTACATCAGTTACAGTAAAACCGGAATAATAGTGCTGTGTAAACGTACTCATTGAGAAGAAAATGCAGTGATAAAAATGAAATCAAAAGCAAAAAAGTATAGTTGATAATACCAGGGATTTGAATTGATTTTTTTTATATTTATAATTGCTGGTTCAAATAAAATATATATTTTAAATAAATTATCGTTCAAGTCCCTTGATAATATATTTTAGATGAATTTTACCTTCATCCTGAAAATCGATTTGTTCCGGTGCTTTCCATGTACTAGTTTCAATAATAACATTTGTCTTGGGTTCTTTCAATACCACATATTCCGTTGGACTTGGTGGCGGAGTTCCGGATTTATCAATACTAACAGGAGAAGTCGGAAGATCATCCAATTGCTTCGAAATTAATTCTAGTACCTCGTTTTCGGCTAAATTGTCGTTTTCGTTTCTCGCAGGCACATCTTTCTTAAGAATTGACTTTAATGTTTTCTCTTCTACTTCTTTAGGCGCATTTTCGATCAGTTTGTTGTCTATGATAACTTCTGGTTCCATGTGTTTGTACGGGATCGCTTCATCTGGTTCTTTCTTCTCTATTCTGTCTTCTTTGTAGTTTAGGTAGTTTGAAATTGTATCAGTAATGTCTTGATCGATGCTTGACATTTTTTCAGTTATTTTTTCTTTATCTGAAAATCACAATTTATAAAAAAATCGTATTATTAGAAACTGGGTCATTCCATGGTGACGGGTGGGACGTTTTGACACATTTTTATTATTATATTATTTTAATATACCTCTATATTTATTTTTACTAAAAAACATAACCTAACAAAATTAATTTTTTTAAGTACAACCTTTAAGTTCTAAATTCTCAGATTCGGAACCGCTATGTTCATGATCATCCAAATTCATGGTCACATTCCTCGAAGGGCCAAGTTCATCTCTGAACGCATCGAACGCTGATTTGTCGTGACTGTGTTCAAACCTTGTAGTACCGTTACGGCTCAACGTAGAATCCCTTGATCTACCGAGCTCATCTTGAAGGGTATCAAAGCCAGAATGGTCTAACCTGCTCTGAGCCAAAGCGAGTTCCGTGTTGTCAGTGACTAACTCCACGTTTCCGATGCACCGGTCGACGATATCGGAACGTCCGATCTTATGTAGCGCTGTCGCTAACACGTTACCTAATTTTTAGAAGTAAATCAATAAATGTAACCTTTTAAAAGTTAATTTAATCTACCTGTGGCGTTTGGACCTGCTTGTCGCAACCATAACCTCAATATGACGCTGGCTTGTTTGGGAACGTCTCCGGGGTACTGAGCTTTCACCAAGTCCATATCGTGAGGTGTGATGGCTGGCTGTAGCTCTGAGGCAAGACGAATCCAGTCTGCATCAAGCAGACGACTCATCGACGCTAGACTGATGTCGGCTTTGTGAATAGCATTGGTTATATCTTGTTCTGTATGTTAAAATTTAAACAAAACGTTAGAAAATGGATTGTTTATTTGTAAGAAAACTGTACCTTCAGAAATATCATTTGTATATCTGTTGTCCAGAACTTCAGGTAAGACAATGTTCAAAGTGCAGATTGGAATTTGTGCTGGTTCGCCTTTCGGTAATTTTGATTCACTCATAAACAAGATTCTACCAATTGGTTCATCTTCCTGCAAAATCATTCAAATTTACATTATAAAATTTTAATTATTTACAAAAAAAATAACTTACTGTGTCTTTGACTTTCATAGAAAACGCTAAGCGATTTTCTTGGAAACTATGGAAAGACATACTTAATTGTTCACCAGATTTTGTGACTGGGATTAAATTGCCTGCACATTCAATATAAATTGTTTTACCTTCCAATACCTAAAATATAACAAAAACACATTTTTCAATTGCGAGCCCTGGCCAAGAGAAAAAGAATTAAGTTAAAAATAAACATACCTCCACATCTCTGCTTTTAGCGACTTCAATAAAATTCTCTTGATGTTCCAAAGTCTTATCTTCTTTATCGTCCGTCATACAAAACACTCTCAAGCAGGCTTCATTCGGTTCAGTGCGTTTTGCAAACACCACAAACTTGGCCATGTAGGGACACCGCGATGCTTCCGTGTACAGCTCAGTAGCTAGTCTAGTCGCTTCAGCTGCATTTCTACAGTCCATCAGCCAGAAACGTGCCGATACGGTGGTTGTAAACGTCACACAGTCTTTGACAAACGTGAGAGGCGTAGATCCTGTCACGTCTTCCCATACAGCTCGACTCTGACCACCTTGGTACGATATTTACGGTTTAAATGTTGGTAAAATATTGATTTTTTGTTTTGGTTGCAAAAAATATTTATAAAAAAATTGTGCGGTGGATTTGGTGATATTAACACTTTCTTTTCGGTTCAGGTGTAAGATTAATAACTGGATTTTATTTAATCAGTGGTGTACAACCTTTTTCCATAGTATTATTAATTAATAATATTATAATTATAATATAATAAAAGCATGGCAGAACAAATTTATATTTATTTATATATTATGATTAACTCCATTTTTTGGGGATGATAAAACAGAAGATTTGAGGCAATAATTGACAAAGGCAGTGATTTGACTACTTATTACTAATATAAAAGTGCTGTAATATTCATAGAGTAGTATAATATGTAATTGTTTTTAATTTTTTATAATACAGTATAATCTCCCTTTTAAAGTATACAATGCACCTCCCTAAATGTATATTATTTGAGGTTATGTTAAATTTTGCAACAATGAACTGTTTAAATGTACCTCCTTAAATGTATATTATTTGAGGTTATGTTAAACTTTGCAACAATGAACTGTTTAAATGTACCTCCTTAAATGTATATTATTTGAGGTTATGTTAAATTTTGCAACAATGACTATAATGACTATAACTGTTTAATTCTTTTAAAAAGGAAATATTACATTTATACAATTAATATAAATCAAAAATATATGTAATTTGTAGTTTAATTTTTTGTGGAATGACTTTTTATCAAGTGTGTGGGGGTTGAGGGTAAATATACTTTTAGATAGGTTATCAAGTGCCAAGTGTATACGGTTATACTGTATATAGTTTAAGAGTTATGTTGGTTATGCTCTTATTAGATTGTGTTTTATATTTACAAGCTATTTATATTATAAGATTTGATATTTACTTAATTAAAAATACTTTTATAAATCTTTCAGTTGCACACCACTGAAGTACAATGTTAATTATTTTGTCACATTCTGTAAAGGGCCTCAGATAATTTAAACAAGTATCTATTTGTTGAGAAGTAATGAAAGTGTTAATAAAGATAATATTGTAAATTTTGTTGTTAGTATTGAACAGTTATTACATATATTATACATACGATGTCACTGTGTAAAAAATTTGTGTATATTCCGTGTATTTTTACAATGCGTACATTCACTCCATACCTACCGAATTTTTCTAAATGTTGTTATTATTATCTAACATCAAAATTTTCAACAAGCTGATACAAAAGCATAATCAAAAATAAAATTTTGTTATTGCATTCCAAGTGATTAAAAATATTTAGAGATATTATTGTGAACATTTTTTTATGCAATTTCATAAAAAATGTTACCCCAATGATCTATAAACATCTGAGATTTTGTGTGATCAAATGTTGACTGAAAAAATTAAAAATTGAATTTTTTAATTTAAATATTAAAATTTAATTTACCAGCTGGGTTTTAGAAAACAAGAATATTCACAATTAGTTAATTAATCGTCGGTTTACTAACCATGATTAAGTTTAAAATAAATAATAATAATAACAACCAATTGTGTTTATTTTTACTTTTACCCTACCAAAAATCATTCACGATCACGATCTTCTTTGTAGTATTTTCTTCTAACATTTCATCACACATTACTGTGGCCTCTCTAAAACCTTGTTCATAATAACACAAAACACAATTTTCACTTTATCCGAATACTTTGAAAAAACAATACATAACGGTAGGTAATTGAAATAAGAAACAATTACCTGACTTGATTCCTAGGCAAAGCGCAGTGCACAGAAGAATATATAAAGTGCACGTTTTAACACACGACATATAGAAAACACATAGACATAGATAAACGTATGAGATATACCTGTGATAGAACAGAGCAGACGCAGGGTGGTCGATTGGTACATGTTAATCATCCCCATCGAGTGGGCCCTCGGTGCGGGAAGTCCAAGCGTTATTGCACGGTGAAACTTGCGCCTGCGAGGTTCTACTGTAAGGACTGGAGATACGGCAACTCCACTACGGCCTAACACTCGGCAAACCAATGCAGGGTCCATAGGTTGTGCCTGAAAATTATAATTAATTATATACATTGGTCTTAAATATCTAGAGTTTCACATAACCTCCTTTCCTGCTCCCAATTTACCTGTAAAGCGACTCTAATTCGTTTAGTAAGAGCATTTGGTGGGAAAACAGCCTGTGCTTGTGGAACAGAGCGACAGGAAAGAGTTCCCCCTTCGGGGCCGACAGTGCCACCGTCCTGTCTTCCTCTTTGCACGACAGCGATGTAACGTGGAAGCTCGGTCGTCAGGATTCGCACAATGCGTGATGTGGGCATATCTTCCAGTTGAGACAATTCTATAAATTTTATTAGTTTCAAAATCAATAAAGCTTCCCTTGAAGTTTTATCTTATAACATACCTTCACCCTCAAAACTATCTTGTAAGATATCCTGCACCGCCTCATTACTTGCATCCAAAGAATGCTCCCTCCAGTTTTCACCTGTGTCCGATCGGAAGACAATAATTTCTCTCTCCATTCCTCTAAGTGATGCAAAATGAGGTACTTCAATAATCACCGGTCTAAAAAAGAAGAACAATAAAATCACAAACCATAATATCAAATATTTTATACTTATAACAACATACCCTAAGAATTTAGCTGCGACTGGACCCAATTCGAGGATTCTACTCGCTAGGGCTTCACCTTCAGCTAGGGGCAGAGGGGGCGGTGCAGGTCCTGGAACTGTAGCCGTTGGCCGCTGAGGTCTTACATAACGGCACGTTATCCTTGTGGGACTTGAAGCCGACCGAGGGGGCACTATTACCCTGACACCGCTATGTCTGCATCCACGCATTGCCCCGCCGCGAGCATCCACCAGGAACGACACGAGGAAGCTGTGGAATCAGCCCAATGTGTTAGTAGACGTAGATGTGTTTTACCGTTAGATTGTGTAACTAATTATTCTATAGAATATCTATTTAATAGGTGTGTAAAATTCACAATTTTACTATTCATTCAAATATCTAGCTACTCTCAAAAATACCTAATTGTTTTACAAAATAACTATCAATAATATGTAAATCATCTCCTATAAGGCAAAGTGATTTACCTTGCAGTTTATTACGTTTCTAATTATTCTACAGAATATTTATTAAACAATCTAAAGGTATTTATTAAATTGTTGATGCATGAAAAACCATCCTCGATTTTTTATTACCTGATGAAAAATAATTTCCACGATATATAAAAATTAGAATCCGTCACCTGGATTATCTCTATCCACAATGATTTCAGTTTTGAATTTGATTTTTTTTTTAATATTAACACTTTGTAAAATAACAATAAAAACAAAGTGTCAATATACATACATATTTACGTAAAATAGAATACCAATTAAACAATTTTAACAAAACAACAAGACAACACACAATCATGCTTTTTTAATTATAATGATGAGTGCAATTTTGATTTAAGAATTTTATTCATCGTGGATTAATTTTTTTTAATAGGAAAAACACTTTCATAACTAATTCTTATACAAAAATTTCCCCCTTTTGTAATAAAAATCGTTTTAGTGCTCCAAATTATTTCATTGAAAATCTATTTTATTTTAATGTCTAAGGTTTCTACTCTAGCTATAATCTATGGATACTGACAAGAAATTGTAAAAAATATTGGAACAGATTTTTGAAAATTATTATAACAATAAAAAAAATGATTGTTTGTTTAGCTTGTTTATTTAAAACTGTATATCAATTTTATCATAAACATTAAAAATAAATTGTTTTTGTAAGTAAATAATAGTTTAAAACAAAAAAAATCTGTTTGTATTTAGATATGAAAACAAAATAGTTTTTCATAAGATAATTTGGAGCACTAAAATGAGAAATAACCTAAATTTGATAAATTGTAAGTGCCTAAAAACTGTTGTACTGTTTTTATACAGATTTCTATCTAAGTACAAGTCGTGATAGAAAATAAAAACGGGTGCTATTGTTTCTTTAATCTATGGTGATTTATCTACATAACAAATTTGAAGACTATGAAAGTGCTTTCAAATAAGTATTTACAAAATACATTGGTTATAACTTACTTTTTCCAACTGTCACGCACGATAAGTATACAAAAAACAAAAAAATACAATACAAATATATATACACAATATGTTATCTATGGTTTATATATAATATAAAAGCATTCATTCTATTACTCGGGAAATTTCAGTTAGAGCCAATGCTATATCTTTTCAAATGAAAGATATATTAACGTAATTCAATTTAGAATTTTATCAGTTATAGTTAACGGTTTTTTTAAATTTTATTGGTAGGATTATTAACAACAATTAACATAGTATAATAACAAATAAACAAACATTAAAAGCATTAATGATTTTATGGACAATGAGATGATGAAATGCAATGAGAAAATAATTTTTGGTTACCTGATTTTTTGTACGTTATTTAATATACATTTTAGTAGTCGACCATTCTATTTATCATAAAACCAATTGTTAGTCATATTTCAAAATACGTTTATATAAACTTTGGCGCATCATTTTTGTTAACAGAATATAACTCTATATACAATTTCAAAATTAACAAGTTATTTAACAAAATAGTACATACAGAATGTTTTTATTTATGTCTTCTAATTTCTTTGGATAAAAAATTCAGTGGAATTTTTATAATTTGGTATTTAATTTTTTATTAATCTGCTAATTTATTAATTTCAACTTGGAATTGATATGTGGCGCGATGGTAGCGACGCATTGTGGTAAAAATCGAAACTAATTGTCATCTAACCTCACTTAATCGAATTTTAGTAAACAATTAAATCAGTGATAAATTAGATTATTTAATTTTTTTTATAAAGAAAATAAGTATAACTAATGAAAAATACTTCAGAAATGGCTGGTGTAAGGTTTTCTTTAAAAAATCTATTAATAAAATGTACTGTTGCATTTGTAGGTTAGGTTATTATTTTTTTATAAAATTAATTAGTTTTGATAAACAGATTAATTCTTTAAATAAGCAGAAGAATATTCATGGATAATATATAAATATAGATAATATTTTCAATAAATAAGTGAATTAACAATATTGATTTAAGAGGTTATGTGCTTACAACTGTAGAAAAAATCAAAAAATACGTTTTTAAAACAAACAACTGACGACAATAATTCATTTTTTACCACACACGTACGATCTAAGACACATATCAATTTTATCATTAAATTCATTTGCTATTTTAATTCGTAAAAACGGGTTTTATAAGTTCCGAAGACTCCAAATTCTTACCAACATTCTGTACTATAATTATATGTACATAATAATAAGCATTAAATAACAACATTAGTAAAGAATACCGAAATAAAAAACCAATCAGTCTGTGTGCATTACAATTATTATTAAATATAATTTTGATTTAACAGTTATACCTCTCACGAGTTAAACCAGGTCCTTTGGATCTGGGGCCTAGTCGAATCAGTGACTGCTCAAGCCGATTCAACGCACTAATGATTAACAAAACGTTACTTTAGTTACAATCACACAATGTTTGTCTAAACGTTGTCTTGTCATATCGCTATCTGGAACGGAGCTAAGCATGAGGTAAGGTAGCTACTAGTGAGAAGATATTGAAACAAGGATCAAAAATAACTTTCTAGGTTAGGTTAGATACATTTATAAATGATAACGTGTTAGGCCATTTGATTTCTGGAACCTAAAGCCATATTTATCTATTTAGTTAAATGTTATAATTAAATGAATGCTTCATTTTGAAAGTGAATAAAAAATTGTATAACGACGAAATTTCTAGGTTAGGTTAGATACTTTTATAAATGATAACGTGTTAGGCCATTTGATTTCTGAAATTTAAAGCCATATTTACACAATTCACTTATCTATTTAGTTAAATGCTATAATTAAATGAATTCTTCATTTAATTTTTGTTGTGATCTATGGATAAAATCCTGATTTGAAAACACCTTATAATAGAGTTAACATTTACTCAGGAGATATTTCTTCATAATATTAAATGAATTTGATTAACGTTGAAGTAGATATTTTGATCCTTATTTCATAAAAAAAAGACACCACTATAAAAGCTTCCAAAGAAAATATTTCAAACAAAACAAAAAGAAAATGAATGATTTGATGATTTTTTCCACTAACACACCACAAGCTTCTTGTCTATTCTAAAAAATCTATATTTAATGGGGCGCAGAAAGACAAGGGGTTTCAGCACTCACTAGTTATATACACGATCACGCTGATTATGAAAATAATCATTCTCTAACAATATTAACACTTACCCTGCGTGGATGGGCTGACGGGCGATGGCTACATTATCGGGCGTGGAAGATAATGATGATCTGTATTCGGCCATGTGGTTTTGGTGGATAGATCCGTCTCCAGAATGGGCTGAAAAATATAAACTCATGAAATGTATGGGGATTTCCTAAACAGTAAGAGATACAGATTCAGTTAAATGAGATGAATTATTTGTAAGGAAGGGGTGAGTATGACTACATCAAAAAATATTAATAATTCTGTGTGGTTTAGGCAGTATACCCAAAAATCTGAAAATTCGGAATTCTTTAAAAGGCTATAACTTTTTTGTCAAAGTAGATAGGTATTTTTTATTTGCAGTTTTTTAAAGCACTTTTTGTGTAGAATTGATTAGTGTATTTAGAATTTTTATATCACTTTTAGTTTCCGAGTTACAAGCCTTAACTTTAGTTTTTCTTATGGGCCACTAAGTTGGTCATAGCATATTTGAACGTGTTTTTTACTCTATTTTATAATTATATGTCACTTGATGATTCAAAATTTACGAGTTATTCAAAACAGATTAATTTAATATTATTATTATACATTTAATAATTATTTAAATGGTAACTAGTCACTTTTAACACAATTTAATTTTAATTTTAATATTCTTATGATTCTCATTTAAAAAAAAAAAACGAATTTTGAACACATTTAATGTTTTATCCATTCCATACTGAGTATTCCCTGATTTCTCTGATCTGTTAAAAATTCCCTGTCTCCAGGTTTTCCCAATTTATAGCCACCCTACTAATAATTCATAATCAATAAGTCATCTGATATCTCTGTTAAGTATATTAATCATAAATTATTTCAATAATACTAAAAATAAAATCAATATTTAAAAAAATAATGCTAGGTTCTTGAAAAAATATATAATTGATTAATAATAATAATACAATTGACTATCTATAGGTATTAACTTACTAACAGACTTTATCTGAAAAATGTCATTGTTTGTTAAGATTATTCACTATTATTTAGATATCTTTGGTTAATTAAAAGCAAATAAAATGTAAACTGTATGAGTAATTTTTTACATAATGTCTGCAGCGTTATTTAAATAATAATCACCAAAATGAATTGTTTAAATATTTAATGTATACTTATAAATAAAGAGAGGAGGTTTTTTGTTTGAGGCTAACACACTATCATTCAAAACAGTTGAGCAGTGAATAAATTAGCAATTTGAGTAAAATGTAAATAGAGTTTTAGATGTAATGTATATTTTAACTTACCGATTGAATGTCTGTTATCTTGTTTCTCATCATTTGTTACGTCTAATCGCATAGAATCATCACCGAGGGATTTCATGTCGTCGACTGTCATATAGCGGTATTGTTGTTGGTCACTCATTATTGGATCTTCTCCTGTAAGTTATTGGTGAAAGATTGAGTACAAGTGAAAATATATTGGTGTGAGTTTAATGCAAAAAATATATAAAAGAATTTTAATTAAATACTTTCTAAATTTTCATTATATAAAATAATTAATGATTTTTGGTAGAGTGGCTCATCTGCAAAATGACAAATTTGAGTTAGATTTAAACGGTGGAAAGCTAAAATAAAATTTTACATTAAAATTTTTTTGTAAGATTTCAAAATGCATTGAGCCTTCTAGAATTATAAATAAAATGAATGTTAAACAAAAGCTGTACAAGACAAAAAGCAATTACATACAAAGCGTACGTACGGGACTTACGAGTATAAGTCATTTGTCCCTGGTAGTAAGGCAGATAGATGTGTTGTACATGCGTTGGGTGGCCGTATGCCACATTCATGGCGAGCGGGGCCACGTCGTCTGCGCAGCCTGTGCCCAAACCAACAACACATGCAGTATAGTCAGAGAACAAATACATATGCGCCCCTCGTACCCGAAAAGCAATTATTTAGGTTCGGTTTTAGCTACTTTGTATTGGATTTGAGGTTATGTTAGTCACGAAAAATCATATCTGTGCTTGAAACAATTTATACTGAAACCTACATTTTCCACTTGTTTCTTTTTTTTTTTTTTTTGATGAAATATTGCATTGCATAACTTCAAAATTGCATTAAAAAAGATTCAACTATGTTTTGAAATTACTTTGACTTTCAGGCACAGATATGTAAACTACAGTTTAAGAAAGATGATTCTATTTAAATACAGAAAAATATTATGTACTAATGAATTTTATTAGTAGTGTTAAATGTGGTTATGTTACAATGAATATATCAAAATTTCAATTGTTAACATTTAATGTTAACAATTGAAATTCAAAAAATGTTCTGTCAAAAATCAAATTTAACCTCAAAAACAACAATTAAGAAAAAATTGTAAGAAGTATTAAAATAATATTTACCATTTTTCAGTAAAAAATATAAGAATTTTACAAAAAAAAAAAGACAACTTCCACCTTTCACTGTGTAAGTAAAAATACTGATTCAATAAATTTTATCAATTCATAATTAGACCTTGAGATAAAATTCATGAAATACAAAATTAATGATAAACTTTTTATCAATACTGATAACGATGTTTTTACTGTACAATATATTACAAATATATATTAATAAATAGTGTGCACTATGAAAACAATTACATAAGTGTTATTTATGACTTAATATATATACACAAACTGACTTGTTAATTAATAAAATTGAAGCAAATAACCGAAAAATAGCAAATATTTACAGTTCTTAGCATTAAGAAAAATATTATAGTAGAGAATATTAATAAAGAAATGATTATAACCTCCTTCGTCTTCGGAGTCTGACATGAAATTATCATGCATTGCTTCTGGAGCAACAACTCGGTATTTTTCTTCAAGAGTTGAGGTTATGGTAGATGTGATAGTTGTTTCAGTTGTCACAACTTTCAAAGTCTCTACGACGGTGATATAGCCAAGTTTATTTGCGATACTTAAAGCTGTTTGTCCAGTCTGTAATAAATTTGAATTGTTTTAAGATTTTTTTCTGTTTAAATATTTAAAAATCTACTTACATTTGTAACAGCATTCGGATCAGCCTTACTCTTCAATAGTATATTTATAACAAGCGTATGTCCTTGCTGTGCAGCTTGATGTAGAGGAGTGTATCCCAATTCCGTGCTAGATCCAACGTTAGCTCCTTCTTCTAGCAACAATCGGACCATGTTGACAGTCCCGTAATGACTGGCAATATGCAACGGGGTGTACCCTGACTTGGTCGATGCATTGGGATCAGCTTTTTTAGCGAGCAGGGCTTTACCCACTTCCACACGGTCAAACTGTGATGCTAGATGGAGAGGTGTCAGACCATTCTGGAATTTAAAAAGTTTTTATTAGTTTAATAGACACTTTAAAGATAGTTTTAAAATTATACACACCTTAGCACTGTGATTGGGATCTGCTCCATTTTCCATCAACAGCTGAGACATGTCTAGGTGACCTTCTTGTGCGCTCAGATGCAACGGCGTGAAACCTGCATTGCTCTCGGCATTGGCGGCAGCGCCGTGTTCCAGAAGGGTGGTCGCAATGTCCATCTGTAATATGATATGTGTTAATGGTACACATGATAACCTGTTTGTGGAATTTATTCCCACGGCTTCCTGTTTTCTGTTCTTAAAAAATGTTGTATGCATTAAAGCAGAGATTCTAAAATGTTCTTTAGTATTCTGTACTGAAATTGGAAAAATGGAACACTTACGCAATTAACAGTATGTCTATTTGTTGACGTAGAAAGCTGAGATTTGGCATAATTATAGTAAATAGTGGACCAATAATATACCTATGTTATAAATATAAAATTTTAAGTTTTTGGCTCCTTTTTGATTCATTTCCGGCAAGTGGGATATCAAATGAAACCTGAATCAAAATAAAGTCTTGCTCCTTTTGTAAAAATTGAATTAAAAAAAAAAAAAAAAACACCTACTTGATTTTTCTTCGAAGCAATATGCAAAGGCGTGTGCCCATTCCTAGCAGCTGCTTGAGGCGAAGCCCCATTTTCCAACAGCAACAGAGCGACTGGTTGTTGATCATAATGAGCTGCCACATGTAAAGGAGTAACTCCGTTCCTAGCTGTTGCATCCACTACAGAAGCTACCATCGCCTTCTGGTGTGCTATTTCAGCTTCGTCAGGTTTCTTTTCGTTCGATTTCTTAGCTTCGCTCGATTCGGTCGGGTTGCTACGAAGTATGATCAGACGGGCAACTCTAAGGTGTCCGTATTTGGAAGCCAGATGAAGTGGAGTGAAACCTTTCTTTGTTGTCGCATTAATAGACGCATTGTGGTCTAGAAGGACTGAAGCAACCTGAAAATAAATAAATTAGTGTATTTAAAAAAATACTTGTATGTGTATTTATTAATTACTCACCTCTTCTTGCCCTTCTTTAGCAGCTATATGCAATGGTGTGTATCGGTCGGTTGTAGCAGCATCTGGCTGAGCACCGTGCTGCAGTAACAGAACCACAATATCTGCATTACCAAGCCTGCTAGCTACGTGTAAAGGTGTCTGTTGTTCTCTTGCTCGAGCATCAACTAATGCTCCATTACGTAGCAATATTCTAATTATGTCAGTCTAGAAAATAACAATTGTATTAGGGATTAATAAAATAATCTAAAAAAAAAGCAGTTAGTGGAGTAATATTAGTAAATATTTGTTAAAGAACTGGATATTTTTGAAAAAAAAAATATCAGGTTCCATTGGTTAGATTGCAAAAATAAAAAAGCCATTTCTTTCATTACTAATTCCCCTGTAAAACTGAACAGTTAAAAATTCATTATTTATTACATAACCTAAAAAAATTCGTTAATATTACTCCATTAACCATTAACCTCATTCTATAACCTTATCTCAAATTTAAGATGATTATATGTAATCAAACTATCAATTATGATATTTTTAATTAAAACTTAGACTTCTGGGTTGTATTTTATTTGATTTTCATTACATAAAATTACAACAATTGGATTTAAAAATACTACAATTGATTTTAAATTTAACTACAATTGGATTTAAAATTTTTTGAATAAAATAAGTGCAATGAGTGCAGATTATTTTCTTATGATCTTGGACTTGGCATTATTCATTATACATATTCCTGGTAAAAGTGGACATGATCGCTCTGGCCAGTAGAATTGAGGTTAACAGTTAAGTAATGTTTTATTTATTGTCATTTTCAATTTCACACTTACTGATATGTTTAGATATAGAGATTAGAGATAGAAAGTTTATAATGTTAGTCTGTAATATTGTATGAAATTATCTAGTTTTGTTTGTATAACTTACTGTTTGCTTATTTACCTGATTGGCTCTGGCAGCGAGATGCAGAGGAGTCTCTCCACGCACGGTCGGTACATCAGGACTAGCATCATGCTGCAGCAAGTAAATAACAATGTTCATACAGCCCATGAAGCTAGCTACGTGTAAAGGAGTCAAGCCACTTTCGGTCGTCGCACTTATACCTATTAAAATAAATAATTATTGGCATTTAAATATAAAAAAAAACTCAATGAATAACTCACTTGCGCCATGTTTCAATAATAATTCAACAATCTTCATTCTGTTCTTCTTACAAGCGATATGAAGTGGCGTAAACCCATTCAGGGCTCGTGCATTTGCGTCCGCTTTCTTCTCTAGCAACAGCCGGGCTGCTCTGACGTGTCCGCAGTGTGCTGCGACGTGAAGCGCTGTCAAGTAGTCAACTGTAACGTCGTCGACTGGAGCACCTCGCCGTAACAGTATTCTAGCTGCGTCTGCATGATCGCCCTGAGCTGCCATGTGTAGAGGAGCTAGACCATTCTGTAATTATTCAACGATTATCATAAAGCGTTATTTTCTAATGTTTCACATTACGTACCTTTGTTTTTGAATTAATAGGAGCACCCTTTTCAAGAAGCATATCACAGACTTGCTCGTGGCCTGAACGAGCTGCACAATGCAGAGGAGTTAGCCCATCACGGGTTTTGGCTTCTATATTTGCACCTTTTTCCATAAGTAAAGCTACCATACTAATCTGAAAATGTCAACATATATAACAATATTGTTTCACGGTTGTATTGTTATAAAGAATACTCACTTTGCCCCATTTCGAGGCAACGTGTAAAGGAGTAATGTTATGTTTAGCAGCGTAATTGATATCAGCACCTCGTTCATATAAAAGTTGTGCCACATTATCATTTCCATAATGTGCTGCTATGTGTAAAGGAGTGAATCCACTTTTTGATGTTATATCTGGATTATGTTCGTTCTAGAAGAAATATATTATTATTTAGTACTGTAGGTTTTTGATATAGAAATGGTACATACTTCTAAGAGTAACGAAGCTGCCTTTACATCATCCTTTTTAGCAGCTATATGTAATGCGGGTAATCTTACTTTCCCTCTTGTATCATGTTCTAAAAGTACGGCAACAACTTTATCATGGCCTTGTTGCATTGCGACTGCCAATGGCGTAAAACCATCCTAAAATGTACATATTATTAACATCTTTTTTATATCGTTATAATTTTTTTTTTTACCTCAGTTGCAAGCGTTTGATTAGCACCTTTGGATAACAAATATCGCACGCAGGTATCGTGGTTTTCCTGTGCGGCCATATACAGAGGAGTGAACCCGTTCTGTGACTGCACGTTAATGGTCGCGCCCTGCTGTACCAGCAGCCTGACAACCTCCTCTTGGCCAGCGAGTGCTGCAATGTGTAGTGCGGTGTTACCTTTCTTTGTGGCGGCATCCACGCTGGCACCTCTACGTAGTAGTTCCCTCGCAACCTCCAGGTGGCCATCTTTGGCAGCGAGGTGTAACGCGTTTAGGCCATTCTGATGTTATAATAGTTTATTACAGTGAATGAACGTAATTTTTTTAAACAAATTTTGTCAGAAATTCCAAAAAAAAATCGTAGTGTAATTTATTATTGACAATACAGGCCTACATCAAAATATATAATATAGATTTATTAATAGAGTAATAGAGTGCTTCAATATTAAAAGCCGTAAATATCAGCTCGCATTTAAAATTTGTCTATAATGAATAACCTTACTTTTAATTTTTTCCTTAGTTTCCTCCTGGCACAGTTATAAATCTTTTTCCAGGAGTTTTGTGAGTTGAATTATTACAACAAGGTACGAAACAATATTTATAACTTATTATTTTTCGTGCGTTTTCCATGTTTATCGCTAACTCTTGTATATTTAAGCATTGACTGACGTTTCAACACTGGATTATGACGTCACGCAACATGGTGCGCAATTGGGAGCGTTTGAAAAATACCTTTTTTTATTTAAATTTGATATTTCTAGATTACATTAAACAGGTTTTTAGGGGTTTTCATTTTTGTTGGGAAGTTGAGGCGCATTTTGATAAAGACAAAATAATTTATAGCATTTTTTTTAATTGTAATATAAAAAAAAATTCTTACAGCATTCGATGTGTTAATATCACGGACCGTCCCTGAATCTAAATATTCTTGTATTTTGTCAATTTGTCCCGCCCTTGCGGCTCTCAGGAACGCAGTATTCGGATCGGTCTGTAACAAAAACATTGGTATAAATAAAAAATACAAAATAATTATAAATCCGGACCTGCTTTTAAAATTAGATAATAAATAAATTATATTTGTATTTGAGATAACATATTTATAGATAAATAAAATAGTTTATTTTATATCATTAGTCATAAAAAATAAGTCAATAAAATTTACTAATAGATTGGATAATCTATTTATTACTGCAGTAAAAATATATCAGACATGAAGACCTTGTGTACATTAAAACAGTAGTACCAAAAATTTGCATTTTAACATACAAATTTCTTAATTTTAAAAGTTTGACAACATCTGGTTAAAAGATATCGATTTTTTACAGTAGGTAATTAGAAATTTAAATGTCATTTTAAATTACCAAACGCTGTTATTTTTGAAACATTGGATCATCCATTTAAAAGGTCGGGGCATTTAAAAAAATATATCTTAAAAATATCGGAATCAATATTTAAAAGTTATTTATCCGATTAACCTCATTTTTAATTTTTTGAAAAGACTACAATCAATTATAACACATTCTTGGTCATAAATAACTCTATACCTATCAAAAAGGCTGTCGAACTCAAAATTTTGCATTTTTAAAGTAAAATTTTTAGTTTGACCGCCATTTTGAAAGGTATACAATTATTTTTGGTTAAAATAATAATGAAAAAGGTTGTAGAGAATTTAATTATCTGTTTAAAATGCGAAAGACGGGGTTGATTGAACATTCCGTTCATTAGATACAGAGTGTTTACAAAATCCTTGTAAAACAAAATTTTGGGCACTTGGTTGAGGGTGTTCCGGAGCAAATTTTGCTAGGTTTTTTTTAGGAAATATACATTTGGACATGTTCTAATCACTGTTTAAATTTGGCACCTCATACATCATACATTTTCTGGGCTAAATATAATTTAAACTGAAAAATTGAAAGATAATATTATCTCTGTAAAAAAACAGAATGTTTTATAAAAATATAGCATGAACGAGTGGCATAATTAAAAACCAACAACTAAGTTTTTGCGTTAAATCTACACAAAACGGTTTTACGAAACTTGTATTAAAGAAGGAATGAAACAAAACAATGTACTTTTAACAAAACAGCTTGTTTACGGTACAGTGGTACCTATTAAATGAAAATTAAAACACTAGGTAACTGTAAATGTATTTAAACTTGAAGAAAATTAAAATCAACTACTATTTACTAAATTTATTCATAGAAATAATTAATTTATTAATGTTTCTTTACGATTTCTGTTCAACGTTTCTCTGATATCAAATTTCAAAATATGAGAAAAATGTCAATTAATCTCGCACCCCCATTATTTTTGAATTTGATAAAAGTAAAAATATATTTTTTTAATATGCAATGTGATTTTTTTAGATAATAATAATAATATTTTTTATTTTTTTTCTTGAGATATGTATGCTGGAAGAGTTTTTACAATTTTGTTAATAAAATACTTAGGCGCTCTTTCATAAAAATTATGTTTTCTTAAATTATGTTTTTTATCTTTTATGTCAGTTTCTGTTGATATATATTTAAATAGTTCTATTACATATACCCCCAAAGTGTCAGTAATTTATTACTTTTGAAAAAAATTCGTAATGTTTGTATTTTATTAACGTTAAAAATTTATCTGATAATTTTTTATATTCTTTGGACAGTTCTAAGCCTTTATTACTCAAATTTTTCTAAAAATTGATCCCTTAATAGATAAAAATAAAATAAATATAAAATTGACGTAGGTAAACATCCGTATCCGGTTTTCTTCCCAGACAAAAATTAATCTTAAATATAAAATTTCACCCTTCTACGATTTGTCGTATTTGAGTTACAGCGCTTACAGACAGACACACAGACATCATGGTAAAAATAGTCAAAATGGATAATTCCATCAAAATTCGGATTTCGAAAAAAATCGGCATTCACTATTTCATATACATGGTATAAGAAAGTAAAAAAACCTACAGTAAATTCTGAATTACCCCTATTACGAACATCGTACGTTCTTTTTTGACTCCAGAGTCATTAATTCATATGAAAACATTTCTATACACTGTAAACACAAAAAGAAACACTTTGTAATTCATGTCCAATTTCAGTTTGCATTGAATATCCCCGTGGCTATTCAAAATGCAAAAATGAATACCGCAATTATAAGACCGAATAATATATCCCGTAATATATTCTTCAATGGCGTCTCTGGGTCAAATACAAGAGAAGCAATTCAATTACAAATACAGGTAGAGTTTGGAAAATTTTCAGTTTCAGTTGTAACTTTTTGAAGTAAGGAAATTTTGTTATAAATATTTACTTACAACATTAATTTCCGGCACTTAAAATAATAATGAAGTTTAGTCTGAATTAATTGTTATGCCCATAGGCGTTGACTCTGGAAGGGCCGGATAGGGGCAATTTGAAATCTGTACTAGTACCTATGGATTAGCTATAGAATTTAGAGCAGTGACACTTCAACTAATTGTAACACAGTTGGCATCTTTCACCGTACAAAATAATTTTCATAACATCACCACTGTTTTAATACCGTTGGTATTTACTTACAAGTAAGTCATCAACAAACTCCAAAATAACTGTCATTCAAGTTTGATATCTCATTTGAAAGTGCTTGCAAGCTAGCAAATTTGCTAGCTACTTTATAATACCGGACATAAGTTGAACATTTTATAAACTAGTTAATTTTTGTCTCATTTCCCCTTTAACATGCAGCCACTGTACATATACACAAACAATCTTTTATTATGTAAAAGACGAGACCTTGACGGGAAAGAATCACTGTTTTTTCCGGCTGCGATGAATTTGGCAGCAGCACGTGCAGCAAACGTCAGGCGTATTCAAATCATTTATTATTAATCTGATTATGTACCTATTATCTTTTCCTTTTTAATGAATGAAGTGTATTTTAAAAATGAATTTGAGATTCAATCAAAATATAATTAACCTTGGTTTGATGTCCAAGATAAGTGTTAAATGCATGGGAATTTCCTCTAAACGGTAAGAGATACAGATTCGGTTAAATGAGATGAATTATTTGTAAGGAAGGGGTGAGTATTACTACATCAAAAAATATTAATAACTGTATGTGGTTTAGGCGGTATAACCAAAAATCTGAAAATTCGGAAATTCTTTAAATGGCTATGACTTTTTTGTCAAAGTAGATAGGTTTTTTTGTTTGTGGTTTCTTAAAGCACTTTTTGTGCTATCTACTTTAACAAAAACGATAGAGCCATTTAAAGAATTTCTGAATTTTCATATTTTTGGGTATACCGCATAAATACTCACGCATTTCCTACAAATAATTCATCTTAATTAACCGAATTGTTACTCTACCGTTCAGGAAATTCCCATGCATTTTATGCTTTTGTATGTATTTAGAAAAATAGATTTATTTTTGACTTTTGTTGATATAAATGTCAGTTAAGTACGTGACAATTTTAAACTATAAATTTTTAACTGCGTATATATTTTAATAAAAGAAGTCCTTTGTAAATAGCTAAACTTATGTACAAGATATTCAGAACTAGGGCTGTTCTTCGAGACGAGATTTTTCTCGGTCTCGTGTAACGAAATACTCTTCTCTTTAAGTTTCATGAATTATTTGACAATTTTTGCGCATTAAAACAGTGGCGATATTATGAAAATTATTTTGTACGGTCAGAGTCGCCAACTGTCTTACAATAAGTTGAAGTATCACTGCTCTAAATTCCATGGCTAATCCCATAGATACTATCACAGAATTAATACCTAATTTGAAAGCAAATTTGCTATCTCTATTATAATACCGGACATTAGTTTTTTAAAGTAGATTTTTTTTTACAATATTGTAACCTCACTTATTTCTTTTGTAGGGTTAGTCATTTTGGTCTCAATTTTCTTTTAATATCGTTCATCTTATAATATAAAACGATACGAGAGTTTTAATGAGATATAATTTTTATTAACTTTTTCTCGTTTTGCATAAAAAAAAACTCCCACAACAAAGTGCATTCAGTGTAAAAAGTGTAGGAGAAACAGTTCTTTGTTTGACACAAATTGAGGTGAAACATTCGACATTTGATGTACTCCGTTATAACAAAAAAATAAAATTACAAATGTACTCTAGGAGGGGGGGGGGGGGGGGGGGGGGGGGCATTAGCATCTCGTTATATCTCTCTTGACGATATGATATTTCATATTGGGTGTGAGAGAGACGACGCAATAAAAACAACATGGTCATACTGGCTGCACATTTTGACAGTGTCTGTGATCGCTGTACCAGTGGTAACGAAAATGTGTATGGATTATTTAAAGAAGGTTGTGTATTAGATCACATGATCGAATCAGTATAAGGTAAAGGCACCAGTTATGGCCGCTATAAGAGCAAGCTTTCGGTTGTTTTTTTTTTTTATTAATGGGTTTGTTTTTTGTAATTCTCATGAACTCATGTTACTGATAAAACAAGTAACTTTTTATTTAATCAAGTATAATTTATTTTTTAAATTATAGTATTTTATTTTGTTAATGTTTTTCTCCAGTAATGGCAAAGGTAAAACCAGTAACGAGCACGCAGTTATGGACACTTGCTAATAATGATTACAAAATGATAAGTACTACGACACAAAATATATAAAAGAAAGATTCGTCAAATTTGAAACAATGTAAAGCAGTTGCTATGATAATATAATAATTAATAAATAAATTATACTAATATGTAATTAGTTTAAATCTCCACCATTTTGACACCTATTACAGTTAAATGTATATAGATTAATATTCAGAAATGGTAGTAATCAAATATCAACAAATATTTCTAATTCAGTACATTTAATTTAAAAAAAGCCATTACTGGGGTCATATCCAAGACTGGTGCCAGTACCTTACTTTGCTACTTTTTACTTACTTACATTAAGAAACGAAATGCGGGGAGCAGGGATGTAAATACCACCAGAGCAGCACCCTGGACCCCCCCTCGAAAAATCGAAATTGAAAAAAAGTGTAATCCGAAATTTGAATACAGGGCCCCTCAATTACTTGCTGCCACGGTGCTCCAGTCTTTAGTTACGGCCCTGAGAGGGAAGAGGTTAGGTAATACTTACAAATTTATATAAAAGAGTGTAGGAGGGGGGAAGAGGAGAAAATTTTAAAAATCATCCTAATGTAATTAATAATTAATCAATTAATGGACGCTTCCTAACTTCCAAAGTTAAAAATTCCAAATGTTATACATATAAAAATATTCAAATAATTTGACTTTAAAAATAGAAGTATTACTTGTTGATACCATCATTTTTATTACACAATATTGTGTTTGTTGTGTTGAGCATATGTGATCATGTTGAAGCGACATAACTGTTCGGTGACGTCATGTTCATACAATGACGTCACCCCCAAGCCACTCTCATCTGATCCCATTGCAGAAAAAAAAAACAACACTGCTGCTGAAGCGGTTACAGTTCTTTGTACAATACCTACTAACTATATTCTATACTCGTTATAATAATACTTTATTGTTAGCTGTATCTTCAGAATTAAAATAACATTCGTTTTAAAAATATCTTACAATTAGTCCTCGACTTACGACCAAATTTATCTTCTCCAAATGATTTCTCTTTAACTTTATTGTATAATAATCCTCGAACGCAAATCACAAAATAAATCAAATTCAACAATTGAATAAAATAACAATTGTTTGTCAACAGTAAAAATTTTTGAAAAAAAAAATTGCGCGTTTTTTATTTGTATTTATTTGCAGGACATTTCTTTGCTTAGATACTCAAAAATACATAATTTATATAAGTGTGTATAGGAAATACGATTAATTTCAGTATTTACCGCGTTTGTATACGGTTTATAATTCTGATTGTAATTGTTGTTGTTTATATAAAAATGTCTGTGAATAATAAAAGTGGAAAACATAAAAGAAGTGTTTTTTTGAATTTTGAAACTAATAATATTTTTTTATTTTTTTTTATATGAAACTCGACTTACAATCGATGGAACCTATCTCGGTCGTAAATCGAGGAATACGTGTAGTATCAAAATCAATGATAGATTAAAATTACAAAATATAGTTTGGGCTTTATTTAGGTTCGATAAAATATTTGGTACTCTTGAGAATGCAATGTTTCGGAATTTTGACAACCGAAAGTTTATTTTAAATTCTACCACAGTGTCAGTGTAAGTAAATTTTTAGAAACACATCTAAAAATGTATAATTTAATTAAATGCATGATAATATTTCGAGTTAAATTAATAAATTGTTTTTTATCTTTCTCGAAAAAGTCCTGAAAATTTACTTACGCAGAATTAGAAGTTCAGCATAATATAAAATATAAAAGATTGAAATTGGAGATTGTAAGGTCATTAAACCCAGTATTGTGCTGTGTATAATAAAATATAGTTCACATATTATATTTCTCATAGTTACTCTATTACTTTAGTTACATAATAGTTATAGATATGTTCTTCAACGTCTTTCGTAATAATTATTTACGTACTAGGAGCTTCCCACCCAGAAAAATGTATGCTTTTCCTACGTCACAATATGACAGTGTGTTTTAAATATAGAATTTCAAATTTTTTACGTACGAAAAATTTTAATAGATTTTTTTTAGGTTTGTAATCAACTTTGTTTTTAGTTGCGTAGCTGACTTCATGCGTTACATGACAAACACATGTTTAAATAGTACAAAATGTAGGAAATCTTAAATTCGGTATTATAAAGTATTTTTGACGTACGAAAAATTTTAATAGATTTTTTTAGGTTTGTAATCAACTTTGCTTTTAGTTGCGTAGCTGACTTCATGCGTTACATGACAAACACATGTTTGAATAGTACAAAATGTAGTATTTATAAAGAATTTACTCGCAAGCAAAAATAAATTTAATTTTTGAGTGCATAAGAAAATATGGGAGGTTGCTAATGGGTCGATCATTGAAGGCCTTAAGCCAAAATACTCAAATATGTTCGTGGCGAATCGAATTTTAAATTTGTTTTATGTAAAAATTTATAAAGAGCCTTTAAAATTAGAACGAGTGTAAATATATTTTTTTTGATAATAAGTATAACAAGTGACATTGTATTGTACGGTCATCAGAGAACCTAGAATTGAGTTAAAATATTTATCTCGTCAACATTTAAGCCGGATTCATCAAGTCTTAAGCCGGTCTCGTCAAATTTAAGCCGCAGTCTCGTCAAGATTTCTCGTCAAGAAGCTCTAGTGATGTCTTTGTGATTAACTAATTACATTTTCTGCTCATAAATTTCAAAATAGGATATTCACTTGTACTGCACAATTTTTATCTAATTATTATTGACTGTGTCGGGTTTTTACCTTCGCGAATCGATTTTTAGTAAATATTCAAATAATTTCTCTTTACACAACCCGGAACACACAAACGATGTGTTCAGTTCTTGTTTATTTTTTTGTGTTTTTTACGCACTTTGTTTTCGGTATTTAGTATTTACAAAACATTTCAATAACAGATGCTGAATAAAATTAGGTCGCATAAAAACTGTTTAAAAATACATTTTTATTGTTTTATAATACTTTAATCATATGTATATCGAATTCTACGTAGTAGATTTAATTCAAATGCCAAATCGATTAAGTTATTTTTGATTTGTGGCATTATGATTTGTCATATTGAAAATATTTATAAAGTACTGGAACCAGTCTTGGCCGCTTCTTTAAGAGCAAGGCATACTGGACTTACTTTTTGTAATTATCACGAACTCATGTTACTAATAAAACAAGTAACTCTTTATTTAATCAATTTAATTACCAAAGTCTGCAAATATACTTTTTTTTAAATTATAACCTTTTATTTTGTTTTCTCCAGTAAAACCAGTAATGAGCACGCAGTGATGGACACTTGCTAATGATAAGTACTACGACACAAAAGATATAAAAGAAAGAATCGTCAAATTTGAAACAATATAAATCAGTTGCTATGATAATATAATAATTAATAAATAAATTATACGAATAATTAGTTTAAATGTCCACCATTTTAACACCTATTGGCTGATTGTCATCAAATCACGCTGTAAGACAGTTAAATGTATATAGATTAATATTCAGAAATGGTAGTAATCAAATATCAACAAATATTTTTAATTCAGTATCTACATTTAATCAAATAAATTTCCAACACTGGGGTATGAACCAAAACTGGAGTCAGTACCTTACTTTACATACAATATTTTTATATGAAGTACTTATAGGGTTGTCAGATTTCTTGTGAGTCAAATCGGGACCCCCCCCCCCCCCCGCAAAAAATGAACAATATTCAACCATTTTATTTTTAATTTCTATTAAATAATAAAATAAAATTTATAAATTTTAATACTAATAATTTATTAATTATAATTTTAATAACAACCAATAAAAATAAAAATCGCTGAAGTTATAGTGTGTTTATTAGAAAAATTTCAATGAATCGATTATTGACATGGATGGACTGATTGTAAGTCAAAAATGATGTTAACTGTCAAATTTGAATTCAACAATTGAATAAACAAACCATAGATGCAACATTTGAAAAACGGGACTTTTGGGCGTCCCGAAAGGTTTGGATATGAGACTAAAAAACGGTGACAATCCCGATTAATCGGGACGTCTGACAACCCTAAGTACTTATCAAGTATTCGTTAACCCCTTCGGTCGGCCCTGATAACTTATGTCGGTCGGAGCGTGACTGTTATTTGATTTTTGAAGACATTTGCCTTATGGTTTTCGTTCCATCTGTAAGTACACAGCGTGTAAAACCCCGCAATGCTTGGTTAAATATTAACACGCAAATAAACTCGGGAAGTCAGTCTACCACGTCACTCGTACCAACTGTAAAAATAAAAATAAAAAATAAAATGTCAACGATGTGACGCATTTTTATAATTATTATTTGTCAAGTCGATCACGAGCTACAGGCTATAGTGGTTACTGAACTACTTAAAATATATCAAATACATTTTTGATATAAATATAACGTGGACGACATCTCATTTACCAATTTCGAAATCGAGACGAGATTGTCAGTTGTAAATTTTGAAACCGAGACGAAACAAGACTTATCATATATACATTTTTGATATAAATATAACGTGGGCGATGTCTCATTTACCAATTTCAAAATCGAAATGAGACTTATCGTACTCTCGTCTTGTTTTTTAATTAGAAAATGAAATTAGAAATAAGAATTGATTTTCGTTTTCTTCAAAAATAAATTTCAATTTCAATGGGACCTACATTTTTTCTGCCAAAAATCCCCGAGTCCCATAACGTGCCAGTGCCTATATTAATAACACAGTATTATTTTACGTCCAAGAACTTCCTGATCATACTATATATATTCATAGACAAAAACAATACCATTTACTATACCCGGAACAAACACACCAATATATTCAAATCGTAGGCTATTTCGGGAGGCGTCCGTTAGTAATGTACTCATTAATACGCAAAGCCATGCCCGTCTAATAACTGATTCATTGATAATTGCGCGAGTAATTCTTATTACATTCTTAGCACACGTACATATCGCGTTTAGAATGTGATTGTAACGGTAGTTTGTTTATTTTTATCAAATGTCGATATTTAAATATTGCTGGTAATCAGAGATGTCAAAAATACCAGGGCTTCGAACCGCTATTTTTTTCGGTTCGGTTTTCTTTCCGGTTCGAGTAAAAAAGTATATTTCGGTTCGGTTCCGGTTTTCGTTCCGCAAAAAATAACGGTTTTTCCGGTTTTTTTCGGTTCAGCTCCGAGTGATTAATTAAAAAAAAATGTCTACCATAATTTAGAATATTTTATGGTACCTACTTGCATGTTAGCCCGAACGACTATTGAAGTGGGAAATAAGATCATGTTAACGCGCGTATTTTAACATGTACTGAACCGAAAAAACCGATATTTTTATTTCGGTTCTGTTCCGGTTTTCGTTCCGGCAAAATATAACGATTTTTCCAGTTTTCGGTTCAGCTCCGGTTCGAAGCCCTGAAAAATACTCACAAGGGGACCACCAGACCTCTGACGCACCAATTTGCTTTAAAAAAATTAGGGTTGTAGTAGTGGCATAGACAAACCTACACAGCAAGCGGTTTAACGAAAAACTCGTAAACAAACGAGAAAAAAAATTATGAAATTCCTCTGTAAATTCGCTTAAACATAATAATATATACCTATCTAGTTGAAGTCAAGCCCAACACTAGGTGGCTCGGTGGTTAGCGCTACAGGCTGACAACCCGGGTTCGATCCTCGTAACGTTACTCAGTGGCGTAGTAAGAAAATTTTTACGGGAGGGGGGGGGATGAATACTTTAAATACATATTTTATATAATTTTTTGAAGGTATTGTTTTCTCAAAACGTACGTTTTTTTTTAAAGAACACTGCATATTTCGGGGGGGGGGGGGGGGGGTCACTGAACTACTCAAGTGTCTTTCGCCGATATTTTTGAAACTTTACACACACGTAGTAAATCGAAAAACATTAAACACGTGTTTTGCTTTTTTTTATTTTGGCTAACGCATTCGAAGTTTAACACCATTTAGCACAATGCTAACCTAACGCTACTCATGAGTGTCGTTGGTCACGTTCACAACTGACCAAAAACAGTGAACAACGAGCTCTGATTGGTTGATTCATTGAATTTTTGATGGAATGTACCAGAAATTAAAAGAATGTCATTTTTTAAGCGTGTAAGGAAGTGAGAAAGAAGTAACTAGAAAGAGATAGAAACTAGTGACCAGGCTAACCAAAGAACTTTTATGTTCACTTCATGTTGAGCGTTTCTGTCAGAACACTAGTTTCTATCTCTTTCTAGTTACTTCTGTCTCACTTCCTTACATGCTTAAAAAATGGCATTCTTTTAATTTCTGGTACAATCCACCAGAAATTCCATAAATCAACCAATCAAAGCTCGTTGTTCACTGTTTTTGGTCAGTCGTGAACGTGACCATTTTCTTACAGCTCTTTCGACATTTCTCTATAATTATCTGCGTGTTTTTGAGATCGTTATTGACGATTTTTACATTGGTTTAACGAGATTCAAAATGGTAGACAAAATCGCAACTTTATTATTATTATTAATAATATTAAGGAACAGTTGAGTCATGGGTTATATCCAAAAGACTTAATCAATATTTCGAATTCCAACTGCAGGCATAGCGTTAGTAATTAAAGATAGAATAATGCTAAATCAACGCTTTTATAAAAAGTTTTGCGAGAACATAAAATCAATACTAAACTGAATAGCAAATCTTACAAATAATTAAATAAAGGTAGGTATGATCACATTCTAAACGTATAATACACATGAATGTGTCATCAATTAATTTTCTTTCTACGTGGCTCTTTGCCAGACAACACGAAATCTTTAACTGGGTAAATTAATTAGAAACGACAAGAATTCAAAGCGTACTACATTTACAGAAGGTGAGAATTTATATTTGTTTATTTATAATTAATCTTTAATTGATTAATTCATTTGTTAATTGTCTTGTTTATATCTTCAAATGTCAAGAATCATAATCGAATAAACTGAAAAAAAAACTAGACGGTACGGGACACTAATATGCGAAGCTCGACTCGCATTTGACACATTTTTTTAATGAAAATATAATAAATCACATAAGGTAGTGGCCATAACTGGTGCCTTTACCTTATGATTTCTAAAAATATTATTTATGCGAAGAAAAATCGAAATTCTAATAATCCCGAATTTTCTTTTAGAGTTAAATTGAAAGATATATGCGAGTTTCACTGTAGAAAAAAATATGTAGCAAGGGAAAACTTGCTTGCGTATTTATATGTATTTATTTTTATCTCATTTGTTCATTTAGTTTTTATTCATATATTTCTTTGATATGCCCGTAGATTTTTTTTATATAAAACGTGGAAAGAAAATGTTTTCATCCTAGCAAAAATTTATAAACCGTTATTTATTTCATGTTTTCTTTTATATATGATACCGAAAATACATTTTAAATTAAGGTTTTTCTCATTTTACTCGAATAAAAACCATTATTTATTACGAAATAGAAATGAATTATTATTGGAATGTGCTTTTTTTGAATTTTTTTAGTATTGATTTATTCCTACGTAAATTAAAATGTACATTAGCCTAATTACAATAATACAAGCTGTGCCCGCGGCTTCGCTCGCTTAAATTTAAAAGTTAGATATATGGTATCGCAGAGTTTATCTTAGATCTTTTTACTTTTTGTTCAATATTTAACGGTTTAGGCAGCGTATTGCAAAAAAGTGCGCAAGCGGCAAACTTTTTTCCGACTTGATTTATTATTATCATCACTGCTTATTCCTTATGTTACCTAACGTAACAAAATATATACTAAAACCTGTGTGAAGAACATATCTATGAATTAAAAAAAAAAATACACGTAATTCGGAAAAGTGATTCTCGAGTGATAAGTGGACTAACGGACAGACAGACGGACAGACAGATAGACAGAGAGACATTGCGTTGTATAATATGTGAGGATTAGTGCTATATGTACCTCTACCTATTTATAAAAATTAATTTTAGTTAAGTATTAGTTTATTTTAAATTCGTAAATGTACCTACTCCATTTTCAAAATATAATTTACAAGTATGAAGGAACTTTTTAAACATCCTGTAGCTCAGAGGGTGTTAAAGATAGACCCCCCTTTCTCGTACAATTTTTTACTCACAATGAGCTAAGGAATCAGCTACTAAAATATCTCTATCCCAAATCGGACCACCTGTATAATCAGTCAATTATTTTGCAGCTATATCTACAAAATATACAGGATGTATCAAAAAAATGTACTCACACTTTAACTGTCGCTAACATGTTGCTTTTTTTACTGCAGGTGTAATTAATTAATCACAGCATGACAGGAAATCAACTTAGTTTGGAACATTTACGAACATGATTCTTCAATTACATTTGTCTTCTGTATTCGAAGCTATTTCATTTCAATTTATGCTAATAAATAATATTTTTCTCGTCATTCGAAATGTGAGTACATTTTTTTGAGACACTCTGTATATAATACGATAGATAGAATAATAAGAGTATAAATAGAGATATAAACTCTTACTAACGTCACAAATGTGAAAAATAATAACAAATACCGGCCATTCATAAAAAAATCATCATCGAGTCATTCGATCCGGAAAAAAGACCATCAACTTCTTTTATTTCTTGCAGTTACTCCTAATAAGACATTTAGGGACATAAACTACCCTTTCTCACCCTCCTTCTTCCTTTCTTACCCCTGTACAAGGGCGAGTAAGTGTATTGCATTTAGGGTAGAATAGGGGAAATCTGTTAGTTTAAGTACAGATGTTTCGTGATATTATCACAACGATTTGGTAGCAAATTCATGTTTTCAATTTACTAGATAAAAATCTCTGAAGTTATTTTTTTTTTGTATTTGATTCGTGAATGATTATTGATATACCAACTAGCGCTTTGGACCCTGTGTTACCCGCGGATATTAATTCAATTAAACATAATCACGCCCACCCAACATGCCCATAACACACAATATACAATAATTATACACCTAAGCTTTACCTATCCATTAGTGAAAACCGGAATAAAATCCGTTTAGTTATTGAGAAAATAGTGTAACTTTTAAACTTCCAAGAAACACCAGGTCTTGTCTTAGAATTTGTATGAAAATCAAAAATAAATAGTTAGCAACAATCATAATAATTAATTTCGATTTTTTATCTTTCTTAGAACTGAAATATTTCTTTATATTTCAATTTTCAATCAATATATTTAATTGTAAGCATGTGTCAAAAATCATCTATTTGTTCGATAAAATATTTGAAAGAGACCTGATTACAGTGACTGTTAATGATAACATATTTGTAGAATGCTTCGCATTATAAAATAAAATTAGAAGTCTATGAAAAACAACAAGAATAAAATAAATAAAATAGATACTCAAGATCAAAAAAATTATTGTGATATTATAAAAAGATCAATAAAATAAAAAGAATAAAATCCTTATTAATTATCTCATTATTCAACAACTATTAAATGTTATTTAAATATAAAGAAATACAGTCCACTATACAATAAAAGAATACCAAAAAAAACTGTGTTGGAATTTATTACCAGCCCCAACAGTGAACTAAATTAATAGGTTTATATACCTAAGTAAATGACAGTTGTATTCTGTGACATCATGGAAACAAAACACTACTTGATAAAGATTTTTTTAGTCTTTTGATATTAATTCTTAGGTTTCATAAAATATTAACAGCCACGAAACTTCACAGAAAAATTGTGTGAAAACCGCATTGAAATCGGTTCAGTAATTCTCGAGTCTATAAGCCTCATACAAACGAACATTCATTTTTATATATATAGAGATAATATGGAACTTTATCAAAATTTCGATATTGATTGCAGTGGACATATTTTTGAAATTAATTAACAGTATTTTTCCCTTCTTTAAAATTGTTAATGACTTTTAAAAACACATAAATCATATCGTCCGTGAAGGCTTGCTTTATCTTGTAGAAAATATTCCACCTAAATGGTAACATTAAATATATCTACCAAAGTCGTGACTCCTTGACGAGGCGCTACTGAGACCGCATATAAAAACATCAATCCCCTTCCCCCGAACACGTGGGCACGCTAAATCTACTGAAAATGTTCCTTGTTCCTTGGGGAAAACTTGATGTTTGGATAAAAAGAGCTCTCGAGCAGAAGTCCTCTGATATTGTAGCACAAATTCTTACAATTATTTTATTATCGTGGACGTACTAACAAATAAGTGATTGTAGAAATTGATCAAGCCTTTTATTTGGTATTCTATGCCAGCGGTTCTTAAACTTATGTAGTCTAGGGACTCTCTTTTGAACAATTATTTCTCAGGGACCCACTCCCTGCAGGGGTAAATTTAAGAAAAAAAATTTAAAACTGCAAGACCTTATTTTTTGTTCCATACTTACAATTTTTTCTTTTCAACTGCAATGACACATTTTATAATTTTATTTATTTATTAAATATTGTTTCAATTTTTTGCACTACACAAATTAGCTTTTACAACTGCAGAAACAAGTTACTTACTAAAATAACCCTTGTCTCCCTGATAGAAAAACATATAAGGTCGTTAGATACTAATTAATTATTGGTAAATAGAAATGTAAAAGTACTTTAATTTATGCCAAACATGTTTCACGGAACCTAGTTTAAGAATCGCTGTTCTATGCTATAGAAAATATTGTATGTTTTGAGCCTTAATTGCCCAATTATCTTAGTTTGAATTCAGACATTTATTCTTTAAGGGCGAAAATTTTTTTCAGGTAAAATCGTCGTTTTTACTTCATGAGAAATCAGTAAAGTTAGCCCCCCCCCCATTTTTGATTTCGAAAAAAATTTTTTGTGTTATCCTCGGTTTGTTCTGTTATATGCGGCAAAAAAATTAATGTTAACTTATGAGCAAAAACATAAAAAAAAATTAACCCCACTATTTTGAATTTTACAAAAAATGACCTTTTTTCATTTACGTCGAGCACAATTTACTTTTTCTCAAACGTCTGGTCACAGTTGTATGTATTGGCTATGAAAATCTACACATTATTAATAATATTTTACAGTATATAACTTATTTAAAGTTATTTCCTAAACTATACGACCAAATTGGATGCTGTAAAGGGAAAATTATATCTACATTAAGTACTCATGACGATGAAATCATTTATTTCGACAAGGATTAATGTTTTGCAGGTCGTAAGTCCACGTAAACAAAACCCAAACATTTTAAATTTTCTTTGTAACAAAAAAGCAGTCATTGTGGCTTAAATATAAAAGTTAGATATATGGTATCGGACTTTATTTTAGATCTTTTGATTCTACACAATTATTTACTACATTATTTTGTTCAATATATAACGGTTTAGGCAGTGTATTGCAAAAGAGTGCGCTAGTGACAAACTTTTTTCCGACTTGATTTACTATTATCATCACTGCTTATTCTTTTTGTTACCTAACGTAAAAAAATATATAATCTAAAACCTGGGCAAAGAACATATCTATGAATTAAAAAAAATACACGTAATTCGGATAAGTGGTTCTCGAGTGATAAGCGCACTAACGGACAGACAGACAGACAGAGAGACGTTGAGCTTTATATATATTAAGGAAGTATGGATTCAGGAGTCAATCAACAGTAAAAATAAAAATGGAGTTAAACGTTATGGCAGCTGAGTTAATTTTTAACTACATAGATTCGGCCTAATAAGTGCTAACATGTTAATTATAATTAACATGTATAATATCAAAAACAGTAGCGTAACACAATAATTAATATTCGATTCAGTTCATTTTTCACAAATTATTTTAATCACGTCACTTCATTCCAATTAAAATCACAGCTCTTGTGCGGCCGGGATTCCCGATAATCCTACAGCGAGACGAAAAGAGATAAAACTAATGAGAGCTCGGTTCGTGCGAGCGTGACAGCACGATTACACAAGATCTATTACGAATCCCGTGTTTTCGGGAATATCAATTCCAGCAAATCCTGCGGCATCCTGTAATTTATTCCGTTACAGATCATCGTCGTAGTCCTACCACATTTAGGATAATCCACTCCTTATACCTGTGGTCCTCAATATATATTTCTTTTTTAATTCTTATTTTTTTTTACTTCTATGTTCTAAATGAAACTGAACTTTCAGATTTAATAATTTAATCTACAATTACATAGTGTTTATTATTGTTTATATACTAAATAAATGATTCTACGTCTTATTTTCTTGTATTTTAGTCGATATTTCTATGACGAGTTGAAGTTCACTGCAGGAAATTTCACTAAAAAATTTAGAATTTTTGATTTCGTTAAAAGTATGTTTATTATATAGAAAATGACGTGAAAAGTTGAACTGTTCAAACCGCAGATCTGTATCTCAAACCGTTCTCGAGATATAGCCTCTCAAAGTTTTAGTTTTTTCAAATTTTTGGAGAAAAATGGTCATAACTTTTGAACGGGTGGTCGGAATTGATTTTAGTTGACGGATTTGAAATCAGCGTGTCAGAATCTATATAATGACATGTATAATACTTTAAAATCCGACAAAAAAATTTTGGTCAAAAATCGACATTTTTTTAAGGTATACCCCTTTGAATTTTTTCGATTTTTCGCGAAATTTTTTTTCTCGAGTTTTAAGGTATTATACATGTCATTATATAGATTTTGACACGCTGATTCCAAATCCGTCAACTAAAATCAATTCAGACCACCCGTTCAAAAGTTATCGCCATTTTTCTCCAAAAATTTGAAAAAACTAAAACTTTGAGAAGCTATAACTCGAGAACGGTTTGAGATACAGATCTGCGGTTTGAACAGTTCAACTTTTCACGTCATTTTCTATACAATAAACATACTTTTAACGAAATCAAAAATTCAAACTTTTTTAGTGAAATTTCCTGCAGTGAACTTCAACTCGTCATACAAATATCGACTAAAATACAAGAAAATAAGACGTAGAGGTATAATAGTTTTATAATTCAGCGTGTGAATTAATATTAGATGAATATTCTAATAATATTTTTAAATTATTTATTAACTGAAAACACAGATTTGTATTAATTCGTCCATAAAGTAAGGGAAGCACATGGACGCTTCGCCACTGTTTAATATATATAAATTAGCAACCAAAGTACAACAATCGTAATGCAGATACATCACATAACCTCAATTAATCACAGAAATACTCGTGCAAAGGTTGGTAAGCCTGCTTTATACAACAGGCAGAGAAAGGTTATTGTGTCAGCCGCCAGCAGCAGTGCGCCGCGCCCTAATCGGACGAGTAGGCGACGTTCCCGAAGGACGCCAGTCGCGAGCACACAGGATTGTAGGAAGGGCAGATGGAGGGGGGTGGGGGGTTGTTAAGGGAGCATTGCCGCGACCTAGTTACGGTCTCGGACGGGCATCGAAGTGCCGCACGAAAAATCTTTGTTTGTGTTCGCATATTCAGGTTGTCTGTGGCTTCATGAATTATGTTAGTTGTGGTCAAAGATCTACCTATTGGACGTACAGGAATTCTGTATTGAATGGTAGTAGAGTGAAGTGGGGTAAATGCAATAATAGTATATTATTTTAATGTTTCGTATATGTCCGATATTATAAAGGAGCTAGCAAATTTGCTAGCTTGTAAGCACTCTCAAATGAGATTTCAAACTTATATGAGTTTGTTGAAGACTTTAACAAGTTTCACGCACGCGTTGTAGGTAAACACCAACGGTATTAAAACAGTGGTGATGTTATGAAAATTATTTTGTACGGTCAAAGTCGCCAACTGTGTTACAATTAGTTTAAGTATCACTGTTCTAAATTCCATAGATACTAGTGCAGAATTAATACCCTTGCAAGCTAGCAAATTTTGCCTGCTCCTTTATAATATCGGACATTATAGTTTCGCTTTGTCCGTCCGTCTGTCTGTCTATATTAATTTTAAATACTTAATTTAGTTGCGTAAACGTCAGAAATTTATTTAAGAAAAAGTTGAATATATTGAGATTACGACATCTATATCAATTTTAATTTCTTTTCAAAAAGCCTGAGGAAGAATCTGTGATTCGAAAGCTTGCTATTACCTTTTCTTAAATAAATTCCTGATGTTTATGCAACTAAGCTGTTATTAATTATATTTTTAATGTAACTACAAAACAAAAACATTTTTGGACCCCCCCTTCAATAGACTGAAAAGTAAATTCAAATTTTTTTTCACTTATTATCTCATTGTTTGCTTTTTATTCATTATAAAAAATATTAAATATCTCGGCTTCGATGCGTCCCCCTCTTACGCTACTAGGAGTTGAATGTCGAAATTTTTATGTTAATTGAATATTATTTTGTCTGTATTTACCTTAATATCATAAACAGTTGTGTAGATAAATATATGTATATCAAAATTTTACAAATATAAGACCAATCCCCCCCTCCCCATCACTTTGGGGTTGAATTTCGAAAAATCCTTTCTTAGTAGATGCTTACATCATAAAAGGAAGAAACTTCTGAAATTTCACGTTTCTAGGTCCAGGGGTTTCGGCTCGGCGATGATGAATCAGTCAGTTAGTCAGGACATGTTATTATATAGGTATATATATATATATGTTATATGTATAAATTGGTCAATATGCAAATTAATTATTATTATTTAGCACCAAATTTTTGGGGTAAATATACTACGTTGAAAATTTTTTCAATTGTAATTAAAATATTCTAAACTCTAATTTAAAAATAGATATGTACCTGTTATGATAGTTTAATAGAAAGCCAATCAATCTATCAAAAAGGAATATTGTAAAGATGCGTAGTAAAAATTAGCTATGAGGTTTTCATTTACCCCACTTCACCTTACTAATATAAAACGTAATGTAATACAAGAAGATGTGTTGATATAAAACATCATTTTCAAATGTAGTAATTCCATTGGGTATCCGTTTCATCATGTCGAATTTCTTTTTCGTTCGACATCGATAGCTACCCTTTTAATATAGTATCGATTTCAAAAGGTTTGATATTTGGTAGTTTTCTTATTGAAAAGATGATGGGATTCTAATCTGTTTTTATAACAGCAATAGGCATAATGCTAGTAACAAAGTATCACTGAAATTATGATTTTAAATAATGAAATAGGATAAACAGATTCTAAAAAATGTATTTATTTTTATATTAAAAGCAAGATTAATATAACACCAATTCAGAGTGAATGACGTCACGCCTAAGTAAACATCATTTTTGTTTCATTAATATCTGCACTGTTTGTAAATTATTTTGTGATTTTAAATTATCAATTTGCTCAGTTTTGTGTTACCAAAATTAAAACCGAGAAACGTTAGCGATGGAACAAGGATTTATTATTGTTGACAAGGAGTGACGTCAAAAATGCGCCATGACACTTGCGAGCGTTTTGGCGTCAAATTTAAAATTAGTTCTAAAAGGGTCAATTTTTGAAACACGTAAGATCATCATAGAATAGTTTTTTTTAAATTAGGCATTTTTGTTATTGTTGGAAGAGGGCCTTACGGAAAATCAAAAGAACTTTCAATCAATGTCAAATGACTATTTTAATACATTTTTATATAAAAATTCCATAACTAGATGATATATGCAAAGCCAACAGAAGTACCGCCGACATTATGGCGTTCGTACGTCACCATATATGCCAATCGGTAGACGTGGAGTAGCTAGGAATTTAATTTCGGTTGGCATCACTGCGCGCGTAGAACTAGCGCGTGTCTTCCGCCGGAAAACGCCACAAATAGACCAAATCGTTTTGCAGCGGTAACGTTTCAATACTGTTTATTTGTTGTCGGGGAAAGACTAAATAGATAGCGTTTTGTTTTTAAGTAAAAAAAACAAAAAAATATGACGAAATGTTGAAAGTACATTTTTGTTGGATGAAGTAGATCGTTTTTTGTTTGTGAAAGAAAAGAAGGTGAACAGTTTTGATGACAGTGGTTTTGTTAGCATTTTTGTTTTAATCCGAGAATGGGAAATATAGAAGGTGATTTTTAACTCGCCTTCCAATGAGTATTTTGACGTGTTTTCAGATGTCTTACCACTGACAGATGTGCCAGACGCGTTTGTAATCATGCGACAAACAGGTTAATTAAAAATTACTATTTAAAATTAGGTTTATTATTAAAATAGTGACTTATTTCATATAAAAAAAAAACATTTGGCTGTATATTATGGTAATATACTTTTTATAACTCGTATTTAAAACGCGACGTGATTGGTTGAAGCGTTTGTGACGTCATAACCCATGTTCTGTTCAGCTGTCAATATTGTTTATATGCAAAATTTCTACTAGAAAAATAATAAAAATGAGCCGAAATCCTCAAATTTGGGATTGGTACCCTTTGTTTTTTTAAAATAAAATTCCCTGACTTTCCCTGGCCACATATTCAAAATTCCCTGACCACTAGAGGCTCGGGGGTAAGAAGTGATCGAGAAGCCCCCAGACCGTGCAAAAAAATTTGAAGACTTTTTTTTTGCTCGTCAACTAAAATTTATGTACTTTTTTCTTCTTTACCAAATATAATAAATTCCCGGACTTTCCAAAAAAAATTTAATAAATTCTCTGACTTTTCAGAATTTTAAAGAAATTCCCTGACTTTCCAGAAAGTGGATACCCTGAGATAACATAAAACAGGTTTTTAGGGTTTTTCATTTTTGACCGGATTACTCTATTAGTAAATAGATATACCTATGTATTTATTTATTTTGGTTCCCTTAAGACCGGAAATGTGTTTAAATATTTAATAACCAAATAACGTATATTTTCGTTTTATTTTTCAATGTACAGCCATGCGAAGACTACTTTGAATTCACAGAGAATATAAATGTGCACTGGGAGAACCCAAAGTCACTTCTCCGCAGCCGTAGAAATTATTTAAACTAGTTGACACGTATACCTACACATGGTATTCTCTTGGAAAATGATGCTTTTAATTAAAATATTCTTTAGAAATGGCATGATATTTAGAAGTATTTCATGCAATAAAAATGACAAATAAAGTCCCCAGACACGCCTTGTATTGTTTATTTATATATTTTTGCGTTTTAGCTAATAATATCACATGTTTTGTTTATCACTTTACTTAATTATAATTTATATAAGGTAAAGGCAACAGTTCTGGTCGCTATAAGAGCAAGGTTTACTGTTTTTATTTCTTTTTTGTAATTCTCATGAACTCATGTTACTAATAAAATAAGTAACTCTTTCTTTAATTAATTTAATTACCAAAGTCCGCAAATATTTTGTTTATTTTTTTCTCCAGTAATGGATAAAGTAAAATCAGTAATGGACACTTGCTAATGATAAGTACTACGTCACAAAAGATATAAAAGAAAGAATCGTCAAATTTGAAACAATGTAAAGCAGTTGCTATGATAATATAATAATTAATAAATAAATTATACTAATAATTAGTTTAAATGTCCACCATTTTGACACCTATTGGCCGATTGTCATCAAATCTCGCTGTAAGACATATTGTTAAAGTATCAAAAAATACTAAAACAAACTTTTTTTTGTAATTGATATTCTATTATACATTTATAACATTTGAATATATTCCCTGAGTGACGTAATTCCCGCACAAACGCTGATTGGTCAGGGAGCTATTGAGACTACCTTATCTTTACGTACCTTGGGTGTAATCTATCTATTAAAATCAAATAGATAAATAAACATATCAATTAAATCTACAAGCGTAAAAAAATCAATTAGAAATATTTGTTTATACTCGCATGGCTCAATTATAATGATTGTAGATAATTTATATAATTACTATCAATTTGCAGAACGAATTAAAATCATGACATGTTGTATTAGCTTCTCAATTAGACAGTTCCAACGCGGAAACAGGGTTTTTGTTGTTCAGTGTGTTGGTCAACGTGCACTTTCATTAAATTGTTCATGTTAATTAACAGTGTAGTTGGTATCATTGCTGAAAAGTGTTTTTGATGTTGGTTTGTTTGTACCACTGTTTTAAATTTCAATAACAATGTAAGGTACTACCATTTCTGAATATGAATCTATTATACATTTAACTGTCTTACAGCGTGATTTGATGACAATCGGCCAATAGGTGTCAAAATGGTGGACATTTAAACTAATTATTAGTATAATTTATTTATTAATTATTATATTATCATAGCAACTGCTTTATATTGTTTCAAATTTGACATATCTTTTGCGTCGTAGTACTTATCATTTTGTAATCATTAGCATTGTCCATCACTGCGTGCTCATTACTGGTTTTACCTTTGCCATTAAAAGGCTATAATTTAAAAAACAAACTATATTTGTGGACTCTGGAAATTAAATTGATTTAATAACGAGTTACTTCTTTTATTAGTAACATGAGTTCATGGGAATTACAAAAAAACAAGTCCATTAATCCAAAAAACGTAAACTTGCTCTTATAGCGGCCATAACTGGTGCCTTTACCTTATATGTTTTGATAGTAAAGGTTAATTACAAGTGTTGAGGCTTCCGCGGTGATCTTGATATGGATATTGGCTTCTGGGTGTAAGCCGCGTCGATTTGGTCGTGTTATCTGCCAACGTTTCGTCACACATTGCAGTGGACATCTTCAGAGCTCTTCTAAAAGTGCTTCACAGCTATTTTTTAACTTTCTTTCAGCCTATTTACGATTTAATTTTATTATATATAAATTTAACACCTCGAATATTTTTTATTGACCCTCCACTGCCCAAAAAAAACAAAAAAACTCCCACACATTGTACTATATCATTACAAAACATGTAACATGACATTTAAAAACTGGGTAAAATTTAACAGCGTTAGTCGACAAAATTTCTGGAGATACCAACCACGCCTTCGTAAAGCATAAAAAATCCTAACACTATCAAAATCAGTCGGGGCTATTTGTTGATGCGGCAGATTCTACATCATCGTAATCAAATTACGTGTTGTGTTGGAAAGAGATAAGCCGTGTTTGTATCAATTGATTTATATACTCTGTCTCGCTTTTGCGAAAGCCGAGGTAAGTGTATAATCGATATTTTTGATGAAGGCACGACCTACCCTGTTTTTGGTACCGCTATTTAATGGTTGCGAGTATTTTTTAAATGGTTTCGATTTATTAAAATGTTTAAGGCTTCCGCGGTTATACTTTTTAATTGTATTGGTTGGTTGTTTGACTAACGTTTTGTAGTAAATTGCAATGGATATTTTTTTTTAATGAAGACAAATTGTTTATTTAGTGTTATTTAGTTAGCACTTCCCGTTGACCTAGAATCTTGAAATTTGGCACGAAGGAAGGTTTTACAGCCAAAGCCGGTCTTAGCAAATCTGCCCCCTGAACGAGATTTATTTTTCCGCCCTCTCTCCCCCTAAAAAAATCACCGAAAATATCAATTAAAATTGATAAATTAACAAATAAATTGAATAGTTAATTTCTCAGCTTGGCGAGATCCTACAGTCTCCAATTTTTTTTAAATATAGCTTACATCATTAATTTTAAGACTATCAAATGCCCTAAGACCGTCGAGACCTCCTTCCCCTCTTATTAACAAATAAAATTGATAAATTAACAAATAAATTGAATAGTTAATATCTCAGCTTGGCGAGATCCTACAGGCTCCAATTTTTTTTTTAAATATAGCTTACATCATTAATTTTAAGAGTATCAAATGCCCTAAGACCGTCGAGACCCCCTTCCCCTCTTATTAACAAATAAAATTGAATAGTTAATATCTCAGCTTGGAGTGATCTTACAAACCTCAACTTTTTTTGAAAATATAGCTTACATCATTAACTTTAAGACTATCAAATGCCCTAAGACCGTCGAGACCTCCTTCCCCTCTTATTAACAAATAAAATTGAATAGTTAATATCTCAGCTTGGTGAGATCCTACAGACCTCAACTTTTTTTAAAAATATAGCTTACATTATTAACTTTAAGATTATCAAATGTCCTAAGACCGTCGAGATCTCATGCCCCTATTATAAACAAATTAAAATTGATAAATTAACAAATAAGTTGATTAGTTAATATGTCTGCTAATACCTTATTAAAGGTTTTCTATTTCTTTCTATCCTTCTAATCAAATCTAAAACAATTCATTCGGATATAATTTAATATAAATTAAAAACTATATTCATTTAACATTGAAGTACAACATTTACATATGTACATATGTGTTAATACTAATTACATAAATTAATTTTAATTTCGTCAACCATTGCATGCCGTCATAATGGCGTCACTGCATAATTTAATAATAACAATGATGATAAAAAATAAAATCAACCTTAAACGACTGCGATATATATTTACACTCGTATTAAACCGAGGGTCGATCGAATCTCGCTTGTCAATCATAGCCTACTAAAACAAACTTGCCTTTAGTAATTGAATAATGAATAACCCGCCGAGATCAGCGATGTTCGTGACATATTTTTCTACCAGTTTTTTTCACTTCGCAAACATCATTTTGCCATTAACATATAAAATTGTAGATAATTTATTTCATATAAAAACGGAGTCGATTTTTTAATAAAAATTACAGTTTCCGATTTAACATTTCAATTTTTTATCAATAAACATACACTGTCAATTGAGAAATTTTTACCATCTCCATTGTAATTTTTATAATACTCAATTTTTACTATATTCGTAAATATTATTCTTAAGTTGAATTAATTGTTAGTACATTTTTCTATTCAATACTTAAATTTTTATTAAAAGACAATACAATAAATACTATGATTGTGTAGAATTAATTATATTAATAGCATTTTTTTTATTGGTATAACAAATTAAACTATACCAATAACATAGATTTCGATCCTACACGCAAAAATTACTATTCATATTGTAATTTTAGTACACGTGGTCTAGAATAATCAAGTTAACTCTCGTCAGTACTGTGTTTTCAGTTTGCTTTTATAAGTAGAATATCTCAGAAAAAAAAGTATATATAATATATTTATTTAGTTTCAGACCCCCTCCACCAGTGCAAATATTTACACAGTGTGGAGAGAGTGTGGTGTGTGTGTGAGAGAGATGTATCCATACTGAATAAAGATGGGTAGACTTGTCTCAACAAATGTTTTTTTTTATAAACAATTTAATTTTTACGATACAGCATTTACAATGTATATTATCATTAATATGGAACAATTACAAAATTGTCTTCCGTTTTAAGAATCAAACAGTAATATTTCTTTAAAAATTGAGCGATTGTTATGAATTTTTTTTTCTCCATTCTAGATAATTCAATTTATATATGTACATAATAAATAGAAGTGTACCGGAATTCCGGCCGGAATACACGTCTTACGTCACTACTATTATATTTTAAATATAAATACATAGATTATTATCTTAAATTAATATAACATTGTTCTATATGGCATTTATTCTGCAATTTTTATAGCTTTGTAAAACTATCTGTACAGCTATAATTTCGTTAAATTATTTGTATAGCATACATTCTTTTCGATCGAAAGTAATTACATTTCTAGTGTCAATAATAATATAATATAAAAATAATAATAATATAATAGTAGTGTCGTTAAAATATTCACTTTAAATCTACATCGTGAGTTCCGGTCGGAATTCCGGTACATCTCTAATAATAAATCAATATCCTCAACGATTAGAACTCTTAAAAAACCGCACACTTTCAATTTAATTACAATTTAATTAAATCAACTAAGATAAAGTTTCCTGTTTATATCATTTAAGTAAATAAAACATTTTCTTCCCGATACGAAATTTGTAAATCAGTTATATTTATATAAAAGAAAATACTCCAGCATCACGTATATTTACATAAAACAAACAGTGTGTTTCTGCCTGTGGGGGATGAAAATACCCCCCCCCCCGTCTTTATGTAAAGAAAACATACGCTTTTGTGAGTGTATGTACGTAAGTCTGAAAAATCCAGTTTTATTACTTGTTTGCTCTTACGAAGAAAGTATGTGGATTTTTCGTGTTACAATGTTGTTACAACTGAATGGCGCGTTTTATTTAAACCCATTCTATACTGTTATGTAAGATTTCAGGCTTCCGCGGTGATCGTCTAAATTCATGAATTCAAGTTTTATCTTTGATTTCGAAGTTATTCTAATCTAGCATATTATTAAAATTAATGGTTGTAAAAATTTGCCAAATGCGAGTCGAGTTTCGCGTACTAATGTCCCGTAACGTATATATAATATTTAATGGTTCGTCTATTAGAAAACAATGTCTCCAAATGAACTATAATTAAAACCCCATTCGTAATATCGAAGATATGAGCAGCTTTCTGATCGTTTTAAAATGAATCAAAATCATATGTAAGGAGGAGGGGTGACATCCCAAAATATTTATTTTTTCAAGATACCACAAGAACGACACGTTACATGAAAATTTTACAGAATCTTTTTTGTAGACATTCAATTTTCTATAATATAGGTCTACAACGTTATTTTTTTTTGTAAAATATTCCCTTACAAAGATTTATCTCAATTTGCTTTAAAAAATCGTCATTTTTTAAAAATTGATATTTACTTTGATATATTAAAAGTCATTTTGACGTTTAGATTGAAATTGTCAAAAAATTAAAAATATACGAAAAATAATTAGGTTCGAACAAATATTTTTTAGTAAAACTGTATAAAAATGAAATTTTCAGGCAATTTATCTGGTGTTTATTTAAATTGTTCATCTTTGGTGAATTTAACACGAGGAAGCACTGTGCATTTACTTGGCAGATGTTTTTTATTCAGATTTCAGTATGAAATTCTAAACTGTTCAGTTCCCTTTGTAGGATTTTTTTAATAAGCAATAAAATATTTCCTCATTCGATCTTCCAGGACGTCTAACCACGTACCTACACATAACTCCATGTACTTCTGTGACCACCCCCCAAGCGCGGATCCAGGGGGGGTAGTGGAGGACATGCCCCCCCCCCCCAAATTTCAGAAAATTAAGCAAATTAAATAGAAAAATGTTTATTAAATACACTAAAATAACTTTTTTGTCCATGTCACAGTCCATGACCCCCCCTCCCCCCCCCCAAATTGTAAACCTAGATCCGCGCATGCCACCCCCTAGTTGAAAAGCTGTGACAGAGTGTTTTTTTTCAGATTTCGGTATAGAATTCTAAACTGTTCAGCTCCCTTTGTAGGATTTTTTTTAATAAGCAATAAAATACAATATTTCCTCATTCGATCTTCCAGGACGTCTAACAACCAATTGTCTTTTCTCAGACTATGACCCCCCCACCCAAATTGTAAACCTAGATCCGCGCATGCCACCCCCTAGTTGAAAAGCTGTGACAGAGAGTGTTTTTTCTTCAGATTTCGGCATAGAATTCTACACTGTTCAGTTCCCTTTGTAGGATTTTTTTAATAAGCAATAAAATACAATATTTCCCTCATTCAATCTTCCAGAACATCTAACAACCAATCGTACCTTTTTACCCCCCCCCCCCACGTTTTACTTCTCACCACACTTAATACGTCACTACAGCAAGCGAGCAGTAATTACTTTTTGATATACGATACAAGAACAATCCATTTATTTTCTTGTACGTTTTTGGTCTGATGTCTATCACCGCTCGAGTAACACATAAACTGGCTTGTCGTAGAGAAAGAATTGACTGATTGTGTTGCTCGGGTTTCGTAAAAGACGTTGATTGTTACCGGTTTTAACTCAGCTTTGAATAGCTTGATCGAAAAATCCATAATGTGATATCAAATGGGCTGTAACTTGTAACTTATGTCATACTTTTTATAGCTGATTTTTTAATTTGTTAGTGTTATTTTTTTATTGTTAAAGGAGTATTCTAATCTAGGAATGAACTTGGAAATTTTTATACGGAAAAAATATATAAAAAAATATTTTTGTATAGTTAAGACAAGTTAAACTAATACAAAATAAAAACAATTATTTGTTAAGTAACTACAAGAATTCTAGATTTTTCATTCATTCGAAAAAACAGTACGTTTCTTTATCTATAAGTACAGTTGGACTCCTATAAGTTCGAATTCCCCTACATCGAAAGGGGAAGGTGTTTCCCTCACTCTTTACCGTCTTTTCATTGAACATGCACAAACGGTGAGAAAATAATTATTAAAGTGGTTTCATATTTATATAAATGGAAATATACGTATTAAACAAACGAAAAAAAAACAATATGTAATCAAATACCTACCTAGTATTCAAATAAAACTCAAATACTTATAGTCACTATATCTTTTTCGCCATATATTACAAATGAAGAACTGTCAGATAACTTTTCAATTTTACCACCAGAGTGTCACGTGGGTTATGTTAGATTGCTCTGAGTAAAGTGTGCGAGAGAGAGAAAAAGCTATTACCATCTTATTTCATTAGATCGGTATTGTGATGGAAGGGGTACCCCGTAAGTTCTAATTCCGAGAATTTTAGGTTAGCAAAAAAAAAACAATTTTCCAAATTTTTTAGTTAAAATCTAAACGAACAAAAAAAACTGGAATTTCTTATAAAAAAATATTTCGCCCACACACAAATTTATCTTGAATAAAAAACAATTTAAATAATATTAGTCTACATTCTACAGCAATAAACTTTTATTTATTTCATCTGAAATACAATATTCCATAATTTGGAATAACTGCTTCGAATAAAGTGTTTATTCAGTAACGTTTACAGCTAAAATTGAATTTACATCTCTATCGATAAGAATCAGGAGTGTATTTGAAAGTTCAACGAAGCAAAAAATACTAATATTGTTCGGGTACATTTCTTATACACGATAATATCAAAATATGAACCGCACGCTGTCATCGCATTTGAAAATGATATCTCGGATGTAAGAATACATAGTAATTTAATATAATTACGGTATATTGCATGAACCGGTAAATCAAATTGCGGAATGCTACGAGTGATCTTGAGATTTTTTTATGAGTTTAGATATGAAATTTGATATGGTTTCTGCTAATATGATGGATGAAATTTTATATTCATATATAATAAGTAGAAAAAATTGGTCAAGATATACACGGATGTATATGTTTTTCCACATCGGTAAAACCAGTGCCACGTAGACCGGTCCGGCTAATTTGCCGGTGACTACACCGGTACCGTCAAATGCTGCCGGAGTTTAACTCGACAATCGGATAAGTACCTTACAGCAGTGGCGAAGCGTCCATGGAAGCAGGGGAAGCACTGCTTCCCTTTCTTTATGGGTAAATTAATACAAATCTGTGTTTTCAGTTAATAAATAATTTAAAAATATTATATGCGCAACCCAAACATTTTAACCAAAAGTCAAAAATAGCATTTAATATTAATTTACACGTTCAATTATAAAACTATAATACCTCTACGTCTTATTTTCTTGTATTTTAGTCGATATTTGTATGACGAGTTGAAGTTCACTGCAGGAAATTTCACTAAAAAAGTTTGAATTTTGGATTTCGTTAAAAGTATGTTTATTATATAGAAAATGACGTGAAAAGTTGAACTGTTCAAACCGCAGATCTGTATCTCAAACCGTTCTCGAGATATAGCCTCTCAAAGTTTTAATTTTTTTAAATTTTTGGAGAAAAAAGGCCATAACTTTTGAACGCGTGGTCAGAATTGATTTTAGTTGACGGATTTGGAATCAGCGTGTCAAAATCTATATAATGACATGTATAATACCTTAAAACTCGGAAAAAAAATTTTCGCGAAAAATCGAAAAAATTCAAAGGGGTATACCTTAAAAAAATGTCGATTTTTGACCAAAATTTTTTTGTCTGATTTTAAAGTACTATACATGTCATTATATAGATTCTGACACGCTGATTTCAAATCCGTCAACTAAAATCAATTCCGACTACCCGTTCAAAAGTTATGGCCTTTTTTCTTCAAAAATTTGAAAAAAATAAAACTTTGAGAGGCTATATCTCGAGAACGGTTTGAGATACAGACCTGCGGTTTGAACAGTTCAACTTTTCACGTCATTTTCTATACAATAAACACACTTTTAACGAAATCTAAAATTCAACATTTTTTAGTGAAATTTCCTGTAGTGAACTTCAACTCGTCATACAAATATCGACTAAAATACAAGAAAATAAGACATAGAGGTATTATAGTTTTATAATTGAACGTGTAAATTAATATTAAATGCTATCCCGTAAGTCAGGAACCATAGGGATTTTTATTTATTATGTTGCAGGTAAAAACGTGAACACTTTGAACAGATCATTTAATACAAATATTTGTACTGTTATTTTTTTCACGATTTTCTCAATAACTTACTACTGAACGGATTTTATTCCGGTTTTCACTAATGTATAGATTGTTTTATGAGGAAGGTTTAGGTGTATAAATTGTGGATATTTTGTGTAAATTCGTAGGAGAAATAGCGACAAGAGAAAACAATAGGTTTATTGCAGATTTAATTTATATCCCCGGGTAACACCGGGTCCAGTGCGCTAGTTTTGTTATAAATAAGAATTATAGTGAAAGTTATTTATTCGGAAAACAATTCTTGAACTAATCAATATGTTTATTTACAATAGAGAAAATGAAAATAAAGAAAATGCTGCTTTGTTTATTAAAACGAAAACAAAAACGTCCTTGGAATATAAATATTTATAAAACAATCAAAAATGCCGGACAGTAGTTCATTGCTGATTCAAATATTAACACCTACATACTATTGACATGTTTGTACACCATAGCGGTACTTAAACTGTTAACACTCAAATTTTTATGGAGTTCAAAACAATTTCAACATTTCAAAATTCTGATAGAAATAGTTTTCTGTCGTTGCAAAGATTGATTGACGTTTTAATCTAAAACTATTCCCATCGTCGTGGTTGTCAAAGAGACTGTTGACTGTATTGATTTTTAATGGAATTTTGAAGAAAAAAAACGTGCAAATTCAAAACTAAAAACCTGTTTTACCGACTATCATAACTACACTTAACCTAACTTCATGGTGTTAAATTGTTTCCGTTGCATACAAAGCGCACTTCATTTCTACAGCATTACTAAAATTTCATTTGCTTCAGCAAGTGTCATCCTTAATATATATAAAGCTCAACGTCTCTCTGTCTGTCTGTCCGTTAGTGACCTTATCACTCGAGAACCACTTATCCGATTTACGTGGTTTCTTTTTTAATTCATAGGTACATTCTCTGGACAGGTTATAGGCTATATTTTGTTACGTTAGGTAACATAACAACTAAGCAGTGACGATAATAGTAAATCAAGTCGGAAAAAATTTTGCCGTCGGCGCGCTGTTTTGTAATACGCTGCCTAAACCGTTCAATATAGAACAAAATAATGTATTAAAGAATTGTGTAGAATCAAAAGTTCTACAATAAAGTCCGCGACACGATATGTCTAACTTTTATATTTAAGCCACAGTAACTGCTTTTATGTTACAAAGAAAACATAAAGGAGGACAAGTACTATAAATTTATTTGATTTACAAAAAAAGATTGAGCAGGTTGGGGGGGGGGGGGGGGGGGTATATTGATGATCTCAAGATGCCACAGACGAATCTTCTGTGTTCAAACAATGAGTTAACATGTCATGTTACCATCCTTGACCCAAATTCTAAAATGCCTATACATCAATTTTCCCGACTAGACATACGGGCAATTATATAAATAATATGTACTGCATTTAACATGTAGGTGGGCGTGCCACATGCATTTCCAATAAATGATTATTATATTATGGTAATATATGTTTTCTTGTTTATATCTCAATTATTTATTCTTACTTAATGATAGTGCTGTGTCCATTCATAAATTTTTTATTAATTAATTTTTATTTTATGTTTAGAAGTAATATTTTTCTAGTGATAGGGACAGCCTATATGAATAATTTTTTTCGTAGATGTGTGGGTGCTTCCTTTGTGAAGTTAGCACCGCATATTAGTTCTTGATAACACTTAATTTTTCTTATTTTTGAGGAACAAAAAAATATTAACTACCTGATAAAAATGTAAAAAATTACAGATAAAAATCAAAATATGTGTTTAAATAATTATTTTATTTCGAGAAAAAAAAAATTATGAATAATAATTATTATTAATTAATTATAAAATTGAAAAAATAATTATTTGTTTAATTTTTCCAAAATTTTTTATGAAATGGAAATTGTCCTCGGTCCTGGCTTTAAATTTTGAAATAAAAAATACTCCTCTGAAACTTCGTGAGTGGATTCATTTTGGCGTAACCTACAACTTTTTTATCTTCGAAAATTCTGAGAATTGGGGCGTTTTTGATGTGGCATGCGTCAAACATGTCAATTTAACAATAGTTCTAGGAAATTTACGAATAATCCTTTCATTTTTACTTGAATTACAAGATTTTATAATGCAAACATCGGGAAATATATTAACCTACAAAAATATTGGGGCATTTAGCGAGACCTACACCCTCAACATGTCAAATTCATGATATCATGTAATTTATAAATAACCAGCTGATTTTTGCACAATTTCTAGATAAATAATAGTAAAATGTTATGGTTATACTGGCCTACAAAAATCCAAGGTCTTTTCCCCTGACCTACGCCCTAAACATGTTTGAGGCATGCCACATCAAAAACGCCCCAATTCTCAGAATTTTCGAAGATAAAAAGTTGTAAGTTACACCAAAATGAATCCACTCACGAAGTATTTTTTATTTCAAAATTTAAAGCCGGGACCGAGGACTAAAAATAGTATTTTAGCGATCTTTTATTGAAGAATTTACAGCTAAATATTTTATAAAACACACGGCTTTTTTACATTTTACAAAACTCATTTTCAGCTTGAAGGAGTCCATATATCTGCACAAAAAAACAATCCTGAGAAACGTATTTGCATATATAATATTTTGACAATGTCATAGTGTGTAAGTCACTCAATATGTCCCTCTTTGTCTCTGTCATTCTCTTGTTACGATGATGATATCATCATCTCTCTTATCATTGAAATGAGTTGAATAAAATATTATCCAGTCTCTCGATTACGTAATGTTGCACTCATCGTTCTATAAATAGAAGAACGCTAATTGTTTTTTACATGTGTGGTATACATGATTATTTATTTTTTAATTTGGTTCAATTTTTGACAAACAAATGTTATCTCCTTTTTTTTATTTTTAGAAAAAACAAATAAAATTATTGTGTCTCTATTTTATGAGTAAACATAACTGATACGATATGTTAATTTTTAATTTATAAAAATATAAATTATTAGTTGTCTGCAATTATAATAATATAAATAAATATGGGCTTCAGAAGTGTCATGGGATATAATAGACAAGTACCAAAGGACCCCGTAGTTTTTGATAGGGAAATGGCTTTCAGTCAATCTCTTTGAAACCAACTGAAAAATATTCTCTAAATCATCCCGATTAAAAGTCTCAATGGTCGCAACCGCCTAAGTTCCCGAGGTCTCGCGCAAAAAGCTGTTTTGTAACTAATAATGCAAAAAAAAAATCGATATAGTACAGGACATTTTGAACAAAGAAATTAATTTTTATGTATCGTTTTGTTTATTTAATTTCTAGATTTTTATGTTGTTAAGGTTTGCAAGTTCTAGCAAATTGTTTTATGGATTATAATAAAGTTTTTAGAAAACATGTTAAGGTATGTGTAGTGCCGTCAGCGCCAGCTACTAGCGATAGTATTCAAAATATTAAATTGTAAAATAAAAACAATAGATAATAGAAAATATACCTTATATAAATGTAACTATTTTAAAAATTTGCTGCTTGTCTAGTCTGACAACTTTTGTATTTAAAGTTTTCTTCCATTTGTTATAATAAATTAATTAATTAAATTAATTTTTTTATTGCAGTATTAGGTACAAAACAGCTTTTTGCGCGAGACCTCGGGAACTTAGGCGGTTGCAACCATTGAGACTTTTAATCGGGATGATTTAGAGAATATTTTCCATTTGGTTTCAAAGAGATTGACTGAAAGCCATTTCCCTATCAAAAACTGCGGGGTCCTTTATTTTAATTTCAGATTGAACCAAGAAAAACAAAATTAAAACATTTGTATGTTATCTTATTAATTACAACATAATATAAAATAGGGGAGGTTAACTTTATGCACATCAAAATTAACACAAAATTTTTGTTTTTGTTTTTATTGAGTATTTAATTAATTTGCTTCTATGGTATCTTATATTACAAACAACAACATGGGGGAGGCCAACTTTACAAACGTATTACGTTCGACAAGGTCAATATGTAACAATATACTTTACATCGGTACACTGTTTTTTTTTTGTATGTAATTGTTTCTGGTCTATGGAATGACGTCTACATTCTACATGTCAGCTTCACAACAATTCAACCATATTCTGCTAGAATACAGAATCACTTTTTTATTGTAAACGATGAAGTTTTTTCCTACAGAATACAATAGTTCACTTTTTCAATTTCATCCGTAATTAAGTGGCTGTTGTATGGGATGCAATTACTGCACTTTCCGCCTATTATCTTTAAAACTGTACCTATTTGTATTTAGGTCTTTAGCGCCGTTCAACACAGTGTTTTTTTTTAATAATTTACATTTTAATCTATATAAATAAACTTGTAGATTCTTACTGCAATTTTTAGAATGTCTGTTTGTTCTTAGTAAATTCAAAAGCTACTGAACCGATTTTGATGGGAATTTCACTGTTAGAAAATACTCTAGAATTAGATAATATAACATCGCATTTCTGATCATTAAACGCATACTGAACCGATCTTCTTGAGATTTTTGAAGTTAAATTTCTTTACGCGCACCGTGACACATTTTTGCTGGGCATTGAAAAGTCTGATTCGTCATGTTTGGAAATGTAACGCTCTCGGGTAAACTCGGGGACATAAAACTGACATATCAGTACGTTAGACAAAACAAATATAGCAGTATCGTTCGTGGTAAAGAGTAGCCAATTGTACAGGCCTTCGCTGATTTTGAAAGCCTGGCATGTATTGTACACAAAATCATTATTGTAACTAGATTAAACGCTTTTATTTCTATAGTATAACACAAATTGGTGATGCATTGAAAAACAGACAATAGAACCTATAGAAAAAATTCTATCGAAATTTAAATATCGTACATAGAACCCTGTATTACTAGTATAAGGTACAAGGAAATAAAAGGACAAATAACACATTACCTAGCGTTGTTACCATATCGCTCCACGAGTCATTGGCGTATCATTCAGATTTTAAAATAAATTTCAATTGTTTTGAATAATAAAATTAATTAATAATAAATGTTTTATACTGTCTTTAAAAGTATTTCAGTGATAATTGATTAACAGACAATAACAACAATAATAATTTGAAGCATATTTGCATATTATAAATTTTCAACTGACGCCTCTAGGGTAATATGCATGGAAATGACGAAAGTGACATTTAAGAAAAGATGGCCGCCGTAAAATTTTTGTAACACTTTTATATACGGACTAGCATTGGTTGTTATGTATCCATAATCTTTCCTAATCTAAGCTTCAATTATAAAAATAAAATCATAGCTATCACATTAACTTGCTTCGATTTATGTTTCAAGTTTAAAAAAAAAAACATTAATCATAAATAGAGTTATTAATAAACGTATTAGTACAAATACTAATTATTATGCATTATCTATATTTAAAAATGACGATAGCTAAACTACTTGTAACAGAAATAAAAAAATAATGTAACATACGAGAATTTTATCTACAAGGACAGACTTGATGTCTAAAGAAGCTAGTGTTAATTAAAATTTTATTTTCAATTTAAATTCTTTTACATACCAGAATTATCAATGTACTTGAATATGTAAATTATATGACTAGTAAATCAAACGATCAAGTGCGTATTGGGCACGCGCATGATAGGGTTCCGTAGTCATTCTCACTACGATTTATAAAAAATAGTTATTTCAAAAAATTTCATAAACTATTTTTGTTACAGTGTTCGTTATAATTTTCATTGAAACTACTAATTAAAAGCTACATTCTGGATTTTTTTTTCGATTTATTTGCATCGATAGTTTAGAAATTAGTGAGAAAAAAATGGGAAGGGGGTCAAAATTTTTTTGACAGTGTTTGTTATAATTTTCATTGAAAGAACTAATTAAAAGCTACATTTCCGAATTTTTCCAGATTTTTTATATCGATAGTTTAGAAAATAGAGGGGAGAGATATCCTTAAAACATTTTTTGTTGCATTTTAGGAGACCTATATAGAGACCCCACTTAATGGATTCAGTGATTTAAAAAAAAATATTTCTCAGTCTATGGAAAGGGGGTCCAAACAAATCTTATCATTTCTGTTTTTGGGTTATTAGTCTTCGTTCGTATACCAAATTTCATCTTAAACGGTATAAAATTTATATAGACAGACGGACGGACAAGGGTTCCTAGTTTTCCACCGAACCCTAAAAATCGAGTAAAATAATTTTTAAAATTTTCAATACAATTATATTTTAAAACAGATTCTTGGCTTTTGGGTATAAACCACGTCTTTTAGAAAGGATTAGGTTAGGTTAGGTTCCTGTTAATAGTGTTTTCAATTTTCCATTACATCGAATGAATGAGATAAATTATTTAAATTAATGATATTCACATTTGACCTCTCTTTATCCAATTGATTTGCATTTATATGAAATTTAAACTAGAGTTTCGACGAAACCGCTGCAAATTATTTTTCAAGCATGTCTGAAAAATAAATTCATTTTCATAAAAATACACGCAAATTAGAAAAAGCTAATAATTTTCTAGTAACTTTTTTTTTATTAAATGTTAAAATCACTATACATTTATATGAAATTTAAACTAGAGTTTCGCTGAAACCGCTGCTAATTATTTTTCAAGCATGTCTGGAAAAAAATTCATTTTCATAAAAATACACGCAAATTAGAAAAAGATAATAATTCTAGTAACTTTTAAGAGCAATATTTTTTTATTAAATGTTAAAATCACTATACTACAACGGAAGTATGTAATTTCGTAAATCACATACTCGAATCTAAATCTCTGTCAATATAAACTTGTTTATTATTTTTATACCGTCAATTTATATATAAAAAGATTGCATGTTTATAAATAGTTTTAAAGGAAGTTGCAAAAAAACATAAATATACTACGTTGTGTTTCATTCAATGGTTTATTTTAAACGTGTAATGGTATTTACAGGGGCGGACTAAGGAAAATTAGAGCCCTCATAAGCAAGGTTCCCAATACGGGCCCCGTTAAATACCAGATTTTTTTTGCAAAAATTAAAAAATTGCTCGAAGAAAGAAAAGTCCGGCCCTAAAATTATTTACTAACATTTAGAGGTGTAACGTAAATATTTTGATTAAAATATATATACATTAATTTTTTTATATAGTAGAACTCTAAAAGTCGAATCTCGATAAATCGAAGAAAATGTCTTCAGGCTGCAGCTCTTCTATTACTCGAAACTTCGACTTATAGAATTTCTTCTTAATAATTTTAACATATTTTTTTTAAATGTTAAAAATTTTGTTTCTGTTTTATTAAAATGTAAAATACATGTAGCTGCCACTTTTCGATGAATTAATCTGAATTGGTTCTTAACTTTGCTAAAGGTGTTAATCTACGTTACGGACCACTAATACGCAATGCTCGATTTGCACTTGACAAATTTTTAACAAATAAAATATTTTTTTTCTTTATCTAGGTACTTAAAAAAAAACATTAAACGACCATTAGAGTTAATTGTTGTTTTTTAACTCACATCTTTAATTTAATATGTTTTCCAAATTTTAATTATTCATGTTGTAACTCACAACATATGCTAATTTTACAATTTATGTTTTTGTTATGCAAGTAAAAGGATATTTGTGTTCACAACAGTTGTTTTCCTAATTTTATAATTCAACCCTTTAACGACGATTTGCCTCCCCTGAATTGTGGAAACCTATTTATTTAATATTTTAATTTTTCAACTTCAGCATTTTTTTCTTATTTCAAAAATAATTCGAAAATTAAAAAATTCACAAGAGTAAACATCCGTTTTCGGTTAAGTTATAACGTTAAAAAAAATCATTTGAACCATAAGGCGGTCTCGAAGGTCTTCGGGCATTAGATAGTCTTAAAGATAATGGTGTAAGCTATATTTAAAAAAAAACTGGAGTCTCCTCGATCGCGCCAAGCTGACATATTAACTATTCAACTTATTTGTTAAATTTTCAATTTAAATTTCTTAATAATAGCCGAAGGCGCTCTCGAAGGTATTCGGGCATTAGATAGTCTTAAAGATAATGGTGTAAGCTATATTTAAAAAAAAAACTGGAGTCTGCTCGATCGCGCCAAGCTGACATATTAACTATTCAACTTATTTGTTAAATTTTCAATTTAAATTTCTTAATAATAGCCGAAATCTCGTGGCTCCCATGGCAGATATTTTAAAGCATCAAAATTAATATTGGAGTTAATCACTTTTGATTTTAATCTCAACCAAAAATACTTCACAGGGGGTCTTATTATATTTTTCGACGTCCATACACAAAATACCGTTACTACTCAAGATGCACAAACATATAATAGAGCTTATTCTATTATAGTTGGCGTGTATCTGAATATAATATAATACACACATTATATAACAGGATTTCTAACAGCGCGCCATTGTTTGTTATGTACACGTCACCAGTCACGTGACAGACACCAGCTGTGGGCTTGGGTTCGACCATCGGAGAAACATCTGCCCCACGGAAGACAACACGACGTAATTTCTATTGCGATGACAGCAACGCTGATTAATTTAGGGGAAGGTGTACCGTTTTGTTATTTACTTATTAATCATCCCTTATAAGGTAATTGAAATTATTTATTAGTTTCGAAAAACCATACCTTTATTAGTAACTAGTTCTGCCCGCGCAGCTTTGCCCGCGTTGGATTAATTATTATTGTAATAATAACTAATCAAAACCTAAATTACTTACCTAAAAAAACGAATCAGAACAAAAATTATTTGTAATTTTTGTTCTGTTTAAATTTAAAAGTTAATAATTGAAAACAAAATAAATAACTGCCGATCAAGCGCAGAATCTTCCCTCTGCCCCGCGACACATCATCATAGTTCGCGCTAATTGCCGCGAATAATATGTTACTGTATGTATATTTCAAGTTATTTTCTAAACCAAAAGACCAAATTGGGCAAATTATATCTACATTAAGTACTTATGACGATGAACCCAAACATTTTATATTTTCTTTGCTACATAAAAGCATTCACTATGGCTTAAATATAAAAATCAGAAATACGGTGTCGAGGATTTTATTTTAGATCTTTTTATTGTTCCCATTCTTTACTACATTATTTTGTTCAATATTGAACGGTTTAAGCAACGTACTGCAAAAGAACGCGCCAGCAGCAAACTTTTTTCCGACTTGATCGTCACTGCTTAGTTGTTATGTTACCTAATGTAACAAAATATAGCCTATAACCTATGGTTCTCGAGTGATAAGAGCACTAACGAATAGACAGACAGAGACACGTTGAAACATTTAAAGGAGGAAGGGGGAGAGAGGATAGAAAATTTTGAAAATATTTCGTAATTAAATTGAAACACGGAATAATATATTTATGTACCTTACAAGAGTGTGTGTGTGGGAGGGGGAGGGGGTGGGGGTGGGGTGGGGGGGTAGAAGAGAAAGTTTCGAAAATAATTCGAAATTAACGGACGCTCCCTTATAAAAATAAAATATGTGTATGTTTTTCGAAGCACGGAATAGTCCAGTGAAATTGAGTTCATGGTATGTGGCTAGAAAGAGGAAATTCCTCTCGGAAATTTTATTGTTTTATCCACGAGGAGTTCCGGGTCGTGAGATATGAACAAAATAGGGAAAATTACTCGCAACGCATATAAATAGTAATATGTTTTTGATTACAGCATTTAAAACTCCACTATAAACATTAAATTAACGATTTAAAAAAAATTCGACACTAATATACTTTTATCGAAATCAAAAATGGCGGGGCTAATTTACATGAAAAAATATTTCAACTCATAACTCAAAAAATTGTTTTTGTTCATAAGTCAAAAATGTTTGTACTTAATTTTTTTTTTGAGGCAACTAGCAGCAAAACTAATTTTTTTTTCGAAACCAAAAATGGTGTGGCTAACATTACTGACAAAATAAAAATATAAACATAATAATAAACATTATAATATGTAACTAACTAATGGGAAATCCTATTTATATAAGCAATAAAAGACCAAATGTAAAAGACTGCGAGTCAATTTATTACACATTTTAAATTTGTTCGTGTCTGGGGTGAATAAATGGGAGGGGTAGGTCACGGTGAGGCCGAATAATTCTAACACAAGTATTCATAAAAAAAACGTGTCTACGTCACACCGCAGTTTAACACGAAAATATTGATTCGGTTTGGTAAAAAGTGAATGACCAAGTCGGCTAATAAATATACGTAATATTATGTAATTTGCATAAAAACGAAAACTGAGTCGCCTGCAGAAGTGGTCGACCAGATTTCATTCATATTCGCTTATGACAAACTTAGTTGGCTCTTCTCATTTACTTATTATAATATTTAAATCATTTCTCCATGTACCTAACAAAGACAGATATTTTGAAACTCATTTACTAGATAAAGTACTAAATATGTAATAAAATGCAAGCTATCTCTACCAAATTAGCCGTTAAATGGTAACAAACTGACAGTAAAAAATAAATAATTCATATCGAAATTTTTTATTTTCGAGAAATCCTTGCCCCAGGAAAAAAATGTCTATGAAGCATTAATATAAAATCTACTAACAAAAAACGAACGTGGGAAATTGATATATCTTTATCAACGAATTTAACCCTTAAACTTGATAACACCTGTACATTACACCACAACACATGAAACGTGTGGAAAATTTATACATACATATTTACTACCACTTAAAAAAGCACAATATCACACCTACATTAAAAATAATGAAAATTTGAGGAGTGTACTTTAATGGGACAGTTAAACACTAATTTGCGTTTTGGCTAAAGTATTTTTATTTCACGAAGTGTCTAAGGTAGTGGCACCAGTCTTGGATATGACCCCAGTAATGGTTATTTTTAAATTAAATATACTGAATTAGAAATATTTGTTGATATTTGATTACTATCATTTCTGAATATTAATCTATATACATTTAACTGTCTTATAGCGTGATTTGATGACAATCGACCAATATGTGCCAAAATGGTGAACATTTGAATTATTATATTATCATAGCAACTGATTTACATTGTTTCAAATTTGACGATTCTTTCTTTTATATCTTTTTTGTCGTAGTACTTATCATTAGCAAGTGTCCATCACGGGTTTTACTTTATCCATTACTGGAGTAAAAACATAAACAAAATAAAATGCTATAATTTAAAAAACAAACTATATTTGCGGACTTTGGTAATTAAATTGATTAAATAAAGACCTACTTGTTTTATTAGTAACATGAATTCATGAGAATTACAAAAAAGAAGCCCGTCAATCACAAAAACAGTAAACCTTGCTCTTATAGCGGCCATAACTGGTGCCAGTATTTTACTCAAATATTTTAATTAATTGTAAGGTTCGTGAGAAATTATAAACTAGGTAATGTAAAAATTCAAAGTTGCTGCATAACAGAAATGTGTTACTTATATTGTTTTTTTAAATTATGTGAGTTTTTTTTCCTCTCTCGAATCAAGTCTAGTTCACGGTCTAATTCATTAAATATTTTGTCTTTGATGCTGTATCTTGAAAGTAATAGCTTTTAGAAGTGATTCCATCAAAGTTCCTTTAGCAATGTATTAGTGCGTTCGATTGAATCAAAAAGCAATAAGGGTTTCGTAATTATTTTATAAATAGATATATTGAAATGTTTACATGCATGTTTCTAAAGCACTTACTTCGATAGAATGGGGAGGGGGCATATGCATTATCTGTTTTGTACCTATAACCAATGGCGAATTTAGGCATTATTATTATTAGCTTTAATTAAGCAAAAATTACGCCAAAATAACATTATAATTTTCTGAAAATGTTTAATTTAGTTAAGTGGCCTTATACTACCATAGTTTAATAAGGCCCAAAGTTACTTTTTTTAAGATGTTTTAAAAATGAAAAAATCATTTAAGAAAGTTGGTTTCCATACTTCTTTAGATTAATAATAAACCAAAGTTTACCATTAACATAGCTTTTTAATATAAATTACTAATTACTACCCTAAATATAGCATTTTTAATGACCTTACGTTGCGATACTTTACAATTATGAGATATTTTGCTGTGACACGATAGGACAGACAGACAGACCAAGCGAGTTTAATAGAGTTTTAAAAATGATTAAATCCAGTTTGTATAAAGTTAATGTATTCTAAAACAGACCATGTTTCAAAATTAAATCATTATTTATTTACACAAGTAACCCCATTGTGTTTACACACGCGCTACCACTGTACATCTGTTTCCATTGACGATTAGATTGGGGTATTTTTAACATTTGAGTTTTACGTTGTGGTAGAAATAATGAAAATATTTATTTTTACAGTTTCAGCGGTGAGAGAATTAAAAAAGTAAATAAATAAATAAATACTAAAGCCCTTGTTTTCTAAATTGGTGTTTTTATGAAGAGATTTATTAAAGTCACAAAAGTGTTGAGATAGAAAAAACAATTAGGTTCTATTCTTGGGACTGGAAATTGTTATAAAGATTTATTTTAACTAAAGTACCTAAGCTAAATGATTCTGGGTTGGTCATTTTTTTTTCTGGAACAATTGTATTACGCCAGAACATTTTAGAAACTTGATGTAACGCGCTGAGATCAATTTGCGCGCTAGTGTAAATTTAAAATCAGTGTATATCGAAACTCAAAGCAGCTACCACGCGGGTTGTGGTCTCAATTTATAGATCTCGATTAGATTTACGATAAATTTAATATTATAAAAAAACAACAAAAAATTAAATTTTATATGTCCACGATTGCGCTTGTAAATATTAATAAATTGAATTGAAAAAAATTAACAGTATATTAGAATATATTCTCTACGACCTAACGTTTTTAATTTTTTTATTAAAGTTTTTTAAGTTGAATAAAAAAATAAAAAGTAAATTTAAAAAAAATGTACCTACTAAAAATAGAACTTTTTTGGAAAATTTTGCACGCTTTCTTTTAAGTTTTAAAAGGAAATCGTTAAAGGTTTTGTTGCAAAAATTTCCCCGACTTTTCTTTGACATTTCCCTGTCTAGTGACAGCATTCGGAAGTTATATAATACTGACATCATATCGCCAAAATAAAATATTATTACATATGAATACAAAATGACTCATACGAATTGTTAAAAGCTAAAACGATACTGTACTTTTAACTGTTACATTAATCTATTTAATAAATAAGTTAATAGCATTTGTATGATTGTAATACACAAGAATTCTGTTTAGTTCGTGCTTAATTTATTCAGTAAGCATCTTCAATTTGCAATTGAAATAATGGTTTCTATGGAACCTACAATTACTGACGAAGATCATGACATGAATCATTGTTTTGATTTTTTTTAATTGGTATCATCTTTCAGAAGCTCTCAAGATTTTAAATTGAATTCGTAATATCAGATATTAACTAGTACCTACATATATCTTACCTTTCTATATCATAAATTCATTTATTATGATGTTTTAAAAATTTATGTTTTGTTGTATGTTATTTGATGTTAAAATTGTATCTAGAGCAGCGGTTCTTAAACTTATGTAGTCTAGGGACCTCCTTTTGAACAATAATTTTCAGGGGTTATTTTGAGAAAATTTTGCAACCTTATTTTTTTGCTTCATACTTACAATTTTTGCATTTCAACTGCAATGACTTGTTTTTTGTATTATATTTATTACATTTTTTGTTTTTACAACTGTAATGACTTTTTTTGCTCTAAATTTCTTACATTTTTTGCTTTTACAACTGCAAACACATTTTATTATTTTATTTAATTATTATACATTTTTTCAATTTTTTTCACTACACAAATTAGCTTTTATAACTGCAGAAATAAGCTACAACTACACACTAAAATAACCCCTGCCTCCCTGACAGAAAAGACCTTATAAAAATGTAAAAGCCCTTTAATTTATGCCAAACATGTTTCACGGACTCTAGTTTAAAAACCACTGATCTAGAGAATTTAAAAAAATTATGATTATTAGAGAAAGAAAATAATAAAATGTCTCAAAATATTTTTGAAATGTAGTTTCGTAATCGTTTTTTTGACTGGTGTAAATATTAGGAAAATGTATAAGGTGCCAAATTTTGGCAGTATATAGAACACACCAAAATGTATATTTCCAGAAAATCCTAAAAATGGGGGTTAAAAAATTTCGTTTAGCAAGGAACGAAATGTCCGATCGAACCTATCAGAAAATTAAATTCTCTACTATTTTATCTCCTAAAATACAACAAAAAATCAGTAGGATACATTTGCTTTAAAATATCGTTATCAGAGCGTCCCCCCCACTCATTTCTAAACTATTAATTCAAAAAATCTGAAAAAAATTCCAGAATAAAGCTTTTAATTAGTACTTTCAATGAAAAATACATCAAACACTGTGGAAATTTTTTTTTTACAAATCGTAATTGACGAAACCCTCTCTATCATGTGCGTGCCCAACACGCACTTACAAGGGGACACTATATCTAGGGAAGTTGGGATTTCAGTCAGCTTTGGAGAGGTGAATCTAGACAAAAAATAAGGAGACACGTGTTCGAAAACTCATCAACAATAAGGGCTGCCCAGATGAGTTATCGAACACGTGTTTCCTTATTTTTGGTCTAGATTCACCTCTCCAAAGCTGACTGAAATCCCAACTTCCCTAGATATAGTGTCCCCTTGTTAGTAAAAAAATTGATATTTGTTTAGTTTCTTGAATTAACTAAAGTTTTTGTATAAACTTTATTGCATACAACTGTTTCAATAACTGGAGATAAACAAACGATGGAAATCTTACATCCCAAATCTTGACAAATATCGTACAATTTAGCCGGAATTTAATCCACCGAATTACGTGCGCCTAAACATCGCCTGATTGTAATCCCACAATATTTGTGAATAAAGAGCATGACCTAATCCTTAGAGCTGGAGGAAGAGGGTACTTAACGTTGCAATAACTGCCCTCATGTGGGTAGTAATTGTCACATAACACAGTGGCGTCATCTACTACAATTACTTTATTTCACTTTCATTCTTTCTATTATGCATACATTTTGTTTTTGTACTTTTACAATAAAACCAACTTCAAAAAACCCTATAGAAGTATATGCATATATAAGGTACCGTACTGGCACCAGTTATGACCGTTATAAGAGCAAGGTTTACTGTTTTTTAGGCGGCTATTACACTATCAAAGAAATATGATAAAATTTCTTTGATCAAAGAAATATGACAGTGTAATAAGTCAACTTTTATAATATTTACCTTCATAATATTTCTATGATCATAGTTAATGACAGTCTCTTATATTTGATCAAAGTTTTTTGACGTCAAAAACAAAATGGCGACTACCAAGTTATCACTGACAGTTACAGTTACATAATTATTAATATATGAATATCAACAAAATCCAGTATTATATGATAATATTCTTATTGATTATAAAAACCACAATACACGGTTGTAAATTCAAACCTGGATCGCGTCAATTGATGAACATCCACGCACTGATATTTAAAAGGCACCAAAAAAGAAGAAAATATCCCTAGATAATATTGAGAAAATATTATCAAATATTTTATGTAGTGTAATAAAGCAAAATCTTGTATTTTATCAAAGAAATATGATCAAATCTTTGTCAAAGATCTTTGACATATTTATTTGATAGTGTAATAGCCGCCTTATGATTGACGGGCTTCTTTTTTGTAATTCTCATTATTTAATCAATTTAATACCAAAGTCCGCAAATATAGTTTGTTTTTTAAATTATAGCTTTTTATTTTGTTTATGTTTTTTCTCCAGTAATGGATAAAGTAAAACCATTACTGGTAATGAGCACGCAGTGATAGACACTTGCTTATGATAAGTACTACGACACAAAAGATATAAAATAATAATAAATAAATAAATTATACTAATAATTAGTTTAAATGCCCACCATTTTGACACCTATTGGCCGATTGTCATGAAATCACGCTGTAAGACAGTTAAATGTATATAGATTAATATTCAGAAATGGTAGTAATCAAATATCAACAAATATTTCTAATCCAGTACATTTAATTAAAAAATAGCCATTACTGGACTCATATCCAAGACTTATATTGGTAAAACGTCTTAGATAGTTATAGAATATTTCTCATGTTATTGTGTACATACAGTACTCACTTTACCAATACATATTATAATAATTTTGTTTTTTGCTGGGAAAGAAGCATTAGGTAACAGTTTAAAAATACAAATTAAAAATTAACATAATTTTCTTTTATCTTTATTTATAATTATTGTTTTTGAACTGCTAGGTATAAAAAGAATAACGAGTCATAGAAAACAAAATATTGACAAATTTAATATCTTCTGCATGCTTAAATAAAACATACGATAATAAAATTAGTCTCTACCTTTATTTACCTCTTTTTCCCCCAATGTAAACACGCCATTGACTTTGGTGCTCAGTAATCTGCACTTGCCGAAAGCAAGGCCACACGGGCGGCAATACAATGCAATTATTTGTACTGTGAGTGTGTTTTTTTGTCTATCTATTTACATGAATTACGACCGTACTATATTATATCCATTACATTAATTAAAAGATTTTTACATACTACTATATTTTTTTGGGGCGTGAGAAATTTCGTGTTCATTTGCATAATTAATTTCCATGAATAAATGCATTTTTTTATATGACATGACAATGATATAATAAAAATAACTGATGTTTTTATGACTCAACAAAAGATTCTGTCAAATGCGAGTCGAGCATCGTGTATTAGTGTCTCGTACCGTACAGTTTTTCAATTTGACTTGCACTTATGAACACTAGGTAACACGAAACGCGCAAAATTTGTGTAATACAATTATTAGGTTCAACCAATTATATCGAAAAGGTGGCAGCACAATGTATTTATGTTTTTTATTACGATTATTTTTGAAAAATACGTAAGAGCTGTGAGTGCTGATATTTTTTATTTGAATCTTGGCACCCATTATTTTCGGAGATATATTTTTTAAAATTTAATTGCTAAACAAAGATTTTAAATAAAAATAACAAAACGTTGATATTTCTTGAATTATTATACATTTATTACCACTGCTTTAAAATATCGAGCAATTTCATAACAAATTTGACACCTAGCAGATAGCGTTCGCTGTAAGTTAATTTGCTTTAATAAATTCTGTATACCAGACATTAAATACATTATTCTGAAAAACACTGTAATATGATAGAAATACGATTAAAAAAAATTGAATGTATTCATGCTTCCTAAAGATAATAAACCGCAAAAACTTAAAAATAAATTTCTTGTAAACGAAAATTATTTCAACAATTCAAATATAGAGCGATTGTTTTTTCAGCTTACTTAAAATAGTTACTTAAATATCCACACCTCTTTGTTTAAGATCATTATCAAAACAAGAGAGGCAAGCATTAAAAGTTAATGCGGTACCTAGACGGTGTAAAACGGACCGTTAAAAAAACGTAAAAATCTTACACATCGAGATGTTTTTAAAAAGGGGAAAACCTTGCGTTTTATATTCGGTAATTTAAACGCTCGTTATAAATCAATTTTAACCCTCATTGAAATTAAAAATAATAATTAACAAGATCATTTTCATGGACGTTCGACCTTTTTTTATTTTACTAATTTATCACAGATTATATTAATTTATAAAATTTTAATTTGAAAAATTTTAACAATAATTCAGTATGATACGAATTTAATAGAAATCTAAATAATTGTATAATGTCCGGTATCATAAAGGACCTAGCAAATTTGCTAGCTTGCAAGCACTCTCAAATGAGGTATTTAACTTATATGACAGTTTTTTTTAAGTTTGTTGATGACTTTGTTTGACAAGTTTCGCGCACGTGTTGTAGGTAAATACCAACGGTATTAAAACAGTGGTGATGTTATGAAAATTATTTTGTACGGTGAAAGATGCCAACTGTGTTACAATTAGTTGAAGTGTCACTGCTTTAAATTCCATAGCTAATCCATAGATACTAGTACAGAATTAATACCCCATTTGAAAGTAATTGCTAGCTAGCAAATTTTGCTAGGTCCTTTATGAAACCGGACATAAGAAAAAATGTTTAAAAAATTCATATCACGTAGTATATCATTTTTGTTAATAGGATAATACAATGATCATAAATTATGTAATAAAAATCCAGATTAAAAAATTACTAATATCAGACATAAATAATTAGGCCATGGAGTAATTTATTAAAAGATACTATTATAATTTAGTAGTGTCCTACATTTTGAAACCAATTTAATTTTCATCTATATTTTTTAATTGTTGTCAGCTTCTTGACTAAAAAAAAAATTAAACTGGCAGATAATACTCGGTGTAAAGGTATGTACATCAGTGGCGAGGCGTGAAATTTTTAATAAGGGAAGCATATTTTGTCAATTCTTCCCTTCCTATTAACAAAAAAAAACTAGTTATGAAACACTTTAAGCTCAAGCTTTTACTTTACTAAATAAATTCTTATATATTTATATAGTAATTAAATGATTCTACGTCTTATTCTCTTGTATAATAGTCGATATTTGTATGACGAGTTGATGTTTACTGCTATCTCAAACCGTTCTCGAGATACAGCCTCTCAAAGTTTTAGTTTTTTCAAATTTTTTGAGAAAAATGGCCATAACTTTTGAACGTGTGGTTGGAATTGATTTTAGTTGACGGATTTGAAATCAGCGTGTCAAAATCTATATAATGACATGTATAATACTTTAAAATCCGACAAAAAAATTTTGGTCAAAAATCGACATTTTTTAAGGTATACCCCTTTGAATTTTTTCGATTTTTCGCGAAATTTTTTTTTCCGAGTTTTAAGGTATTATATATGTCACTATATAGATTTTGACACGCTGATTCCAAATCCGTCAACTAAAATCAATTCCAACTACCCGTTCAAAAGTTATGGCCTTTTTTCTCCAAAAATTTGAAAAAACTAAAACTTTGAGAGGCTATATCTCGAGAACGGTTTGAGATACAGACCTGCGGTTTTAACAGTTCAACTTTTCACGCCATTTTCTATACAATAAACATACTTTTAACGAAATCAAAAATTCGAAATTTTTTAGTGAAATTTCCTGCAGTGAACTTCAACTTGTCATATAAATATCGACTAAAATTCAAGAAAATAAGACGTAGAGGTATTATAGTGTTATAATTGAGCGTGTAAATTAATATTAAATGTTATTTTTGATTTTAGGTTAAAATGTTTGAGTTGCGCATAAAGATGAATATTCTAATAATATTTTTAAATTATTTATTAACTGAAAACACAGGTTTGTATTAATTTACCCATAAAGTAAAGGAAGCACTGCTTCCCCTGCTTCCATGGACGCTTCGCCACTGATGTAGATGTAGTATATACATATATCAAATATACAGTGTGATTCATTAATTACATTTCTTTTGCTGAAAATTCGATACTTGGAATTGATTTTCCAAATGAGGCTACCTTGTACTTTTATACCTTGTATAAAACCATCAAAATAGTGTAGTGGGAGGGGAAGGGGTGTATATGAACAATCTTAATTGCACGTTAATAAATATGACGTATAGACAGATCCAATTAAAAATAGCAGTACACCTTTTAAGTTCTCGATTAGAATGTCAACACATATTTATCTTGTTTACTTACTTAACGATAAGATATTGTAATGTGTTAAAAAGGTATATACTTCAAATTAGATATTGAATTTTTTAGATTATGTGAAATATAAACAGAAAGGAAAACGTTATTTTCTATTTATGTCATAATTTTGCTGTTGCAGTTTGCATTAATAGAAACAAGTAGATTATTGCATTCTACTCTAATCCTATTAAAGGTGTTGGAATTCCGTTGAAAATACATCGGTCGATAAATCAGAAAACTACCGATACAAAAAATGGAAGTTATAAGTTTATTTTGATTTAAAACAAAAAAATTAATGGAGCTCGCAAATTTGCTAGCTTGCAAGTACTCTCAAATAAGATATCAAAATTATATGACAGTTCTCTTAGAGTTTGTTGAAGACTTTGATAAGTTTTTGTAGGTAAACACCAACGGTATTAAAACAGTGGTGATATTATGAAAATTATTTTGTACGGTCAAAGTCGCCAACTGTGTTACAATTAGTTGAAGAATCACTGCTCTAAATTCCATAGATCCTAGTCCAGAATTAATACCCCATTTGAGAGTGCTTGCAAGCTAGCAAATTTTGAGAGCTACTTTATTAAATTAACATAATCGAATAAATTGAAAAACTATACGGTACGGGTCATTAATAAACGATGCACGACTCGCATTTGACAAAAATTGTTATTATCAAATTCATGCGAGAAAATAAATAAATATCTGTCAATTTTTTTTAAGGTAAAATATTTTTATGTATGATTTTTAGAAAAAAAAAGTTCTGGAATATTCATATTTGTTTTGTTTTTTAGCAGCATAGTGGGCGTCAAACAACTTTGATATATGTAACGAGAATATATGTATGTTATGTTTTTAATCTTTCATTCCTGGAACGCGCGGTTTCCATTCTCTTTTGTAGAAAATGTGGATTTAAAGGAACAAAAAACTTCGCAGAAATAGACGTTTTAATATATTTGTTTTGTATATTTTATGTATGTACCTATATCATCTTTAGCTCAAGTCCTACGAGATATGTTTAATTTAAATGACACATATGAAGGGCTGTACATGAGACGAGATATAACCATCTCGTCTCTTAATAGAAAAAAACTGACTTACTGTTAACTAAGGGCGTGATAAAAAAAAAAATTTTTTTTTCGCTGTGAAACAGGACCCCCCATTGCGGTACCTCTTAAAAAAAGAATAATTCTTCGGCGAGGATTTATTTCGTGTTGATTTTTTGACACACCCTAATGTTAACGTGTAATATATATTTTTATAAAACCCTCCAAGAAACAAAACAAGACATTTCGTTTTTCTTCTAGGATAAAATTTAATATAAGCATAAAAAAGAAATTAATAAAAATATTTAGTGACACTGTACTATTAATCATTTTATTTTTTACAACGTGGGGGTACAAGAAAAACAACTTACCCCTGACATTTAAGGGTGTGTTTGTGTGTATATATATAGACAATGGTCTCTCTGCCTCAAGGTCAGTTAATATTTACAGCCCTGTCAGGGAGTGGTTAAAAACAACACCACACAAAATCATAATCCACCCTATATTTGTCATTGGCACGATCATACTGTAGTAGATTTGTTTAGATAAAATATAGGAAATATATACTGCTAGAAGATAGACAGGAATTCTTATAATATGTGTCCAAACTATACATAAAGAAAGAGCCGATTTCTTTAATAAAAATTACAGTTGCCGATTAAAAATGTCAATTCTGTATCAATAAATACATGTACTGTCAAGTCTTGAGGCTTCCGCGGTGATTTTGATATGGATCTTGGCTTCTGGGTGTAAGCCGCATCGATTTGGATGTGTTATCGGCCAACGTTTCGTCACATATTGCAATGGATAGAAATAAACGCAAGTTAACTCTCGTCAGTACTGTGTTTTCAGTTTACTTCTATAAGTAGATTTTAGAAGAACAAAATTTGCAGTAATATTGCAGTATCTCAATCATTTTGTTAAAGACGTAAGGATGATTTTCGGAATTTTAAATTAATTTTAAAATAATATTTTTTAATTCTAAGAAAATTAATATGTATTTTTTTAAATTAAATAATAGCGCTATTGTTCTATAATACAGATTATAATTATTTTATCGCGACAAATACGTATCTATAGAACAAGGAAAGTGTTTTTTTTATATTATATCAAATATAATATGTACTATACTAATATATATAATATCAGGTACTGAAATTCATAAAACTTATTTATCAGCAGTGGTATGCTACATGCAATTATACAAGAACAGTAGCATTTCATCGCGTATTAAATTATATTGATATGATTCCAATGAATTGACCCATTTTATTTCGGATAACATTTAATATTTTTTAACTATACTCTATTTCAGCGGTTCTTAAACTTATGTAGTCTAGGGACCCCCTTTTGAACAATTATTTCTCAGGGACCCCCTCCCTGCATGGGTTATTTTAAGAAAATTTTAAAACTGCAAGACCTTATTTTTTGCCCCACACTTACAATTTTTGCTTTTAACTGCAATGACCTTTGTTTTTTGCTCTACATTTCTTACATTTTTTGTTTTTACAACTGCAATGACCTTTTTTGGCTCTACATTTCTTACATTTTTTGCTTTTACAACTGCAATGACCATTAAAGTAGTACCTAGGGTCCAGGTATTAAGCATAGCCCTCATTTTACTCTTCCCTAATTTTTTTCCTACGAAGAAAGTTAAAATTTTTTTTGACAACAAAAAACACTTGAGCTAGAACTTTGTCACGCCCCCCTCCCTTTTTGTATAATTTATCAAAATAATTAGCAATTAAATAAATATTGGGTAGCTTTGCTTTGGCCAATTTAAAATACTGATATGTTTTATTAAAATTTTCAAATCCACTGTTCTAAAGGGGGTACTATTTAATTACAATGCACTAGGGGATGATAAATGCACCTTCACATACGTCTATTACCTGTATTTATAGAGCTATCAGCTACACTACCACTGTGTTATTTAATTCATATTTTTTAACAATATAATAGCAATGGTTATTTTTAATTAAATTAAACGATATTTAATCATTGTTGAAAATAGATTTCAAAAGATACTTTTTAATTAATTAATGATTTTAGACAATTAAGTGAATTCTATACAGCGGAACTTTTATATCACTTTTTGATTCCGAGTTACACGCCCTAACTTTAGTTTTTCTTATGGGCCACTACGTTATTTTTTATTCTATTTTACAATAATGTCACTTGTTATATTTATTTTCGAAAATAAGTCGAAGTACTAAATACTAGACTCTATTTCATTTAAGAATGCAGTGGTTGCCGGGGTTTTAACGGTACGAATCGTGCATTTTATCGTCAAAAACCATGGCAACCACTGCATTCTTAAATGAAATAGAGTCTAGTGACATTTATAAAGTATTTTATTACAAACATTTAGTAGGCCATGAAAAACAAAAATCACAATAACAAATGAATATTTGAAAACAATAAACTATTATAAAAAAAAAGTTTTTACTTTTTTTTCGATAATAAGTAATATGTATGTTAAATTTTCAAAAAAATATTTTGACAACCACTGTTCTACTTCAATATGAAGACAATATTTCTTGATGCACTGTATTTACTTTGGTGAATATAAGGACCCCCTATTTAGGCATATCTAATGCATGCACCTGGTTTAGGGTGACTTTTGCAAGGATACTTTATTTCAAAATTTAAACCGTGTTATTTACATCAAAATATTATTTAACCTTGAATGTTTTTTTTTGTTTTTGATTGGTCGATTAATCGTCAAAATATATAAGTAATATAATATCTACAATTTTATCGTATGTATGCTGTTATATTAATATACACCTGTCCCCCGATTTACACGGTAGATACGTTCTGCACAAACGTTTAAACGTTATCATAAAAAGTTAAATCCAATTTTTAAACAAACATATTTCAAAATTTATTGGATTTATGAATTGAGCACTTAATTCTGTACAAAATATTGCTCTGAGAAATTTTCAAAAGAATTTTTTTCAACGAGATATTCACGCGTAAGTAAAAAAGTTATTTTTCCAAATGGGAAAAAGACTCGGTTTGCGCCGTCCACAGGTTTGATCTATGAGTGAAATTTTGGGACAATTAACTTTTGATCCAAAGCTATAACATAAAAAACACCCTAATATAGATTTAAGAAAATTATTAAAGAAGCAAGAACCTTCAGTAGAGTAATTTTATTTCTGTTATTTTCGTAAGAAAAAAGTAACATTTGTTAAGATGAAATTTCGTCACAGTAGATTGATAAAATTTGTGAACGTCGATTTTTTGGTACAATAAAAAACAGCCGGCCGGTTTTTATTAGGTCATAATTTATGACTCATGTATATTTTCAATGTAGTAATAAAAAAACTGGTCTACGTTACAAACATAAATATTAATGTCATTTGTTTCCTATAACGAACACTGCCTTTAGTTCCTAACCTTCTTAATACTAAAAAAAATAAAGGACCGGTTTATATAGACTTTAGTCCGAAGGGGGGATCTTCCACCTCAACGTGATTTCACAGTTTTTATTTAGTAAGTTATGATTTTCCTTTTAATTTTCGTCTTGATGAGATCTTCTTAAAGAGCCGAAACACGTGTCGAGTGACACGTATTTTTAATAAATCAAAAAAATGATTTTTAAATAATTCTAATTAAAATTTAATTTTTATTTTCTATGCTTACATATTAATTTACATAATTTTAATTGGATATAAAATTTACCGAAACCAAGTAAAATCATAAATATTTTTACGTAGTTGTAACCGCATTTACAATTTAAATTTTATTGGACGTTACCTTTACAGATGTTCCGTAAGTGAGTATCTATAGAGAAAAATAACTGTCCAAATTAATTAGTTCAAGTGCAACATAATAGAAAAATCCCAATGAGTCCTGACTTACGAGACACCTATGGATAAAATTGTATAGATATTTTCTTATTTTTAAATCGAATTTCGATCATAGAAACGTAATTTATACTTTATTATGCTCAAAAGTGATAATTTGCAATTAATTGCATTAATTATTCCAAGAATGCTAAATTACATTCTTAGTTTATCATTTACAAGGACTTCTGCGAATTGTTTTTTATATATTGCCTACCTATATGACTAAGAAACTATTTTTACATACATTCAGCCAATTTTTATTTAATAAACTATGTTAAATGAAACCACATGACCTTATATTTCAACATCGAAAGACATTTTTAAATGCCACATAATAACAATGGTTTATGTAAAAATAACATAGTTTAAATGTCATAATAATATTACCTACATGTTGTCAAATGGGAGGTAAAGGGTACATATATTTAATTTACTTTATTTCGATTCTTCTCTCAATTTTTTATTATTAATAATAGATCGTATATTTTAAGAGAAAACGTAAAATAAATTACATAAAAAACATTTTAATACTTTGCAATAATTTATATTTAATTATAAAACGTAATAGTTAAGTGTTTTTTTATTATTATGCATGTACTTAATTTAAATGCATGTATCCATTTAAAAACTCACTTTCTACATTTTGCAATACACCCATATAAAGTCAAAATGAGATTATTCAAGATCAGCAGTGTGTTTTATGCAGAATTCTTTAACTAAAATGCAAGGTCTTCTCTTCATTTCTAAAATTTTCGGTTAGTAACAGATTGCATTGTTTATAATTTTTAGCAATAATAAATAAACAATTGATAATTCAAATGTTTCCCACATAGAAATGTAATCCCAAGCCTACTTTAAACTTTTAGAATGTCAATTCATTTGTTTTATACATGCTTTTGTTTTTATATGACAGGACAACTGAAAAATCAGGTTTTTTATGAATGGTATGTATATGAACTTACTTGTTTTCCAGTTCTTGGCAATGTCTCCACATTAGTGCCATTTGCAACAGGGGCTATTTTTTCGTTCGATTGTTGTGTTACATTACTATTTGTAGTAACGGTACCACCATTTGTTTGTTGGTTATTGTTACTTCCATTTCCCAGAGCCATGGCTCCAGCCGGTTATATTTTTTCAAACACTCAACAATTAAAAAATACACAGTTTTAATGGTTTTACTTCATAATAAAACTGTAACAACACCAAGCCACATACGGTTACGGTTGAACCGGTAAAATCTAAACCGTTTTTTAAGATGAAATGACAACAGATACGCATATAACGATGCTCGGACACAGACTGACGCTTACCAGCAAGTTTGATGGCGATTACTGCGCATGCGCTCAACTACTGGATTCCAGCTAGAGGCCAGTGGATCTAAACTGGCGTATGCCGGCCGGTTTGTTATAACATATGGATTTTTTTATTGTTATTTCGTTTGGATTTATGTTCAGGATATGGTTGCAGTCTGTATGGTTTAATTGTGGGTATAATAAAAATTAGATACCGGGACTTTGTGATGTTAATGGAAAGTATTGGAAAGTGAATTTGATTTTTTTTTTAAAGATATTGAGGGTCTTTGTTTTTTTTTGTGCAGTCTCGTTGCGTAGCAACGGATTGTAAGTTATGACGTAATGGATAAACAACAAAATGGTAATTCTTTGTTAATTTCAAAATTTTTGGATGTTTTGTCTTAATTTTCTTTTATTTTTTTGTAGTATCGTTGCCTAGCAACAAAATAATAGTTTTTTAGGCACTTATCTGTTAGGTGGTGGCCAATCACCACTTATTGCAATCCAAAAGCAGGTCCCCTCCTGAATTTTTTTGACAACGACCAAAAAAAAGTTTTTCGCGCCGGGCCTCTTTAATCTATAAGTACTATGAATATTCTAATTTTTCGATTTCTATAAGAAAAATTAATAAAAAATTGTAATATAATATTAAAATCACAAAGTTACGTAATGAACCACGCCGATATCGGCGGGTATCCACGGTCTGCACTTCAGGTCTGTTCCGAGGTCAGGATGTGGGCGTTCAGAGTTACATCAAATGCTAAACATCCACATTAATTCCGCCTTCGATTTACGCTTCGTACAAGTTATTCCTGTCCACAAATTGTTGTGCATGATATTATGGTTCACTTGTTATTATAATACGAGCACTATAAACTAATGTAAATATTATAATGCATAATATACATGCATGAGAAAAGTAATGTTGCATAGGTATTATGTAGAATGAGGAATGTTAAAATGTAATATGTACCAAATCACTTATATAAGTATAAAGTGGTGCCTCGATTTTATATGTTAGTAAGTTCAGACAAGATGTACATTGTTGGATAGGGTCGAGCGGGGTAAATATGAAACACCAAAAAAATGGGGTAAAAGTGAAACAAGCTTGCAACTAAAAAACTAATTTGTTTATAGGATAATTATAAAAACTGACATCATAATTAAAGGTTTGTTAAAACGACCTGAAAATATGAATCGCCTAATAAGTGATGTGTCACCCCTACAGATTTCTCTGTTAGTCGATGTCAAAACGTGTGAATTAAATTTTAATTCTTTGCACGTAAATTTCTGTATAGCTCAGATATTAATTAAAGTTACAATTCCACATTGATATGCAACAAAAAAGATAAATCAAAGTTGCCTTTATAGCTTTTCTTTTAATTTTTCGAGAAATATTTTCCACTAGAGGCCTGTTTCACTTTTTCCCAAATTAGAGGTTAAAAATGAAACACACATTTTTCATTTTTAAAGTCCGCATCTAGTAGAAAAAATTAAAGTATGAATTTGTATCGTTAACTGTCAAAAAACATGAAAGATTTGTATTTTGTTTCACTTTTACCCCAGTTGACCCTATTATAAAAAAAAATGACAACGTACTGCCCGCAGTATTATGCCGTATTTGACCGAAAAAACAAAACAGCAACATGTCTTTTTGACAAAAGTGCAATAAACCCTATACATTTTTAAATACGATGTATTTTCAAACACCTGTTTTGTTTTCTTTGGTCCAAATACGGCATTATAAGACTTTGTTCTTAACCTTATCAAAGTCTTCCTGCTTGGTATTCAATTTAAATTACGTAGAAATCAACGGACTAAAAGCAGTAGTGATTGGTGTAAAAGGAATATAAAGAAGACGAACCTTTTTTGCGAGGTTTTTTATGTACACCCCCCCCCCCCCCTTCACGGCAATATTGACGGGTCAGATTGTTATAACGTATAATATAATATGTAAAATGTATGTTATAAGTAGGGTGACCAGATTTTAGTTTTGGTAAGCCCTGAGATATAAATGAAGATTCCTTTTTTATTTTTATTTTATTCTTTTAATTTTTATTTTCATAAAATTTGTTACCATAATCTGCACTGTTATGACCCCTGCTCTATTTTTGACGACCTTTTTTTTTTTTAGTCGTCATCATTTTTTGCAAAACCCGGAGAAATTGCACCCAAACCCTGAGCCCGGAGATCCAGTATGCAAACCATGAGTTTCCAGGTCAACACCGGAGACCTGGTCACCCTAGTTATAAGTCAATGACCCATTCGTAAAAAAAATTTCCCCACCCCCTAAAAATGGTTATCACTCCATTAGTAAACTGGCGAATTACTAACCGTAAGAATTTTGTGCTGTATACAATCTATATTTAAAAAAAAAAATTTTCACAACATGAAAAAAATCCCTAGAGAAGGTCCTGTCCAACCGGAAGTGAAGAATATTATTATTTAATTATAATTTTTAGAAAACAGAATACAAAAAAATATGAAATAAATAATGACATGTTCTCGGAAACAAGCGAATATAAATAAAAATTGTATCACCAGATTGTTCCATTGAAAATTTACATAATACAGTTTCATTATCAAAGGCAATTGTAATAAATAACACTCAAGGCTAAACAGCTACAAAAAACTAATTTGCTGTTGCTCGTTTATTTGGAATCACAATGGCATCGTCATTTCAACGAGAATTGATCTGTTCAAAAGCCAACGAAACTAACATCAAAAACAAAATTATATTAATGTCCGGTATCATAAAGGACCTAACAAATTTGTTAGCTAACAAACACTTTCAACTGAGGTATCAAACATATATGACAGTTCTTTTGGAGTTTGTTGATGGCTTTGACAAGTTTCGCGCACGCGTTGAAGGTAAATACAAACGGTATTAAAACAGTGGTGATGTTATGAAAATTATTTTGTACGGTCAAAGATGCCAACTGTGTTACAATTAATTGAAGTGTCACTGCTCTAAATTCCATAACTAATCCATAGATACTAGTACAGTATTAATACCCCATATGAATGTAATTGCTAGCTAACAAATTTTGTTAGGTCCTTTATAATACCGGGCATAATATAACCAAATGGCGAAGCGTCCATGAAAGCAGGGGAAACAGCGCTTCCCTTACTTTATGGGTAAATTAATACAAATCTGTGTTTTCAGTTAATAAATAATTTAAAAATATTAGAATATTCATCTTTATGCGCAACTCAAACATTTTAACCAAAAATCGCATTTAATATTAATTTACAGGCTCAATTATAAAACTATAATACCTCTACGTCTTATTTTCTTGTATTTTAGTCGATATTTGTATGACGAGTTGAAGTTCACTGCAGGAAATTTCACTAAAAATTTCGTTAAAAATATGTTTATTGTAAAGAAAATGACGTGCAAAGTTAAAATTAAAAAATACAAGAAAATAAGACGTAGAATCATTCAGTTACTTTATAAATATATAAGAATTTATTTAAAAAAGTAAAAGCTTGAACTTAATGTGTTTCATAACTAGTTTTTTTGTTAATAACAAACAAAATATGCTTCCCTTATTAAAAATTTGATATAACCCATGAAAATTTTTAATTTTCTCAAAAAATTTGCTCATTTTCAAAGTAGGGATAGTAGATCAAATATGATCGTTTTTAGACTTATAGGGGGTAAATATTAAAGAAAAATTTACGATTTTTTCAAATTCAGGGGAAGCTGAAGTCCCAAAATGCGTTTTATTTGACAAATTCACATAACCAAAAATTTGTGGTACTCTACTTTTTTTTATTGATTTAAAACTACCCCGTTTGAAAACCACTGCTATAGATATAACTTCTAGTGTCCGGTATTACAAAGTTTGTTAGCTAACAAGCACTTTCAACAGGGTATTAATTCTGTAATATTATCTATCGATTTGTTTTGGAATTTAGAGCAGTTGGTGACTTTGATCGTATAAGATAATTTTCATTCAACCTCCACTGTTTTAATACCGTTGATATTAACTTAATGCACGTGCAAGAAATTTGTCAAATATTTCATGAAACTTCGAGGGAACTGGCATATAGGGTTGATACTCCATTTGCTAGCAAATTTGGTTAATACTGGACATAAACGAATCTAATTACAAGTTAAAAATCATAAAGACATGACCACAGAATTCCAAAATCCAATTGTAAGGGAATATTTTACAACAAACGTTGGATGCTCTACAAAAAAAAGATTCTATAAAATTTTCACGTAACATATGTCGTTTTTTAGATATCTTGAAAAAATATATTTTGGGATGTCACCCCTCCCTCTTAAACACGATTTTGAAATGAGACTGTCTTCAAGTCAGACCCTACCATCCAACCAAGTTTCATTAATATCGGTTCTATGGTCCATTCGTATGACAAGGATTCAAGGGACAGACACACATACAGACAGACAGACACAGAACGAAAACTGTTTGTCTTGACCTGAAATGGACAGATCAATTTAAAATATTGAAATCCAAGAACATTTTTTTTGTTTCATTTTTAAACGATCACAAAGCTTCTCGTATCTTCGATACTGCGAGGAAACAAAATCAGATATAAAGTTGTATTTTATTGTTTGGTGTAAAAAAAGTATAAATCAACAATAAATAAGTTAGTGCTCGAAAAGAAGATATAAACTAAAGACAAATTAAATGATGTAGAGCGGGAATTACCGAGACCAGAGGGGCTAAAATAAATTTAGGGTGAAGGTATTTAATAGCTACGTTACGTAATGGTTTCACAGAAATGGGGGGGAGGGTGGATAAATCAGTGCACCCTTCTTTGTACACAGGTTCGAACAAGTTTACAGATTTATATTAAGGTGCAGTGGGGTAAGTGCAGACCGGTTTTTGCATAGTTGGACTTTAAGCCCATATATTTTCAATCTGTTATATAAATACTTAATATTTTCAGTATCAAATGATTCTGCAGTTATTACTGACTAGTTTAAATTGAATAGGACGCCAATTTTCTTTGTATATTTGCATTATGATAGGAAATTGTAAAAAATGTCAACTACAGTGCACTTGCCCCATTTTCGGGGCAAGTGCATTACCTGTAGTTAAAAACGCTTTGAAGCATTATTTCATATGCTATGGGGCAAGAGCAGAATTGTGAATACGCCTAGTATAAAATGCTTTTTACCGCATCAAGATACGTTGTTTAGTTTTGGAGTAGTGAACTTTTAAACAAGTTGGTATTAACTTTTAGTAGTTCACTACATATTAGCTATTACAATTTCACTCGTATTATAATAAAAAGAACCCGTTAATGCACTTGCCCCGTTTCTGCACTTACCCCACTGCACCTTACCTAATTTTGCTGTTAATGTCATTCATATAGAACTACGATATACAGGAAAATTAATGTTATTTTAAATATTAAAAAAATGAATATTAATATAAGTTAGTTTATGACCAAAGATAAATCCTTGCTGAAGGAATTCCCTGTAGTTCAATTTTAAGAGGTGTCGCAAAGAGGGGTCCCGTTTCCCATTTAAATAACATGGGGAAATGATTCTTTAGTACTACTGATTTATGATAACTGTTAAATTTTTTTAAAGACGTCATTTCGTCATTTTTTAGAAGATAAAATTCTCTACAAAAGTCTCTACAAATCAAATAAATACTAACAATTAACCCTACTAGCTCGTTTAGAATACCGAATATTATACAATAAATAACTAGATATTACCCGTAACTTCGTTCGCGAGGAATACCGGTTAGTTAATACAGATTTCTGTTATGATAGTCGATAAAACAGGTTTTTAGTTTTGTAAAAAGTATAATCTATTGCGCGTACAAATGTCACACACCCATTTTTTTAAATGTAATACATTTTTCAGGATACAATGCCCTTCCTTAGAATACAAGTTATCTCCTTGCCAAATTTCATCTTGATCGGCTTAGCAGTTTAGTCGTGAAAAAGTAACAAACAGACAGACAGAGAGATAGAGACACTTTTACACATACATAAAATAATATTATTATGGAATATAGATTAATTAAATTTTATATCACAAACTATTTTATATATAAATAATAATTGATAGAGTATTTCCTTTCGAATGCATCTCGTATAATATATATGTATATCAATTGTCATCAATACTAAATGCATACATAAATTATCAATTGAAAGCTCTATCAACAATTGTATTATAATAAACAATAGTATACCTTGAACGGGGACGTTTCCCCTGAATGCACCCCTGTGTAAATATACCATATATACATAAACGATGATATGTATTGATAGACACACAAATGTAATGTCACATTACTGCCAAGGACGCAATCATTACGTGGTGGAAGCACTGTACCTGCTTGCATTTTGTGGTCATGTATTAGGTAACCATCCAGTGGCGTACCACAAAGGTGTTCAATATAGCAACAAATACAATAAAACCATAATAACATTTTTAACAACTATGTTAATTGTCAATGTCTTCACCCGTCTTGTATTATAATTAATAAAATTTGTACTGTTACCTTGGGTTGGTTGCATAAAGCAAAATTAATCACAATTAGTTAATCAGTTGTTTTAAAACCATTATTACGCCAATTTTAAAAAACAATCACTGTTATGATATACTTTATAAGGTAAAAAATAATCATATTTACAAATTGAGATTAAGTTTAGAATTAACATTAACCATGGTTTGAAAACAGCTGATTAACTAATTGTGGTTAATTTTGCTTTATGCAATCCGAGGTTAGTCTCATAGACATAGAGCATGGACCGTGCATTCTGTTTTAATATACTGATGAAACATTTCTTCAAAACAGTGGGAGAAATGCGGTAGGTTTGGGATTTATCTATCTCTTTTTTTAATAAGAATGAAATAGACAGCATTAGTATAGTAAATACTGCATCGGAGCATGACTAGACCGAGAACGGTACCATGCCTATAGTGTGAATGATTTCATTTTTGATTGGAGCGAGACCGGACCGGGATCGGTACAATAGTCTGGATCGACCTTTATTGAGATCTAAATTTTGACACCCCACTTGCCTAAATATGAAAATAAAAATTCTATGACGTCCCTCTCTATTTCTCCAAAATTTGAAATGATATTGTTGACTTTACTATTTGTCGTTGGTAGTCTCACCAATTTTTTTTCAGATTTTTGAGCCAGTAGGAACCGAGTTAGAGGCGGGGAGGGGGGAGGGGGGCAAAATAAAATATTGCTTGTAATATTTTCAAATTTCTAGTTTATATAGTTTACCAGATATTTTGCTTTGACTGAAAAGGACGGACTGACGGATGACAAAGTGAGATTAATAGGATTTCTTCGGAAACCTCCATATTTTTTGAAGTCGGTTAAAAAAATATTATCTTGAATGTGCAATTTCAACAGTAATTGCTTCGACTTTACTAAATTAATTAACATTTCCGTATTACCAGTAAAAAACCCTAATTATTAATTCCTACTTTTTATCACAAAACCCACCAATGGATTAAATAATCCTAAACAATGGGCAGTTTTCGGTATATAGTTCGATTTCGCGGTTCGCCACCTTCCATACACCAAACTCCAGTGATGTGGCTACCAGTGGCCCTTTTTGTGCTCTTCGCGCTCTTTGCCAAGGATACTACCACAGCCGTGAGTTTTTCTATTTAATTTATTAATATTTTTCAGAAGCTAAACCGACTAACTCCGCTATTGACAATTCAATTACTATATAAGTTATATGAAAATGTAATTTTTTTTGTCTATGGAATTATTTTTATTCACTTTGCCTTTAGAATATTTTGCGAAGGATTTTACTAAAATTATTAATTTTTCTATTTAATTTGTTAATATTTTTCAGAAGCTTAAGACACTATTTCCACTATTTATAATAATTTGGGAATTCAGTTAAGGGGGCAGACCCTTTTTTAGAATTTTTTTTTCGCTACGTATTAAAATAATTAATAACAAATGTTTTTCCACATGAAAGATATGTATTTACAGAAAACATTGTAATTTTTTTATGGCAAAATATTAAAAAAATAAGTGTGATACAGCAAATTTGGGAGGGTGTTTTGCCATGATCACTGCTGCTCGTCACTAGATTTTTCCAACAAAAATACAAAATTAAAAATAAATTCATAATATATCTAAGAAAAAAAGTTTCAAAACAAAACAAATAAATCCGTTATATATTAATAATACGAATACAATAAAATCATATGCATCTAAAATAAAATCTACATCAATACGATAAAAATACCACCATTTTAAAACAAAACACGCAATACAATGCTTAACAAAGTCGCATGCAGAAGTGGTCGACCAGTTTTCATTTAAATTCGCTTATCACAAACTTAGTTGGCTCCTCCCATTTGATTATTATAATATTTAAATTATTTCTCCATGTATCAAACAAAGACAGATATTTTGAAACTCATTTGCTAGATAAAGAACTACTCTTTGTTTATAGTAGGTTGGTACTCATATATATCTGGGCGATTAAATTATTAAAATTGTATAAGTAAATTTTGTGACAGTAAATATTTATAGTCCAGGAACATTAGGTTTTCATTGGGTAAAAATTCGCAATAAACTGAACTTTTGTATACACCTTCATTTTGTCTTTATAAATAAGGTACCAAAAGTCCCCAACAATCCCATGCGAGCATACTTTTTTACAGCCCACAAAAGGTGTTAACAATTAGTTTTAAGTAAATATCTCTGTATCTATTGGTTCTATGACTAAAATAGTTATTATCAAATATAAAGTTTAGAAAATTACCTACAATAAAAATCTTACAACTTTTTTCGTACAAGTAATCGTTTTCGCTTATTAGAGGGTATTCAAATCTAAAAATGTGAAAATATCAAAAAATTAATATTTCGAGTTTCAGTATTTAAATATGTTAAACTTGATATAAAATTAATTAATGAAATGGGCGTATATTTGTGTTTTTATTTAAAATGATATAACTATATAAGCTCCACTCTAGTTTTAATATTTAATATATGTTTTAATATTTTCAAATCTGACCTTTATAGAGCTTTATAAAGGCTTCTGAAGCATATATTAAATTCGATTTATAACATAAAAAATAAAATATATTTTTCATTCAAATTTTCGATGTATAGGTACAATCCAAATTTTTTGTTCGTGCAATAATTCATATAAATACTTCGAAGATATAAGCCATATGTTAAATTTATTAATAGTTGCACTTTGTAATACATATAGGTGCCTGTAATAGAAGCGCCAATAAGAAATGAATATAAAGAAACATCTTCAATCAATTCACATATTCCTGGCCGTGAGTCGACATTGATTGACAAGTTCCATGATGTGGCTACTTCGCGGTAAGAACATAGTTCATTTTTTATGTATTTTAACCACAAAACAATAATTTGTATGAATATATTTGATTTATGAAATTTGATCTATACAGTGTCGGGTTAAACGTTAGGTTAAAAAGGCTATATAGAGCTAGAATTGTACACGAGACAAGGTAAGTCTCGTTTCTTCTCGGACTCACCTCATACACGTGACAGAAAAATTTGTGATTTTTTTTTATAAAAAATATATAAATGTAATAAACAAAGATATTTTTAAATGTAACGAATGTTATATATTTAACTTTAATTATCAATTAAAAATTAATATCAAATAGTAAATGTTTATTCATTATTGATTATTATCTTTTAAAACCATTGATTTCTTAACCCATTACAAGCTTACAAATTCAAAACGACAGTTTTATTTAGATGATAAATAACTTTGTAAAAAAAAATATGTAAATCAGATTTAAAAAAAGCAATTTGAAGCTGAAATATATTTTGCTTGAATCAATTTTTAACTGCATATACTTTTTCAAAATTTTCAAAAAAATATGGAATTTTATTTACTTGTTTCATAGTTCCATAACTCCGTAAAAAATAATCAAATTTCAATTTGCGAAAAGCATTTAAATTTTTTTTTTTTTTAATATAATTTTTTATTATAATTGCAGAGCATTGAAAATTGCTTCTTTTTAAAAATGATTTTTTTCTTAGTGTAACTATTTTCAAGTCATTTTTTTTTACAACATTATTATTCTAATTAACCTAACCTAACCTAACCAATATATTAGTTGTTACTACTAATATATTTTTTATAGTATCTAACATTTACGATAAACTTTTCTTTTATTGTTAAAAATCCGATGTCAGCTTTTCATTCTTGATTCTATACTCATCTATATTGATTCCACTTAATTTTGCTGAAACTAAATTAAAATAACTTCTTAAAGGCTTCATCATCTTTTCTGTAAACTTCATTAGTGAAGTGTTCTTTTGTTTAACGAATTCCACGAAACTGCTTAGGTATGGTTTTGATAAAAACAATCACCTATTCATATTATCTTTAATATATTAGTATCAGAATTAATTATAATGGGAAAAATAAAAGTTTTTTTTTTCAAGCATAAAAATTATAAAATTTTGTTTATAAGTATTTTAAAATAAAACAGTGGTCTTCAATATTTCTAAAAATAAATTTAAATATATATTTATATATGTAGCACGGTTTTTATTTTTTATATATAATTAACTTGTAATAAAAAGTTTAAGCACTTTCAAACGGGGTCTCAAACTTATATGACAGTTTTGTTACATGCGCAGCAAGTAAAAACAAAGGAAAAAACGGTAAAAACCATAGACATAGAGCATGGACCGCGCATTGTGTACTAATATAATGGAGTAACATTTCTCCCAAGGTTGAATAAGAATGAAAAAGACAATCCTGTTTTAAAAAGGACAAGTATATCCCAAATCATTTTCTATCTCTAAGTTTGAAAGTGCTTGCAAGCTAGACAATTTTGATAGCTTATCTACTCGTATAATACCAGACATAAGCTCAATTATACCCCTCCTCCCTCTTAAAAACTGATATATTTAATTTTTGAAAGTTTTTAATTTGATTAACAAATTAACCTTTTCAAGTGGCATATTCAAATGGAGTTTAAATTATGTATATAATTAGAGGGGATCGGAGTAAGTAAGAATAATTATCTTATTGTTAGCAGCGGTAAAACAGTTTAATGGGGTGAAACACTCCTATGAAAATGTGTAAAATAATCAATTCTGAAACTAATGAAGATTTAAAAACTCTATAATACAAAATTTTCAGGATTTTTTATACTCTTTCGAATGGCGACAGTTGAAATTCGAAAAAAATTAAACCGTTAAAGCGTTTTACCGCAGTTAAGATAATTTTATTCTTACTTACCTTGACTATATACAAAATTTAAACTCGTTCCAAATATGCCACTTGGAATGGTTCCCTTGTAAGATAAAGCAAAATTTTAATAATAATATTTTTTTAAATACAAAGTTTGGAGACCACTGCTAAACAAGAAAAGCAAATCAACTTCCCGGGTACCCCCATGAATGCGACCGCGGCATCTCCGTGGAGGAACGTTAGTAGCACACCGCGTGCCAACGAAGATCCTTTAGAAGCCAGAACGTTCTTTGATCAACTCCTAGTGTTTGCCTTAGGCATGTTACAGCGTCTGGTACAGTGGATCACTAAATCCTAAATTATTTATAGCATCAGGTTGGTTTATATTCTAAACAAACAATTATCTCAGTTTCTAGTTTAGTCAATTCTATATTAGGTTTAGTTTCACCATTTCTTGCTAATTTTATTTCTTCCTTTTAACCGAATTCAAAAAAGGAGGAGGTTCTCTATTCCACACAGGCGCGGATCTAGGTTTACAATTTGGAGGGGGGGGGGGTAGTGTCGTAGATAGCTTTTTGCGATGAGGGGGGATATGACTTAGTATTTAATCTCATATTTTTGGTTCAGGGACCCTCAATACGTGTAATTCAGTTAAAATCTCGAGTTCGATTTTTTTCATGATTACTATACTTTATTATACAGTACATTTCATGTATGTATAATAAAAAATATTAAAAAAACGTTTAAAAAAATTAATTTGCCGTTTTAAAACCGACTAAAAAACTGAAAATAAAATTCTATTAGACTCTTTTCGTACTAACTATTGCATTTTAAAAAAATTTGACTTTGTTCATACTAGAAGAGTTTAAAAAAAATGTATTTGAGTTTATTATTATAAATTCTTTTGATCAACTTATAATTTTTGTAGACTCATGGGGGGGGGATTGATCCCCTTGACCCCCCCCCCTATCTACGCCACTGGTTTCACCATTTCTTGCTAACTTTATTTCTTCTTTTTAACCGAATTCACAATCTATTCCACACAGGCGCAGAGAGGGGGGGGGGGGGGGGGGGTCATGGACTGTGACATAGACAAGAAAGTTATTTTAGTATATTTAATAGAGGTGTACCGAAATTCACGTCTAACGTGTCAATTTAACGATAGTTATAGGAAATTTAGGAATAACCTTTTCTTTTTTACTTGAATTATAAGATTTTATAAAGCAAACATCGGGAAATATATTGACCTACAAAAATATTGGGGCATTTAGCGAGACCTACACCCTCAACATGTCAAATTCATGATGTTATGTAATTTATAAATAACTGGCTGATTTTTGCACAATTTCTAGATAAATAATAGTAAAATGTTATAGTTATACTGGCCTACAATTAAATCAAGGGTATTTTGCCCTGACCTACGCCCTAAAGATGTTTGACGCATGCCACATTAAAAACGCCCCAATTCTCAGAATTTTCGAAGATAAAAAAGTTGTAGGTTACGCCAAACTGAATCCACTCACGAAGTTTCAGAGGAGTATTTTTTATTTCAAAATTTAAAGCCGGGACTGGGGACTATAAGCATTTATTTGCTAACTTTTTTTTATTAATTTCCAGAGTTACGCGACAGAGTAATGCGTTATTCAACTCGACTAATAACAACACTCTGTCTACAACTACAACAAGAGTATCTCCAACTATAGAAATTGATGAATTCGATTACAATCCACGAGGTGAAAAGCCTGGCTTTTTAGACCAGATATTTATCATAATGATGGGCTTATTTCAAAATATCATGAATTGGATCAACAGTTAAACAATCATATTATATTGTTAAAAATTAAAATTAATTAAATAATGTAAAAATAAAATTTTATATAATAATTAAACTGTTTTAATGTTATGCAACATTTCACCACCAGTGTATATAAAATAGTATAGATTTGTTTCATACAACTCTCTACTTCATCGATTTTATCCGAGTTACAAACCAAATCTGCTTACAGCTTCAACTAACCGCATACAGATGCCGCCACAAGGTAAGTTTTTGTAGTTCATAACAAAAATCAGTGCACTCTCGACATATGTGGCATCTTTGTTTATGTAATGTTAACTACAGTTGCATCTTTCTTTATTTATCTGTACATGCAGATCTTTGTGTTCGTCCTTATATATATTTAAATCCCCATGGACTTGCGATGTTTTACAGATGGATGTTTCCTTGACCTTTCTGAATGCAATCTGTTGCATTAATACTAGATAAATATTGGTAGATAAAATGTCATGTTTTTAATATTGAAATGGGTGTGGCATATTAAAATAATTAATCAGTAGATTAAGAATAGTTTGAATTACGAAAATAATGATAAGTGATTCGTCGTGTTAAATTCACCAAAGATAGTCAATAATTGAACAATAAAAACCGATAAAGCAGTGGTGGAGTGTCCATGGAAGCAGGGGAAGTAGTGCTTCCCTTACTTAATGGGCAAATTAATACAATGCTGTGTTTTCAGTTAATAAATAATTTAAAAATATTAGTTATGCGCAAATCAAAACAATTTAAAATTAAAAATAGCTTTTAATATTAATTTACACGTTCAATTATAAAACTATAATACTTCTACGTCTTATTTTTTTGTATTTTAGTCTATATTTGTGTGTCGAGTTGAAGTTCATTGCAGGAAATTTCACTAAAAAAGTTTGCATTTTTGATTTAGTTAAAAGTATGTTTATTGTATAGAAAATGAAGTGAAAAGTTGATACGTTCAAACCGCAGGTCTGTATCTCAAACCGTTCTCGAGATATAGCCTCTCAAAGTTTTAGTTTTTTCAAATTTTTGGAGAAAAATGGCCATAACTTTTGAACGCGTGGTCGGAATTGATTTTAGTTGACGGATTTGGAATCAGCGCGTCAAAATCTATATAATGACATGTATAATACCTTGAAACTCGAAAAAAAAAAATTCGCGAAAAATCGAAAAAATTCAAAGGGGTATACCTTAAAAAAATGTCGATTTTTGACGAAATTTTTTTTTTCGAATTTTAAAGTATTATACATGTCATTATATAGATTCTGACACGCTGATTTCAAATCCGTCAACTAAAATCAATTCCGACCACGCGTTCAAAAGTTATGGCCATTTTTCTCCAAAAATTTGAAAAAACTAAAACTTTGAGAGGCTATATCTCGAGAACGGTTTGAGATACAGACCTGCGGTTTGAACAGTACAACTTTTCACGTCATTTTCTATACAATAAACATACTTTTAACGAAATCAAAAATTCGAAATTTTTTAGTGAAATTTCCTGCAGTGAACTTCAACTCGTCATAAAAATATCGAATAAAATACAAGAAAATAAGACGTAGAATCATTTATTTACTATATAAACATTAATAAACACTATGTTATTGTAGATAAAGACAAAAATATTCGTATTCTTTAATATTATAATGATAAAAATAATAAAATAAATATTGTCAATCTGCTAGAAACATCCATTAAAAATATTTACCTCGAAAAGTTAAACGAACTATTTGAGATAATAAATGTCAATAAAAACATAACAGTTATATGATTAATATTTCACAAGTGACAATCTTGTAAATAGCTAGAAAAAATACGTAAACATCTGTAAAAAACATGAAATTCCTTTAAATGTTTTTACAGTTGGGTATTTCGGTATCAAATCTATCAGCAGATAATATTTTTAAACTAATCAACACATATAGGGGAAAGTCGGTTAATTTGGACCACTTTTTTAAATTAAGATATTTAGTAAACTAGTTTTAGGTTTAGACAAATCATTTTTTTATGAAATGAAGCAGCATTTTTTTTATTAAGTATTAATCAACATAATGATTATAAACTCGACAGAAATCAACAAAATGTGAGATCGTACCTTTGTTTCAATTTAGCCAACCGGTACTATAAATTGGACCACGGAGTTGCTAATTTGGACTTAATTAAAATATACCTGTAAACAAAAAATAATATATATTTATGAATTACAGACTATCAAAAAATTATTTATCATAAGTATTACAACAAAAAACTATACGAAATCAGTTTCGTACATTATTTCATTTAAATTATTCAAGAAAGACAATCATCACATATGTCAGGATTATTGGTATAAGTTTCATAGCAACTACGTGCGTCCATTTTAACCAACAGTGTGAAAAAAAATTAACAAAAACATAACCTATCAAAGTCGCCAATCAATCCATGACAGTTAATTGTTGATAAATTTCTGCTGCAAATTATAAATTAAAAACGCTGTATGCTTACCTTTGTACTAACTACACCCTTAGCACGAATCACTCAAAATTACATCAAAAATCACTTATTTACATTTGCGGAAACAAAACACTAACATTCAACATGTCAAAGAAAACAATATCACCGATATGCAATGAAGTTAGGCGCTTATCGCACGGTGTTGCCATTTAAGAAATCAGAAAACTATTTTTCGAGATATAAGGGTGGCCCAATTTACCATACTTTCCCCTATGTATCCAGAAATACCGTATCGTTGGAGTTTCAAGAAAAAATGTAATGCTATGTTTATTAAATTTCGAATCTTGAAAATTCTGAGAATACATTTTTTTTATACATGATATCTAAAAAAATATATGTTTGAATATATAAGTTCAAAATATTGATAATATGAAATAAATATTTTTTTTCTTCGCTTTCATTACGAAATATGTTAGTTTGTGACCTAAAATAAATCCTTGTTGATTACCTGTAGTTCAATTTTAAGAGGTGTCGCAAAGGGGGGTCCCGTTTCCCATTTAAATAACATTGAAAAATTATTCTTTAGTACTAAAATTGGTATTACTGATTCATGATAATGAATAAAAAATTTAAGGGGGTCATTCTTTTTCTGATAGCTCAGTAGTAGGGTTATATATTGCTATTTAATTGATATTTATATAGAATATTGACGTTAAAATGCTGATTTTTGTAAAAAAATAAATATTTATAACGCTTATAAGTTTAACTCATTGCATTTACATTTTTACATCTCTAGATTATTTTTAAAGAGAGTTATAAATTTCCCATAAAATTAAAATTTAACTTATTTTTTTATAAAAACAATAGTTTAGTTGTAAGAGCCTTTTAGACGTTCATTTTAACAAATAAATCACTTACCTCGGGTTGCATAAAACAAAATTAACCACAATTAGTTAATCAGTTGTTTTCAAACCATGATTAATGTTAAATCTAAACTGCTTTATGCAACCCGAGGTTAGAATGTCTGTAACTTTTGATACGCTGAATTGAGAGACATGACTTTGTAGACACTTTTGTAGAGAATTTTTTCTTCTACAAAATGATACCCTTAAAAAATTTTCAACAGTTATCATGAATCAGTAATATCAACTTTAGTATTATACTGAAAAATAATTTCCCCATGATATTTAAATTGGAAGTGGAACCCCCCTCCTTTGCAGCACCTCTTAAAATTGAACTATAGTATTTATTTTAGGTCATCCATTAACTTATTTGATGTTCATTTTTTTGACACATGTAAAGATTTAAAAGTTCGATAGATTTTTTTAATAACAATTGTACCTAGATATTTTGACATTACTGTAGATATTGTTCCACATACTTTCATGTATTGAAACTTTTCCTATGTACCTAACTTTCTCTTCGCCTCCATTGTTTCAGATATTTTCACATAAATCTGACTTTCAAATTGCAGCCGATGGTGTATTTAGATAAAAAAAAACCTCTGAGTATTATTATTACTATATCTATCATTTTTGTGCTATTTTCATTGAAACGAACGTTTTCTTTTTTATCTATGTTCGTGTCGTCTTTATATTGGACATTATCTGTGAAATGTAATGGTTTTCAATTTTTTTTTTTAAATTAGTCTTTTTATTTTTTATCTTTGCAGATGTTCAAAGTGGCGTTATCTATATGAAATATAGTAGTTCTGATATTTTTGACATAGAACTACGTCTTCCCCTACACTCGTAAAATTCTGCAGTACTTTCTTTTTTTCGATATTTTTCGAAAACGGTTAATCTTATCACAAATGAACAAAGTATATTTTTGTGTATTTTGTATCATATAATCTTCTACAAGCACCCAGTTCAAGAAAAAAATAAAGAACAAAAAAATACTTGATCAAAATCAGCGGGCCCACTGGCCCCATACACCCCTGGTCTAAATTATTATTATTTGATACTGGAAATCGATAACACTTATTAATATTAATCCCTGTATCAAATTTCATAACTGTAGTACAATGGGTTCTCTATCAGATTGCGTGAGTAAAAAAATAGAATTCGTGAGCGTGCGTGATCGTGAATACTTTTTTTGAAATCGTGAGTGAGCGTGCGTGATCGTGAGCAAACATTACTCACGCGCCCATGCAGCTCTAGTTCACAAAAGGTTTTTTGCTTAAAATTACATCTTCGATCTACTGTTAATTTTTTTTACACTAGTTGTAAATCACCCTGTATATCTTTAACCACGAAATTAAATCCAAGGTGTGAAACGCTCCCCCTCCCCAGTAAAATTCTTTCTATTTCTTAATTGCGTGTATACAGTATACGCGTGAAAAAATATTTTTCTTCCACGTAATTAATTTTTCATCACTGGAGGGAAAGAGAAATGCACAGTGAAGTGAGAGCGATATAGGGATTATGGGACGGAGTGGTTTGTGGGAGGGTGGGGGGGGGGGAGTAAAACAAACGTTCGGCCCCATATCGAGATTTACTCAGTTCAAGCGACACGGATGAATTGGGGTAATTTAGCAGCTCCCGTTGGAGATAAACAGAAATGGGAACAATTTACCCTGTCCTAAAAAATAATCTGTCTGCAAGAGAGATGGCTGATTTGAGAGATTCAGTTGCCAAAATCAAACCTCGAAACTTTTGTTAATTTTTATTAAAAAAAAAAAAAAAACAAACGAAACGAGAGTGCCTTAAATTTAGACGAGACGATATTAACTTTAAGACTCGTCGAGAATCTCTGTTAAAAAATCGTTATATTTCAAAATTTGTTTATTATACATAAAAATTAATGAAAAAAATGTTTTTTCTATCTTGGTCGCGTCTACGAGACGAGAACTAGACGAAACCAGTTTATTTTTTTTCAAGACGAGATGGCTTCAAGTTTCACGAGTCGATAATACTATATACTAGAGATGTACCGGAATTCCAGCCGGAACTCACGATGTAGAATTAAAGTGAATATTTTAACGTTACTACTATTATATTATTATTATTTTTATATTATATTATTATATATTGACACTATAAATGTAATTACATTCGATCGAAAAGAACATATGCTATACAAATAATTTAACGAATTTATAGCTATACAAATAGTTTTACGAAGCTGTAAAAATTGCAGAATATATAGAAAACATAATTTATATTATATTAATTTAAGATAATAAATCGATATATTTATATTTAAAATATAATACACCTCTACTATATACATTTATTTATTTTACTTATAAATAAATTATTATTTATGTATATATTAATATACTAAATTCGTCAAAATGAAGCAATTTGATACGCTTGCACTAATATTACATTTGTTTCAAGAGGCAAAATAATTTCATGGATACTGTCGGCAGATCATTTAAGTTTAGTCTTGCGGAGTCCAGCAGGATTCCTGTAACAAATAAGAGGGTTGGGAATAGGGCACGTCCAAGCTAGGGGTGGAAAAATATATTGTTCTATTGTTGTCTGTAGTTATTTCTATTTTTATTTAAAAAAAAAATGTCAAAAGCTGAAGAATCAATGATATGTACATACCTAAATGTCCGATATTATAAAGAATTTGGTCTATACCGAAACTAAATTAAAGGCTTTCTACAGGGTGTCAAATCGTTCTGAACTTTAGAGGGATGGTAATTTTATAATAATGTAAAGATGTTATCCTTTTTATGGTGTACAATAATCAACACTGCTTTCAGGCAGTTGATTTAAACTTCAATTAATAAATACCAATAAACTGTTATTTAAATATGATACCTTGTAGATAGTATTAATAAATATTTTTTTAGTTCATAAAAAATCTGCGTTTCAAAATAACAATTATAAGTGGAATTTCTATTTTTGAATCTAATTTCTGGATGCAAATTCTGCTTCGAGATGTAAGCTATCTCTCTGCCAAATTACATTAAGATCGGTTGAGCGGTTTATCCGTGAAAAGGTAACAAACATTGAGTACGTTAACACAGCGCTTTTATTCCGGTTTAACTATAACCGATGTAATAAAACCGGGTGTAAAAGTCCGCGTGTAAATGGCACTTTACATCCGACATAACTAATCGAGTTTAGTATTTCTCTTGGTCTACAGGAATAGCATAAGTAAACCGGAATAGAGCAGGAATAAAAATGCGTGTAAACTGCATGGACATAGTTATACCTATTTAGCCAACCTCAAAAAATATAAGTATAGGGATTTCATCGTAATGCACTTCGCATTAACATTTTAAAAAGCGTCGTCAGTTAAAATATGGTTAAAACACCTGAGACGAAGAGATGGAAAACAAAAGAAACGTGATTTGTGGGACATAAAAGAGACGAAATATTTTTGAGATTTCTTGTTGGTACACCATCAAACTTATAGCGTATTTCAAATCGGAATTATAATTCCAGCTGACGTCACTTATTCTCGTATGTGTAAACAGCACCACTTGAAACGGTTTAACTACATCGGTTATAGTAAAACCGGAATTAAAGCGCTGTGTAAATGTACTCATTGTATTGTATGTATTTTGCCATCCCTGTTATATCAAAACGCCAGGACTTACAGCGCTTCCATGCACCCTCTCGCCGCGCATCCCTGCAGGGGGTGGACAGGGGGGCGGAGGAAAGGGACCCGCATCATCAAAGGATAATTAAAAGCACGTCAAACGCAATTGCGTTTCAATTGCATCTAATGGATATATCATATCTAGTATATCTATAGAATAATGTATAGCGTATTTTTTTGTTCGTTGACCAAGCTTGGTGATTGATAGCAATTTTTTTGTATGAGAAGGGATGCTTTGTTCTACATGGAAGGCTTCCACGGTGGTGGCTCTAGATTAATTGTTGTGGTTTGTTATGGGCGGAACTGTTTTACTTCCATGTTCTGAAAGAAATGGAAGTATTGTAATACCATCGAAAAATCGTGTCCGAGAAAATGACAAATTCTGACTGAACTAACTTCAAAACGTAAAGAAAAGTTAATTAACGCATGGCGGCTGTGCGTGTGGCTGTGTGTCTGTGCGTCTGTGTGTTTTTTTTCGTTCACGATAACTACTGTAAAAATGCTCCAGAACTATTGATTTTGATGCTAATCGGATTAGGGGTTTTGGAAATATTTGAAATTTTGTAACTTTTATCGTCTGAAAAGTGAACGTTGCGAGTATTATCTCACTAATTTTGAAGACTTGGTACATTTGTAGTTCAATTGAACCTGAGAGACATTTATTATTTGTACGTGCCTAAAAAGGGTGAAAAACACTCTCAAAATTTGAATTTTAAATACTAATTAATACGTCATTAATTCATGTTGCCTTGGAAACAAATGCAACTAAATTCAGATTGTCAAATTAGTTGTTCTACGAATGTGTATTATGTTTTTGACATTAGGACATTAGATTATATTTATATACAAATGGCAATAACTGCTGTAACCGTCGTATAAGTATATATGTTTTTTATGTATTATGAAATTTATATTCATATAGTAGTAGGTTATATAAATAAAATATAAAACAAAAATTATATTTAAAAATTATTTAAAAAGATAGAAAGAACATGGAAGTCATGTATGGTTCTCCATACCGATATTTTTTAAAGAAGATGTGATTTTTTATGTTAAAAAATTATATGACCCTCCCAAATATAAACAATTATAACAAATTAAATAAAAAAATACTTATTAAATATACTAAAGTATCTTTTTTGTCCATGTCACAGTCCATGTCACCCCCCCCCCCCCTTTACAAGTTGTAAACCTAGAACCTCGCCTGCTATAATATTTGTGTCATTGGAATTCAAATTCTACATGATAAAAATACACATGCATAATTATTTCCACAGGTAATTTTAAAATAAAACTCTATTTATAAATGCATATATAAACATTACTAAATACCAGAAATGTTAGTTATTCTTAAATGCGCCTCATTCCAAACGAATTAAGTAATTTATTAAAATATATGTGCGCGGCTATAATTACCTTCTTATCGTAATAAACACAGGCCCGCAATTAAAGGCACTTCTAATTATACTATAATTACCTACTTACAGTAGAAATTCGGTCGATATTACCTTGGTATTCAAATTTAAATAAGGTAGTGGTACCAGTCTTGGCAAGGACCCTAGTAATTGCAAATTTTTAATTAAATGTACTAAATTAGAAATATGTATTGATATTTGATTACTACCATTTCTGAATATTAATCTATATATATATATATATATATACCTACATTTAACTATCTTACAGCGTGATTTGATGACAATCGGTCAATAGGTGTCAAAATTGTGGATATTTGAACTAATTATTAGTATAATTTATTTATTAATTATTATATTATAGCAACTGCTTTATATTTTTTCAAATTTGATGATTCTTTCTTTTATATTTTTTGTGTCGTAGTACTTATCATTAGCAAGTGTCCATCACTGCGTAGGTACTCATTACTGGTTTTATCTTTGCCATTACAGGAGAAAAAACATGAACAAAATAAAAGGCTATTTAAATAAAGAGTTACTTGTTTTTTTAGTAACAGAGTTCATGAGAATTACAAAAAACAAGCCCATTAATCCAAAAAAACGAAAACTTGCTCTTTGTAGCGGCCATAACTGGTGCCTTTACCTTATATTTTTATTTGAGCAATTAGACATTAGACACATTTAGTATCATAAAATTTTAAACAATAATTATAATTAAAAACAATAGTTAGAGGTTCTACTATATTTCCTAATTTGTTGTACAGAATTACTAACATTAATTGATAATAATTAAAATTAATTTTTATATTCGTGTTGCTAACATGCTGTTTTTGGTTTTACAATAATTTTAGATTACTGCTATTACTTAAATGATTTATTTTGTGATAATTATATTTTATGAAGGATACAATTAGATTTTATGGTTTTGAATGAAAACTAAATGAATATTTTATTAAAAAATTATGTAAATGTGTCTACCTTTTTATGTTTTTACTCATTTCATCTAGAGCAGTGGTTTTTAACAGGTGTTCCACGGAACATGTTACAAGTGAAAATAATAAAAATAATTCATAAGCAGCGCTACTGAGCCCGATTTTTTCAATCGTTTCACAGAACAATAAATTATTAGAATATGTACAGAAAATTACGATTGGTTTTTTGTAGTTAATACAAATGTAGTCTCAAAATATTTTACTTTTAAAAAATTAACATATTTTAAGGTACTGGCACCAGTTATGGCCGCTATGAGAACAAGGTTAACTTTTTTTGCGATTGACGGGCTTCTTTTTTGTATTTCTAATGAACACAACTGTTTATTTAATCAATTTAATTATCAAAGTCCGCAAATATGGTTTGTTTTTTAAATTATAGCTTTTTATTTTGTTTATGTTTTTTCTCTAGTAATGGCAAAGATAAAACCAGTAATGAGCACGTAGTAATGAACACTTGCTAATGATTACAAAATGATAAGTACTACGATACAAAAGATATAAAAGAATGAATCGTCAAATTTGAAACAATGTAAAGCAGTTGCTATGATAATATAATAATTAATAAATAAATTATACTAATAATTAGTTTAAATGTCTACCATATTAACACCTATTGGCCGATTGTCATCAAATCACGCTGTAATATAGTTAAATGTATGTATATAAATTAATATTCAGAAATGGTAGTAATCAAATATCAACAAATATTTCTTATTCAGTACATTTAATTTAAAAATAGTCATTACTGGGGTCATATCCAAGACTGGTGCCAATACCTTGGGTAATTCTGTATCAAAATAAGAAGAATGACAAAGTATTTGAGTTCTAAAAAATTAACATATTTTATATTAAATTAATTTTCTGTGTTTTTAATGCAATAACGAATTCCAGAACGAAAAAAAAATCAATTTACGGGCCTGTAATTAAAAAAATAGCACATTAAATAAAGAGAATGGCATTTAAAAAAGTAGAAACTTCCATACGAAAGTCTGTGTATACAATTAAATACGGTTTTTTATTACTTAAATTACAGTCCATTACAAAAGCAGAGTCAAAGGTCGACGAACTGGTAAAGTATACTTAAAATAAGTAGGCTTTAATAAAGATAGCTTGTTACTGCTGTTTTTTTTTTCTTGGGATGGTCGTCAAAGCGGATTGGCTGGATGCCCAGACCAACCAAAAAGCTGCCTTAAATATATGCCCTACCCTAAAATTGAACTCAGTACCTGGCTGAGCTATTTAACCTTGAAATAGACTTAAGTCAACTTGATTCGTTTTGGTTTATGATAAGTTATTTATAAGCTATGTATGTAGACGAACTTGGGAGCTATTTTTAGATTATTATTCCTGTTTCTTTTTTAACGTATCCCTACTTATATTTTATATTTGTAAATTAATTTATGAGGCTTTAGTGGTGAATGTATTATTTTTCTTATAGATATACGCATGGGCGCCGGCAGAATTTCTTTCAGGGGGGTGCATCTAGACATATAAAATTAAATTATATATAAAATAATAAAAAAAGGTCTTCAGTTTTTATTTTTCCTTATCTAAATTATTACAGAGTGAACTTGACACAACCAAAAAAAAAAAGGTCCTCACTTTTATATTCTCACCTCCTTGCACCCCCCTCCCGGCGCCCATGGATATACGTATGCCACGAACTCTTTTTGTTATTCATGTTTTAAAAACTTTTCAGCCCATGTAGTATATGGGCAAATCCACAGAACGTGGCCGCTTTGGGGGAACGGCAATAGTGCGCGTGTGGGAATGTATATTACCCACCCATAAGTACACGAACTCAAAGTATACTTTATTGTGAATGTAAACATGGAGTTACAAGTCGATTGCTTGATTCATATAAAAACTGCAGCACAATTTGCATTGAAAAATCGGCTATTTTCACGTTTTCAGAATGGAACTTTTAAAAAAAGAAAAATTCATACCACCGCAATTTTCTCAGATTCAAACCAACGAATCTGAAATTTTTACTGGACATGTTTTTTGGTACAATGAACCTTTTCCCGGAGTTTCGAAGGCGCACACCTCTTACATTTCATATGCGCGATTGTTTTATCCAGCGAACTTATGGAACATCCGAAGCACACTCCTGAAATTGAGACCAATTATTCTTCTCTTTGCTACGAAGATTTTGAGACGACATAGAAGAGTGTGCGTTCAATGCTCCATTTTGAAGAAGCATTTGAGTATTTTAATTTAAAGCTAATGCGGCCACGTTCTGTGGATTTGCCCATATCTATATTTGAACCAAGTCGAAAATTCAGTTATATTCTAGGATCCTAATTAATAAAACTGGATACCTTGATCAATTTTCTGATAAACTTTTTTTATTGAACCCATTCATTTTACGTTTACAAGCAAAAATAGTCGCTAACAAGGATTTAGCTGTCAACTTTCACGTTATAAAACCCGCACGTTCGTGAGATTTTGCAAACATTAAATCTAATTTCGTTGCTATTTACGTAATACAGCAGGGGTCGCTAATGCATACGCGTACCCCCCCCCCCTCCTCTCTCTTTACCCCATACCATGGTTATAATCGTCGCTCTCTGTCTGATACAGTAGGTGTATGAATTGGCACCCTCCTATATAACTAAATGTTTATCGTTTAATACGCCATATCGCTATTGAACTGTAAGCACTTGTTAATGAAGGTGGATGCGTTCAGGGAAGATTGGGCGTTATGAGAAATTATTTTCTTTGAATATTTTCAAAATCGACTCGATAATTACACGGAGTTACATATTCGCGGCACATCAAATCAAAATTCCAAAAAAATTTAAATATATTTTTTTTCTGTAGGCTTTCGTGGCCGTTGTCCATAGTAGCTAACTTTTCGGGCTGTTGTCCACGTTGTCGTATTTTTAAACTTGACGTTTCGACTCTCATATCGGAGTCTTCTTCAGAAGTGATTCTGAAAGATCCAATAATTAACTACCTTTGGAGTGAATTTAGCACGAGAAAGGATTGTCAATGTTTTTTCAGACAATATTTAGTATTTTGAACCAAATATTTTCAACTGAACGTACACTGGTAGAAAGGTTGATTTGGACCAAGAAATCCTTGTTTTCTATATAACGAAAAAAATATTTTCTTAATTTAAGAATTTACTCTTAATCCAGAAAATTGTTGTTTCCATTTAAAGAAATATTGTTGAACGAAAACAATAATATACTTGGATTAAGAATAGATTCTTATATTAAGAAAATATTGTTTTCGTTATTTATAAAACAAGATTTTCTTGGTCCAAGTCACTTTTCTACCTGTGTATATTTGTTAATTTAAAGTAAACACAGTTTTTCTGTGTACTACATATATAATATTATCTACTTTCGCTTATCTACTTTCCCACTTTAATCACAGGGTGTAAAATCGTGGGGTAGGAGGGGGGGGGGGGGTTGACAAAGGGGTGCACACTGCACATACACAACGTGATACAATTCCCAAGTGTGATGCGTTCATTAAACGATACCTCTGTACGCTTATTAGCACACACAAAAACAGAGCCGGCCTTAGCAAGTTTGGCGCCCTCGGCGAGATTTATTTTTCCGCCCTCTCTCCCCCTAAAAAAATGTTAAAAAGTCACCGAAAATATGTTAATTAAAATTGATAAATTAACAAGAATAGTTAATATCTCAGCTTGGTGCGATCCTACAGATCCCAACTTTTTTTAAAATATAGCTTCTATCATTCGAGATTCGATATCTATGCATTCTTAGAAATTTTTGGTTTCGTTTTTTATGTCCGGTATTATAAAGGAGCTAGCAAAATTTGCTAGCTAGCAATTACTTTCAAATGGGGTATTAATTATGTACTAGTATCTATGGATTAGTTATGGAATTTAGAGCAGTGACACTTCAACTAATTGTAACACAGTTGGCATCTTTCACCGTACAAAATAATTTTCATAACATCACCACTGTTTTAATACTGTTGGTATTTACCTACAACGCGTGCGCGAAACTTGTCAAAGTCATCAACAAACTCCAAAAGAACTGTCATATAAGTTTGAAATCTCATTTGAAAGTGCTTGCTAGCTAATAAATTTGCTAGCTCCTTTATAATACCGGATATAAGACTTTCAAATGTCCTAAAACCGTCGAGACCCCTTCCTCTATTATTAACAAATGAAAATTGATAAATTAACAAATAAGTTGATTAGTTAGTATCTCAGCTAATACCTTATTAAAGGTTTTCTGGGTTGTTGAATAAGGATTTGTTAGTTATATAGCAGCAATCAAATAAGCGATTTTCCTTGGATTTAAAAAAAAATTAACATTGTTTATATTCAGCTATATTTTTTGCTTGGTTTAACAGATCGACAAAAAATTTAAAGATTAAAAAAAAAAAACTGATTTGAACCAAAAAAGTCACTTATGCCCCCACTGGCCGGTCGTTTTGCCCCCCCCCCCTAAATCCGGCGCTGCACAAACACACTCACACACTCGTTATGGTTGCATCTCTCGGGAAACGCCGGATACGGAAATCAAATGCATTTACAGGATATGAAGGTGGTTGGTGGAAAGCCTGGAATAGAAATGGGATGAGATAGGAAAATTGATCCTTCTGTCATATCGTGTAACTACAATCCCTTTTGTTTTGTACACGTGGGTATCTGTATTCTCTATACCTTTGCCAGTTTATAAGCTTGTATACATGCAAACTCTAGACGCAGAATTTATAGAAATAGGTAATAACGAGATATGCTATTTGTTTATGTACTTATTTATAGTATTTCTTAGATGTTGCCTTCCTTTGACAACAAATTCGTTATAGTTTATGTATAGGAATTAAGGGATTATTCAAGGAAACAAGATGTCTATGCTTATAATTAGTTATGTTCATTAGATATTTATTTACAAAAATGGTATTATTTTAAGCTTTGAAGTAATACCTACTCAACATATGTATGTAAGGAAAGCTCAACGCGTGTCTTTCTCTTCGTTAAGACGCTTATAACTCGAGAATCATAGAGTACGTTTACACAGCGCCGTTATTTCGGTTTTACTATAACCGATGTAGTTAAACCGTTTCAAGTGGTGCTGTTTACACATACGAGAATAAGTGACGTCAGCTGGAATTATAATTCCGATTTGAAATACGCTATAAGTTCAAGAAATCTCAAAAAGATTTCGTCTCTTTTATGTCCCACGAATCACGTTTATTTTGTTTTTCATCTCTTCGTCTCAGGTGTTTTAACCATATTTTAACTGACGACGCTTTTTCAAATGTTAATGCGAAGTGCATTACGATGAAATCCTTATACTCCGTAGATACTTATATTTTTTGAGGTTGGCTAAATAGGTATAACTATGTCCATGCAGTTTACACGCATTTTTATTCTTGCTCTATTCCGGTTTACTTATGCTATTCCCGTAGACCAAGAGGAATAGCATAACTAAACCCGATTAGTTATGTCGGATGTAAAGTGCCGTTTACACGTTAAACCGCGGTTTTATTACATCGGTTATAGTTAAACCGGAATAAAAGCGCTGTGTAAACGTACTCATAGAATATTATATTGAAAACATAAACAATTGACGATCAAAAGACAACGATTACCGTATAACCTATAACTTTTGTTAAATTATTTTCTAAACTATACGACCAAATTAGAAACTCTAAACGGCAAATTATATCTACATTAAGTACTTATGACGATGAAATCATTTATTTCGATAAGGATTAATGTTTTGCAGGTCATAAGTCCACGTAAACAGAACCCAAACATTTTTAATTTTCTTTGCAACATAAAAGCAGCCATTGTGGCTTAAATATAAAAGTTAGATAAATGATATCAGATACTTTATTTTAGATCTTTTGATTCTACACAATTCTTTACTACATTATTTTGTTCAATATTTAACGGTTTAGGCAGCGTATTGCAAAAGAAAATTTGGCGGAAATTTTTTTTCCGACTTGTTTTACTATTATCGTCACTGCTTATTCCTTATGTAACAATTATATCTATGAATTAAAAAAAAACACGTAAATCAGATAAGTGGTTCTCGAGTTATAAGTGCATTAACGGACAGACAGACAGACGTTGGGCTTTATATATATTAAGGATAAGCGATAGAATATTATTGAGCATTTTATACCGCTTGCATACAAGCGTGCATCGTGAACTATTTTAGAATCGAATTATACCTAACTTCACTTTAATTATAGCAGTAATTGGTAACTTTAATGGAACAGTCCATTTATAACAAGCAAAGGGGGTGCGCCGCCATCTGAATTATTTATAGCTGTTAATGGCTACAAAATATGAATGTAACCAGGAACGCTATTCATTTGTTTTAGACTCGGTTTTATTTTCGGGGAAATGATATTTAGATTTATCAGTAAGATGAAATTTATGAAAAAACAAAACTCACGATGTAGAATTTTAAAGTGAATATTTTAACGTCATTACTATTATATTATTATTATTTTTATATTATATTATTATTGACACCAGAAATGTAATTAGATTCGATCTAGCCCCCCCCCCCCTCCCCGCCCTTGTATCTCTGAGCCTGCGTCTTGATCTATTTTTAATTTTCATCATGTTTTGTTAAATCGACAAAATATAAACATGTTAGAAATTTTGTAATAGCAATACTATACTCTATTTCATTTAAGGGGAGGTTCTCATCTAGCGACCCAAAAATTACGTGATTTTCGCGATTTTTTTTCTTATGGAAGGAAGTAAATAAAGTAGTCAAATTTTTTGGTACTTATTAAGAATGTTATTAACTACTTTTACAAATTTTTATGAACAAAAATACCGAATAGTTTATTAGTTATATGCATTCAAAGATAGTCATCGAAAAAAAAGACACCTCCACGGGCGGCAAGGTAACGCATCCAATTTTTGTCTGAAATCAAAAAATCAAAGTTTTTTATAAAATAGAAGACATTTGCTGGATCCTGAACTAAAATCACTAAGAAAAGTTAAAAAACAACAAAATGGCGGACTTGGAAAAAAAAAAAAAAATTCGCACTTTTTTTGGCTCTAAAAAGTGCTGTAACAATAAAAATAATGATTGTAAAATTATGATTTTAGTTCAAGTTCCAGCAAATTTAATTATCTTTAAAATAAAAAAAAATTCATATCGATATCTATAGTAGTTTTTGAGATATCTTGCCGCCCGTCTAAGAAAACATGGTTTCGAGAAATACGCGTTTAAAGTTTTAGTACGTGAATTTTTTGACTTAAGAATGCAGTGGTTGCCGTGGTTTTTACAGTAAAATGCACGATTCGTACAGCAATCCCTGCATTCTTAAATGAAATAGAGTATAGTTTAAATTTAAATGTTATCTATAAGGAAATGCATCAGTTAATTCCTTGGAAACCCTATATTAAAATTAATTGGATAATTCGTAAATAAAAAAAAAGTATATTTGTAATACCATGTTTTCTTAGAAAGTGCGCACTTGGCAGGGAAGTTGACGCACAAATTAAATGCCCGGTATTATTAAGGAGTTTGTTAGCTAATAAGCACTTTCAACGGGGTATTAATTCTATGATATTAACCTTAGATTTGTTCTGGATTTTAGATTAGTGATACTTTAAACTTATTATAACACAGTTGGCATCACCACTGTTTTAATACCGCTGGTGTTAACTTATCGCACGTGCGTGAAACTTGTCAAGCACTTCATGAAATATCATATAGGTTTGATACCCTATTTAAACGTGCTTTTTAGCTAACCGGGAAAAATATACATTAATCGTAAGTTTTCATGAAAAATAATAGCTAAAAATCTTTTGGTGAAAACCGCACTAATATCTGTTCAGTAATTTTCGAGATTACCTATAACATAGATTTTATAAGTGCGTATAAATTAAAGATACTTATATTGTTGACCGCGGAAGCCTCAAATCATGCACTGACAATGAAATTGAAAGATGACATCCGTGCGCATTCTTAACCGCGAAGGGGGCCCGGGGGAAACGAGCGATATACTTCACTATACGGTGAAGGGTCAATGGAGGTCATTTAAATTATTTTGACCTTACTATAGAACTAAGAAGATAACGTTTTTATCAGCAAACAAAAATGGCAGTCCTGTAGTTTTCTGAAATGTTGATTATTCCATAAAGATTCTTCGAATTATGTGCCAACTGAGTAAATACAATTAGTTTAATATATTTGTTTGTGTTTGTTAATTTTAGTATGTTGGTGTACTGTGTTGGAGCAGGATTCTTTTTTGTTTAGTAAAGATCACATTTATTGTTAAAACAGTACGTATTTCTTATGTATTTAATATATGTAATATTATAAAGTGTATTCCAAGTTAGGAAATTTAACATGGGGATAATTAGAAATGTCACTATTTTATTAAAATTTGTGGCGGCTTTTCAAAATGTGTTAAATTTAACCAAAGGCTACTACAACATTTCTAATTGTCCCCATGTTAAATTTCCTATGTCTTAATCAACTTGGAATACCCTGTATATAGATCACCTTGAAAATGTTGTTAATATTTTGTTTTATTTGACAGTGCAGTAGCTAGAAATTTTTTTCAAGGTAGGGGAGGGGGGGGGGAATCAATAACGTATCTTTAACAGTCAGCGTCTGATTGAACTTTTTGATCTCCTGGGTTTTTATAGTGAACAGTACCCTAGTTTTTCTCTTTTTGTTGTTAAATTTTTAAAGAAAATTATTGCATTGGATTTTTTCTTTCGAATTATGTTTCAAACTCGACTAAATATACATTTGTAATGGCGAGAGATTCATTTGTTTTTTGATTGGCTAGCAACATGCTATTTTTCCCATAAAATACAGCATAAACTTGAACTTTGTGTAGAAGATATAATAGAATACGTTTTGTTCCTTTGCTTTCGACTTGAGGCGAAATTTCACACTTACATATATAATTAGTATACTATTTATTATTATTATTATGGTAATAACATCTCAATTAATAGAAAATATTGTTTTCATCTCGATTTACAAATACAGCAATAAGTTTTTATTATAATTCTTATCACTAAAAAGTGCTGAAACCATAAAGTCCAATGCAAACATATAATTTTTAATCAGAAGTATAATAATTGAAATAGTCCTAACTAGGAAAAAACTTATATCTTTTTGTGGCGCCCCCTAGGCCGGTGCCTAGTCAACAGTATTGCAAAAATAATTAATTAATATTATAGTTAAATATGGTTCTACAATTAAAAAAAAAATACATTAAAATATTTTTACTTGTTTTTATTAAACTCTATTTTTTGCAGATATAACAAAATGTTACAAGCTAGATCATGTTGCTGTGGATGTTCTTTGACAACGGGGGTCAGAATTATAGGTTATGTTCAATTGGTAGGTGAAATTTTGGTTAAACTTGATAAAAAAAAAAAAAACTAAATATATGTTACTTTCAGACAATAACTGGAGGATTGGTATTTTTAAGTATAATTGCAGCCATAGTTGCAATGTTTAATATAGCAGTATATTACGGTACAGGTAAGTCAAAAATAAAATTTCTGTTTTTAAGCTTTTTTTAACAATTTTTTTTTTCAGATCATGTGATGGTTGTGAGTGTAGTAATTATTTTGAAGTTTACTTTTCCATTCGTGTTTGGAGTGTTATTGGTAGTAGGCGTTGAACAGGTAACACCGGAAATATATAAAATGTGTTATTCTTATGTCCGGTATTATAAAAAGAGCTAGAAAATTTGCATAGTTAGCAAGTACTTTCAAATGAGGTATTAATTCTATGATAGTATCTATGGATTAGCTATGGAATTTAGAGCAGTGATACTTCAACTTATTGTAAGACAGTTGGCGACTTTACCCGTACAGAATAATTTTTATAATATCGCCTTTGTTTTAATACCACGTGTGCGCGAAAATTGTCAAACACTTCATTAAACTTTAAGAGAACTGTCAGATAAGTTAGAAACCTCATTGCTAGCTAGCAAATTTTGTTAGTTAGTTTGATCAGTGGCCCATTACATAATAGACACTTTAGGTAACTGCTTAGAGCCTCGAGATAAAAGGGGCCCCTTAGCTGACGAAGTGAAATACAAAAAAAAATTATTCAGGCATAATTTTTTTCGGTTATAAATTTTTGAATTTTCGTATTTGCCAATTGGGGCCCCTGAAAATTATTCTGCCTAGAGCCCCCTACTTTCATAATGCGCCACTGGAATTGTAGTTAGTTAGGTTAGAAAGATAGATAAAGGATTTTTGCTCATAGATAGAGAAAAATGGAAATTTTGACTTTTTTTATATATACATATATATTTATGAATTTTTTTTAAAAGACTGTATTATAGTAAAAATTGTTGTATAAGTATAAAATTATTGATTTTAGAATTTAGTTAAATTTTCATTCATTTAAATAAAACAAAAATAATTATAGTAATTTTAGGTGTATAGGGATTATCAACACATTTTTGATTTATTTTATATTACAAATTTCATATTATTTTTGTAGAATCGACCAGGATTTCTAATGGCTTGGATGATCAATGCTTGGTTGGAAGTAATTCTTCTCGTAGTCTGTATAATTCTTTCATCTATTTTTCATATTCTATTTTTGATTGCATTCATCCCTCTTTTATGTAAGTATAATAAATTAACCAAATTATATTTTGAATATTTTTTTATTATATGTACACGGAAAAAATATATTGTAACAATAACAGTTTTATCCTATCTATATGAAGGAAACGTTTCTGAAACTGTTTTAGAAATACAACAGACCGGAAACTTATATGGATCATAATTACGAAAACTTATCAAAAGGGCGTTAATCACTTCTGTCTCATGATGTTACTTTAAAAATGATTTTTACTAAAAAATATTCTCCGATTTCAAAATTTCTATTTTATCTTTCGGTTTTGTCACACGCATAATTCAAGAACTGTTTAACCGATTTTAATGAAACTTGGTTTGTCAGTCGGGTCTGGTTTATAGATGGTCTCATATAAAAATAATTAATTTCTTGTACGAGGAAGAACTGTGCAACCGATTATTCATTTAAATTTTTCATTATATTTGAATTATTAATGATATGCATTTTTTTCAGGTGTTCAACTATATGAAATTATCGTAGTGTACAGCTTATTTTCGATGTTACAACGTACGGAATACAATCTCTGTGAGTCTGGGATAGCGGCAAGAGTCTTGTCTTAAATCTCATCTAAGATCTTCAGGAGAGGGGGGGAGGGTAATTTGCTTAAAACTTCAACGATAATATGTTTTAATATTAGTGAAAAGGTTTTAAGTGACTGAAATAATAAATATGTATATGAAAATTATTTATGTAAGTATTTTTTTGGTTGTTTTATTGATTAAGAATAATTGTTACTGTATTTGAATAAGCATAACTGTAATGAAATAATTAAATTATACTTATTAGAAAAAATGTGAAATTTTATTATTCTTATTCTTAACAAAAAAAAAAATATTATAGGAAATTCAATTTTAAATTTTCATGTAACATTCTTGAGATATCTTCAAAAAAATAAATATTATGGGATATCACCCCTCCCCCTTACACACAATTTTGATAATTTTGAAATGGAACCGTCCTCAAGCTAGACCCAACCATCCAATCAAGTTTCATTAATATCGGTTCAGTGGTTCATTAGTTATGCGTGTGAAAAGGATTCACTCGACAGACAGACAGACACAGAACGAAAAGTGTTTGTCTTGTCTTAAAACGGAAATTTTGAACAATTGTTTTGTCTCATTTTAAAACGATCACAAAGCTTCTCGTATCTTCGATATTGCGAGAAAGCAAAATATTTAGAAAATAAATAATGGGACGGAAATTTCCCAAATTAGCCTTAATTGTAGACGCCTATGGTTTTAATTAGTTTCATCGATCGAACTACAGTCGGGACTCGTTTATTGTATGTCTCGTTTATCTGAAATGCCGAGTTTCGATTATTCGAAATTTTTTCTCCTCCTTCACCTCCCACCATTCTCAAGTCATGGCGTAAACGAACATATTTTTGAAATTTTTATAGAATTAATTAGAGACACTTATCACCGTCGTCACTCGTCACCTTGCTCACAAAAAATTCCTTCATTTATTCTTGTTTTCGTATTTTTTGATATTTTAACAACACATACAATCAAATTCGACATTGCAAAATCATACATAGAAGCCTGTCAAAATTATAGAACGTATTGCCAACTTAAGAATAGTAAAAATTACACTTCCCGAATAGACAAAATTGTCTATGATAGCTTTTTCATGATTTAGCAATGTCGAATTTGTACTTCTTTGTTTGTATATATTGTTAAAATATCAAAAAATACAAAGACAAGAATAAATAAAGGATATCTTGTAATTGATATTCTATTATACATTTATAACATTTGAATACATCTTCGTGATGACGTCAATTTCCGCACCAACGCTGATTGGTCAAGGATCTATACATAGCCCCTCTCGACTTCGAATAATTCTCGATTCAAAACGATTCAGAAGGTTTAGAATAAACGAGTCCCGACTGTATTAGTATTGCTGAATTTAATTAAGAATAAAATTCAACAAAACAAAGGTCGATAAAATATTAACGTCCTTTATAAAAATCAAATAATACGTATTTATTAGCGTGTCGTAAATATCTTGACGATGATGAGTAATAAATGAGCTAGCATAAAGTAAAATAATAAACGCTGGGCCGTAAAAAAAACTGCAGGAAAAACGATTCCACAATCGATTTTCACGTCTGGCTTTTGGCATTTTCTTGTGACGGTTTTTCATCGAGGAGATACGGATCGAGATTCCATCAGAGAATTGGGAAAAAAAATCTTGAGGAAAAAACTGTTTCTCGGACTAACGGGTAGAAATGCTTACTCCCCCCCCTTCCTACCCCTCCCAACCCCATCTACCCGCTTCATTCCGCCTTTGCTCTGCGCACTTCCTTTTTGTGTTTCGTCCTTTTTTTCAATTCTATTTACTCTTTTATGAATTCTATATTTACCTTTTCACTTTTTTTTTAATATTCTATTTGTGATAAATTTTCTAGTTGTCATTTTTGAATTTAAATATATTTTAAAAGCATCCCTTTTCTTATGGAACTCATAGTTGAATTAATTTAAAAAATAATTGACGCCTAAATTTCTATGTTAAAAATGAAATTTTTACTTATTATAAAACGCAACTTCTCTCGATATGTCTGTCTGTCTGTCCGTTAGTGCGCTTATCACACTAGAACCACTTATCCGAATTCCGTTTTTTTTTTAATTTATAGATATGTTCTTTGTCCAGGTTTTAGTATATTTAAGTCAGAAAAAAGTTTTTAGTTTGCAATATGCTGCCTAAACCGTTCAATATTATATTATAATAATGTATTACAGAATTGTGTAGAATCAAAAGATCTAAAATAAAGTCCGTGTCACCATATCTTCTAAAAAATAATTCTAAAAAATCACAATGAATGTATTTTTTAAAGTGTTAATAATGTCAATCTTTTTAACTCGAATTGACAACCGTTGGCACTTACGTTTAAACAAATAGTGCACTTAAAAGTACTGAATCCTTTTTATTAAAAAATGTAACCAGCATGAAGTCAGCAGCATATGTGTCTGTGCTTGACAACAAAGCAACATGAGGTACATATTTCCATAAAAAAAAACTATTCCTGCTTTACCGACGCGACGCGACGCTCGCGGTAGTGTCTGTCGGGAAGTCAAAGAGTTGACATCCCGGCATATACAGGATGAGTAAAAATACTAACATCATTTTAAATGCTAAAAAAAATAATACCGCAGTTTTTTTCTACTTCTCATCATTTTTACTTTCATGTTCCGAAGGAAAGGGAAGTATTGTAATACCGTTGAAAAATCGTCTATATGTGATTTTAGTTTTAGTTTTTTCAAATTTTTGGAGAAAAAAGGCCATAACTTTTGAACGGGTGGTTGGAATTGATTTTAGTCGACGGATTTGGAATCAGCGCGTCAAAATCTATATAGTGACATGTATAATACCTTAAAACTCGAAAAAAAAAATTTCGCGAAAAATCGAAAAAATTCAAAGGGGTATACCTTAAAAAAATGTCGATTTTTGACCAAAATTTTTTTGTCGGATTTTAAAGTATTATACATGTCATTATATAGATTTTGACACGCTGATTTCAAATCCGTCAACTAAAATCAATTCCGACCACGCGTTCAAATGTTATGGCCTTTTTTCTCCAAAAATTTGAAAAAACTAAAACTTTGAGAGGCTATATCTCGAGAACGGTTTGAGATACAGACCTGCGGTTTGAACAGTTCAACTTTTCACGTCATTTTCTATACAATAAACATACTTTTAACGAAATCAGAAATTCTAAATTTTTTAGTGAAATTTCCTGCAGTGAACTTCAACTCGTCATATAAATATCGACTAAAATACAAGAAAATAAGACGTAGAATCATTTAGTTACTATATAAATATATAAGAATTTATTTTAAAAAGTAAAAGCTTGAACTAAGGTGTTTCATAACTAGTTTTTTTTGTTAATAGGAGAGAGAGGATTGACAAAATATGTTTCCCTTATTAAAAATTTCACGCCTTGCCACTGATGTACATGTACATCGTATACACTTACCAATTCTCATGAATATATATGAATACATACATGCACACAAGTCAACACCTTTTTTAAACATTCACCAGAACTGACAGACCGTTTAAAATCTCAAACATGTCGGAAAAAACTATTTATACATATACAGTGTATTCCAAGTTGATTAAGACATAGGAAATTTAACATGGGGACAATTAGAAATGTTGTAGTAACCTTTGGTCAAATTTAACGATGTGTGATTGGTACATTTTGAAATGCCGTTTCGAAACTAACTGATAAATTTTAAATTAATCAACAGTATTTTGTTCTCAACTTTAATTTCATTAATTTAAGCATCCTAGATAAAATTATAATAATATTTTTTGGCAGATATAAATTTGAAAACAAAATACTATTGACTATTTTATTAAATTTTGTGGCGGCATTTCAAAATGCACCAATCACACATCGTTAAATTTGACCAAAGGTTACTACAACATTTCTAATTGCTTCCATGTTAAATTTCCTATGTCTTAATCAACTTGGAATACACTGTATAACATTATTAGACTAATTTCTACATGAGTTACAAATTGTAGAATAATTGAACTTATTTTTTACCCTTGTATGTGTCGTTTGGAATAGATACTAACCCATATCGATTGGGCTTTCTTATTTGTTGGATCTTTTTGAAATACCAACGACATATTAGAAATGTGACTTGACTACACATGCTACTAGCAACCGTATTTGGAAGCAGGGCTGGATACGGGCTCCAAAATCAACCCGGGAAAAAATTAATGGGCTAGTTCGTATAAAGTTTAATATAGGCGCTTTTTTTTATTATTAATTAGTAAAATGTTACACATTTAGATTTTCTTTTACTTCTTTCGAGGAAATTGTGAGTAGATATTAAAGCCGTATTTAGGTAAAAGGCAGTAAACTTCTTTTATTGATAATATCAAAATTAATAAATAAATTATACTAATGATTAGTTTAAATGTCCACCATTTTGACACCTATTGGCCGATTGTCATCAAATCACGCTGTAAGACAGTTAAATGTATATAGATTAATATTCAGAAATGGTAGTATGTAATCAAATATCAACAAATGTTTCTAATTCAGTACATTTCATTAAAAAATAGCCATTACTGGGGTCATATCCAAGACTGGTGCCAGTACTTTATTTGTTGTTTCCTCTGTTTAGTAAAAATCAACATGACCCAATGTGACCCGTAGAATTCACGGACGCTCACGCCCATCTCTCTGCACAAAAATACTGCATTCTATCCTTAAAAGTTTTTATATTTAAACCTTTTCAGTAAAAAATAAAAAGATGGGTACATTCATTCTAGAAAATGAAAAATAAACCCTTTATTTACTTTCTAAGGAACGAGGATTATTTTTCTTTTCCTCTAATTAAGAATTATGTACAAAATAATTTTGTGAGTGGAGATTTATAAAGACGCTGTTTAAAAAGGGGGCGCTCTTTTATTAAGGGTAGAAAACACTGAAAGTGAATTTATTAAAATGGGAAAAATTAATTACATTCATTATTTAATAATAATGATTATTTAAGATATTAATTAACAATATATTCTTAAAATTTTAATTAGGATCGATTCTTGATTAAAAAAAATTTGCCAAGTAAATGCACAGTGCTTCCTCGTGCTAAATTCACCAAATGGAACAATTTAAATAAAAACCGATGAATTGCCTGGTATTGGTTAACCATTTAATTTATAAACAATTTTACAAAAAATTATTTTTTCGTATATTTTTTAATTTTTGACAATTTCAATCTAAATATAAATTCTTAATATGTCAAAGTAAATATCAATTAAAAAAACAAATGACGATTTTTTAAAACAAATTGAGATAAATCTTTGTAAGGGAATATTTTACAACAAACGTTGTAGACCCATATTATAGGAAAGTTTCATTCTAAAACGATCACAAAACTTCTCGTATCTTCGATGATATTGCGAATTCTAAGGAACGAATTAAAAAGAACTTCAAAAGTTAAAAATCTTAATAAACGTGATCAATTCTGATTTTCCGAATTAATAAAAAAGATATCACGTTCTTAATAATCCCAAGTGTTCTTAATGAAAATATATTGGATCTACTTAAATAAGAATTCTTTCAGGAATCTTTGCTAATTGGTTTTTAATTAATACTTATATCTTTTGTTAGTTTCATACCAATTATCAGCGTGTGTTTTCAAGGGCATTCGGTGATAAACAGAAGAATATCAAACTATATATATATATATTGAATCATTAAGGATATTATATTACATACAAAAAAATAATTGTATATATGAACTATAGAATAGACATTCTGTATTGTTAACGTAATATGAGAAAAATTTGCTTCACAAAAGTGGAGAAAGAGACATAAGGACATAACCCAAACAATATTTTAAGGGTTCCGAAGAAACCCTATTAATCTCACGTTGTTGTCCGTCTGTTATTTTCAGTCAAAGCAAAATATCTCGTAAACTATGTAAGATAGAAACTTGAAATTTTTACTGAACTTGTAAAATCATGCCATCTAGTAAAAGATGTACAAATTAAACTCACTTTGTCGTCCGTTCGTCCGTCCTTTTCAGTCAAAGCAAAATATCTCGTAACTATATATGTAAGCTAGAAACTTGAAATTTTTACTGAACATGTAAAATGATGTCTTCTAGTAAAAGATGTACAAATTTGTTGAAAAATTAATTTTTCAGGGGTGAGGGGGCGCTAATGAGTTAAAGCTAGGTAAAAAAATATTTTTTTTAAACCAAGGCTTGTGGCACGTCAAAAAATTAAACCAGTGAAATTTTACTCTCTTTCTTATTTTTTTCGAAATCGAATGCCTGCAGGGGAATTTAAAGCAAAAAAAAATGTATACCTTGTATTAATTAATTAAATATTTTCCACGAAGAATTATAAAAAAATTGACTATCTAGTGTTGTGTACAAGTAAAAACACCCCTCCTCCCTCTCCATTCATCCCGAATATTTACTGAGAATTCGCGTTAATTTTTAAATCAATTTTTAAGTGCTCCTTCAATATTTCTTTGATCCAACAAACGTAGAACGTGTTAATATATATGTATATTAGTGTGTTCCAAAAAAAGTCGATAATTTTTTTTTTCGATTGCATGTGAAATTATTGTTATATATGCTATAAAAAAAATTCTGTAAAAATTTGAGCCCTTAATATCAACTTGAAGAACTCCATCACCGAATTTGAAGATTTACCATTGATTTAACATGGAAAAATGATTTTTTAACGTTCATTTCTCCTGCAAACTATGTAGAACATTATTTTTCGGAAAAACCATGACTGATCCTTCTTCAGTATTAAATTCTGTAAAAAAAAGCTCTTAGGGTCCAGTCTCTAACGTCAACCCTCTCGTTTTTATTTGCGTTAAAAAATACAGATTTTTTGAATTTGTTGACGTTAGAGACTGGACCCTAAGAGCTTTTTTTTACAGAATTTAATACTGAAGAAGGATCAGTCATGGTTTTTCCGAAAAATAATGTTCTACATAGTTTGCAGGAGAAATGAACGTTAAAAAATCATTTTTCCATGTTAAATCAATGGTAAATCTTCAAATTCGGTGATGGAGTTCTTCAAGTTGATATTAAGGGCTCAAATTTTTACAGAATTTTTTTTATAGCATATATAACAAGAATTTCACATGCAATCGAAAAAAAAAAATTATCGACTTTTTTGGAACACCCTAATGTATATATACACGTTATATATATGATGAAAAAACCATCATAAATAATGAGATTAACACAGTAATGTACATAAAAAACTACATGCGCCGTTTTCGTGCCACGCCTTTTAACAAAGATTACGATCCGACTTTTTCATGTCTATCAAAATAATGTGTTTTATGTAAAAATGTGGGTCAATTATTTATATATATAAAAATAACACGTATGGTTTTCAACGACGTATATTTACGTACCACAAGCATTAGCTGTGACCTGGATAAATCTCAATTGAAGTATTTGTACAGTGGCGTACGCATTTTTATGTATTTTATTTCCATATGTTCTGAAAGAAATGGAAGTATTGTAATATATAAGTATAATAAAAGTTGATTCTGATTGCACTACCTTCAAAACGTAAAGAAAAGTTGATTTTCGCATGGCGGCTGTGCGTGTGCCTGGATGTAAAATATAAAAATGCACCGTATTATGCATCTGTATTATTTTTGGGGAAAATGTTTGTCTCAGTGAGTATTCTAGACTTATTGATTTTGGTGCTAATCAGGTTTTAGAAATATTCAAAATTTTGTAACTTTTAAAGTCTAAAAAGTATACTTTTCGAGTATTATCTCACTAATTTTGACTTGGTAGATTTGTAGTTCAATTGAACCTAAGGTACATATATTTTTATACGTGCCTAAACAGTTATTGAAGGGGTGAAAACCACCCTCAAAATTTGAATTTTAAATACTAATTAATACGTCAATAATTCATGTCGCCTTGGAAACAAATGCAACTAAATTCAAATTATCAAATTAGTTATTCTACGAATGTGTATTATGTTTTTGACATTAGGACATTAGAAAACTGATATATATAATAAAAAGGTGAGTTTTATTTCTGACAAATCCCATTGAAATTTTTCATATATTAAAAATTATTTAAAAAGATATTAAAGAACATGGAAGTCATGTATGGTTCTCCATACCGATATTTTTAATAGGTATACTTACATAAAATAAATTTTAAGAAGGTACCTTAATTCAAAAAGGCTCCCTAATAACAGATTTTTTTATTATAAAACGAAATAGTGAAAGACAACATTTTTTAGGAGCTGGGGGGGGGGGGGGGGGTAAATAAATTTTCGTACAAACTTTACTAGTGCGCCAATGGTAAGTAATAAATATATTTCACCAACGATTCTCGCATTTAACAAGGTCACGTGCCCCAGAAAAAAATCATAGATTAAAAAGATAACAAATCTGTGCTCAATTTAATTAAAGTAAGTAACTGTATTTTTTTTTTTTGAATCGAAGAGAAATTTGATATGTGGTTTTCCATCAATTAAATTAGTATCAGCAATCAGTTTGATTATTCTGAATGTCAGATCAACGATTTATAAAAATAATAATATGCATTTTAATTTTTTTTTATTATAAATACTTTCATTATTATATAACTATACAGGGTGTTCGCCAGAATTGAGTGATTATTGCAAACTTTGTTATTATTGGAACTAGAAGATCGGTTAAATGCCCAAGGATGAATAATAGCGGTCTCAAAAAAACATTGAATTTGCAGGGATATATTGAAAAATAACGTTTTTTTTTTAAATGGAATGGCCTGTATATTATTATTGGGATTTATAGCTAAGAATGTTCTCTTTATAAAAATCTGACAGATGTATGGTGGTAAAATTGTTATAAAATAAAATATAACAAGTAATAAATTAATAGAAAATATTATAAAAAATAGTGTGCTATGGAAATTTAAATTAAATAAAACAAATGATTATTTTTTAAACAATAAGATTTTTAACGTTTTTGAATTTTATTAATAAAGAAAAATATTATTATAATTTTTTATCAATAATACTCAAAAACGTTAAAAATCTGCGAAATAAGAGACAAATACGTGAAATTATTGGTTTAAAATTTTTAATCAATTGTTTGTATTTTATGAAATCTGTGTAGCACACTATTTTTCGATATTTTCTATTAATTTTAGTTTTGTTATAATTGAGGATATTTTAAATAATTGAAAATAAAAAAAGATCTATAGTAAGGAAAATAAAAAAAATAAAAATTAGTACTGTTCTCATTTTGATTTACTTTTTATATAGTATGTACTATAATATTGAACATCTGTACCAACGGCGCCGTGGCTTAGTTGGTTAAAGCGCCTGTCTAGTAAACAGGAGATCGGGGGTTCGAATCCCCCCGGGGCCTCGTTGAATTAAATTTTTTATTTTTTATTTTACGATAATCAATTTTCACTTACAAAACATGCAACAATGAGCATTAAATTTCGTAAAAATGAATGATTTTTAGTAGTATTATAATATTTTTTATGAAATTTAATATTATCAAAATTTTGTCATAATTAATAGCTTTCTTAAACTAAAAACTCGACACGTGTTTCGACTTCACAAGAAGTCCTCATCAGGAGCCTAACAATTCCAGATTATAGTATTATAATAGTCTGGAACTGTTAGGATCCTGATGAGGACTTCTTGTGAAGTCGAAACACGTGTCGAGTGTTTTATTGTGGTTAAGGTGTATATTTTTAGTTTAAGTGACTAGAAACCACAGTTTCTCCGTTTTTTCAGTAATAATTAATAGCAAAAATATGTAAAATAAAATATACGAAAAATACACTTTCTTAAATTCATTTTTAAATTAAAATTTGTTAGACTTGCAAATTATTTTAAAATAGCATGTTTTTTTTTAATGAATATTGCTCATGAAAATAATTAATCATTTCATATCATAATTCATTTTTTTGTCTTGCATACATTCACTCTAATTGGGTTATATTAATATTCAAATTTAATTATATTATAATTTATCATTAATATTAATATTTTTTTTATAAACTTGACACAGTAGATTTTAATTTATATCTCTTATAGAAGAACAATAAATTATTATTTTAGACTTTCACAATTATTATTATTGTTTTGAATCTTAAGAGATCATAATTTGAAAAAGATACTGCCTATCTGTAAATAAATATTATATATAATACTATAAGGTACTGGCACCAGTCTTGGCGAGGACTCCAATAATTGCAAATTTTTAATTAAATTAATTAGAAATATGTGTTGATATTTGATTACTACCATTTCTGAATAATAATCTATATATATTTAACTGTCTTACAACGTGATTTGATGACAATCGGCCAATAGGTGTCAAAATGGTGGACATTTAAACTAATTATTAGTATAACTTATTTATTAATTATTATATTATCATAGCAACTGCTTTACATTGTTTCAAATTTGACGATTCTTTCTTTTATATCTTTTGTGTCGTATAGTACTTAACATTTTATAATCATTAGCAAATGTCCATCACTGTGTGCTCATTACTGGTTTTACTTTATCCATTACTGGAGAAAAAACATAAACAAAATAAAAGGCTATAATATAAAAAACAAACTATATTTGCGGACTTTGATAATTAAATTGATTAAATAAAGAGTTACTTGTTTTATTAGTAATTACAAAAACAAGCCCAAAAAAAACGAAAACTTGCTCGTATAGCGGCCATAACTGGTGCCTTTACCTTATACTATAATCAAATACGAGTGAAAATATTTTATTTTCCCACGCGACCCCTATGACAAAAAAACCACATCTAACTGATTTATTTTAGTTCGTAAGTATTTATTTTCCGAAAAACAACAAGATCCCTCACCTTCGTAACATATACAACGAAATATACCCCCCCCCCCCCTCCTTCTTCACCCGCCAGGAAGTTCCCAAAGGACGTCTTCTTGGAAACCTCAAAACAAATCCAGTTAACTTAGATTCTATATTTACATGACTGTTAGAAAATGCAGTGGTGGCAAGACCGTGGGGAAAAGATTCTATTTATTTTTTCTTTAAAAAATTATTGAACTGACAATTCTCGCATATATTTTCGATAAAAAACGTAAAATTTATTGAGATAAATAATTTTTATGAAGTTTTAATCCAAGATGGCGACGGAATTTTTACTTTTTCTGTCAAACCGATATCACTATTAAAAAGTCTAAGACCCTAAAACTAGTGTACACTAGTTATCACCATAATGCCTCCATCAATTAACATTAAGTAAGTATGGATAATTAATGAATTACTTACTACTGAACCGATTTGTGTGTGATTTTCATCGTTATATAAACATAGCAATAATCTGGGCAGATGGCGTGATAGAGAAAGGTGATACGAGTCCAAGAATCAATCTTTTTCAAAACTGAAACATAAAAAAAAAACATTATATATTTTTAATAAAAACAATTATTAACCCTAGTAAGATGACGCAACTGTATACTTCTAAGAAAGTCTAGAAAAGGGAAGAGGTTTCTGTGAGATGTGGCAGACGTTTCTAGTCCGAGGGGTTAAGGCATAGTACCTACGAACAAGGGTTGGGGGGGTGGAAAGGGTGTATTCCGTTCAGAAAGACAGAAATCTTATCTTTTTGCTGCATCACCGACTCCGAGAGAGGAGGGTGACGAATTCACTTTGTCCTGTCTGGCACGTGGGAACGCACACTCGCAATGTGTGTGTGTGTGTGTGTATATGAAGAAAATGCCAGAGTCTCAAGTTTGATATTAAAATGTAGGTACATATTACATAAGATGCAGTGGGGTAAGTGCAGACCGGTTTTTGCATAGTTGAACTTTGAACCCATATATTTTCAATCTGTTATATAAATACTTAATATTTTCAGTATCAAATGATTGTGCAGTTATTACTGACTAGTTTAAATTGAATAGGACGCCAATTTTCTCTGTATATTTGTATTATGATAGGAAATTGTAAAAAATGTCAACTACAATGCACTTGCCCCGGTAGTTAAAAATGCTTTTAAGCACTATTTCATATGCTATGGGGCAAGAGCAGAATTGTGAATACGCCTAGTATAAAATGCTTTTTACCGCATCAAGATACGTTGTTTAGTTTTGGAGTAGTGAACTTTTTAAACAAGTTGGTATTAACTTTTGGTAGTTCACTATATACATATTAGCTATTACAAATTCACTCGTATTATAATAAAAATAACCCGTTAATGCACTTGCCCCGTTTCTGCACTTACCCCACTGCACCTTACTGTAATATTTGTATTGTAAAATTATAACAACACTAGCTTCGCCCGCGTGGGCTACGGAATTATTGTTTAGAATTTTTGAAAAATATAGTTGAATTAAGTACAAACACCCCGGAGGGCCCCGGAAAACCAAAAAAAAATGTATATTGCTGGTGAAGATCCAGGATCTCCTATCTGACAAAAAGAAAAATATTCAGGAGCGTTTAAACTGAATATTTTCGAGAATACAATGAATTTAATGAAACCAAAAATATGTTTCGAACAAAATAGAATGTATGTCTGTTGTAAAACATAAAATTTGATAATTTCCCGTAATTATTACGCATAAAAAACTCATAATAAAATAAAAATTAAATAAATAAATTAATAAAAATCTAATTTAAGAAGCTCTTTCTCACAATCGCGTCTTAAGGCCCTTAATAACAAAAACACAACATTAATAAAATAAACAATAATAAAATAAAAAGTTATTAAGAAAATACAAAAATACATAAAATAATTGAAATATTCATATTTCTTTTCTTTTAGTACAAATTAACACCATCAATATAATTTATTACCGTTCCTAGTAATAATAAAGAAAAAACTCATTACAGAAAATACAATGATTTGTTTTTCTTTTATTTACAGTGGTTAAACTCTTTTACCATTTTATGTCTGTGGTATTCAGGAAAATACAAAGAAATGTGCTGAATGTCGAGGTGTGTGTGTGGGGGGGGGGGAGGGGGTTGCTAGAGGGGCGTTCTGAACAAAGTAAGTCAACTTGTGTAATGATATGATCTTTGTCAAAGGCGTATTTGCTAGAGGGGATAAATCAAGTATATTTATATTTTAGAAGTTGTTTTCGATATAGGCTAGTTTATTAACGGTTTTGACGAGTTCAGGACGCTTTTTAAGGCGGGCTATTACACTATCAAATAAAAATGATAATATTTCTTTGATCAAAGAAATATGACAGTGTAATAAGTCAACTTTTATAATATTAACCTTCATAATATTTATATGATCATAGTTATTGACAGTATCTTATATTTGATCAAAGTTTTTTGACGTCAAAAACAAAATGGCGACTACCAAGTTATCACTGACAGTTACAGTTATATAATTATTAATATATGAATATCAACAAAATCCAGTATTATATGATAATCTTCTTATTGATTATAAAAACCACAATACACGGTTGTAAATTCAAACCTCGATCGCGTCAATTGACGAACATCCCTAGATAATATTGAGAAAATATTATCAAATATTTTATGTAGTGTAATAGAACAAAATCTTATATTTTATAAAAGAAATATGATCAAATCTTTGTCAAAGATCTTTGACATATTTATTTGATAGTGTAATAGCCGCCTATGGAGTTCTTCTTGAACTTTGACTTGGACCAAGAAATAGTTGTTTTAACTATAACGAAAATTATTATAATTATATATAAAGATAATTATTTTCTATAGAATTATACTTTTAATCCAACTATATTATTGTTTCTTTTTAAATATTGTTTAAAACAAGGATTTCTTGGCACAAGTCAACGTTTTTACCAATGTACACTGAACATTGAAGAAACCATTAAGAAGTAAAAACGACCAAATCCACAAAATAAACAGTTGAGATACAAAAAAAAATATTTTTTCAAATATTTCATTATACAAATATATTTAGATTTTCTCTTAAAATTCTTTTTTTACCACGCCAATGTCTCTCTTTTGTGAACACAAAACGATTTCGAAAGATTTATCTGCAGTGTTTAAGGTAAATGAAACAAATTGCATGAAAATGCTGGTATTTTTCATGTCATCAATTGGGGTGAACTTGGTGCTTGACGTTTATCAATGTTAGTTAAGATAAATCATTACTTTCATAAGATCATTTATTGTTATGTATCTAATCAACGTTTCAGCATCTTTAATACAATTAATCCTAATAAGGTATTGACACCAGTTATGACCGCTATAAGAGCAAGATTTACCGTTTTTGTGATTGACGGGCTTTTTTTGTAACTCATTTTACTAATAAAACAAGTAAGTATGTCAGCTTGGGGCGATCGAGGAGACTCCAGTTTTTTTTTTTAAATATAGCTTACACCATTATCTTTAAGACTATCTAATGCCCGAAGACCTTCGTATGCTCCTTCGGCTATTATTAAGAAATTTAAATTTAAAATTTAACAAATAAGTTGAATAGTTAATATGTCAGCTTGGGGCGATCGAGGAGACTCCAGTTTTTTTTTTTAAATATAGCTTACACCATTATCTTTAAGACTATCTAATGCCCGAAGATTTTCGTATGCTCCTTCGGCTATTATTAAGAAATTTAAATTGAAAATTTAACAAATAAGTTGAATAGTTAATATGTCAGCTTGGGGCGATCGAGGAGACTCCAGTTTTTTTTTAAATATAGCTTACACCATTATCTTTAAGACTATCTAATGCCCGAAGACCTTCGTATGCTCCTTCGGCTATTATTAAGAAATTTAAATTGAAAATTTAACAAATAAGTTGAATAGTTAATATGTCAGCTTGGGGCGATCGAGGAGACTCCAGTTTTTTTTTTAAATATAGCTTACACCATTATATTTAAGACTATCTAATGCCCGAAGACCTTCGTATGCTCCTTCGGCTATTATTAAGAAATTTAAATTGTAAATTTAACAAATAAGTTGAATAGTTAATATGTCAGCTTGGGGCGATCGAGGAGACTCCAGTTTTTTTTTTAATATAGCTTACACCATTATCTTTAAGACTATCTAATGCCCGAAGACCTTCGTATGCTCCTTCGGCTATTATTAAGAAATTTAAATTGAAAATTTAACAAATAAGTTGAATAGTTAATATGTCAGCTTGGGGCGATCGAGGAGACTCCAGTTTTTTTTTAAATATAGCTTACACCATTATCTTTAAGACTATCTAATGCCCGAAGACCTTCGTATGCTCCTTCGGCTATTATTAAGAAATTTAAATTGAAAATTTAACAAATAAGTTGAATAGTTAATATGTCAGCTTGGGGCGATCGAGGAGACTCCAGTTTTTTTTTAAATATAGCTTACACCATTATCTTTAAGACTATCTAATGCCCGAAGACCTTCATATTAGAGCTGGGCGCGGGCCGTGAATTTTTCGGGTCACGTCGGGTCACGGCTGTGACCCGACGTGACGTGAGCGATTTTCAAATATTGGATCGTGAGCGGGCGTGATCGTGAGTCAAAATAAAACAATCGGGCGTGACCGGGCGTGAGTACATTTTTGTCGTGCGTGAGTCCGTGAGTATATGTATGTATATTTTGATGTTTCTTTAATTTCTGATCTCATGTATATATGATAATCTGTTAAATCAAATTTTTATATTAAACATTTTATTTATAATATATTATTCGGGTTACGAGCGTGACCCGCCGTGCGTGATCGGGCGTGAGTAAAAAAATAGAATTCGTGAGCGGGCGTGATCGTGAATACTTTTTTTGTAACCGTGAGTGAGCGGGCGTGACCAATTTTTTTTCTCTCGTGAGCGTGCGTGATCGTGAGCAAAAATTACTCACGCGCCCAGCTCTACTTCGTATGCTCCTTCGGCTATTATTAAGAAATTTAAATTGAAAATTTAACAAATAAGTTGAATAGTTAATATGTCAGCTTGGGGCGATCGAGGAGACTCCAGTTTTTTTTTAAAATATAGCTTACACCATTATCTTTAAGACTATCTAATGCCCGAAGACCTTCGTAACCTTTAAATTGAAAATTTAACAAATAAGTTGAATAGTTAATACTTGACTCTTTTTTAATCAATTAAATTACCCAAGTCCGCAAATATAGTTTTTTTTAAAATTATATCCTTTTATTTTGTTTATGTTTTTTCTCCAGTAATGGATAAAGTAAAATCAGTAATGAGCACGCAGTGATGGACACTTGCTAATGATAAGTACTACGACACAAAAGATATAAAAGAAAGAATTGTCAAATTTGAAACAATGTAAAGCAGTTACTATGATAATATAATAATTAATAAATCAATTACACTAATAATTAGTTTTAATGTCCACCATTTTGACACCTAATGGCCTCATGTCATCAAATCACGCTGTAAGACAGTTAAATGTATATATAGATTAATATTCAGAAATGCATTTCTAATTCAGTATATTTAATTAAAGAATAGCCATTACTGGAGTCATATCCAAGACTGGTGCCAGTACCTTATTGTAGTGAAGAAATAAATAAATCTTATATAGACAGACAGACACGGAATGAAAAGTCTTGACTTGAAACCGAAAGTTCAATTTAAAATTTTAAAATCAGAGAACAATTTTTTTCTCATGTTAAAACGATCACAAAGCATTTCGTATCTTCGATATTGCGAAGAAGCAAAAGTTATCAAAAATCTATTCGTAAAATTTGTTTATTGCTTCCAAATTACAATGATTGCACTTTTTTCTTAAAAATTAATCATTTTGACTAGTATTTATTATAAATTTTAAGTTTTTCTTCGTGTGGATGTTCTACCCCCCCCCCCCCCCCACCCTACTTCTAAATCTAGTACTGCTTACTTTTTTAACTTCAATTCTTTGCAATATATAATATATGTATACAGGTAAATGAACTTAATTAATTATATTATATTTTCTGCAAAGCTTTTCATAGTATGAATGTATGCAACTATAACTACATATATAATATAAAGCTGTGTCTAGACAATAATAATAAGTACGATATGATGAAATGGTTTTGCTCTAACTGTTTGATATTTTAACCTTTGTATCAAGTATCTTGATGGCATATTATGTCGTGATTGCATCCGGTGCTTTCTTGGTATTGTTTACATGAGCTTTCAAAGCTTTTTACTCGTCTATATATTGTTTATAAGCGAACCTTTTAGATATCGTCCCACGGCGAAGTGTCTATCTATATAACGCTTTTTCCTTTTGTAGTTTTTTTTATATTAATACTATAATATCTATAGTGGTTTTATGTAAAAGTACTTATATATGTACATTTTTAAAATACATTATTATTTTAGGATATTTTTATACCTATATTAGATAATTGATTTTACCGAGTATTTTTTTAATAGACTTTCAGCGGATTATTTCCAAAATAAAAAATGTTTCAGACATGGTTTAGAGGGGGCTAAATATTGACACTATGGGTTGACCTAAATATTTTTGAAATAACATGAATTCACTATGTAGGTACAGTATAGTTAATTTCTATTATACCCCCATTACCTGTATAATGTTACGTAATTATATAGTTTAAGAATTGCTGGTAGCACACACGAGAACCCTATTTTACAGCTTGTTATATTAATCGGTACCAGTGGCGTACTCAGAAAAAAATTCGGGTAGGGGCAAATTTTTTTTTGTAATTATTTGTTATAATTATTTATTTACGTATCACAATTGTTAAGTTGAATAAAGTAGTTATATTGATAAATTCAGGGGGGGGGTTTAAACATAAGGTACTGGCATCAGTTTTGGATATGACCACAGTAATGGCTATTTTTTAATTAAATGTACTGAAATAGAAATATTTGTTGATATTTGATTACTACCATTTGTGAATATTAATCTACATATATACATTTAACTGTCTTACAGCGTGATTTGGTGACAATCGGCAAATAGGTGTTAAAATGGTGGACATTTAAACTTATTATTAGTATAATTTATTTATTAATTATTATATTATCATAGCAACTGCTTTACATTGTTTCAAATTTAACGATTCTTTCTTTTACAACTTTTGTGTTGTAGTACTTATCATTAGCAAGTGTCCATCACTGCGTGCCCATTACTGGAGAAAAAACATAAACAAAATAAAAGGCTATAATTGAAAAAAAAACTATATTTTGTTTTATTAGTTACATGAGTTCATGAGAATTACAACAAAGAAGCCCGTCAATCATAAAAACAGTAAACCTTGCTCTTATAGCGTCCATAACTAGTGCCAGTATCTTACATTAAAATATGTTACAATCAATAAGAAGAATGTTTTATAATTAGGTTGAGAACTGCTGGTATAGTACAGAGATGTTATATTCACGCATTGCAAAAGAACCTTGTCGTGTTCAGAACAGGAATGTCATGTAGAAATAATCAGATAATAATTTCTCTTATATGATGGTATGTATACGGTGTACATTTAAAACTACAAACAAACAAATATACAAAGAAACATACACATAAACAACTCTATAGTTCTTTCATGTGTAGGTGGGAAAATCTTCTTTGTTTTATTTACGATAAAATGAGTAAAAAAATATATTAACTGTTTTATTTTCTATTTATTAAAAACAACAATTATTTATATTTCGATTATTTGTGAAAGATTAAAAACAAGTGATGTACGCGCATTAGAAGTTATATTTCTTTAGCATAGTGACATCTAGCGTGCAAATGTGAAACTAAAAACCTGTTTTACCGACTATCATAACAAAAATCTGAACGTGCCTTAATGTACTAAAAAAATACAGGTGCCATATATAATCTAAACTATTTATTAAATAGCTAACTTTGAAGTTTGAACCCCATAACTTTAGTATTTAACATATTTTTTTATTCGACTCTTTGGAAATATTTCGGAGTCCCGGCGCCAATAATGTACACTATTATCCATATCCATACTAATATTATAAATGCGAAATGATATCTGTCTGTTTGTTACCTTTTCACTGCTAAACCACTTAACCGGTTTTGATGAAATTTGGCAGGGAGATAGCTTGCATCCTGAGGAAGGGCATAGGCTACTTTGTATTTGATTAGATAAAAAAATGTGTATGTATAATATTTGTATGTAAATGCGACCTGTTGTATCGACTATGATTACAAAATGATAAGTACTACGACACAAAAGATATAAAAGAAAGAACCGTCAAATTTGAAACAATCTAAAGCAGTTGCTATGATAATATAATAATTAATAAATAAATTATACTAATAATTAATTTAAATGTCCACCATTTTGACACCTATTGGCCTCATGTCATCAAATCACGTTGTAAGACAGTTAAATATATATAGATTAATATTCAGAAATGGTATAGTAATCAAATATCAACACATATTTCTAATTCATTTAATTAAAAATTCGCCATTACTGGGGCCCTTACCAAGACTGGCGCCACAACCTTATAACGTTTTTTGTTTAAATAGTACACCTCTTAAATTTTGTTAAACTTTGGGTAACGCTGATATAGAATAATCTATAACGAATATCATATAATACGAAGTCCATTAGCTACATATAAACTTCATTATAATACCTATGTCTTATAGACAGACATACACATCTTTATCTATACATATATACAGTTTGTATAGCTGCGGATTAAGACGGCAACACCTTAAATGGCCACGGGCATGAGGGGGCCCTCGCAGGACTTATTTAGACAAGCTGTCACAGTTTAATCTGGCGTGACGCCTTGTGTTATATTGTACATTGTGTATAGCGGCACTGCCATCTATGATCCGGTGTTTTGGGTAGGTATAGTTCAATGAACAACAGTGATTGTTCAACTATTTTAATAACAGGAGTTTTACCTTTTTAATATATATACGTACGGTTTTTTTTACTTGCCTTTATATGATTTTATTACATAACTTTTATTTTCTTCAATATTATTTGCTAATAAAGTATTATACCTAAGGTAGTGGCACCAGTCTTGGCAAGGACCCCAGTAATGGCAAATTTGTAATTAAATGTACTGAATTAGAAATGTGTTGATATTTGATTACTACAATTTCTGAATATTAATCTATATACATTTAACTGTCTTATAGTGTGATTTGATGACAATCGGCCAGTAGGTGTCAAAATGGTAGACATTTAAACTAATTATTAGTATAATTTATTTATTAATTATTGTATTATCATAGCAACTGCTTTAGATTGTTTCAAATTTGACGTTTCTTTCTTTTATATCTTTTGTATCGTAGTATTTATCATTTTGTATATAATCATTAGCAAGTGTCCATCACTGCGTGCTCATTACTGGTTTTACCTTTGCCATTAATGGAGATAAAACATGAACAAAATAAAAGGCTATAATTTAAAAAACAAACTATATTTGCGGACTTTGGTAAATGAATTGATTAAATAAAGAGTTACTTGTTTTATTAGTAACATGAGTTCATAAGAATTACAAAAAACAAGCCCATTAATCCAAATAAACCAAAAATTGCTCTTATAGCTCTAATAGGAGACTATTATGGCACATTCAAACTGATTAAGTTTAATAGCTTATGATTTTTGATACTACATCAATATGTATATAGCAACATATGTAGGTTATTTTAGTTTTATTATTTAAAAAATAATTACGTCCCATTATATGTACAGAAAAACTAATTAAAAGTTTTATGAGCGCTATAAAAAGTAAACGAAAATAGAGTTTTATAAATTCTGGTTTTTTATAATCATTGCTAAAAATAAAATTTTTATACAACAAAAATCAATATTTGTATTATTCTTTGTACCTATGTATATCTTTATATTTGCAATAAAAAATTAATATAATTCACCAAGAAAGTTCACGCATAAATTTTTCAGAGGGGTGAGACAAGCCCTCCCCCCCCCCCATTGAATTAACTGTTTTATCAATTGTCAAACAAAAATGTTATTTCGATTTTCTGGAAGGATTCAGCCAATCAATTCCAATAATTTATAGATACCTATTAAAAAAACAACTGCACTCATTCCAATGCCAACGTTTCCTTCTTTATTGCTCTTGAAACTCCTCCCCTTCTACAACCAGTCGAGCATTCTTGTTACATACTGTAAGAAACTATTTCAAACATCCCATGTCTTAATCTCTGTTTGTAAATCTTATCGTTTTTCCCACGAGATTTTCAAAGTACATTTCTTAGTAATTATTGTTAAAAATTACTTAAAATTATATAAGGTACTGGCACCAGTCTTGGATATGACCCCAGTAATGGCAAATTTGGTTGGATGGTTGGGTTTGGCTTGAGGACGGTCCCATTTAAAAATCATCAAATTCGTGTGTAAGGAGGAGAGGTGATATCCTAAATTTTTTTTTTTCAAGATATCTCAAGAACGACACATATTACGTGAAAATTTTATAGAATCTTATTCGTAGAGCATTCAATTTCCTATAATATAGATCTACAACGTTTGTTATAAAATATTCCCTTACAAAGATTAATCTCAATTTGCTTAAAAAAATCGTTATTTGTCTGAACACTATCGGTTTTTATTTAAATTGTTCAATAATAATTAACTACCTTTATATTATAAGTGTATATTTTTCTACGGGACTCTAAAAAACAGTATATCTTGCTCTTAAAGTGGCCAAGACTGGCACCAGTAATATAATTTACTCAATAGTATCTACATATACTAAAAAACATGATTTTTTTCTTCATTTATAAATTCTTCTCTAAAATGGCTCTATTATAAAATATAATAAATCTTTTCAGCGAAGAAGGAAGTTTCGTGTAACGTATTTTAATTAAATCACGTGTAATTCCATTTCAAATAATCCCAGGTGGATATGTTTCCAATATCGTAAAGGCTAAGAACTAATAAAAATTAAATAACTTGCATTTTCTGTGTAATACAACCTACAGCAAGAGCACCGCATGGTCCGGGCTTAGGGGAGACACATACACACACACAATGCGTGGGTGTATGTGTACATATATGTGAGTAAAACATTACGAGGGACTTGTGCAACTCTCTCGGGGTACTCTGAACTGTAAATCGATAAGTACTTTCTGAATGATTTATTTTGCTTCCTCGCAAAAAAGATACGAGAAGCTTTGTGATCGTTTTAGATTGAGACAAAAAAAAACGTTCTCCGATTTCAAAATTTCAAGACAAACACTTTTCGTTCCGTGTCTGTCTGTCTGTCCGTCCATCTGTCACACGCATAACTCATGAACCACTGAACCGATATTATTGAAACTTGTTCGGATGGTTGAGTCTGACTTGAGGACGGTTCCATTTCAAAATCATAGAAATCGTGTGTAAGGAGGAGGGGTGACATCCCAAAATATTTATTTTTTCAAGATTTCTCAAGAACGACACATGTTACGTGAAAATTTCCTATAATATGTTGTAAAATATTCCTTTACCAATTTATTAATTTATTTAAATTTATTAATAATTATTAAAATAGTAAAAGCTACTTTGGCAACTTTGATTTATCTTCTTTGTGGCATATCAATGTGAAATTGTAACTTTAATTAATATTTGAGCCATACAGAAAGTTATGTACAAAGAATTAAAATTTAATTCACACGTTTTGACATCGACTAACAGGGAAATCACACTTATTAGGCGATTGATATTTTCAGGTCGTTTTAACAAACCTTTAATGATGATGTCAGTTTTTATAATTCTCCTATAAATAAATAAATTTTTTTAGTTGCAAGCTTGTTTCACTTTTACCCCATTTTTTTGGTGTTTCATATAGACGTACTTCGTCCGCGTGGAATTTAAATTTTTCTGTCTAATTAAATTTTTTTTCAGGGTACAAAGTAGCCTATGTCCTTCCTCAGGATATAAGCTATCTCCCTGCCAAATTTGATCAAAATCGGTTCAGCGGTTTCTCCGTGAAAATGTAACAAATTTATATATCATTTTAAAGGTACTGAATGTCTCTTTAATTTAAATTCTTGCGTATTCAAATATCTTACCCCGTTACCGAGATATAATGCCCAAAAATGTATGTTTTTTCTAATAAAGAAAATCTTTTAGGAACCTCAGGATGATATCCAATTACAAATTCCTTCGGTAAGTGTTTTAAGGATTTTCAAATGCAAATTTTGCGCGTATAGCGTTTTGAAGATTCGAAAAAAAAAATTTCACGTCAAAAACCTGTGAATTTTTTTAAAAGACAGATCCGTTCTCGTCTGACACTAAATTCACCCCTTATGCACGACAACAGTGAAAGTTGGAAGGAAGGAAGGGTGAAACCGTCCCACCCCTTACCCCTGCTATGCAGTGGATCGCGTAAAAGGGGATGCACGCCGAGAGGGAGGGGGGAGTGAGACGAACGGGTAGTGTAAACACAACGCCCGAGACGGTATTCTTGAAATTAGTGAACCGATTTTCAATAGTTTGCGTCCAATCGGATGTTTTGGATTTTTTCAATTGACCAATGGATGGATTTAGATGATTTATTTGCTATTATTTATAGAAATAGATATTTAATATTGAAGTATTTCGAAACAATAGTGTTTGTATTTATTATTTTGAAGAGAGGGATTTTATGAATATATAGCATTGATATTTTCTGGACTTTATTCAATTTGTAAAAGACACGTTACTTTTTTATTTGTATGGAGATTATAATAAAGAGTTTATTTATTACATAATATAATAGTCCTTGTCTTCTAGATTAAAGCAACGACTTGATATTATACAGAGTAATTCAGCACTGTCGTGTCAAACTTCAACAGTAAATTGAAAACTATTTTAAGCAAAAAACATTATCTAATTTTTCGTAAAAAGATTTTACTCAAAATTAGTTTTTATTTAATATCTTGAGAACCCATTGTACTACAGTACAACCAATAGTAATTTAGACCAGGGCTGTATAGAGCCAGTGGGTCCATCGATTTTTATCTCGTATTTTTTTGTTTTTCAATTTTCCCTTGAGTTGGGCATTTACATAAGATTGTATGACACAAAATACACAAAAATATACTTTGCACATTCATCATAGGATAAACCGTTTACGAGAAATGTCGATGCAAAAGATAAAGCATGCAGAATTTTTCTTAATACGGATGCTTCAAATTACAAAAAAGCACGTAGTGATGGACACTTACTAATGATTAAAAAATGATAAGTACTACGATACAAAAGATATAAAAGAAAGAATCGTCAAATTTGAAACAATGTAAAGCAGTTTCTATGATAACATAATAATTAATAAATAAATTATATTAATAATTAGTTTAAATATCTACCATTTAGACACCTATTGGCCGACTGTCATCAAATCACGCTGTAAGACAGTTAAATGTATATAGATTAATATTCAGAAATGGTAGTAATCAAATATCGACACATATTTCTAATTGAGTACATTTAATTAAAAATTTGCCATTACTGGGGTCCTTGCCAAGACTGGTGCCACTAACCTACTAGTCTGATGTCCGGTATTATAAAGGACCTAGCAAATTTGCTAGCTAGCAAGCACTTTCAAATGAGATATCAAACTTATATGACAGTTCTTTTGGAGTTTGTTGAAGACTTTGACAAGTTTCGCGTTGTAGGTAAACACCAACGGTATTAAAACAGTGGTGATATTATGAAAATTATTTTGTACGGTGATTGATGCCAACTGTGTTACAATTAGTTGAAGTGTCACTGCTCTAAATTCCATAACTAATCCATAGATACTAGTACAGAATTAATACCTCAATTGAAAGTAATTGCTAGCTAGCAAATTTTGCTAGCTCCTTTATAATACCGGACATGAGTTTTATTTAACCCCACTGCTACGTATTCACGTCATTCCTTCGACTGTGCATCCAGACACAGTCACACTCATTTTTGTAGATACTATATGTATATCTAATGCAATAAACTGACTCATAAATAAAACTTCATATTCCTATAATAAAATCAACAATAACAACTTTACGATCTTCTTAATGATTTTAAGAATACGTGCTCCTAGGGTTGGTTCTCTTTGCTTAACCACCAAAATATACCGAGCGAGAGTCGAGAATAACTCGACGAAGATGGATGGATGAAATGCATCAAGGACATTAAAGTAGCAAAGAACGAGTTGGTGAAATTACTGACTGCTAAATCGGAGTTCAGATACTGGGAGATCTTCATTTTGTTAAATTGTTGAAGTCTCATTTAGGAGATATGATCGTGTTCAACGCCTCATTTCACGCTTGGTTAGAAAGTACTGGCACCAGTCTTGGACATGACCCCAGTAATGGCTATTTTTAAATTAAATGTACTGAATTAGAAATATTTTTTGTAAAGTGCAGACCGGTTTTTGCATAGTTGGACTTTGAACCCATATATTTTCAATCTGTTATATAAATACTTAATATTTTCAGTATCAAATGATTGTGCAGTTATTACTGACTAGTTTAAATTGAATAGGACGCCAATTTTCTTTGTATATTTGCATTATGATAGGAAATTGTAAAAAATGTCAACTACAGTGCACTTGCCCCATTTTAATAATATAGACTTTTAAGACCAATAATGTTTAAATTTAAAATTTAAAATACTGTATTTTTTTTCTGCGTACTTTCAAAATATATACAGAAAAAAAACTATCCGAATATTTTGAAAAAAAATTATGGTTTTAAAAACACTTATGAAATTTTCTTTCAATATAAAAAAAAGAAATGTCCCACAGGTTATTAACGACTAATTCTTTTAAATGCGTTTTCTAACTGTTTAAAAAATTGATTTGAATTCGAAAGTACTTAGAAAAAATTTATAAAAAATGCTTCTTTCTTTCAGATTCTCTTAAAAAATGTTTTCGCTAATAAGACTCCACTTTTTTGTATTAAGTTCTTGTACTTACATTTTTTGCACTTGTGCAAAATTTATTTATGACTTGCTTATAATTATTAGAAGATAAATGAATACTTATTATTTGGTAAATTTGAATAAAAATGTAGATTATTATTATATTATCAAATATATTAAATTAATATATGTACCTATATTTAATAAAATTTTTTGAAAAATATAAATTAATATTTAATATCAATGTCCATAATGGGCATAATGTAATTTGTTGCACTGACATATCTACTATTCAATACAAAATGTTTGTAATTAAATATGTACATTTAACTGTCTTACAGCGTGATTTGATAACAATCGGCCAATAGGTGTCCAAATGGTGGACATTTAAACTAATTATTAGTATAATTTATTTATTAATTATTATATTATCATAGCAACTGCTTTACATTGTTTCAAATTTGACGATTCTTTCTTTTATACCTATATTTAATTAAAATTTTTGAAAAATATAAATTAACATTTAATATCAATGTCCATAATGGACATAATGTAATTTGTTGCACTGACATATCTACTATTCAATACAAAATGTTTGTAATTAAATATGGAATGTAATATTCTGCAAAATCTCTGAACATATTCAATTAAATTGTCATTTTAATTGATATAACATTTACTGCGGTTAATGTTTAAATTTGTATTTGTATAATCTATTGAAGTTTAAAGCCGACCTGATTAAACGATATTAATACAATATAGTGTAAAATTTAATATTCTAATAATATTAATTATCGCAGTCACATGATTTAATGGAATTGTCTATTCAATTATTTATAATATTTATATGTATATGTCAAAGAAAAATTAACAGATATATAGTTAATTATATATATATATATATATATATATATATATATTTTTTTTTTTTGATGTAGGTATATTGTAATTTAACGAACATTTTTTTATGTGTGTGTGTGGATGGATTGTAGAGTGAGGGGGGGGGGGGGAAGGAAATAATATTTTTATCTGATATATTGTTATCTATTGAAACCTAACGTCATTGTTAACACTACACTCCTCGAGATCTAAGAAACATTGGCCGCTAATAAGACGCCAAATAAAATAATAATAATTTTTCAGCCCTTAGAATAATAAATAAAAATACGCAATGTATCTCTGTACGCTTATAACTCGAGAACCACTGATCCGATTTGCATGCGGTTTTCATTCACATGTAGATACGTCAACTGGTCAAATTTGAGTCAATGTTTGATTAAACTTGGTTCAGTAGTTCTCAAGTTATATCAGTATTTGTCTGCATGGGTAATACGAAAACCAGAATTTTTAAATTTTAGATAGAGTTGGTATATCTTTGTATATAAGAGATTATCGAGATTTTTCGATATATTATATATTATTTGAATCATTATAAATTAATTATTTTTTATAAAAAATAGCCTTAGTACGTTTGTTTGTCATAAAACGCATGAAGTTGGCTGCAGAACTAAAAATTAAGTTGATTACAAACCTAAAAAATTAAACTATTGAAATTTATTGTACGTCAAATATTTGAAATTCTATTTTTAAACCACATAATAATAAATGATGTGTTGTAAATAATTACGACAGCTGTCATATTTTGACGTATAGGAAAAGCATAAACCGTTCAATTGTTATTAAAATTTTAGAAATAGTATCATAATCATTGGGGTTTGAAAAGTGTTTAAACAAAAATGTATTTCTTTCTTAATATTACGAAATACAGTTTCTATAAAATATTTTTCAAAAACACCAAGTTTAAATTCAATTTATCTATTGACTATCAATAATAAATCGTTGTACATTTTTTTAGATTAATTAAAAATAATGGCCAGTTAGAAGAAAAAAGTTTTCCATCATTCAGTCTCTTTCTAGCACGTGCCTTTATCCGGTATCCGGAAAAGCCAGTGCGTCCGGAACCGTGCCATAGTGTCCGGAGTGAGGTGGGGGGAGAGAGGAATATATATGACAGTGGTACTAAATTTTTTTTGTATTTATTTGTTGTCTTAAATTTTATATTTATTTAGTATTTTTAGTTGTTATCATATAGAGATTGAATATAACTTTCATCACATGTTTCAGTTGTTTCCATGGTAACTACCATAGACATAGAGCATGGACCGCGCATTCTGTAACATTTCTCCAAAACAGTAAGAGAGATGCGGTGGCGTTTGGGATGTATCTATCTCTTTTTCTAATAAGAATAAAATAGTTAAACTCCTGTTTAAAAAAGGACAAGTATATCCCAAACTATTTTCTATGTCCTTCTTTTGACACGGCTCTGTTTTCGAGTCAGATACGTAGTCCATTCTCTACGTCTATGGTTACTACCAAGGTATATAAAGACAAGGTAGTCTTATCATCTCCTTGACCAATCAGCGGCCGCGCAGGAATTGACGTCACTTGGGGGATGCATTCAAATACTATAAATGTGTAATAGAATATCAATTACAAAAAAATTCTTTTATTTATTCTTGTTTTCGTATTTTTTGATATTTTAACAACACATTGCAAAATCATAAAAAGCAGTCAGAATCACAGAACGTATTGCCAACTTAAAAATAGTAAAAATGACATTTCCCGAATAGACCAAATTGTCTGTGACAGCATTTTTATGATTTTGCAATGTCGAATTTGTACTTCTTCGATTGTATGTGTAAGGATTGATATTCTATTATACATTTATAACATTTGAATACGTATTCGTGGTGACGTCAATTCCCGCGCCAACGCTGATTGGTCAAGGAGCTGACGAGACTACCTTGATATACCTTGTACGTAGTTTTTTTTTAATGTAGGTAAGATCATTTACAACTAGTGTAAAAAAATTTACAGTAGATCGAGGATGTAATTTTAAGCAAAAAAATTTATATGAACGTGTATCCGGAAATTCTTTTTAAGGGTGCCTACAGTCTTTCGAAAAATTTGCTCAAAATTAGCGTTTATTTAATATTTAGAGAACCCATTGTAGTACAGTTATGAAATTTGATAACCGGATAATTCGGAACCCTAAAAAGTATTACGTGGTTTATAGAAGTTCTCTAATACTTATGCCCGTTTGCACCGTATTAATCTTAAGTCAGGCTTAGCTAAGTCTGGATTAAGTCTGAGCAAAGCTTAAGTTTTGTTTCGTTTGCACCGTCTCCCAAGCCATCATGCTTAGCTATAAGACTGTTAAACATGACAACACTGTAAAAATCTAGTAACTTTTTATATCTTACGTTTGTGTACTTTCATAAAGAGGCTGATTTTTCAAAAACGCATCTGTCAAACACATATTTTAGTCGAAATTCAAAACAGAGGAACATAATTTCAAAAGAGAAATGTATTTACTAGACATAAGGTATAAAAAAGGAAACATTAAAAAAATGAAATAATAATTTAAAGTATTTTTATTTATTTATACATATTATAATAGTCATCAAACGAAACCATCAATAAAAATTATATTCATCTATATCAATAAAATAATTTGAACGGGTATAATTCAGTCTTGGAAAGCCAAACTCAATAATGTCTATAATATCTAAATCGTCCTCAAAAATATCGTGCATTCAAATATCCATGATTGAATTCAATACAAAACAGTATTTGACAGACGTTTATAGGTTATGTCCAGGTCGTCCAGGTTATGTACAAAGTAGTATGTCGTTTGTCGATGTAATGACCATGCGCGAACACTCGATTTCTATTGGTTCCTTACTTTAAGTTTGACTTAAGACCTCGCAAGCAAGGACTTAGATTTAAGATAGACTTAAGAAATTGTGGAGAACGGTGCAACAAAAATCGTTGTCTTAAGATTGACTTAAGTTTAAGCCAGATGGTGCAAACGGGCATTAAATTCCTAAACTCCCAAACATTTTATATACCGCTGGTGTAGGGTTCGGTGAGTGTGTAGTGGCAGGCGACGCCGTGGGGTGTAGGCGCCGGGACGCTCTGTGTGTGTGTGTGTGCGGGAAGCGCGCGGGGAACACCGGGGAACAATCCTTGGATCAATACTCGTCTGACACTACCGTACACTCACTGCTAAAAGTTATACACATGAATTATGTCTAAAGTTTTTGTTCACTTTTTATCGCCCTACAAGAAATTCCTTTTCAATTTGTTGAAGATGTTTCTGTTTGTTTTTTGTTTATGTTTTTCCCCCATTTGCAGTTCAGAACAACTTCAGTAGTAAACAACATAACTTGTAATCAACTTGTTGGTCTTTGGTGGATTTTAAATACACAGACAGATTTTAAACATTGAGGACAAAATTTTAACAATTATTTTTTTAGAAAATTAAAATTTTCATTGATTTAGCGGATCCCACAATTCATATATTACTGGCACCAATTATGGCCGCTATAAGAGCAAGGTTTATTGTTTTTGTGATTGACGAGCTTCTTTTTTATAATCCTTATTATATAATTGATTAAATAAAGAGTTACTTGTTTTATTAGTAACATGAGTTCATGAGAATTACAAATAACAAGCCTATTAATCCAAAAACTGGTGCCTTTACCTTATAAGTCTTTATGTAAAAAAATCCATCGACTGTACATTCGCTTTTCATAATGATTAATAAAAAGAAAATATCATTTCATAAAACGACAAATTACAATTTCCTGTAATAAGTGGTTTTAAAAACATCTTTATTATTTTGTTGTTTTTATTCTTCCCTGTTTTTAATAAAAAACCCATTACATATAATTAATAATTGTATATAATACCTACACAAAGAAGGTAGGCAGAAAAATAAGACAAATGCTTACTTATTAAAATTAAAAAAATATTTAAAAATACCTCTGTTTTTCAACCTGAAAATTATAAATATTTATTATTATAGATATAGGATTCTGGGTGCAACGTTTCGTTACATTTAGAAGAGCCCTGAAGATGTCCACTTAAATGTGTGACGAAACGTTGGCCGATAACACAACCAAATCGACGTGGTTTTCACCCAGAAGCCAAGATCCATATCAATATAACGGTATCTACAAAATAAACAATAGTTTTAACTGAATATGTAAAATCCACATCAAAATGGACGTTTCAGAATGGCCATTTTATTTTAACCCTGGTGATATTATCCTTGCATCTATTTCGCCCTGGGGTGACATTAGAATAAATATACATATAGGTGAAAAATAAATTATTTCAGTTTTTTTCGTTTGTTTTGTATTTAGGTATAATGATATCTATACCCGTTTTTATAACAAATAGTAATTTTAATAGATAATATTGAAAATACTCAAAGAATGCTTTGATTTTTTTTTAAATTCATTAAATAGTTATTTGTGTAACTATCAGTACCGGCTTTAGGGGGGTTGGGGGCGAACCAGGGCGCCAGGTCACTTTTTTTATTAAAATTTACTATATATTTGCAAAATCTTTTCACTTAAAAAAAAAAAAAATTGGATTTAATCGTATTGGAAATTGAGTTCATCAAATGAATACATTGGTAAAATAAGAAATAACATGGAGAAAATCCACCTGATATAAAACCTAAGAAGAAAAAGAAGAGATAACATTATTTGTTTATATTAAATAAAAACAACAATAATCATAATTTAGTTACTTTTAACAAAAAATTAAAATACAATGTTACCCTCAGGAGTCCCTAAAATTACGCAGTTATATAATTTATTCTACAAAATTGTTACATTTCTATGTTTAATAACCAATTTCAATTTAATTAGTTTATCACATTAATGGACGCTTCTATACAGAAATAAAATGGCGATATCATAAAAATTTTAATACATATACATCAACTTGATTAAATCGTAAATGTTATATTAGTTTAGCAATGAAAATAATTTATAACCGGCAATCCAATGTAATAATTATTTACGTCGAAAAATTATATGTGCAGGGTTCTAAGAAAGAAATTTATATCTTTGTGTGTGTAAAGTAGGTATTGAAACTACTGTGTTCGTTATTATTGATTACGTCTACTGTAATAAATCACGAAACATTGGCAAATAATTATCCTTAAGCTGTGAGTAGAAGACGTTTAGGTATATGGAATATGGATATTAAAAAATTAAAACTTATACATATGTGTATTATAATATGTATATACAGTGTGTTCCAGAATAAATGTAACTAGACGTGCCAATTTTTGAATTTAAATAAAAACCGATAGATAAATTGCCTGGCATTGGTAACCATTCCATTAGCTCGAAATTTTTCTTAAGACGAACCTGATTATGTATTCGTATAATTTTTTGACAATTTCAATCTAAATCTAAATTTATGCAACGTCAAAATGACATTTAATATGTCAAAGTAAATACCAATTAAAAAAAAAAGCAAATTGAGATAAATCTTTGCAAGGGAATATTTTACAACAAACGTGGAGATCTATATATTATAGGAAATTCTACAAAAAAGATTCTATAACATTTTCACGTAACATGTGTCGTTCTTGAGATATCTTGAAAAATAAATATTTTGAGATGTCACCCTTCCCCCTTACACACGTTTTTGATGATTTTTAAAAGACACCTTCCTCAAGTCAGACCTAACCATCCAACCAAGTTTCATTAATATCGGTTGAGTGATTTATTAGTTATACATACGACAAGGAATCAAGAACGATTTTTTGTCTCATTTTAAAACGATCACAAAGCTTCTCGTACCTTCGATATTGCGAGGAAGCAAAACAATTGAGAGTTATTCTAAACTAATTTTACATTAGGATTATTTTATATTAACACAATTATATTCCCCCATAGAATCCTCTTTCAAACATAGATACAAGTAGCGAAAAACCAGCAAAGTACCCTGGAAATATCCACAGCAATTTATAAAAATTGTCCAATGGAGCGCTGTCATCGATCAAGAACCCTGTGCTTCTAGGATCAGTCTCGTTAGTGGTTCGTTTTACGAACAGAACTGGAGTGTGAGGTTAACGCACTAGGTCTGCAAAGGGTCAAGGGGTGGAGTGGGAGCAACCACTACACGTACATACACACAGACAATGTTCCACTACCAGCTTATTGGATAATGCTAGACTAAGCTACCCGACTGTAACGAGGTTTGGATAAATCTATTTACCCCCCCCCGCACCCCTCCCACAACCCCGTGCGTGTGTTTGCCCGGTTTTATCACATTTTATGCATATATTATGTGTATAGGTATTTACTAAAGTGCAGAAATATGCAGACGTTAAGAAATATCTACTGCAAGGTTATATCAAGAAAATATTTCAACTGCAAATACCTTGGATCGGCGATAACACGACCAAACTGACGCGGCTTACACCCAGAAACCAAGATCCATATCAAGATCACCGCGGAAGCCTCAAGACTTGTGAAAATACCTTCTTTATACATATATTTCTCTCTTACAAATTATTTTTTTTTGTTCTACACTTATACTTTTTTATACTTTGCAATTTTTCAACTACACAAATTAGCTTTTACAACTGCAGTTTTCATTTTTGAAACAAGCTACAACTACATACTAAAGTAACCCCTGCAGCAAGGTATATAATAATTAGAGATTGGAAAAATAGTTTTTCAACTATTGCGTAAAAATGCATTTATTGTAATTTTTATTACATATCTCCACCGTTTTCAGAAAACTGGTTTTATTGAACACAATTTGAAATTAACTATTTGCAACTACCTTTCCAACTATTTGCGACACTTTTTACTGCTTCGTTTGCACTAATTATTATTAAATCGTAAAAAAAACTATTTACCAACTATTTTCCGAAAAAAAATTCAACTAGTAACTATTTCATTGAAAATAACAACTATTTTTCCAATCTCTAATAATAGTATGTAGAGTCGCATGCAGAAGTGATCGACCAGTTTTCATTCAAATTCGTTTATCACAAACTTAGTAGGCTCCTCCCATTTGAGTATTATAATATTTAAATGATTTCTCCATGTAATGCATAATAAAAATTTCATGTATTTTATTGAGATCAAAATAAAAGTTACTAATACAATAATTTTAATTTTAAGCAACTGCTTTACATTGTTTCAAATTTGACGATTCTTTCTTTTATATCTTTTGTGTCATAGTACTTATCATTTTGTATATAATCATTAGCAAGTGTCCATCACTGCGTGCTCATTACTGGTTTTACTTTATCCATTACGCGAGAAAAACATAAAGAAAATAAAAGACTATAATTAAAAAAAAAAAACTTTGGTAATTAAATTGATTAAATAAAGAGTTACTTGTTTTATTAGTAACATTTCATGAGAATTACAAAAAAACAAGCCCATTAATCTAAAAAAAAACCGAAAACTTGCTCTTATAGTGGCCATTACTGGTGCCTTTACCTTATAAGGATATACGTATATATCAGCAAATGAAAAACGAGATTGTGAGTGATACACAAAAAATTTAATCAAAAATTCACCTCTTACTACGACCCTGCACAATGCTTGTAAGAAATCTGTCGTGTCCGTCTGTCGAGTCTCTCCCTCGGGATCTCCACCACAAGAGTCCCCGGGGACCGCTGAATGTCTCATACATACTGCGGTTCTCCAACAATACTGGTTACAACAATCTACCCAGGTCGACAAGGTGTCGTTCTCCTTTGTCATGCAAAAGTGCTAGTGTCGATAAGGAAACATGAAAAAAAGAAAAGGAACGTTACTTCTTTTTCTAGATATTGTTTGATTTTCTCATTTGCATTGTCGTGATTGCACTGAAAGGAATCGTAGGGGCTGGAAGAAATAAAGAAGGAAGCCACTATCTGGATAATAAATGAATGTGATAGCATCGATTGTTTTTAGCTATACTAATTTAGTTTACGATACTAAAGAAAGATAATAACAAAATGCATATTTTTAATGCCTGGTATAAATATTTTTATCACAAACAAAATCAAAACAACTTTTTTTCCGGGGTATCTATTCTATACGTAGTAAAATATCGGTATGAAGTTGGAGAACCGGAAATGACTTCCGTAAACTATAATATATTTGCTTCCTCGCAATATCGAAGATACGAGAAGTTTTGTGATCGTTTCAGATTGAGACAAAAAAAATGTCCGATTATTTTTTTTATGTTTTTAATCTTTCTCTATCTATACAATAAAAAAAATTATTCTGCTAACGGTGGTAATAACATGTGTACTGAAGGTATGTACACAGCAAATTTGAAGTCAATCGGTTCAGTAGATCTTGTGATATTATGGTAGCCATTTTCAGTTTCGAGAAAAACGCGGCTATTCAATGCTACGCATCATCTTCAAATCGCTATAACTCCGTCAGTTTTTAGAATTGAGGTATAGGGTTTTGAACACATATTTTTGAAACCCTGTTTATTGATAAAATGCACAAAAATTGTTTTGATATTTTCACATTTTTAGACTAGAATACCCTCTTAATAAGCGAAAACGATTACTTGTACGAAAAAAGTTGTAAGATCTTTATTGTAGGTAATTTTATAAACTTTATATTTTTAGTTATAGAACCAATAGATACAAATATACATATTTACTTAAACTAATTGTTAGCACCTTTTGTGGGCTATAAAAAAGTATGCTCGCTTGGGATTGTTGGGGACTTTTGGTATCTTATTTATAAAGACAAAATGAAGGTGTATACAAAAATTCAGCTTATTGCGAATTTTTCCCCAGTAAAAACCTAATGTTCCTGGACTAACAACGAATTTCTTGCATTTTCCAAGACGACCCAACATTTTGAAATGATATCAGAATTGTATGCAAATTGAAGCACAAGGAATATGTCCTGTCCTCATTAGAATTGTAAATACTTGTTTACATTTATAATTCACTAATTAAGGACACTGTTTGTGTTGACAACGACAGTATACAAACAAAGTGACCTTAGAATATTCGAAGGTTTAAATTAACTCATTTTTATTAATTAATTAAAAATTATACATATTATTATGTGTAACAGAATTTGTTTGTTTATTGTTTTGTAATATGTGACGAAACGTTCGATAAATATAATACCATAGAAATGAGAATCAATAATCATTTTAATATAATTAGGTAATCAAAAATATACGAAATTCTGATAATCCTAAAATTTTGCTCAGTATTATAAAAAATAGCTGTTTACCCCTTGTGGAATTTTTTTTTAATTCATCAATTTTTCTGGAATACAAAGTAGCATATGTCCTTCCTCAGGATGCAAGCTATCTCCTTGCCAAATTACATCAAAATCGGTTTAGTCGTGAAAAGGTAACAAACAGACAGACAGATAGAGTTATGTTTTACGCCGGCCATGACAGCAACACTCCCAGTTGATATAAATTCATAAAAACAATTGTAAACATACCTCAATATATATACTTTAGAATAAAACAAACCTGGATGAAATCGAACTATTAGTTTTTGAGATAATGATTCTCAAAATTTAACTATTTTTTTCGCCGTTTACTCATATTTAAATATTTAAATCTAAATTAAAAAAGAAAATTGAACAGCATAAAAACCTATCCAATATCACAAATATTAATTCACGTCAAGACTAACCCCCAAACGAACGTTAATAAGTGGGATGAGAATAACTAAATCAGGGCCGTAACTACCACAGATGCAGTCGAGGCAGTGCCCCGGGACCCCCAACCAAGGAGGTTTTTTTTTACAAAATCAAAATAAATTTTTTTTTAAATCATACTCATTTTGTTTCAACACGGAGAAAATTTTGAAAAACGAAAACTCAAAAAATTAGACTTACCAAAAATTTTGCCCAGAAGTTATTAAAGAGTAAATTTTTATTTTTAAATGTGTTTTTTAGCCGTTTTGAATAAAATTTTGGATTAGAACTTGGCACACTTACATATTTATGTATAACCAAAAGGAATACATTTTTCTAAAATTTAATTAAAATCCATTAAAAAAAAATACTACAGATTTTGGGTTTTATTTTCTTTAGGTTATGTAATAAAATTATAAGATTTTTTTTAAATTCATAACGAAAAAAAATGCATTTTTAGTATTCCATGAAAAGCAAAACACTATGGTGTCCGTCCGTCTGTTACAGGCAGTTTTCTCTGAAACTATTCGACGTAAAAATTTTAAATTTAACACGATTTTTTTTTATTTTAATTTATTTATTGTTTATAAAAAAATAATTAAAATTTGAAAGCCATCATATTTTTATTGGAAAACTTTATTTTTTTTCGAAATGACAATTATTAAATAAAAATTTTATAAGGGGCTCCAGAGCCTCTAGTTACGGCCCTGTAACTAAACAAACTGTATATAAAGAGAATAGAATGAACGGGGAAAAGTCTTGGTCTAAACCCCAATTATCACACTCAAGCATGTATCACCACACAACATCACAATTCAATCTTCATATTCGCCAAACCGAAACAAATTCGTCAACTCTCTCTCTAATCCTTGACGTTCCCACTTCGTACTTCGCTCGTCTGCTGGCCAGTGTCGATATAATCGTGTTAACTCAATAAATACACAGTGGTGTATTTACGTTAAGTGCCGCCCTGGGCAAAAAAAAAATACCGCCCTGGGTAAAAAATAATTGCCGCTTTGGGCAAAAAAATTGCCGCCCTGGTAAAAAAAATTACCGCCCTTTTACCAAGGGAAAATATAATATATTTTTAACAGTCAAAATCCCTATATGAACTAAAAAATGATAATTTTTTACAAATAATGGAAAATATAATGTACATAAAAAACTAATGACCTTTTTTTTAGTTACGTTAATTGAAATATCAAATTCTATAAACTAAAAAGTGTGTAATATAGAGAAATAAAAACTGGAAGATCTTTTTTTTTTAGTCACGTTACTCATTTTTTATTTCCCTATATATTTTTTAAATATGCTATATTAAACTAAAAAAATACCGCCCTAGGCCATGGCCCCCGTGACCCCATGGTAAATACGCCTCTGTAAATACATCTATACTAACACATACACTTGCAAATTGTGTGTGTGTGAGTTTTAGGGCGATTATACACTTATGTTACTTACTATAATATAAACAATAAAACTAATAAAACAAGTAACTCTTTATTTAATCAATTTAATAGGTATAAAAATTAATTTAAAAAAAAAAGATTTTAAATAATGTAATAGCTTAAAAAGATTCTAAAAAATGTATTTATTTTTATATTAAAAGCGAGGTTAATATGATTTTTGTTAAAATAAAAACACGAAATACAGCAATCCGCCATGTTTGATAAAACACCAGAGTGGATGACGTCACGACTACGTAAACGTCATTTTTGTTTCATTAATATCTGCACTGTTTATAAATTATTTTGTGGTTTTAAATTATCGAGAAATTACCGAGAAACGTTTGCGATGGAACAAGGATTTATTATAAGGAGTGTTTACATAGGCGTGACGTCACAAATGTTCCATGACACCTGCGAGCGTTTTGGCGTAAATTTCAAAATTAGTTTTAAAAGAGTCAATTTTTGTGATTAAACCTTTATTTTCTGCAGAAATAAGTATTTTTTTGGAAATAAGAGACACGTAAGATCATCATAAAATAGTTTTTAAAAATTAGGCATCATGCCTATTACCAAAGTCCGCAAATATAGTTTGTTTTTTAAATAAAAGTATTTTATTTTGTTTATGTTTTTTCTCCAATAATGGAAAAAGTAAAACAACTAAGAGCACGCAGTGATGGACACTTGCTAATGATTACAAAATGATAAGTACTACGACACAAAAGATATAAAAGAAAGAATCATCAAATTTGCAACAATGTAAAACAGTTGCTATGATTATATAATAATTAATAAATAAATTATACTAATAATTAGTTTAAATGTCCACCATTTTGACACCTATTGGCCGATTGTCATCAAATCACGCTGTAAGACAGTTAAATGTATATAGATTAATATTCAGAAATGGTAGTAATCAAATATCCGCACAAATATTTCTAATTCAGTACATTTAATTAAAAACTAGCCATTACTGGGGTCATATCCAAGACTGGTACTAGTACCTTATATATTTAAAAAAAATCGGCCATTATTTGTGCACCACGCTAACAACACTAAAAAAAACTTTATTACATTATTCGCTGATCAATAAAAAATACCGATATCTCAAGTTTCAATCCAGTATTGTAGGGAATAGAATCCTATAGGAAAGTAATAAATAACATTGACACTATTAACGCGATAGAAAATCCTGTAAAAATCTTCCGCTTACAATCCCAGAGCGTTCGTAGAGATTTATTCTTAATATTGTATCTGCCTCTTTCTGATACATACAAATGTGTATTTGTTATGTTTGTTTTAATCACATTTAAATGGATTAAAAGGGTGTTTTTATAAATACGTTAAAGGTGGTATCGATTTAGGTTTTGCCAATTCGTTTATTTATTTTTGTACTGAAATGAAATGTAATTATTTAATCTTTGAAATTTAAAGATGATAGATCAATTGTTTTTAAATAATCAGATCTTTTGCTTCCTCGCAATATCGAAGATACGAGAAGCTTTGTGATCGTTTCAAATTGAGACAAAAAAATGTTCTCCGATTTCAAAATTTTAAATTGATTTATCCGTTTCACGTCAACGCAAACACTTTTCGTGTGTCCGTCCGTCTGTCCGCTGAATCCTTGTCACACGCATAACTCATGAACTACTGAACCGATACTATTGAAACTTGGTCGGATGGTTGGGTCTGGCTTGAGGATGGTTCTAAAATCATCAAAATCGTATGTAAGGTTAACCAATTCTAAGCAGTTTATCTGAGCATCGGTTTTTATTTAAATTGTTCAATAATTAATTATCTTTGGTGAATTTAGCACGAGGAAGCACTGTGCTTTTACTTGGCAGATGTTTTTTTTTATTCACAACAATTATATGTTTGATTTTTAAAATAAGAAAAATCGAGTTGGTGTGAATTTTATATTAAGGGTAGTTAACATCGTAAACAGATTTACATCCACCCCCTTTTTCTTTTCTCCCCTTTACACTATATAATTGAACAAACCTGGTGTGAATTGATATTGCCTTTGCCACGTGGCTGGATTATTTTTTAAGTCATTTATTCTGATCAATTTCAGATATGTTTTCTACATGAACATAATTTTTAGTTTATTTATTTTTCTAACGAAAAAATCCCTAACCGATAATATTCTCATTTTTATCCATACTAATATTATAAATGCGAAAGTGTGTCTGTCTATCTGTTTGTTACCTTTTCACGACTAAACGGCTGAACCGATCTTGATGAAATTTAGCAGGGAGATAGCTTGCATCCTGAGAAAGGATATAGGTTGATTTTTATCCCGAAAATTGATTAGATAAAAATGTAGTTACTTTTGCAGAAAAAAAAAAAAAATATATATATTTTTTTGATTTTGATGAGCAATAACTCTGAACTGAAAACAGGGCTAGCAATAACGCTAATACTGAAAAATTTGTTAGTTAATTACCTATGAAACTGACTCATTGTGGTTGCTCTAGTTACGTTACTTTAGAAGTTATGAGATAATCTTTGTTTGTAATTACTACTGAAGATAGACCCCCCAATTTCGTACACTTTTTTACTCACAATGAGTCAGAGAATCAGTTCCTAAAATATCTGTATCCCAAACCGTATATTTATTCGTATTTTTAATATAGGAAAAAAAGTTTAAAAATATTTTTCGTATTTTTCGAAATCGCATCTCTCAATTGTTTATTTTGTTGAAATAATCGTTTCCGTTTCTGAAAAACTCACTTAAAATTCAATTATTCAAATTTCAAAGCAACGCATAACGAGCCCAAGATGATCTTCAACATAAAGCATTCCTTCTAGAGAAAAATCCAGAGTATAAAAGCAATATGAGGATATACAAATAAAAGAAGTACCTATAAAGACACGAAGAAAACGATCACGAAAGTGTAGGGGGAGGGGGAGGGGGGTATGTCTATGTCTCGTTTGTGTCCACGTGCAAGTTATTGACACTTTAACGCTGGGATACTTGGTTTTATGGAATATTCGCTGATGCACAAAGTTCTGTGTAAAAATCCCAGGATATTTAAAATCATTCACTAATGGAACCGTCTTTCTGTATAGACGACACGTAATGTTTTATTGAGTGGAAAACTTTATTCTTCACGACTTTTGTGAATTTGTTTAGGCGCGGTCCGACTTCTCACCCTTCGGTTTAACACGTTTTATATTAGATCGAGTTAGGTTACTTTTTGAACAAAATAGACAAAAAACTTAAGATAAAGTTAAGAATATTTGGAGTAACTGTAATGCACTAATGCAGTGGTTCTTAAACTTATGTATTATGTAATTTTGAACAATTATTTTTCAAGAACCCCCTCCTTGACAGAAAAACAAAGAAGGTCGTTAGGTATTAAATAATCACTGGTAAATAGAAATGTAAAATTTATGCCAAACATGTTTCACGGACCCCCGTCAAAAGTTATACGGATCATAGTTTAAGAACCGCTGCACTAATGTATCTACCCACACAAATAACATATTTTGTTTATTTTATTCAAATAAAATTTACAACATTATAAGATACTGGCACCAATTATGGCCCTTATAAGAGCAAGGTTTACTGTTTTTGTAATTAACATGAACTAAATGTTACTAATAAAACAAGTAACTCTTTAATTAATCAATTTAATTGTCCAAGTCCGCAAATATAGTTTTTTTTTAATTATAGCTCCTGTAATGGATATAGTAAAACCAATAATGAGCACGCAGTGATGGACACTTGCTAATGATTATATACAAAATGATAAGTATTACGACACAAAAGATATAAAAGAAAGAATCGTGATTTTTCTGCCTACCTTCTTTGTGTAGGTATTATATACAATTATTAATTTTATGTAATGGGTTTTTTTATTAAAAACTGGGAAGAATAAAAACAACAAAATAATAAAGATGTTTTTAAAACCATACTTATTACAGAAAATTGTATTTGTCGTTTTATGAAATGATATTTTCTTTTTATTAATCATTATGAAAAGCGAATGTACAGTCGATGGATTTTTTTACATAAATATCTATAAGGTAAAGGCACCAGTTATGGCCGCTATAAGAGCAAGTTTTCGTTTTTTTTGGATTAATGGGTTTGTTTTTTGTAATTCTCATGAATTCATGTTACTAATAAAACAAGTAACTCTTTATTTAATCAATTTAATTGCCAAAGTCCGCAAATATAGTTTTTCTTTTTATGTATAGCTCCTGTAACGGATATAGTAAAACCAATAATGAGCACGCAGTGATGGACACTTGCTAATGATTATATACAAAATGATAAGTATTACGACACAAAAGATATAAAAGAAAGAATCGTCAAATTTGAAACAATATAAAGCAGTGCTATGATAATATAATAATTAATAAATAAATTACACTAATAATTAAATTAAATGTCCACCAGTTTGACACCTATTGGCCGATTGTCATCAAATCACTCTGAAAGACAGTTAAATGTATATATAGATTAATATTCAGAAATGGTAGTAATCAAATATCAACAAATATTTCTAATTCAGTACATTTAATTTAAAAAATACCATTACTGGGGTCATATCCAAGACTGAATTTATTTATGAATAATATTATAGTATTATTAATATTAATCTTATCGAAAATATCTGCAAAATACAACAAAGTGAAATAAATCAAAGAAATCTAACAAAAAAATTGATATTCGTACAAATATTATTTATTTACATGAGGAGGAAAATACAAACATTCGATTAGTACAAACATATTTTTGTGGAAACTCTAACGAGCCACTTCGGTTAGATCGAGCATGAAAAATAAATTCTTTTTCGCCATACTTATGGGCCAAAAATAACTCAGCAATGTCTTCCGCGAAATGCTCGAGTGAAAAATGTGCAATTTATTTTAGCGTTTCATCGCAACGCTGGCTTTTCTTACACCAGCGGTCCTCAAAAGAACAATTTTAAGTATTTAGAATTCACACTGTTTTTTATAAATTTTAGATAAGTCTTAATTCGTTTTAGATTTAAAATTTAAGGGGGAGGGAGGTCATGGTCTGTGAAATAGACCAAAAAAAAGAACAATTTTAAGTAGTTAGAATTCACACTGTTTTTTATAAATTTTAGATAAGTCTTAATTCGTTTTAGATTTAAAATTTAAGTGGAAGGGAGGTCATGGTCTGTGAAATAGACCAAAAAAAAGAACAATTTTAAGTAGTTAGAATTCACACTGTTTTCTATAAATTTTAGATAAAAGTCTTAATTCGTTTTAGATTTAAAATTTAAGTGGAAGGGAGGTCATGGTCTGTGAAATAGACCAAAAAAAAGAACAATTTTAAGTAGTTAGAATTCACACTGTTTTTTATAAATTTTAGATAAAATTCTTAATTCGTTTTAGATTTAAAATTCAAAGGGGAGGGGAGGTCATGGTCTGTGAAATAGACCAAAAAAATTATTTCATTTTTGGAATTTGGGGAGGTTATGTCCAATATGACGTTACATTCGTTCGTTTATTGTTTTGAACTAATCAAGTAGAAATTTGTAAATATTTTGATATTTAATTCTGAAATGATGAACTAATATAACCTTTCGATAAGAATAATACATATTAATAATAATATTATTCAAATTAACTTTATTTGCTGACAATGAGATATTTTAGGCTTTAAATTTAATATTTCTTACTAACTAACTAAGCATTTATGTCCCCTTTAGGTTCTTTTTATGTAATTATGTAATTGAATATAATAAATTTGGTAAATACTAAAAAAAACTTATAATAATATTTTTTCCTCAAATTGCTCCAAGAATTTATAAAAAATTCATTGTTTTGATTGTTTAGATGTGACGTCACAAAGCTTGTGATTCCTCCTCTCACTTTGTCACACTTTGTAGATCCCCTCCCACCACCTTAACGAGTGACGTAATTTATAGGTGAAAAATAATTAATCGCAAATTTGATATACATGTCCATTATATCGAGGTTTCACTGTAGTATTATAATTGGAAAACAAAAAAACCCACGTTCTTAAGCTTTAAAAATAACTGAAGGAAAATAAGAACACGAAGAAAACAAAAAGTAATAAAAAATAAAGTACACACCTTTAAGACTGTCCAATTATGTAATTGACCCTAGTACATAGAACAAAGTCGTCGAGCACTTGAGCTATATAAAACAGGACGTCTGTAAAGGACCACGTGACGGAGGGGGTTGCTGAAGGTAGACTACCCCCTTCAGCCCCCAGGCACGTGCACGGGGAGCCTGCCACGTGCACGTGGTGTTTTAAATCTACATTTAATTGTTATTGTAGTATGTTTTTGCGGGTATCGATTTGGATTTTGGGTGTCTGTTTTATACGAAACTGACAAAACAGAAACAAAACCAATATTTCGTCGTTGTACGTGCAAAATTTGCTTTCATTTTACTTACAATTATGTCCTATATTATAAACGAGCTAGCAAGCACTTTCAAATGAGGTTTCTAACCTATCTGATAGTTAGTTTCATGAAGTGTTTGAGAGTCGCCAACTGTGTTACAATAAGATGAATAATCATGGCTGATTCACAAAAAAAGTAGAAAAATGATTTTGTTATATTGTGTTTTTTTTTTTAATAATGTACAATTTCTTTCGTAAATATAATAAAACATAGGGTAATTTTCTGAAGGGTTATAGTTGTCCCCAATATTTTTGACTTTAAAGGGGGTTAAGGAGGTTAAAACAAAAATTCAAAAGTGAGGAAATGATAGCTTAGTGAGGGAATGACAAGCGAAAATGTAAATTTGGATAATAATACTTTAAAACAATTTCAACAATACACATCAACACTCAGCCCTTTCGCCATATTTATTTTTTAATGTCAGTATTGCCACATTAAAAACAATAACACTGCGTTCAGATAGATTTAAAATTACGGTCTAATTTCACTGTTGCAGAAATTGTGAGGGAATGATTCGTTTTTTAAGGACATACTTGTAAATTTATTTTCTGTTTGTGTTTTTCTTACTGTTGTACATTTTTAAATAGCGAATATTGTTATAAATGAATAAATATTAAGTTATTAAACACATTCTAGAAAGCTTTTCGAAACAAATTAGAAATGTATTTAAATTTGGTGGTTGGGACACAGTGAGGGAATGATTTTTGAGGTATAAATTTTAATATATTTTTACCATTTATAATTACTGAAATAAAATTAATATACAATTTGGTACACCTAGTGATGTAGTTTCATAAGAGAATCTCCTTAACTTTAATTTTCGATCTCGTTGTATAGAAATCAGAAAGGACAACAATTTTGATTTTTTTTTAGAATCAGCCAGATACTAACACAGAATTAATACCCCATTTGAAAGTGCTTGCTAGCATTTATAACGAACATATATGGTGTGAATATTGCTTCGACACGTCCAGTGGTTTAGGCCTGATGAAAACACATATGTACGCACTAACGTTTTTATAGATATAAAAAATTATAAAAATATTAAATTTTGTAAAATATGTTTTATTTACATTTTCTAGATGCTTTTCAAGAATACAACTCGTTACTTTTAACATATAAATGTATATGTAATGTTTGTATATCATTATCGTTCGTTGCTGTAAGAATAAATGTCAATATTTTTTTCTTATTTGAGTTGTAAGTATGTGTAAATATTCTTAACAAAATAGAAACAATGTATCTATACAGAGTGAGAAAAAATAAATCATTTTCTAAAATATTAAAAAAAATGTTTTAGTAAAAGATTGTAGAGAAATTATTTCCTATATGTATTGCTAATCTTAAAAAAAATTGGTGCTTTTAGTTACGTTACTATGGCATCTAACTCTTTTTTTTTAACGACAACATAATTTTTTTATAATTTTTTTAAATAGATCTTAATTTTTTTGCATAAATTTTTTTAATGATATTGCATACGAATTTTAACTTTAATAATCTGAAGTAAGCCTAAAAAATGAGTGAAACTTATAAAATAACAGCCCAAAAATTCAAAATTATATAATCGAATCCAAAAATAATCACTAGCACAAACACATTTGATTAATACAAATTCATATTCCAATACAAACATTAAACATGGATAAAGTATAATATTTATTTAAAATCTAAAAATACGTACTCTTTAATGTTGCGTTTTAAAAAGCGTCAATCAACAATAATTAACGTTAAAAATATCCGTACACACGTCAAGTATAACACCTGTCTCGTACGGTAATTATACATAAATACATGTGAATAAGAGAGGGGAGTGTGAAAATCAAAACTTGTAATTATATACTACAGCGATGGCTCAGTTTTGTAGCGTGAAATTACTCAATTGCATAATTCATTTTTTTTTTATTAATTAAGGTATTTCTCGGGGAAAAACAAGGTGCGCTATATATTAGAAAAGGTAAAAAAAGTGTACTATAAAATCAAGATAAGCATGGTATATATTAAAATAAAATTTGGTAACGTTGAGCATATATTTTCTATTGCACATGCGTGACTTTTGTATTCCCGATGACAGCTACATATTATTTAATGTTTTGATGTGATAACGTGTACTGTTATTTGCAGCTGAATTTGTTATATATTATAAGTTTATAATTAAGAAATACTTTTTATTATTATTTATTATTCCTTGAAATGAAAAGAACAATATATTCAGTACATAGGATTTTTAAATACCGCGGCAATTGTCAATATTTTGCGGCGGTACCGTGATATTTTTTATCAGAAAATAAGTTTTTATTTTTCTTATAACTTAAAAACGGGGTTGTGAAAATACTTGAGATTTGTTTTATTAACTCCCCGAGATAAAATTTTCAGTCTCCCTCGGGTATCCCAGCGTCTCCCAGAGTATTCCAGCGACCGTTACAGTATTCCAAAGCGTCTCTCAGAGTATTCTGGCGACTCCTTGCTTATACTCGAGTCTCCCATAGGAATACTCGAGACTCTATAGGATACTTGAGTCTCCCATAGGAATACTCGAGTCTCTATAGGATACTTGAGTCTCCCATAGGAATACTCGAGTCTTCCAAAGTTGGTGGACTTAGAAGATTTTTGAACTGGTAATATTTCTTAGGTTTCTTCTAAATAAACAAGGACACAACGTGTACTGTTTAACACATGTTTCACAAATGTGTTTGTAAGTATGTTTAGTTGTATCTAGTTGTCGAAGGAATGCACATGGGTCGCGTTTACTTAGTGAAAATACACACAGTATTTGAATTGATAATGTCAAAAATTCTCATCATTTCTGAATGTGTTACTTGATGTGAGTATTTATTTTATATACATGATTTCTCTAACATAATTTCATTACTCTAGCTGCTAGAGTCTAACAAATTACTTATTTTGCTCTATTTATTTTTTCAGGTTCAATGATCAAAAAATCAACCAGCAACAAAACAGAAAAATGATCAAGTAAATGTAATTATTTTTATAATTACTATCATAATCACCACAATCCTGTTAATAATATTCAAATGCGATATTGAAAAGCATTTTATAGACTTATAATTCATATGTAAGTCTATAAAAGCCGAATTTTTTCACAACTCATAGTTACAGCAATAATAATAATTCTATGTTCTTCTCAATTAATTTTAAATAAATAAATATTGTATCTAGAAAATTTTGTGTATTCAAATTTTATACTACCTAATTTTATGCATTTTCAGAGAGACTCGAGTATCCCATACAGAGACTATAGACCCATAAATCTGGATCATTCTTTGGAATACTAGCGTCTCCCGTTCAGAGACTAGAGTCTCCCATTCAGAGACTAGAGTCTCTCATTCAGAGACTAGAGTCTCCCATTCAAGAGTCTCCCATCGAGTCTCCCTGAGTGACATTAGGAATACCCATGGGAGACTCTCGTTGGAATACTCTGGGATACTGTATTTTTTTATCTCGGGTCCAATTATATTAATTTAGTTTTTCTCAAAATTTCATAAATTTCTTGATCTTCCTTCACATAAAATTATTTACTTTTTCATTGAAAATCCGCTTAAAATATCGTAATCCCTATACTCGCAATGTTAATTTTTTTATTTTATTTTGACGATATCTTCGCTCACAGATGGTCAATCATTTTAAGATTTTGAATGGAGCTTCTAATAACCTTTTTTTAGTTTTTTTTTTACAAAATTTGAGCATACTCTTGAATCTTTTAATTTTTTCGAGAAATGCCTTAAGGTGTTAATTACACATACCGACAAAAAAATACTTTTGTTCTGTTGTCTCTTAAATATTTCAATAAGTGGATTTCGGGCTTTTTTGGCGTACTGAAACTGAATCCGAACGTCAAGTTTTTTAACTCACTTAACCTAAAAGCAGGGCTTCGAACCGGAACTGAACCGAAAACCGGAAAAACCGTTATTTTTTGCCGGAACGAAAACCGGAACAGAACCGAAATAAAAATAACGGTTTTTTCGGTTCAGTACATATTAAAATACGCGCGTTAACATGATCTTATTTCCAACTTCAATTGTCGTTCGGACTATCATACAAGTACCATAAAATATTCTAAATTATGGTAGAACAATTTTTTTTAATACAAATAATTTTTTTTTAATTAATCACTCGGAGCTGAACCGAAAACCGAAAAAACCGGAAAAAACCGTTATTTTTTGCGAGCCGAAATATATTTTTTTACTCGAACCGGAACGTAAACCGAAACGAAAAAAATAACGGTTCGAAGCCTTACCTAAAAGTGCCGAAATGACGATTTTGGTAATGTTAAAGAATTTATTACCAAGTAGGTAATTTTTTATAAGATTTTTTGTTACAGTAAAAAATAGTAATATCTTTGTCATTAAAATAAATTTTTACTTTTAACTCATGTATACGATTTTTTTCAGCGAAATATGTTAGTTTGAAGATATTGTTATATTTAATACATTAAATTTTTAAATATAATATATTTCATTTTACACCGTGAACGAAAATTTTAGAAAAAACATCTGCCAGTGCTTCCTCGTGCAAAATTCACCAAAGGTAGTTAATTATTGAACAATTTAAATAAAAACCGTTCAGATAAATTGCCTGGAATTGGTTAATCATTTAATTTTTATACAATTTTAATAAAAAATATTAGTTCAAAATTTTTCTTAAGACGCACCTGATTATTTTTTCGCATATTTTTAATTTTTTGACAATTTCAATTTAAAGAATAACTAAAGTTAGGACTTGTAACTCGGACAAAAAATTACCTTAAGAAATCGGAAACTACTTTGATAAAAAATTGTAGGCATCAAAGGTTTCAAAATAATAGTTATATTTGCGTGTTTTCAATGGGGCCTCATTTGTCTGTTTTATGTCTAAACATATATAAGTACAGTTCTGGATAAGTACTATATTTTATTTTTGATATGTTATTTTTTAAAAAGATCAATGTCTCGTCTGGTTTCTACAAGATACCAAAAGGTGAAAGGATTCAGGAATGTTTCCATCGATACTACCCAATGGCTCTCCTCCGTCTGTGTTTCATAGCAATAAATTCCTATTGATCCTTGTGCATGAATTATCCTCTAGAGTGAGGTTTCACTATACAAATACCTCCTCTCTCTCTTGCTCCCATACCCATCACTTTATCTTCCTGTCTCTTCGACGATCACACTCAGGTGCGTAGCTAATGTGCAGAAGTTACAGCAACTTCTAAACTTGACAATATGCAAAAGACGATAGTATAAAACAAAGTTCCTCGCCGCGTTTATCTCAGTAACTACTGAACGGATTTTATTGCGGTTTTCAGAGGCGAGGCGTTAAATTTTTAATAAGGGAAGCATATTTTGTCAATCCTCCCTATCCTATTAACAAAAAACTAGTTATGAAACACCTTAAGTTCAAGCTTTTACTTTTTTAAATAAATTCTTATATATTTATATAGTAACTAATTATTTTCTTGTATTTTAGTCGATATTTGTATATTCACTGAAGGAAATATCACTAAAAAATTTAGAATTTTTGATTTCGTTAAAAGTATGTTTATTGTATAGAAAATGACGCGAAAAGTTGTTTGTTTCAAACCGCAGGTCTGTATCTCAAACCGTTCTCGAGATATAGCCTCTCAAAGTTTTAGTTTTTTCAAATTTTTGGAGAAAAAAGGCCATAACTTTTGAACGCGTAGTCGGTATTGATTTTAGTTGACGGATTTGAAATCAGCGTGTCAAAATCTATATAATGACATGTATAATACTGAAATATCCGACAAAAAAATTTTCGTCAAAAATCGACATTTTTTTAAGGTATACCCCTTTGAATTTTTTCGATTTTTCGCATAAAATTTTTTTTCGAGTTTTAAGGTATTATACATGTCATTATATAGATTTTGACACGCTGATTCCAAATCCGTCAACTAAAATCAATTCCGACCACGCGTTCAAAAGTTAGGGCCATTTTTCTTTAAAAATTTGAAAAAACTGAAACTTTGAGAGGCTATATCTCGAGAACGGTTGGAGATACAGACCTGCGGTTTGAACAGTTCAACTTTTCACCTCATTTTCTATACAATAAACATACTTTTAACGAAATCAAAAATTCTAAATTTTTTAGTGAAATTTCCTGTAGTGAACTTCAACTCGTCCTACAAATATCGACTAAAATACAAGAAAATAAGACGTAGAGGTATTATAGTTTTATAATTGAGCGTGTAAATTAATATTAAATGCTATTTTTGATTTTGATATTGATTCTTTATCGTAACATATTTAATCCTAGAAGTGCAAAATATTTATTTTTGCTAACAACGCAATAGTTATAGAATTTTATAATTTTATATAACTACGCCACTGTTCTCACCCTAGATCCTTTCTGTCTGATCGGAATATCTTATTTGTACATTGTGTACATAGTTTTTGATGCAAACATATTCATATTTGTGTTCCATGACATATAATGGATTGTATGTATATACAGAAAGAAGGCCTTTGTGAAAGCCTAACAAAAGGGATCGAATAAAATCAATGCTGGTGGGTACAGTTTTCAAAAGTCAATTGCCCAATGAATATCGAGGTTTCAAATAAAACTTAAAATGGCTACATTAATATTTAAAAAATCGTGGCCCTGCCGGTTTGCCTAAAAATGGTGACGATGTCATAACTCTTAAAGTATTAGAGTATCTCTAGTGTATACTTATGTCATAAAAGGAAGATAAGGGTTTGAACTGGGTGTTGATGAGTCAGTCACTCAGAACTACTCTCTTTATTAATATAGAGAAATTGAAGACAAAAAATATGTTTTCTTCACTGGTTATTTTGTATAATAATGGATGATTTGGTTAAATTATTATTAGGGGTTTGAACTGAGTGTTGATGAGTCAGTCACTCAGGATTTATTAATATAGAGAAATCGAAGACAAAAAATCTATTTCTAAAAATTTTCATCACTGGTTATTTTGTATAATAATGGATGGTTTGGTTAAATTATTATCTTAAAAAAACGTGAACTAAATATAAAAAAATAAACATTCATTATCAATTTCTATAAATAACATTTCACGGAAGTACCTAATACATTTTATTTTCTCTTATCTATTGTTCTATGCTGGTATTGCTACTAGCTATCTATTATAGTTTTGTGCTGTTATTTAAAATAATGCATTACAATTATCAGAATCGAGTTTTAAAAAATGTACATTAATAGGAATATTTATAAACAACTAGCGCATTGGACCCGGTGTTACCCGGGTTAATATCCACAAAAACATACTGACACACCCAACATTCCCACAAGACACCACAAATTGTTTTTTTCCGGCTTCATGAAATTTACATAAAATATCCACAAATTATACACCTAAACTTAACCTATCCATTAGTAAAAACCGGAATAAAATCTGTTCAGTAGTTACTGAAAAAATCATGTAAAATTATATTTTCAAACTCCCAGGAAACACCAGGTCTTAGAATTTGTATGAAAATCAAAAATAAATAAATAAATAGGTTAGCAACAATCATAATAATTAATTTAGATATTTTACCTTTCTTGGATGTGAAATGTTTGTTTTTATTTCAATTATTATATCAATCAATATATTTTAAAATATTTAATTGTTAGCATGTGTTAAAAATCATCTTTTTGTTCGACAAAATGTTTGAAAGAGACGTGATCATAGTGATTTAAATTAATAAAATATATAATATAATAAATATGTATATAATTATATAATAAGGTACTGGCACCAGTCTTGGATATGACCCCAGTAATGGCTATTTTTTAATTTAAATGTATTGCATGAATTAAAAATATTTTTGATATTTGATTACTACCATTTCTGAATATAAATCTATATACATTTAATTGTCTTACAACGTGATTTGATGACAATCGGCCAATAGGTGTCAAAATGGTGGACATTTAAATTAATTATTAGTATAATTTTTTTATTAATTATTATATTATCATAGCAACTGCTTTACAATGTTTCAAATTTGACGATTTTATCTTTTATATCTTTTGTTTCGTAATACTTATCATTTTGTAATCATTAGCAAGTGTCCATCATTGCGTGCTCATTACTGGTTTTACTTAATCCATTACTTGAGAAAAAATAAACACAATAAAAGGCTATAATTAAAAAACAAACTATATTTGCGGACTTTGGTAATTAAATTGGTTAATTAAAGAGTTACCTGTTTTATTCGTAACATGAGTTCATGAGAATTACAAAAAAAAGTAAACCTTGCTCTTATAGCGGCCATAATTGATGCCAGTATCTTATAAGATGCAAAACTGTGGTTTAGGGGGCAGCAAATTTGCCATCTACCCCAGACTGTCTGGGGTAGATGGTTTTATATAACGGTACAGAACATTCATAAATAAACATTCATTTGATCAAATTCATTTATAAACGCAAGAAAATGTATTCAAAATGTTTCGACTTAAAGTAATGATGTGTCGTCCACACAGACGACAAATACCTGTCCGTTTTAGTAAACAAGCTGTTGTATTGTAAATAGCCATTTATATTTTGGTCGCGTGCGGCAAAAATGTTTTGTATTATGAATAAATTAGTATTTCTACCTGAATTATGTGGACATTTAGCTGTCAGGCAGATATGGGTCGGGTAAATATTAACTATTATTTATTACAAATGTCTTGGCTTAACTCACTGTATGTATTTATTCATTTATATGTATTGTTGTGATGATAATGTATTTTTTACGTTTCTATTTGTATTCATGCTTTTGTAAATGTTGATTGTGTAGGTATATATTTTTATGGTGTATTATTGTTAGTTTAAAAATGCATAAATTATAATGGACACTGTCATGCACGAATGTATTAATATCCATAAATAAGGTACTGGCACCAGTTACGGCCGCTATAAGAGTAAGATTTACTGTTTTTGTGATTGACGGGCTTCTTTTTTGTAATTTTCATGAACTCATTTAGTTACCAAAGTCTGCAAATGTAGTTTGTTTTTTAAATTATAGTCTTTTATTTTCTTTATGTTTTCTCCAGTAATGGATAAAGTAAAACAAGTAATGAGCACGCAGTGATGGACACTTGCTAATGATAAGTACTACGACACAAAAGATATAAAAGAAAGAATCGTCAAATTTGAAACAATGTAAAGCATATGCTATGATAATAGTGATAATACAGTGTAACCTTAATATAACGAGCCTCAATATAACGATTTCCTCGATTTAACAAATTTTTAGAAATCCCCTAGAACTGCCCGTAAGAGCTAATGCAAAATATACCTTTATATTACGAATACATTTGTCAACAACCTCTTTATAACGAATTTTTTGACAGGTTCAGACACGTAAAATTTTTCGTAAGACAATCATTATTGTTTTTTTGCTGTTTGTCATTGTTGCTAGTTTTAAAGTTGCAATGGCTGAAAAACAAAAAGGTGTTCCTTAACCGTCGCAAAGAAATGAGAAATCATTAAGTATGTAGACGAGAATCCTACAACGAAAAAAATAGACATCGCTACATTCTTAACTTGTTATAACGAATTGTAGACCAACCTAACCTTTATATAACAAACCTCACTGTAACAAATTACTTGGTATAACGAATATTTTCTACTTCCCTTCAGTTTTGTTATATCGAGGTTGTACTGTAGTATGTTTATTGTCTATATTATTTACTACTTTTCTAATAAAAAACTTATTGCAAACAAATCACAAGATAGATATACAAAAATATATCGGACAGAAATACTACCCTGAACTATAGTAAGCTACCAATCAGATTCTTAGAAAAAGAGATAGATAAATTCCAAACTACACTGCATCTCTCTCCCACTTTTTGAACAGATGTTACACCATTCTGTTAATACAGAATGCACTGTCCATTCTCTATGTCTATGCTCCATACCGATATTTAACGTATGTTTCAACACACATTGCAAATTGTGATTTTCAGGTTACAATCATATTTCTGCACGATGCATTTACCAAAAACCTGTTCCTATATATTATTTCAGTTGTGATTGTTCTCTTAAATAACAGTGCATGCATCATATGTGTTTATATGTGAAATTGAATGAGAGGGGGGGAGGTGGGGTGAATAATGATACGTGGAAAGGGTGTGGTACTGAAGGGGTTGATGTATAGGGGGTTGGGATGCAAGGGTTAGCGCCGCCGAACAAAGGGAACTCTCCACTTGTCACTATCAAATACACACACACACAAGCCCAAATGAAAGGCGCCTACATGCCAATACTGTATGAATATGTGCACGTAAAAATAGTTTATGTGCTGCAATTTTTATGGCTGTAATAATTATTTTGTTTTGTATTTTTATGGCGATATTTTTTTTATAAAACTTGGTAGTATCAGTATTTTTATTATTTATATATGGCAGCGGTTCTTAAACTTATGTAGTCTAGGGACCCCCTTTTGAACAATTATTTCTCAGGGACCCCCTTCCTACAGGGGTTATTTTAATACTTACAATTTTTGCTTTTTAACTGCAATGACCTTTGTTTTTTGCATTAAATTTCTTACATTTTTTTGTTTTTACAACTGTAATGACCTTTTATTGTTCTACATTTCTTACATTTGACCTTTTTCCAAACATTTTATTATTTTATTTATTTATTAAACATTGTTTCAATTTTTCGCTACTCACTAAAATAACCTTTGCCTCCCTGACAGAAAAACAAAGAAAAAGAAATGTAAAAGTACTTTAATTTATGCCAAATGTTTCACGGACCCCCGCAAAAGTTTCGCGGACCCTAGTTTAAGAACCGCTGATATATGGGAAGTGTTTTATGATGGATATTAGGTGTTGATGCATTTCAAATGAGTGCTGGCAACCTGAAGAAGTTTGTTATACAGTAGAACTCCTATAAGTTCTAAGCTACGGGACCAAAAATTCTCGGAATTAGAACTTATAGGGTACCCCTTCTATCACAATACCGATCAAATGAAATGAGATGGGAATAGCTTTCTCTCTCTCTCTCGCACACATTACTCAGAGCGATCTAACATAATTCTCTGGTGGTAAAATTGAAAAGTTATTTGACAGTTCATCATTTGTAATAAATGGCATTTTCAGAAAAAGGTATAGTGACTATATTTGAGTTTTATTTGAATACTAATGTAAGTATTTAATTACATATTGTTTTTTTTTCGTCTGTTTAATAACGTTGTACCTACATACATATATTTCCATTTATATAATTGCAATTATATAATTATTAAAGTGGTTTCACATATGAAACCACTTTAATAATTATTTTCTCTCCTTCGATGTAGGGGAATTCGAACTTAAAGGGTTCGAACATACATGAGTCCAACTGTACTATAAACATATATGCATATATACGGTAAGTCACGTAAAACAAAAGCACAAAATATCTTTACAATGAAAAAACAAATTATATCTTTTTCTGAAAATATGAGCGAAAAAAACATATGGTATCTATTAATGTTCTGTACATCAACTCTGTGCCCCAGCCTACTTCTTGTAAGGATGTATATTGCCCATATTTCACTACTTTCATATTCAGTCATCTCAGCGTCAATATTTTTTTCAAAATATTTACCTTTTTTTTATTCATATTTGCGTTACAAGTATGAAAACATACGTGACGCACAAATTGAATGTTACAAAAATTCCGCGCGGATCTCGCACTTTTAGTGCGAGATCTGCAGATCTCCAGAACATATGAGATTCCGCATTCCCGCGGGATTAATATATTTAAAAGAAATTTACGATACATTTTAAAATTTAGTCAAATAGGTACCCTATATTTTTCAACAGGAATCCAATAAACAAGTCAACTAGAAACAGCCAATCGAATCACATAAAATTTGTCATATGGCACTCGTGATGTAACGCGCAATAATAGTGTGTTACATAACCTATGTTTACATATGTAATTAGTTACACGGCTTTGCACTCTCGTTGCATCGGGCACTATTTTGGTAGGTAATACGTTTTGTTTAACTAGGCTTAACGAGGTTTTTTCCTCCCGTTGTAATAAGATTAATTAAATATTTTAATCTACTTTTATTATTATTTAAATTCCGGTATTTCGAGTACATTCTTACGCACTGGACCCAGGGTTACTCGAGGATGTAAATTTAATCTGTAATAAACCTATTAAACATTGTTTTCACATATCGCTAACTATTTACCTAACCTAACTATTTACCCCTCCGACGATTGTTTTTTTTCCGATTTTAAGAAATTTACATAAAATATTCACAAATTATACACCTAAACCTTTCTGGTGAAATACTCTATCTATTAGTGAAAACCGGAATAAAATCCGTTCGGTAGTTACTGAGAAAATCGTGCACAGACAGACAGACAGACGCAGTGAGGGACTTGTTTTATACTAAGTGTAGACAATACGTTTGTTTTTGAGTTGGAGTCTACTTTCATGTTTCAAAAGTGATTATAAAACTGAAGAATACCATGATAAGGTACTGACACCAGTTATGGCCGCTATAACAGCAAGGTTTACTGGTTTTGTGATTGACGGGCTTTTTTTCTGTAATTCTCATAAACTATGTTACTAATAAAACAAGTAACTCTTTATTTAATCAATTTAATTACCAAAGTCCGTAAATATAATAAAATATTTTGTTTTTTCTCCAGTAATGGATAAAATAAAACCAGCAATGAGCACGCAGTGATGGACACTTGCTAATGATTATATACAAAATGATAAGTACTACGACACAAAAGATATAAAAGAAAGAATCGTCTTTGAAACAATATAAAGCAGTTGCTATGATAATAAAATAAATTATACTAATAATTAGTTTAAATGTCCACCATTTTGACACCTATAGGGCGATTGTCATCAAATCACGCTGTAAGACAGTTAAATGTATATAGATTAATATTCAGAAATAGTAGTAGTCAAATATTAACAAATATTTCTAATTCAGTAGGTATATCCAAGACCTTATTTTAAACAAAAACTACTTGATTACGTTTTAAATGAACATTAATGATTCTTTACTTTTCATACGCTGCAGAATTTTTCGAAAAAACCTAAAATATTACTATAAAGTTTAATTCTTATTTTTGTTCTATGGACCAATAATTAGTTAAGGAATTTTAACAGTAGATCAGAGAATAGCTATTGTTGGGGCTAGTTTAAGAAGATTATTCTATGAAGCCGTTTGAGCTGAATTTATGTGTAAAAGGAAACCAAGCTCAACAAGGGTGAATTTTCGGCTTCTTGTGAACAAATTTCACTAAAATGGATCGAAACCTTATAAATACATGTACAAGTAAAATTCACAAAGATATTTGCTAGAAATTCAAGTGACCATAGCCAAGACGATCACGAAAATTTGTACAAATTAATTTAAATTTCTAAATATGTATTTCAGATAATTTAGCTAATGCGTACAGGTCACTTTACGTCGGTTATGCGTAAGAGAGAGGTGAGAAATGAATATGAGAAAGGTTGATAAATGCGTACAGGTCACTTTACGTCGGTTATGCGTAAGAGAGAGGTGAGAAATGAATATGAGAAAGGTTGATAAATGCGTACAGGTCACTTTACGTCGGTTATGCGTAAGAGAGAGGTGAGAAATGAATATGAGAAAGGTTGATAAATGCGTACAGGTCACTTTACGTCGGTTATGCGTAAGAGAGAGGTGAGAAATGAATATGAGAAAGGTTGATAAATGCGTACAAGTCACTTTACGTCGGTTATGCGTAAGAGAGAGATGAGAAATGTATAAGAGAAAGGTTGATAAATGCGTACAAGTCACTTTACGTCGGTTATGCGTAAGAGAGAGAGATGAGAAATGTATAAGAGAAAGATGGATGAATAGCGTATACGTACAGGTCACTTTATGTCGGTTATGCGTAAGAGAGAGATGAGAAATGTATAAGAGAAAGATGGATGAATAGTGTATACGTACAGGTCACTTTACGTCGGTTATGCGTGAGAGAGAGAGATGAGAAATGAATAAGAGAAAGATAGATGAATACAAAACAAGTCAGTTTATATGATTTGTATACGGTTTAAAATAATACGTTTGATTATTAAATTAATAATTAATAATCATTTACTTTATTTATTTAATTCGCTTGGTTACTGAAAACAAAAGAAGTTTCACTTCCACCGTGCGCTTATGTGGGTGAGGCACACACAATTTTCAAGAATATGAATATGCGCTGGTTTCAACATTTAAAAAAAATTGAGTTGCATTAAACTAGATTAATTAAAATTTGTAATTTCTAATTATCAGAACATTAGATCGACTTGAGATTTAATTTAATTCTTAAAAAGGACGTGACGTAACCAGAAATAAATCCTAGAAAATGTAATCAACTTTTTACTGTTAAGGCCTCTACACACCACCCAATCTGCAGGGCCGATTTGTCGGGAGGTAGAGTTTGGGTACTGCAGATTGGGTCGTGTATAGGCAAATCGGGCCTATTATTCCGCGAATAGTCGGCCCGACTTACCTATAAACGGCCCAATCTGCAGTATTCCCCCTCTACTTCTCGACAAATCGGCCTTGCAGATTGGATGCTGTATAGAGGCCTTTAGTCCTATGAATGCATTTGTTTTAATTAATTAAGTTAGAGTGGAAATTTGTACTGGAAATCGTAATACGACGAGATATTTCGTATTTAATTTATAATTGCAGTCAATTTACAAGGAATGTTTCTACGAATATTGAAATGCATTTCGCTGTGATGTTCTTGGTTTCTATGAAATTATTAATTAACATTAAATGGCAAACGTGAATTCAAATTAATTAATTTTTCATTTAGAAAATATGATTGTTTCGTTGAATTTGACGTAATAAAAAGAAATTTAATTTTGTTAAATATAATTCGTAGTTGTGTTGCAAAAATGTAAATAATTCTGTTTAACAAAAACCATTATGTTATGAATTTAGAGGTGTACCGGAACTCACGATGTAGATTTAAAGTGAATATTTTAACGTCACTTTTTTTTTTAACTTTTACGAAGCTGTAAAAATTGCAGAATATGTAGAAAAAATACAATATTTTCTTAAAGAAATACCATTTAGAACAATGTTATATTAATTTAAGATAATAATCTATGTATTTATATTTAAAATATAATAGTAGTAGCGTTTATTTAGGTGTCTAAATGGTGAACATTTAAACTAATTATTAGTATAATTTATTTATTAATTATTATATTATCATAGCAACTGCTTTACATTGTTTCAAATTTGACGATTCTTTCTTTTATATATCTTTTATGTCGTAGTACTTATAATTAGCAAGTGTCCATCATTGCGTGCTCATTACTGGAGAAAAAACATAAACAAACTAAAAGGCTATAATTAAAAAAACAACTATATTTGCGGTAATTAAATTGATTAAATAAAGAGTTACTTGTTTTTTTAGTAACATGAGTTCATGAGAATTACAAAAACGAAGCCCGTCAATCACAAAAATAGTAAACCTTGCTCATATAGCGGCCATAACTGGTGCAAGTATCTTATACAATAATATACATTTGTTTTGCAACGAAATATGTGCATTAAACTTATGTTTGTGGCGTACATTTCTATCGAAACGAAAATTGAATTTTGCTGTTAATATTATTATGGGTATGACATATAAGAAATTATAATATCAAATATGCAAGCGAGAGCTAATGTATTTTCTCAATAGGGGGGCGGGGGGCAAAGTGAGCATTTGTTTGTTAAGGGCGCCAAATTTGAGGTAGTAACAAAAAAGTCATCAAAATTACTAGAAAGACGTAAAATTGTGAATTGCCAGCGACAAATTCGGAAAAAACGGTCTTCAATTATTATCATATTTAGTCCCGGGTGGCAGAAACCTACGGTACGCCATTTCTTTTTCTATTTTGAAAATATCGATATATTTCTATAGTATTAATTGACATATTTTATATAATTTATGTTCAGAAGTCGAAATAACTAACTTCATAATACAAATGAGTAAGAAAATTAAGTTTTTAAATAAATACACTTTTACCAATATAAACTATTTGATAAGTGCTTCGACACATAGTTTTATAAGAATTCCTCATCAGGTAGCAGCCAAATAGTTCAAGCAACAGTCTAGAACTATTAGATTCTTGGTGAGGACTTTATTTGACGTTGTTTTATTGTGCTATTAGCGCCTTAAGGTGTACAATAGTGTACATTGTACATAATTGTTGTAAGAAACCACAGTTTCTCTATTTAGCTTCCTCGCAATATCGAAGATACGAGAAGCTATGTGATCGTTTCAGATTGAGACAAAAAAAATGTCCACAGATTGAAATTTCCAAATAATTAAAAATATATGAAAAAATATTCAGGTGCGTTTTAAGAAAAATTTCGAACTAATATTTTTTAGTAAAATTGTATAAAAATTAATTGGTTAACCAAATCCAGGCAATTTATATAAACACTATCGGTTTTTATTTAAATTGTTGAATAATTAACTACCTTTGGTGAATTTCGCACGAGGAAGCACTGTGCATTTACTTGGCAGATGTTTCTAGTAGTAAATTAAATGTTAATTAATCAAAATTATAACCTAATGCTGTGTTTAGACCGAAAAAACAAAACAGCAACATCGTGTCTTTCTGACAAAAGTGCAACAAACCCTATACGAAGTGTTTTAAAACACTGCGTTGCTGTTTTGTATTTTTTTTGGTCTGTTACTTCTATCTCCAATCGAAAAATTATGTTTATTTCCACTTAACCATAAATAGCAGTCTTACCAACTGCAAACCCTTAATAATTTCCTTCATTTTGATTAAATTAGCTATAATCAAATTACAATAAACGAATCTTGTTAGTACTACTAAGGTAAATCAATTTTCAATTCAAAAATTGAAAATATCCGGCAATGAACAGAAATTCAGAAATTCGTTTTTTTTTTCACGCTTACATCAGAAAGAATCATGATTCGACCGAACGCCGCTCAACCGTGCTGGATGGATATGGCGTTAGGGGTAAAGGGGGGGGGGGGGGTCACTCACACACACACACACACGCTCGTTCATGTACAGGACCGGTTTTGTATATGCAGTACATATTGTACGGTAAGTTGGTAAGTGTATATATATCTCATGTTACCGAACAATAACATCTTTTGTATTATATGTATTTAAGCCTTTTAAGGCTTACACAGTTTAATGTAAATGGTTATTGACTTTTAGGTATATGGATCTTGGCTTCTGGGTGTAAGCCACGTCGATTTGGTCGTGTTATCGGTCAACGTTTCGTCACACATTGCAATAGACATTTTCAAGGCTCTTAACATGACCAAATCGACGCGGCTTTCACCCAGAAGCCAAGATCCATATCAAGATCACCGCGGAAGCCTCAATACTTTTATGTTACGAGGTTTAGGTAGTCTCGTCTCTTAGGCGGCTATTACATAGTCAAATAAATGTGTCAAAGATCTTTGACAAAGATTTGATCATATATTGCTTTGATAAAATACAAGATTTTGCTTTATTACACTACATAAAATATTTGATAATATTTTCTCAATATTATCTAGGGATATTTTCTTCTTTTTTGGTGCCTTTTGAATATCAGTGCGTGGATATTCGTCAATTGACGCGATCGAGGTTTGAATTTACAACCGTGTATTGTGGTTTTTATAATCAATAAGAAGATTATCATATAATACTGGATTTTGTTGATATTCATATATTAATAATTATGTAACTGCAACTGTCAGTGATAACTAGGTAGTCGCTATGTTGTTTTTGACGTCAAAAAACTTTCATCAAATATAAGAGACTATCATTAACTATGATCAAATAAATATTATGAAGGTAAATATTATAAAAGTTGACTTATTACACTGTCATATTTCATTGATCAAAGAAATTTTATCATATTTCTTTGATAGTGTAATAGCCGCCTTAGACGTAAACGAGATTGAGAAATTTAGGTATATCTATATAAAGATATACAATTTTATAATTTAATCATATTACAAATATTATACAATTCTCATCAGAATAAGTAATTGTTTCTGGTTTACTGGGCGTGATTTGAACCAACGTTTTATCTTACATTACAGTAGATAACATCAGCTTTTGATAGTTATTTAATCCATACTAATATTACAAAAGTGAAAATGGAAAAGTTCTGACATCATTGTATGTCTTTATGAAATAAATTTGTATTATTATAATTTAGGGGGCCACAATTTCCTAGCTCCGGTCCTGTACACACTCGCGCGCCGTGCAACAGCGGCCGTTGACTCCGCGCGCAGAGAGTGCCGCCGCCGCCGCCGCCGCAGTTACAGCTCCTCGTTGCTGAATTGCTGTGCATGACAACGCAGTGCTGCTACCGCCACGTCCCCGTACCCCCCCTCTCTCTCACCGTGTGTCCCCCCCCTCCCCCCACCCCCCACAACAACCGCGTGAACGTCCGCTACTACGAGCCGCGTGCACCAAAAGACGATATTTTCTCTGGATAACGCGATAGATCTTTGTGGAAGAAGATGGGAGTTTACTATATGAATATTTGTTTGGTAGAAGGCTTGGCTTGTACTAGACGTCTGGATTTATAAAAAAAACAAGCTTTGGGTTGGGGTGAAACCTTTTAGGTCCACACAATCAACTTCCCAACACGGTATGATTATAAATACTGTACCAAGTCTTATCAAAATTAGTGAGATAATACTCACAATGTTCGCTTTTTAGGCGGCTATTACAGTATCAAATAAATATGTCAAACATCTTTGACAAAGATTTGATCATATTTATTTGATAAAATACGAGATTTTCTTCTATTACACTACATAAAATATTTGATAATATTTTCTTAGTATTATCTAGGGATATTTTCTTCTTTTTTGGTGCATTTTGATAATCAATGTGTGGATGTTCGTCAGTTGATGCGATCGAGGTTTGAATTTACAAAAGTGTATTGCAGTTTTTATAATCAATAAGAAGATTATCATATAATACTGGATTATGTTGATATTAATATATAAACTGTAACTGTCAGTGATAATTTGGTAGTCGCCATTTTGATTTATCTGTCAAAAAACTTTGATCAAATATAAGAGACTGTCATTAACTATGATCATATAAATATTATGAAGGTAAATATTATAAAAGTTGACTTATTACACTGTCATATTTCTTTGATCAAAGACGAAAAAAGTTACAAAATTTTAAATGTTTCCAAAACCCAAAATCCGATTAGCACCAAAATCAATAAGTCTGGAGTCCAACTGATGTGAGACAAATGTTTTCCCCAAAAATAATTCAGATCGGTGCATTTTTACAGTAGTTATCGTGAAAGAAAAAAAATCTACATCCTGACACACAGACACACGCACAGCCGCCATGCGGAAATAAACTTTTCTTTACGTTTTGAAGTTAGTACAATCAGAATTTGTCATTTTCTCGAACACGATTTTTCGATGGTATTACAATACTTCCATTTCTTTCAGAACATGGAAGTAAAAACATAAATTTCGTTTTTTTTTACAGTTGAAATGAAAATAAAATGTAAAGTTTTGATGAAAACTCATCGATTTTAAAGATTCGTCTTGCGTTCAGAACCCCAACAACATCGCCGAAACTTTAATGCCCGGTATTATAAAGGACCTAACAAAATTTGTTAGCTAGCAATTACATTCATATGGGGTATTAATACTGTACTAGTATCTATGGATTAGTTATGGAATTTAGAGCAGTGACACTTCAATTAATTGTAACACAGTTGGCATCTTTGACCGTACAAAATAATTTTCATAACATCACCACTGTTTTAATACCGTTTGTATTTACCTTCAACGCGTGCGCGAAACTTGTCAAAGTCATCAACAAACTCCAAAAGAACTGTCATATATGTTTGATATCTCAGTTGAAAGTGTTTGTTAGCTAACAAATTTGTTAGGTCCTTTATGATACCGGACATAAGTATTACAAATTGTACCTCACAGGAAGGAATTTTCAAAGCAGTTACGGTTATTTGAACAACTTAGAAACTCTTGATCTAAACTCCTTTGTTCTCTGAAATTTCTTTGAATATATATCTCAATAAATCGGAGTTTTGTGGTATAAAATAAAGGGAAATAAATCTTACCACGTTTATTAAATATAATTATGTTATGTGAAAGTCGGGAATCAATTTGAAATATACGTTGTTTTAATCGACTTCAAAAAAAGAGGAGGTTCTCAATTCCTTTTTGGATGATTTTTTAATTTTTTGAAAGAATATAGTTTCGATGTGGTCTCATATAAATTTTATCAGATTCTGATTATAGACTTTGAAGATACGCCACTCAAAAGGAAAAACAAAAAACTAAATTTAATTTTTAGGTATATACCCTTACAGCGTTTTATTTTTTTTTTTTTAAATCAGTTTTAAGTTTTTTTAGGTTTTTTGCATTATACCAAACGTTAAAAACGATCCCAAAGCTTTTACTATATACACGATTAGCATTAAGGTAAAGGCACCAGTTATGGCCGCTATAAGAGCAAGTTTTCGTTTTTTTTGGATTAATGGGTTTGTTTTTTGTAATTCTCATGAACTCATGTTACTAATAAAACAAATAACTCTTTATTTAATCAATTTAATTACCAAAGTCCGCAAATATATTTAGTAGTTTGTTTGTTCATGTTTTTTCTCCAGTAATGGCAAAGGTAAAACCAGTAATGAGTACGCAGTGATGGACACTTGTAAATGATTAGTACTACAACACAAAAGATATAAAAGAAATAATCGTCAAATTTGAAACAATGTAAAGCAGTTGCTACGATAATATAATAATTAATAAATAAATTATACTAGTAATTAGTTAAAATGTCCACCATTTTGACATCTATTGGCCGATTGTCATCAAATCACGCTGTAAGACAGTTAAATGTATATAAATTAATATTCAGAAATGGTAGTAATCAAATATCAACAAATATTTCTAATTCAGTACATTTAATTAAAAAATAGCCATTACTGGGGTCATATCATAGATTTTCTATATTTCTGCAGTAAAACATGGATATATTTTAGGAACTATTGCACCTATTTAAAAAAAATCAGTTCAATTTAGCGTTTAAATCATAAACCAACTTGTCACTGACTTAACGTGTTGTAGACACCGCCGATGTGCGGCGGGTGATTTCAATAGGCGCATTATAAATTAGTACGTGTACATAAATGATAACAAACACATTATTCATAGCCCACTACGGATTGTAACAAAACTTGTTCACCTTATGTGCGTTCGATGCACAAAGAACCGAGCTCAGTTCAGTTAGACAACGGCAATTGTGCCGGTTTAGAGCAAAAAGAGGACCCCATTTCACCAAACTCTGCATTGGCGTCAGGGGCGTACAAAGAAAAAAAGAAAAATTTTTTTTGGGGTGGGGGGGGGGGGGGTAGTGATCTATTCAAATTTTGCATAAGGTTAAGAAATGGATGAGAGAATAGTGCAGCTAACGTGTATATTTTTTATCATGTTACATAATACTTTATAAGTATTGTTATATTGTTAAAATCATGAAACTTATTATTTTTACCTTTAAGAACTTATACTGTAAGACTTAAGAAACCTCGCAATTTGATCCCCCCAAAAAAAACCTTGCGTACGCCCCTGATTTCCGTACAAGTAATGTTATGCAATATCAAGCAAAAGTAAATAAACTTAAAATAAAGTACTGGCACCAGTTATGGCCCCTACAAGAGCAAGATTTACTGGGCTTTTTTCTTGTAATTCTCATCAACTCATGTTACTAACAAAACAAGTAACTCTTTATTGAATCAATTTAATTACCAAAGTCCACAAATATATTTTGTAGTTTGTTTGTTCATGATTTTTCTCCAGTAATGGCAAAGGTAAAACCAGAAATGAGCACGCAGTGATGGACACTTGCTAATAATTACAAAATGATAAGTATTACGACACAAAAGATATAAAAGAAAGAATCGTAAAATTTGAAACAATGTAAAGCAGTTTAAATGTCTACCATTTTGACACCTATTGGCCGATTGTCATCAAATCACGCTGTAAGACAGTTAAATGCATGGGGTCATATCCAAGACTGGTGCAAATACCTTATATGTATTTAATTCCTAGATAGTTTAGAAATAAGAGAGGGGGACTCTCTTATATCGACTTTGAAAAGAAAATATATCGTGACTGAAGGGTTAAAATAAAAAGGTCCAAAAACGTTTTTCAGGAGAACTATTTAAAGACACCCACTCAATGGGGTAAGTGAAAAAAAAATTGAGTACAATTTTTAGTCAAAAAATTATGTTTTCAAAAATTTCTGTTTTTGGGCTATCAATCTACGTCCGTATACTAAATTTCATGAAATAGGTATATAAATGAGAGAATAGGAAGACTGTGGCATGCAGACAGACGGACAGAACGAAATTATAATGTCTGGTTTTATAAAGGAGCTCGCAAAATGTGCTAGCTTGCAAGCACTCTAAAATGGGGTATTAATTCTGTACTAGTATCTATGGATTAGCTATGGAATTTAGAGCAACATTTCATGAAAAATAAAGAAAACTGGAAGTGTTTGCAAGCTACCAAATTTTGCTAGCTCGTTTATAACACCGGACATAAGGGTTCCTAGTTATCTTGGTCGGCTTTCCCAAGATAAAAAAATACAGTCTCCCAGAGTATTCCAACGAGAGTCTCCCATGGAGTATTCCGTATGTCACTCAGGGAGACTCGATGGGAGACTTGAATGGGAGACTCTAGTCTCTGTACGGGAGACGCTAGTATTCCAATTTTATGGGTCTATAGTCTCTGTATGGGATACTCGAGTCTCTCTGAAAATGCATAAAATTAGGTAGTATACAATTTGAATACACAAAATTTTCTAGATAAAATATTTATTTATTTAAAATTAATTGAGAAGAACATAGAATTATTATTATTGCTGTAACTATGAGTTGTGAAAAAATTCGGCTTTTATAGACTTAGCATATGAATATAGTCAATAAAATGCTTTTCAATATCGCATTTGAATATTATTAACAGGATTGTGGTGATTATGATAGTAATTATAAAAATAATTACATTCACTTTATCATTTTTCTGTTTTTTGATGGTTGATTTTTTGAATATTGAACCTGAAAAAATAAATAGAGCAAAATAAGTAATTTGTTAGACTCTAGCAGCTAGAGTAATGAAATTATGTTAGAGCAATCGTGTATATAAAATAAATACTCACATCAAGTATATAACACATTCAGAAATGATGAGAATTTTTGACTTTTTCACATTATCAATTCAAATACTGTGTATATTTTTACCAAGTAAACGCGATCCATGTGCATTCCTTCGACAAGATACAACTAAACTACACATTTGTGAAACATGTGTTAAACAGTACACGTTGTGTCCTTGTTTAATATTCCAAGAAACCTAAGAAATATTACCAGTTCAAAAATCTTCTAAGTCCACCAACTTTGGAAGACTCGAGTATTCCTATGGGAGACTCAAGTATTCTATAGAGACTCGAGTATTCCTATGGGAGACTCAAATATAAGCAAGGAGTCGCCGGAATACTCTGAGAGACGCTTTGGAATACTGTAACGGTCGCTGGAATACTCTGGGAGACGCTGGGATACTCAAGGGAGACTGAAAATTTTATCTCGGGTTACTTGAAACTTAGCATAAATATTCTACAATAAAAATAATGAAAAATGTATTTCAGTATTTTTTTTGTTATACGTGCCTAAACAGCCATAGAAGGGGTGAATGGTAAAAACCACTCTCAAAATTTGAATTTTAAATACTAATAAATAAGTCTACAATTCGATGTTGCCTTGGATAATTCAAATTGTCAAATTAGTTATTCTAAAAATGTATAGGATATTAGAAAACTAATATTCATAATACAAAGGTGAGTTTAAATTCTGACCAATTGTATTCAAGTATTTATAATCATACCGTGTTGGGAAGTTGATTGTGTGGACCTAAAGGGTCTCACCCCACCCCAAGCTTGTTTTTCATGCATTTATGTACACTAAATATAAAATAATAACCACAAAGCCCCCTTGATTAATTTCCACATGCCGCTACTGACGGATTATATGATAAATTATCTTGATTCAACTGTCCGAAAAATTGTTGTTATGGTAATTACTGTGCAACGAGGTCAAACCTTGCCGGCAGATTCTGGCACGAATGAACCCGTATATCACCGATCTGTTAAAGCCATTATACGTACTGTCGATGTGTCTGTTTTGGTAATTGTTTATAAAACACTATAACAGTTATGTAACTGCAAAAATAATTAAACTATATTTAGTAAACGATACTCTTCGAATCGATGCAATAAGAGTCAGCAAGCTAGTACATTTATAAATTAAAACCCTTCGAATCAGGGTTGGTAAATATGAAACACCAAAAGAATGGGGTAAAAGTGAAGCCCATAGTACATACATACAGTGTATTCCAAGTTGATTAAGGCGGCTATTACACTATCAAAGAAATATGATAAAATTTCTTTGATCAAAGAAATATGACAGTGTAATAAGTCAACTTTTATAATATTTACCTTCATAATATTTCTATGATCATAGTTAATGACAGTCTCTTATATTTGATCAAAGTTTTTTGACGTCAAAAACGAAATGGCGACTGCCAAGTTATCACTGACAGTTACAGTTACATAATTATTAATATATGAATATCAACAAAATCCAGTATTATAAGATAATTTTCTTATTGATTATAAAAACCACAATACACGGTTGTAAATTCAAACCTCGATCGCGTCAATTGACGAACATCCACGTACTGATATTCAAAAGGCATCAAAAAAGAAGAAAATATTCCTAGATAATATTGAGAAAATATTATCAAATATTTTATGTAGTGTAATAAAACAAAATCTCGTACTTTATCAAAGAAATATGATCAAATCTTTGTTAAAGATCTTTGACATATTTATTTGATAGTGTAATAGCCGCCTAAGACATAGGAAATTTAACATGGGGGCAATTAGAAGTGTTATAGTAACCTTTGGTCAAATTTAACGATGTGTGATTGGTGCATTTTGAAATGCCGCTACAAAATTTAATAAAATAGTAATTAGTATTTTGTTTTCAAATTTATATCTTCCAAAAAGTATTATTATAATTTTATCTAGGATGCTTAAATTAATGAAATTAAAGTTGAGAACAAAATACTGTTGATTAATTTAAAATTTATCAGTTAGTTTCGAGGCGGCATTTCAAAATGCACCAATCACATATCGTTAAATTTGACCAAAGGTTACTACAACATTTCTAATTGTTTCCATGTTAAATTTCCTATGTCTTAATCAACTTGGAATACACTGTATATGTATGTAAAAAAGTAAAAACAGAAAATCATAGAACAATAAAATTATGCATATAATTGTAATAAGTTTAAATTAATGGTGTAATTGTCCTTACATGTTCTAGCAGGAAATGTGAATATTTTAGGATTGTCAAGGATTATTATAGTTATCAGTTTAAGCAATTATTTAAAACGAAATTTGCAATCACGCAATAGCAAATTTAGATTCATATTTAAATAAATCATTTCCTATTTATATAAGTAAGGAACCTTGGAATCAAAATGTGCAGTAAAGTTATGTATTATACAAAAATTTATTCAAGAAAAGGTAATCTTTATTAATAGGTATATTTCTGAATTTTTATTTTAAAATATCAATATTTTGCATTATATTAATTGTATTTAATTGTTATTTATTATATTTTAGCCTGACGATGATTCTGTGAATCGAAAGCTTGCAATTACCTTTTCTTTAATAAATTTTGACGTTTAGACAAACAAGTTTGTTTTTATTAATATTTAACGTCACTACTATTATATTATTAATTATTAACTATACATATAAATGTTATAAATTTATAGAAATTCATTGTAAGAAAGTAAAAAAATATATATAAATGGAATTAAAGAAAATTAAGATAGAGAAAGCACAAACTTTCTTATTTTATTTGCAAATAAATGAAACAAAAGGTCTTCACTAATCGATTATAAAATTAATAAATATTTTACTAATAATTAGTATTATTAATTAAAACTATATTTTTATATTATCACATAAGGAATTAATTAACATTTATTTAGAATACATATGAGGAGGTGAGTTCCAAAATTCGTTCGTTCTATTTTAAAAAATAAATGAGATGCAGTGGGTTTTAAAATAATATTTTGCATTCTTTCATATGGTAATGTCAGTTTTGAGTAAAACTCGGTCAGTCATATTATAATTGAGTGAGTTTTGCTTACAATTGACATTACCATATGAAAGAATATCAAATATTTTTTCAAAATCCACTGCATCTCGATTATTTAAAAAAAATGGAACGAACGAGTTTTGGAACTCACTTTCTCATACAAATCTTGAGGCACTCTTAGAAGAGCCCAGTGGCGAAGCGTCTATGGAAGCAGGGGAAGCAGTGCTTCCCTTTCTTTATGGGTAAATTAATACAAATCTGTGTTTTCAGCTAATAAATAAATTAAAAATATTAAAATTTAAAGTCAAAAATAGCATTTAATATTCATTTACACGTTCAATTATACAACTATAATACCTCTACGTCATATTTTCTTGTATTTTAGTCGATATTTGTATGACGAGTTGAAGTTCACTGCAGGAAATTTCACTGAAAAATTTAGAATTTTTTATTTCGTTAAAAGTATGTTTATTGTATAGAAAATGACGTGAAAAGTTGAACTGTTCAAACCGCAGGTCTGTATCTCAAATCGTTCTCGAGATATAGCCTCTCAAAGTTTTAGTTTTTTCAAATTTTTGGAGAAAAAAGGCCATAACTTTTGAACGAGTGGTCGGAATTGATTTTAGTTGACGGATTTGGAATCAGCGTGTCAAAATCTATACAATGACATGTATAATACCTTAAAACTCGAAAAAAAAAATTTCGCGAAAAATCGAAAAAATTCAAAGGGGTATACCTTAAAAAAATGTCGATTTTTGACCAAATTTTTTTTGTCGGATTTTAAAGTATTATACATGTCATTATATAGAATATGACACGCTGATTTCAAATCCGTCAACTAAAATCAATTCCGACCACCCGTTCAAAAGTTATAGCCTTTTTTCTCCAAAAATTTGAAAAAACTAAAACTTTGAGAGGCTATATCTCGAGAACGGTTTGAGATACAGACCTGCGGTTTGAACAGTTCAACTTTTCACGTCATTTTCTATACAATAAACATACTTTTAACGAAATCAAAAATTCTAAATTTTTTAGTGAAATTCCTGCAGTGAGCTTCAAACTCATCACACAAATATCGACTAAAATACAAGAAAATAAGACGTAGAATCATTTAGTTACTATATAAATACATAAGAATTTATTTAAAAAAGTAAAAGCTGTTTCATAACTAGTTTTTTTTTGTTAATAGGAGGGGGAGGATTGACAAAATAAGCTTCCCTTTTAAAAATTTCACACCTCGCCACTGGAAGAGCCCTGAAGATATCCCCTACAGTGTGTGACGAAACGTTGACCGATAACACGACCAAATTGATTTACACCCAGAAGCCAAGATTGCTAATAATTATAAAAGGCAAACCAAAAATAAAAGAACGTTTGAGTAATTCTGTTCGAGCAATATTTGATGGCATCAAAGGTGATAGTAGTAAGCTATGATCGGTAGCCAACCAATCATAAGTAAATGTAACTAGTGCAGATAGGTGTGGAACTAAACTAGAGTGGAACGCAGTGTGTCATGTGTTACTTCACACGGGCCTTTTTTTAACACAAAAAAATGCTACATTGTTTCTACAAATACTTTAACTTAAAACATTGATTTAATTATTACTTTTAAGTATGAACAATTTCTTTAATGTCCGATATTATAAAAGAGCTCGTAAATTTGCAAGCTTGCAAGCACTTTCAAATGGGGTATCAAACATATATGACAGTTCTATTGGAGTTTTTGACAGATAGGAAATTAAAATAAAGGTATATATGTAAAGTATATTTACTAATCTTGAGTAAAAATGGTAAAAATCAACTAACTATGAAACTATCTGTTAAAAACTCAAAGAGAACTGTCATATATATTAGTTTTTGATACCTCATTTAGAAGTGTTTGCAAACTTGCAAATTTTATTGGCTCTTTTATAATATCGGACATAAGGTTTTCACAGTTTTAAGTTTCAATGAATATGAATATTTTTAATGTTCGGGGCCAAGAATGAAATAGTTACACTCCTGTAAGTATATTCCAAACCTGTTTCTATCTCTTTCTTTTGACACGACTCTGTGTTCGAGTCAGATGCGTGGTCCATTCTTTATGTCTATGGTAACAATAGTTTTAAAATATTATACTTGACTATCAGATGAAGCTAGTAGCTACGAAAGGAATTTTTAATTAAAACCATGCATATTTTACATATTCAAATATTTATTTTTCTTAAGATCTTAGCTCAGCCTATTTAAAAATTTAACAAGTTTTGGGTTGGAGTGAGACCCTTTAGGTCCACACAATCAACTTCACAATACGATATGATTATAAATACTTGAATACTGATTATTTATTGTTTTGTTTCCATATACCTTGTTTATGTGAATATTTTTTAATATGGTATATACAAAAATTTTAATGGAATTGGTCAGAAATAAAACTCACCTTTGTATTATGAATATTAGTTTTCTAATATCCTAATGTCAATAATATAACACACATTTTTAGAATAACTAATTTGACAATTTAAATTTAATTGCATTTGTTTCCAAGGCAACATGAATTGTAGTATTTAAAATTCAAATTTTGAGGGTGGTTTTCGCCGTTCACCTCTTCTATGGCTGTTTAGGCACGTATAACAAAAAAAATATATAAAGCCCATTAATCCAAAAAAACGAAAACTTGCTCTTATAGTGGCCATAACTGGTGCCTTCACCTTAGAGACCGAAGGTAGAACCCAAAGCTTGCTTGGGATGTGTCCACATTTTTTATACAACAGCACACTTTGATTTAATATAAAATAAAATATCTATAAATTCAAGTGTGGTTTTAATCTTACAATTATGTGGTAAATTATTTATTATCCTCATGAATTAATTTGTTTACATACCAAAATTGGCTGCTGTGAAACGATTATAGTGATACATAAATAAAACTCTGAGAACACTATTGTATATGTGCTAGATACACACAGAAAGACACATGGTATGCTCTTTGTCTAGATTCAATGTGCCCATTAAATGATTTACGTTCAACTGTCTGGATATCGAGTCTTCTACATCAGCAGTTGCCAACATTTTTAATTGACGTATCTGTTTGGAATTTATCTCAACTTTAATGGCAACAGTTGTCGTAAAATGTCGATTTTAACAACTTAAATCTCATTTTATCGTATGTATGTATGTACGTCTGTTATCGCTAAATATCTCGTTAACTATATAAAATTATGGCCCCCAGACATATGCGTACAAATATTTTCAGAGGGGGATTGGAGCATATTAAATTTAAAGTCAGATTTATACTTAATGTTTGATTTTTGAGGGTATACGTATATGTAGGACTTAATTTTTCAGAGGGGGATTGGGTATATTAAATTTAAAGCCAGTTTTATACATAAAGCTTTATTTTCGAAGGTATGTATGACTTAATTAGTCAATGTTGGTTTTATTTTTTTTCTAACTCATAAATGATATCATTCAAGGGTTCAAAACTTTGGGAAGGTATTTTCTCAAAAAAATTGAAAAGTTTTTCGTAGCAGAATTAAGTGTAATAGCATTATTTGAATAACCTTTTTACATAAAACTATATACATGGTGTATTTTAAAATTTTCAATTTTTTTCTGCAAAAACAAATTTCCTAATTATTTCGAGTTCCATAAACAATACATTTAAGAAGCCAAGGTGACTATCGGTATTTTAGGTCTATGATATTTTTAAGATGTCTTTAATATTTCTTTTGTTTGGCAATTAATTAATTCATGTAAATATAAAACATCGAAGATACGAGAAGCTTTGTGATCGTTTTAAAATTAGAAAAAAATTGTTCTCCGATTTCAAAATTTTAATTTGATCTTTCCGTTTCAGGTCAAGACAAACAGTTTTCATTCCGTGTCTGTCTGTCTGTGTGTCTGTCTCCTGAATCCTTATCACATGCATAACTCATGAATAACTGAACCGATATTAATGAAACTTGGTTGGTTGATTGGGTCTGACTTGAGGACGGTCCCATAACAAAATTATTAAAACAGTGTGTAATGGGGAGGGGTGACACCACAAAATATAATTCAAGAAAGACACATGTTACGTGAAATTTTATAGAATCTTTTTTGTAGAGCATTCAATTTCCTAACTACCTTTCGTGAATTTAGTACGAGGAAGCACTGTGCATTTACTTGGCAGATGTTTTTTTTATAAATTACATAAATAAAAATGTGTTCAAAAAAATTTGCAATTAAAACTGTTTTATATAAAAAATAGTTATACCAATATTGCTTGTTTAGAATTTTAACAGAGAAGAAAAATCTAATTTCCAATATAAGTGCGCATATTAAAAAGCTTTTAGATACTTTTAATCATATTATCCACCAGCGCACTTTACATTTTTCATTTTTGTATTATTAATATGAATACATTACATACATATTACACATACATAAAGTTGAATCTAGAAGAAAAATCAATTTAATTTTCTTCTATAACTTTACATTCATATTTATTACTCTCCAAGAAAAGAATATCAATAAGTAATGATTCAAAGAACCAATTTGAAGGATTGCATGATTACATAAGTAAGCTTTTGAAAATAATTTTAAATTTATTCATCGAACGGTAAGTATATTATGTTAATTAGGTTATATGAATTTAAATTATTCAATCAATTTACTATAACCAAGTTTTTATCAATATATAATTATAGTTTTCTTTAATAATAAATTAGATTTTCTGCGATTGATATAAATTAATTTATGCAAGTGTAAGTAATATTTAAGAACACTTTTTACTTCCATGTTCTGAAAAAAATGGAAGTATTGTATGGTGTCCGAGATAAGATCAAATTTTGATTATACTAACTTCAAAATGTAAAGAAAAGTTGTTTTCCGCATGACGGCTGTACGTGTGTCTGGACGTAGAATTTATTTTTTTGGGAAAAATGTTTGTCTCAGTGAGTACTTCAGACCTATTGATTTTGGTACTAATCGGATTAAGGAATTTGGAAATATTCGAAATTTTGTAACTATTATCGTCTAAAAAGTGAACGTTGCGAGTATTATCTCACTAATTTTGAAGACTTGGTACATTTGTAGTTCAATTGAACCTAAGGGACATTTATTATTTGTACGTGCCCAAACAGCCATTAAAGGGGTGAAAAACACACTTAAAATTTGAATTTTAAATACTAATTAATACGTCATTAATTCATGTTGCCTTGGAACCAAATGCAACTAAATTCAAATTGTCAAATTAGTTATTCTATACGAATGTGTATTATGTTTTTGACATTAGGACATTAGAAAACTAATATTTATAATACAAAGGTGAGTTTTTTTTCTGACAAATCCCATTGAAATTTTTCATAAATTTAAAATTATTTAAAAAGATATTAAAAAACACATGGAAGTCATGTATGGTTTTCCATACCGATATTTTTTAATTGAATAAGGTACTGTCTGGTACGACCAGAGTTAAGTAAATTGAAGTACCACTGTTCCAAATACCAAAACAAATACCGCTGCATTAATACCATGTCAAAGTTCTTGCGAGCTAACAAATTTTACTTATTTATTTGTAAGTGCTATGGGTAATAATTAGCTGTAAATATTGAGAAATATATTTTCATGTCAGTCAATTTTTTCATACCATTTTACACATTTAAAATGTGTATATAGTAGCTACATTTTGTTATGGGTATTGAAGTTGTCGTGTTCAAATATCGCTATAAAACAGTGTGTTTATTTTTTCACACCCTTGCTGAGTTTAGAGGTGCCACACCAAAAAGTTACCCTGTATATTTGTTAACACGCAGACCTTGTTTTGTTTTTTTTTCTGCATACGTATTTTTAACTGATTTGTTTTTGTTTCTGATTCCCACAACTTGGACCCCCCCACTTCAAAGAATAGTGAGAAAAACATATAGGAATAAAAAAGAATAAACGTTTTTTAACCTTACTCTACCCCCGAAAAAAATTCACATTCTGGTACTATTTATTAAAATCTCTTATTCCTATTTAATTTTTTTTAGCCCCCCCCCCTTCTTTGGGGGGGGGGACTCAAATTCGAATTTAATGCAAAAGTTTAAATATCATAAGACAGCAAAAACTATGCTTAAAATATTAAATGATTCTGATACTTAGCAAAAAGTGGCTTTAATTAGAGTAAAAATGGTATAGCAATAAGAAGAAGAAGAGACTGGCAATAAAACTCATTGTGAAAGTGTTTTAATTTGGAAGCAATAAAGATTAAAATAAATCATACAAAGGGAGAACAAGTTAATTGCCTCTTTGTTGACACAATAGTAGTTGTTCCACTGTTTTGTTTTTTGGGTCACCTGCTTGGCTACTGAATGTTTTTTGTTAAATACCAGCAATCGTCAAACATTCCAGTTTATTCCAAATTATGTTCACTACTTTTCATGCTAAAAACTTTTGTATTATTATTTGCGGTAATAAATATTTAATATTCCGTATTTTGGTATTTAAATATGTTAAACTTGATCAAGGTTAGTAAATACACAGGTTGCCTCAGTAGCTTTCGACCAATAAGTTCGGGCACTCCAGATGACGTATTTCCCCCTTCTCGTACCAAGTTACAATGCTATATTTGTTATGATTGGGCACATCATTCCCCCTCTCCACATTTGGGCACACCAGATGATGTATTTCCCTCTCTCTCGCCAAGATACTGAGGCTACCTTATACTTTACACACCTTGAAACTTGATATAATATTAATTAATGAAATTGTGTTTTTATTTAAAATATAAGTTCTGCTCTAGAAAATGATGTTTGTCTTAATATTTTTGAATCTGTTGTAAGCGATTATTACCTTTAGGGTGGCAGACGACTTCTGAAGCACATAGTACATGACCTCAACGTCACCTTCTTAATGCGTGCCTGTCACGGTATACATGAATTAATAATTGCAGTAACACTTTTCCCGGATCGTTTACTAGCCGTTCATCAATCCTATACACGGTTTTTTTTTTTAGATAAAGGGTGAGGGGGGGGGGATCAAGGATCCTGTACTTAGGCCGCTAGGGCCCATTGTGCCCCCTTGAGGTTGCTAAGACTTCACTCTTTGAACAGGTCCGTTGATTCCGCGAAGGAAACAATCCTGTTCATCGGTATGTCTTGAATGTCTCTCTGTTCAAGAAAAGGGGAGCCAAGGTGTTTGTTCCTTATTTCAGCAAGTGCTGTGCAAATGCAAAGGACGTGTTCAGAAGTTTCCTCATGTGTTCGACATTTCCTACACTGTGGGTTAGGCGCTATGCCTATAGTGTGGAAATTGCTGTTCGTTCGCCCGTATTCTGTTAGGAGGCCCGTAACGATTTTGAGCTGTTTTCTGTTTAGGTTCAGAAGATATTTAGTTGACTTAGACGAGAGGCCCTTAATGAAGGATCTTGCTAGTCCAAGATTTTTGAAACTGCTCCAGATCTCGTGCCTCACGTTTTTTGGGGATATACGTATACCATATAATGCGCGATTGTGGAACGGTTAAAAATTGATACACGGTTACCATTGTTTGGTACTACTGGTACCGCGGTTTGCATCACACTCACGTGTGTTCGCGTACCTGTGCGATTTATTTTGGCTACCGCAAAGGTTACGAAATACTACACCGGGCACGATGTTGTCGTTCACGCTTCGGAGCGTTCCGCGAATGCTACCTCTTCGTGTGCCAATGATACACACACACACACACACACACACACACACACATACACACACACATACACACGAATGCGTGTGGTCATATTCGAATAAGGATCGTTTAAAATTGAAAACGAACAATTTCGTTTTTGGTGATTTTTCTATAAATATACATACAGAAAGATATTGGTACAAATTATGCTCAAACACGAATGTGTAAAGGTGGCTACACATGTAACTGTAAACTTGACAAGCATGCATGATCCATTTCCCTGATACCACAAGTATTATTTAATAACTATCTGTTACCCGCGTGGAGTTTGTATTTTTGTATCTTATAAATTTTTCAGGATACAAAGTAGCCTACATATATCCTTCCTCAGGATTCAAGCTATCTCCCTGCCAAATTTCATCAAGATCGGTTCAGCGGTTTAGTCAAAAAACAGACAGACAGACAGATTTATTTTCGTATTTATAATAATATGGATGTGTAAAAATATATTAAATTCAGAAATAAGTATAGGTATTTTATATCAATTTCTCGAGAAATGAGCCATACGAAAATTTCCCTTTTCTCAAGAATGTGAGAAAATCATGTGCTGTCCTCATGATACGCCATTAAAAAGTACATCATTTTTCGATTAAGTAAATTATTAAAATTGATAAATCAACAAATAAGTTGATTAGTTAGTATCTCAGCTAATACCATATTAAAGGCTTTCTGGGTTGCTAAATATGTATTTGTTAATTAGCATCTATCAAATAATCGATTTTTTTACAAATTAACATTGTTTATATTTAGCTATATTTTTTGCTTAATCGGTTTAACAGATCGACAAAAAATTTAAAGATAAAAAAAAATAACTGATTTGAACCAAAAAAGTGACTTATGCTCCATTTTGCGCCGCCCCACCTGGCCTGGAGCCTCGGGCGGTCGCCCTGGTTCGCCCCCCCTCCCTCCTCTAAAGCCGGTACTGTGTACATATACCTATCTACTTTAAGAGTTGACTAAAAACATAATTGAAACGTAATTATAAAAATATTTTATTCTATATATTTTACGTCACCTATGAAACATTTTTTCCACGAGAACCTTGAATTGCATTAATCAATTTTCCATAAATCCCACGTAAATTCATTCAAAAACACCGACTGTTTATATCAAATTAAAATTTCATTACGGAAAATGTAAAAAAATAATTCATTTATAAATGTCAACCTACATAAATACATGCTACAATCTATGTAGATACCACGTATTTTTACATGTAAAGCATGAACAAAACGATGTCAACTTTAATGGACATAAAAATTACCGTGGGAAGTAATAATTAGATACACACAAACATACATACATACACGTGTAACGTGACTGTGCACACACATTGTCTTGACATAAATAATTCAAGTATATATGACCTCTCCCCTCGCCCTCTTTCTATTTAATATGTCGCGCCCTGCGTCACCTGTTTAACATTTCTAATTTCCCTGTTTAATGATAAATTATTTACGAAAAGCTGTGCTTGTAATGAGTACATGTTGTATACACACAGATATTGGAGGTCTAATAAACACGATGTCACGTTTAGAACACCGGAAGTGACCTGTTTGTATGGATTTTCGATTGTTCGGTTGAATTTTTAATGAAGGGCAGATAGAAAAAATGAAAATTATGGTTTGCTGAAGCATGAATTTTGTTATAGAATGCTGTAAGTAGTTTTGTAACAAATTGTGTGTCTTTTCATTATATAGACGTAGGGTAAAGGGTGGGATTTATGTACCGGATGTTATTTAAAGACTTTTCAGCGAATTATTTCCAAAATAACGAATTTTCAGAGAAAATGTTTCATACAAAAGACCTTAATGGGTTTTCAGGTTCAACTTTTCTTTTTAAAATCTAAACCTATATTTTTTGTTGCAGATTCGTAATTTACGAGAAAAAATAAGCAACTTTTATCTGAAACATTTTTTTTGAAAATGTGCATTTTTTATGATATGGAGCAAAACAAAAATAATTTTCTGGATATTCAATAATTTTTTACTCGAAAACTATTAATTTTCAAAAATAATCATAAGAGGTAAAAAGTGCTTAGATTTAAGCAATGATTCTCAGAGAATTTTGTTTTTAATTTTTTTCTTCAAAAATTCAAAAACTACTTTATTAAAAAGTTGCATAAAAAGTTAATATTAAATTTGAATAAAAAAATTATCTGAGAATCCTTGCTTAATCTAAGTACTTTTTTCTTTTTGTGATTTTTCTTAAAAATTTATAAATTGCCTGACATTGGTTAACCATTTAATTTATTTTTATACAATTTTTTAAATATTAGTTCGAAATTTTTCTTAAGTAATATCAATTTAAAAAAAACACAACACGACTTTTTAAAGCAAATTGAGATAAATATTTGTAAAGGGAATATTTTACAACAAACGTTGTAGATCTATATTATAGACAAATGAATACGCACTACAAAATTGTTCCTATCAAGTCCGAAAAACAGACAGAAATACATTTTTTTTTAATAGTTTCAAAAATATATAGTAAGTACATAAAACTTTTTAATATTTTTTTCAATGCCTCTCAGTTTTAATTACTAAATGCCTATACAATAATAAAAGGTTATCATTTGATTTAAAAAAATCTTTGTTTGAATGTAATTACCATATAATTCTAGAGAATTTTATGTTCCTAACAATAAAAAGACTTATCATTTGTAACAATAAATTAATTATATATGCAATAAAAAATCTATTGTTTGTTTACACCAATATTCGATATTGAAAATTTTATCACAGGCGATTAATATATATATTATAGTATTAAGATAAATATTTTAATTTCTACTATACTTAATACTTATTACTTAAACTGGCTACAAATTAATATATAAAGTTTAATTATCTTGTAACTACATATTAAATGTTATTCAAGGTAGAATTCTTTATATTTTTAAAGTATAAGATCAAACGATTTTTATAATACAATAAAATAATTATTTGTGTACACAATATTTTTTCTACAACCCTATTTATTATATAATATTAACAATAATATAATAAAATATACTTTGTATTTTGCTATATTAATATTAAAATTCAACTCAACAATAATCCCACTTGTGCGAAAAATTGCTACTTGACACCCTAGTTACACAAATAACTATTTTGTACTAAATAATAAAAATAGAAATTAGGTAAATATAGTAAGGTATATTAATCAATATTTTAAAAGTCAATGTTTAAATTCATCCTGTATATATATATATTACAAACACAAAATGACATTGAAGAAATTATTTATATGGGCGACACTAATTTCAATTTTCAAATTTAATTGAGCTAATTTAACTGTAATTTTTTTTAATGCTATTAAACGTGCATGTAAATTTTTCTCTTATCGAAAAAAATCGGTATGTGTATTATACCTATTTAATTAATAAAACAATTAAGATTTTAAAATCTATTGTTTAATTAATAACTCAATATGTAAACTGTAAAACAAAACATTCATTGAGTAATTATATTAAAAATAATTTCAAAATCAACAATACCTATCGATTATCCAACTCTATTTAAATATAAAATCTTTGATTTAATTATTTTCATTTTATTATTAGAAAACATCAATTATAATTTGCATATTTAATACCTATAGGCCTGCCTTTAATCAATTATCATATCGCCTCAACCAATTCAAGGGTCTTAGGCTTTCTAACAATAAAAGTCCCCTCAAAATCGGTTCAGTAGTTTTCATGTTAGGTCACATATATGTTTTTCCATACGGATTTGTCATTAACTATTCAAAACATTTTCTAGGATTTGAGAGCTTCATTTTTCATAAACATATTTTCATATCATTTTCAAGATATTAATAAAAAACATATAAATTACAAAGGTTTCTGTTACAAATGAGTTAAGAATGATTCAGCATTTTTACACTAATGTATATATATATTTTTTCTACACTTTTTCATTTCCTTTACTAAATTGACGTCATTTGAAGAAGACGTAAAACTAGTCGTTAAAATTGTTCCTAACACCCCCCACAGATTTACGTAAGAATATTCAAGTGGGTTGTAAAAATATATATTACAGACGTATTTCATAAAACTTCCAAATCAATACATATACCATACATATAAGGTAGTGACACCAGTCATGGATATGACCCCAGTAATGAATATTTTTTAATTAAATGTACTGAATTAGAAATATTTGTTGATATTTGATTACTACCATTTCTGAATATTAATCTATATACATTTAACTGTCTTACAGCGTGATTTGATGACAATCGGCCAATAGGTGTCAAAATGGTGGACATTTAAACTAATTATTAGTATATTTTATTTATTAATTATTATATTATCATAGCAACTGCTTTACATTGTTTCAAATTTGACGATTCTTTCTTTTATATCTTTTGTCGTAGTACTTATCATTAGCAAGTGTCCATCACTGCGTGCTCATTACTCATTACTAGAGAAAAAACATGAACAAAATATAAAAGGCTATAATTTAAAAAACAAACTATATTTGGTGACTTTGGTAATTAAAATGATTAAATAAAGAGTTACTTGTTTTATTAGTAACATGAGTTCATGAGAATTACAAAAAACAAGCCCGTTAATCCAAAAAAACCGAAAATTTGCTCTTATATATAGCGGCCATAACTGATGCCTTTACCTTACTAAATTCGTCTTGCAAATATCATAGGTAGGTTAGGTGTAGGTACATTTTGTGAAAATAGTTTAAAATTCAATATCTGTTGAATATAAAATTGATTGTGAATAAATTTGGGTACAGAATTTTCTTTGCATTTTGTGAACACGTATATAAGACTAGCACCTATATAATATGGACTATGTTATGCAGTAATGTCTCAACACATAAAGCTCTTTTCGAGATATCGACGTTTTTGATCCGTAATGGTTACCCAGTGATGGACACTAATAATTTAACAAAATGATAAGAACTAAAAATAAAGAATTGTAAAATTTGAAACATTGTTTTAATAATTAAAATTTAATGATTTTTATTTTGATTTCGAGGCTTTTAGGTCATTTTTAAGGTTTTTTTTTATTTTGTATGTTAGCAATACTATCACTAAAAATAATTCAGTTTTAATTATAGTTTGACTGTTTTAATACACAAAAAAATGTATAAATTTATTTTAACATTTATAATTTCAAAAATATTGTTTGTTAGCTTATTTAGTTTTTAATTAATGTTATATATTTGATTGTGTTTTATAGATACTGATGAAGTCTTCAACAAGACGAAACGTTTATCAAAATAAATAATGTTATATCTCATATAGCTATTTTATTTTATTTATGACCTAAAAACCTCGAAATCAAAATAAAAATTTTATAATTAATAAATAGATTAAATTAATAATTAGTTTTTAGGCGGCTATTACACTATCAAATAAATATATCAAAGATCTTTGACAAAGATTTGATCATATTTCATTGATAAAATACGATATTTTGTTTTATTACACTACATAAAATATTTCTTTTTTGGTGCCTTTTGAATATCAGTGCGTGGATGTTCGTCAATTGACGCGATCGAGGTTTGAATTTACAACCGTGTATTGTGGTTTTTATAATCAATAAGAATATTATCATATAATACTGGATTTTGTTGATATTCATATATTAATAATTATGTCACTGTAACTGTCAGTGATAACTTGGTAGTCGCCATTTTGTTTTTGACGTCAAAAAACTGATCAAATATAAGAGACTGTCATTAACTATGATCATAGAAATATTATGAAGGTAAATATTATAAAAATTGACTTATTACACTGTCATATTTCTTTGATCAAAAAAATTTTATCATATTTATTTGATGAAGAAATGACATTTTGATTTTTAAAGAAATTTCAATCATAACTTAAAAATTATATTTTTGTGCATAACGTCCATTTGGATTGATTCGTTTTTTAGAACAGCTCCCATTTTTTTTCAATTCGCATTCAAAGAAAACAAACTAATTACATTAACACTCGCTTAAATCAATACAAAACAAAAAATTCTATTTTCACACTTAATTACTCCACGCAGAACACCCACACGCAATTTCCGTAAGCGACCCGTGTTAGAAAGAGACAAACGTATAACATACGCACGCGGTTGCGACAGAGACAGACGATTCGCTCCACCGCACTGCAATCGTCTGTGGTAGCGGTAATTGACATATTGACTGCGTCATTGACAAGTGGTGTTGGGCGACAGCATGGGGTGTAATTATGTTCACCCACCCTCGACCTCAAACCACCCCCCCTTGACCCCATCCCACCCAACCAACGGTCTACCCCCCTCCCACATGTAATTGTGTCGTGATGTACGTACTTTGAAACAACCTTTCTTTATTTTTCACATTTTCCCCAAACTATCAAAATTTTCTAGTAAGGTAAATGTACATAATTACGGGCTATTTTATTAAAAATTAATAAATAAGATAACTTTAAAAGATTTCATAGAAGATATTAATTGAATTGATTCTATGTTCGGTTATTTTTCAAAATTTATTAATTTTTTAACAAAATAGGCCGTAAATATGTACATTTACCTTATTATTTTATTAAAACTTTTATTAATATTCTGTATTAAAAATGACAAGCAAGAAAAAGTTTATTTATTGAAACAAGAGAAAAAACATCTGCCAAGTAAATGCACAGTGCTTCCTCGTGCTAAATTCACCAAAGATAATTAATTATTGAACAATTGCTTAGAATTGGTTAACCATTTATTTTTTATACAATTTTACTAAAAAATATTAGTTCGAAATTTTTCTTCACCTGATTATTTTTTCGTATATTTTTTAATTTTTGACAATTTCAATCTGAATCTAAATTTATGCAAACGTCAAAATGACAGTTAATATATCAAAGAAAATATCAATCTAAGAAACATTTTAAAAATAAATTGAGATAAATCTTTGTAAGGGAATATTTACAACAAACCTTGTAGATCTATATTATAGGAAATTTAATGCTCTACAAAAAATATTCTATAGAATTTTCACGTAACATGTGTCATCCTTGAGATATCCAGAAAAAATAAATATTTTGGGATGTCACCCCTCCCCCTTACACACGATTTTGATGATTTTTAAATGGGATCGTCCTCAAACCAAACCCAACCAACCAACCAAGTTTTATTAATATCGGTTCAGTGGTTCATCAGTTATGCATGTGACAAGGATTAAGGGGACAGACAGACAGACACAGAACGAAAAGTGTTTATATTGACCTGAAACGTAAAGATCAAGTTAAAAATTTGAAATCGAAAAACATTTTGAAATATTCGGTATTATAGCGAGGAAGCAATATATTAAATAAGTGCAAATTTTCTAAAAGCGATTTTGCATTCCCCTATCTAGCGATTGAACACCACCACATGGGTTTGTTTGTTTTTTTTATTGAATACGAAAACTTTATTGGATTAGCCGAAGGGGCAAATCAGCTTAGTCAGTATTACTTGAGTGGACAATTCTATACAATACCTGTATATTGGGGAGCGAATTTGTTAACAATGATATCAGTATATCTATAGATATCACGTAAAATATACAAAGGTATATGTAGGTATATACATATGCATGTATAAATACCTATATAATTTATGTAAAATTACCTACTATATACCCACATTCAGATCGAGATTAAGAAAACTTTCACTGTTTTTTATAAAAAATCGTTTTTTCATATGAATCTTGGCTTCTGGGTGTAAGCCGAGTCAATAGGGCTTCACATACACGAGACGAGATGATAATATGATTAGGTAAGTCTCGTCTGATTAAGATTTAGATCGAGACCAAGAAAATTAAATTTTTTTTAATAAAAAATCGTTTTTTCATATGAATCTTGGCTTCTGGGTGTAAGCCGAGTCAATAGGGCTTCACATACACGAGACGAGATGATACTATGATTAGGTATGTCTCGTCTCATTAAGATTTAGATCGAGATTAAGAAAACTTTCACTTTTTTTTATAAAAAATCGTTTTTTTCATATGAATCTTGGTTTCTGGGTGTAATCCGAGTCAATAGGGCTTCACATACACGAGATGAGACGAGACTATGATTAGGTAAGTCTCGTCTGATTAAGATTTAAATCGAGACCAAGAAAATTTAATTTTTCTTTATAAAAAATCGTTTTAATATGAATCTTGGCTTCTGGGTGTAAGCCGAGTCAATAGGGCTTCATATACACGAGACGAGACGAGACTATGATTAGGTAAGTCTCGTCTGATTAAAATTTAAATCGAGATTAAGAAAACTTTCACTTTTTTTTATAAAAAATCGTTTTAATATGAATCTCGGCTTCTGGGTGTAAGCTGAGTCAATAGGACTTCACATACACGAGATGAGATGATACTATGATTAGGTAAGTCTCGTCTGATTAAGATTTAGATCGAGACCAAGAAAATTTTAATTTTTTTTATAAAAAATCGTTTTAAAATGAATCTTGGCTTCTGGGTGTAAGCCGAGTCATATAAAGTCACATGTTACTGCACTGATTGTTTGCTAATTTAATATGAACGCTTTATAAAATATATAGGTATGGGTAAATAGCACAAATAACTTCACGTAAGTATAGCAATGTATTTTCTAACCATTCATTAATGTAAAAACTTTATATATACCTTCATATAAGTACGCAATTACACATATACATACATATAATGTGTACGTTGATGATATCTTTAATGTTTATTTACATCACAATTGACGACTGGGTGCTATCAAATGCCCTTGAGTATAATATTTCTATATGTATAATAATACGAACACATATAAATGCAAACACATAAATAAATAAATACACATTTTGATAGAATATGTAGGTATAATAATATATGTTCTTATGTAGGTACACTATCGTGTTAAGGTAAAATGTATTTAGTATAATTTATGTTTTGGCCGCTATAAGAGGAAGTTTTCTGTTTCTTTTTTTTGATTAATGGGCTTGTTATTTGTAATTCTCATGAACTCATGTTACTAATAAAACAAGTAACTCTCTATTTAATCAATTTAATTATCAAAGTCCGCAAATATAGTTTGTTTTTTTAAATTACTTACAGCCTTTCATTTTGTTCATGTTTTTTCTCCAGTAATGGATATAGTAAAACCAGTAATGAACACGTAGTGATGGACACTTGCTAATGATTATATATACAAAATGATAAGTACTACGACACAAAAGATATAAAAGAAAGAATCGTCAAATTTGAAACAATGTTTAAAATATAATAATTAATAAATAAATTATACTAATAATTAGTTTTTTAATTGTCATCAAATCACGCTGTAAGACATTTGAATTTATATAGATTAATATTCAGAAATGGTAGTAATCAAATATCAACAAATATTTCTAATTCAGTACATATTTAATTGAAAAATAGCCATATTACTGGGGTCATATATATCCAAGACTGGTGCCAGTACCTTATATATTTTTTAATTTTTGTTTTTGGTATCATTAAGTTTTACAAAACGATTTCCTACACTTACTGAAGGAAAATCAATAAAATATGGTTTATAATAATGTAAAATATAAGCCTTTTTTAGTTTACTGACTTTTCAAAAGATAAAGGCAGTAAATTTTTTAATTTTGGCATGTATAAGACACTATTATTAAATAATTATCAAACTAATTGTACAGTTAAGTGAGACCTGAAAATCTATCATATATGACGTAAAATATGGGCACAGTAGAATGCCAAAAACTAGTTTTAGAAAAATTGACAAATATAGGTATTGATAAATAGTAAAAAAAGTATTTTTTGAAATAATAATAATTAGTTAATACTTATGAATTTTTTGAATCTGAATTTCTTAGTCATTGTTCATATTTATAAATGAATATAACGAATTATTTATTTCATTTTGTTGATAAAAAAGGTAGTTTTAATTAACTGTGTAGAATGTAGAATTTTTGCAGTAAGATTTAAATAATAATAACTTAATAAACTTTGCTACTCATAATGGAGATTTAAAATAAACGTCAATTTTCTTGTTTAGTTTTAAAAGCATAATTTAGATTGATATTTATAGGTAAGTACATGTTAAAAAATATTCAGTAAAGATTAGAACTATAATAATAATTTTGAAACGTTGTAAGTATATTCGTTTAGCTAATTTAATGTACAAGACAAATATATCTTAATAATTATTGGGTGAATATTTTATTTAATTCTTGTAGTATATATGTTTCACATATTCATTACTTAATTTTTAAATAAATTAACAGAATTTATATAGCTCTAAAATAAATATTTAGGATTTAAAAAAATATTATAGAATAATAAAAATATAATTCATATTCACTGATTAAACTAAAGAAGTGATTTGTTTGAAATGCTAAATATTTAGACCAGAATTTCTCTTGAACGCCATTTTTACGCAATCGGCTGAACAGGATTCTTAACAGATGTTTTGGACCCGATCGGGACAAGAAATTGTAAAAGCAAACGTATAAGTCAAGAGTCCCAAAACAATAAAGGCAGTACCTAATCGAGAGGGGCTGTTTATTGCATTATTAGAAAGTGTCTCACTACGTATTCTGTCTCAGTCGTACATAAAAGCTACGAGTGTTGAGTTTCAAGGAAAGATATGTGCCGTCATTAACACAACCAGCATGTATTCGCTCCGTCTCCTTCTAAACGGTACAGTGCAAGCGAGACGCAGAGAGCGCACCGAGTCGTAACGTTCACTAGCATCCCAAGTGTAACAGCGAGTCAAGGTTACTTTAGTTCCGTGCACCGCCGCTAGATGTGCACGCTGCTGGGTGTGCGTTAGCGAAGTAGGCGTGACGCGCATGATTGCTCGATCACCCTTCGCTGGCGGGCGGAGCCACACGGCAATCAAGACCAACCCACCGCTAAAAACACGACCTAAAAAGTGCCCCCCTGGACCGGTTTGACGTCAGAGACCTCGGCTCGTGTTGTTTCGGTTGTTTCCGTAGCGGTGGATTCTGAAGACAGCGAGCGGTGTGTGTAGTGTAACAGCGACAGTTCAATGTTAACGGGCGCGAAGTAATGCACTAGTGCTGTTTACAAAACAACGTTCGCGTTGTGTTCAAAGTGATAGTGATAGTTACAACAGTGAGTGGATCGTGGTGTTTCAGACCAGGAGGTGTACCCCTATCTATAGGATTTGTTTGACTGTGATGGAGCACGGTGCAGTGTCCGTGCGGTCGAGTGATGTGTGCTGGCCAAGTGAGTGCAGTGATTAGAGTGCTGTGATGGATGGGGCCTCGGTGGGGACTCTGCCCCCCGTGCCGGCCCTGATACCGATATCGGCGCTGCGCCCTCCGCACGCGCGAGCGGCGCACGCGCAGACAGCGGTGGTGAGGGGAGTGCGCGCGGGGACGGGCTCGACGGCTGCGGCGCGGCTCGCGATCGATCGGTCGCCAGCCGGGCGAGGTACGCTGCAGCGACATCGTAAATCAGATCGTAGACGCCGTCACAAACACCAGCAGCAGCACCGGCAGCCACAACAACAACAACAACAACAACACCAGACAGCGACCTTAGTGAGCGCGACCAGGCGGAAGCACAAACACCGCCACAGGAGTAGAGACAGTCCGGAACCGAAGTCACCCCAGCCGAGGGTAAATCCTATTTTCGTGTGGGTCCGGCAACAAGACACGCGCATCGTGGAGGTGAGATGCGAAGATTACGACAAGCGGAACCGGATCCGGCTTACCAAGACCCCCCATGGGTGGCGGGCGATTCCGCGAACCGAGACGCTTGCAACATCTGTGACAAACACAACTCAGTCAGAGGAGTCCGTCAAGCCGGAGGAGGAAGTGCCGCCTTCAGATACATCAGTGAGAAAAACAACAAAAACCAAAACTAATAAAAAAAGTTCTAAATCTAAAAGAAAATCATTTGAGAGAGTGAGTCGAATAGACGATGACGTAGAAGAAGATAACGAAATTAAATCACCACCTTTAACGATAACACGGGAGGAGACTAGTTCGCCAGCGTGGACATCTCCGGTCAATATCGAGTCTCATTTACCCTCGCATACAATCGCGATACCGCGCAAAAAACTCGTACATACACCAGAGGAATCATCACATAGTGAGGGGCTGTGCGGGGACGATAATGTCTTAGATGAGTTAGAAGATGACATCGAGGAAGAGAGGGGTGAAGGCGAAAGTAGTGTAAACAGTACGACTACCGAGTGCAGTGCCAGTGACGACAGTTACCCCCCACCACCCCCGCAGCAAGCTGACACGAGTGCGCTAGACAACTTACTGGCTGTTGCGGAGTTTGAATTTAATCATCAAGTCAGAACGGAAGCCGAGGCAAATAAAGAGTTTACAGATTCTGATTTATTAGACGAGGAAGTTGACATTTCTCTGGAAGCGGAAGACGAACAAGACAATAAAAATGTGTATAATGATATTACAGAACAACATAAAGAGTATTTCGAAAATATAGTTCAATTAAATAAGCTGATTGAATCGCGATCGTCAGAAAGAATAAGTGATAATTTAATCAATAGAACAAATTTGCCCGAGCAAAATCCCGAACCTGTAAATAATAATGAACGTGGTACATCAGAGGACTGTGATTACAACGAAGATGACGAAAATAATCTCGCCATGGATGACATAATTACAAGGTTGGAACAATCGTTACAATCGCCTGACGCATGCGCGGCGCTGGATGACACGACGGAAGTGTACGATGCATTTCCGGTGCATATGGAAAAAGACAATGCAGTGCAAGACGAAGTGAATTGTGAACAGGGCGAGGTCGAGACTGCAGAATCTAAAACCGACATGGAATGTTCACAAGAGGTTGATTTGTCTATTGACGAAATGCCGTCTAGTCAAGAAGAAGAAGAAGAAGTTGAAGAAGAAATGCCAACAGATTTAAGTAAAAGTAGTGATAAAATTATTGAAGAGAAGGAAGATGAAGAAGAAATGATTGATAATTTTGATGAACCGACAGATTTGAGTAAAAAAGCTGATACCGATAATATTGACGATTATGAAGAGGTAGAGGAGTGTGTGGATAGCGTTGAAGAGGATTTAATGCCAACTGACTTGAGTGTTCCTAAAAGTTCGTTACAATCCCCCCTTCCCCGGACAGAAACTCCTCGTCCAGCCTCGCACGGATCAGAAACAATACAATCTCCTCAACCCAGTGGAATTCCTGCAGTGCCACCTTCCCCTGATATATTTTCGTCTGGCTCCCAGAAAAATAAATCAATATTCCTTGAATCCCTGCTGTCGACAACTTCTCCTAAATTGTGTTTAACACCGGAAGTGACGATTACGCGGCAGCAAAAAGAACCGTTGGATTTAGGGAAAAATAGAAAATCAGCTAGTCCTACGGTCACGTGTTCAGAAGAAGCCAAAACCGACTCTAAATTTTCAAATTCTGACGGCGAACCTACAGCAAAAAGAATTAAAATGGAAGATATTACTTTGAAAAATCTTTTACATTCGGATAACAAATTAAAACCAGAAGTTACGATATCAAAAACATCTAGATCTAACGAGAAAGATAATACATCTGAACAAAAAGTGGAATCATCAAGACTGCTTGAATTGTTGACGACTGAAATGGACAATGACCCACTGACTCAATTAAAACAGATCTTAGCAGACCCGGAATTAAACATACCGGATCCACTACTTGTACCAAAAGATAGATTAAGTCAAGTGATATCTGAACCTGCTCGAGAAATTCCAAGACTACTAGCTCTTCGGCCTGAACTGAGACTACCTGAAGCTTTGGCATTTCCACAACTACTTCAAGATCCTGATATTTTAGTAATTTCACTAAACCAACTTCAAACGATACTGTATAAACAAAGTGAGACGATAAAACTTGCACCGAAAACAGTCGAAAAAGTATCACCAAAACCGAGTCAACCTGCAAAGAAAACAGAAGATAAAAGATCTCCAGTGAATATCGATTCATTTAAATATCCCAATTTGTCAGGGGCTGCGTTACCGTTAGAAGCATACGCCAAGCAATATCAGCAATTACCCAGCCAGCAAGTAAAAGATGTCAGAGGTTCCGCAACGAGCGGTCTTGCAAACGACATAGACGCCGCGACTACAGCAGCATTCAACCAAATGCTGTGGCTACCATATTTAAATCAACTAGAAGCTGCAGCGATGGTGTGTGGAAATAACAATGATTTTATGAAAGCACTGAATTCTGTATTTCCGCCTTCAGTTCCGGTTCCTGATCCACAGATGTTCAACAGATTTGGAATGCCTAACGGTTTTCCTATGCACCCACCTACGGAGTACAACAATCAACTAGAAATGGCTCTGTGGCAAGAAGCATTGCTGAAAGTCAACATGGGACAATTTGGTATGCACCAAATGCAACAACAGCAACGTACTAAAAATCCTGCTGAAAGTTATAACAATATGTTGAAATCAGCACAGCGAGAGATTTCTAATATCGATTCAAGAAGTTCTCAATCAGTTAAAAAACATCAATCAAGCCAAAGAATTCAATCGTCTGCAAGAACGAGTCCAATTTCACACAATTTCCAACAGCAACGTTCCAGTGGTCTACCAAATCCATATTTAAACAGTATTCCTAGTGCCTATCAGTTACCTAGTACAACATTGAGACCACCGAGTTTGCAAATACCGCAATACAACCCAAACCTTGCACAGTGGAACAAGCCATCACCATCTTCAAGAATCAACAGTAGCAGTAATATGAATAACAGCTCTATGTCATCGAGATCATCTTCTGGACCAGTGCCAAATTACCACAATCAATATAATTCAAAATCGGATTACATGAAATACTCTCAGAACATGAACAACAATAACCCATCGCCATACAGCCAAAGATATAACAATCATATCATATCAAGTCATCAGAAATCGCTACAGTCCAGTCAGAAATCTGCAGCAGAAAGCACCAGTCAAAAACCTCGAGTCACTTGTAAGTCGTTACAGAATCTACTGAGTCCTACAAGGCTGAGTCAGGAAAATGCGCTGAAGAAATTTCACCAGCAGCAAGAAATCGGGCACCAAGTGATGGTGTCATCGTCTCCTAGTGGTACGCAGCCAATAGACTTAACCGCGACTACGGTGTCTAGGTTAAAAGTGAAGCAGCACCTAGTGGACAGTACGCGCTCGCCGAAGTTGTTAAAGCATGACGACGTACCGGAAGTGGGGAGTACGACGACGGAAGAGACGCAGCTCCAGGACGCGCACGCGCAGCAACACCTCTGGCACCCATTATTTGGAAAGTGAGTACATTGTTGTCGTAGACCGTTTATTTTTTTTCTCGGCCCCATTAGCCTATGTTTTAGCTTTGGAACAAAAATTAATTGATTAAAATGGGAAAAATTACTTTTTTACTTATGCGTGAATATCTCGTTGAAAAAATTATTTATTTTAATTTCTCACAGCAGCATTTTATAGAGAATTAAATTTCCTACAAAAAAGATCCCAAGTGCTCAATTCATAGATCCAGTATTTTATCCAGTACATTATCATAAAAAGTAAAATCCAATTTTTATGACAATTTTTAAACAAACAAAAAGTAATTTTTCCCATATTAATCAAATGGGAAAAATACTCAGTTTGCGAGTCTGAAATTTTGGGACAGCTAACTATTGATCCAAAGCTAAAACATAAAAAACACTATATTTGGCACGTGCATGCGGCCGATCGCGATGTTTCTTTAGAAAGGCTTCATTAACACTTATCTATGCTTATACTTCTTCGTAATTAACACTTAGATCTTAACTAAATTCCTTACATCTGCTGTATAAATTTTTTTCCAAAACATTTTTCATTGCATAAAAATTATGTTAGTAAAACTAAACAAAAATAATTTTATATTGTATTTAAAGCAAACAATAGAAATAAGGATATTAACAAAATTATTAGATTTAAAGAACGCATTCTTTTTTAAATTTGTATAGCTAATAAAAAATAAAAAGATAAAAATCCAGAAGTCTTTAAGAGTTATTCTTTAGACTTGATATAAGATTAATATGTCACCAGTTCTGATAAGCAAAAAATTATAAATTATCTTCAATTTAACCTTGTCGATGTATTATAAATACGTCAATAAATAACGTAATTAAGTTTCAATTATATTTTTTATACTGTCATAATTTACAAGTTAATTATATACTATCTCAATACTTTAACGTTTCAATATTTAATAAATAAATTTAATTTTAACATTTTGTTAAAAATTCTTAAATAACTGTAAAAATAAAAAAGTTTTAATTCATTCAAGTAGCAACAAATAATTAATATAAATTATTGCAAAATTAATTAATTATCTACATATAAAAATAAAAAAAGTTAATGTATTTTTAATTATACAAATTAATTATTGTAAATATTAAAGTCAATTCACACTTCATACATGTATTTGTTTTAGACTTGTTTTAAACAAGATTACTAAACAAGATTACGTAGAAACAAAATGTGTAAAAATGTATAGATAAATATATATGAGAATTAAAATACATATTAATTTTAAGAAAAACGTTTTTTATACGAATTATTTATTTTTAATACCTGTATCAAATTAATTTATCAGCTAAAAAAATTTTTTGTAGAATTAATGTTCCTTATTTTATCTTCAAAAAATAAAAATAGATTAAAAATAAGTAGATGTGCAAAATAATATATGTATAAATATAAAAATAAAATACTATTTTTAAAAATTGACTTTTTATAAAATATTAAAGTTCATAAAAAAATTATTAAATAAATCAGAAAAATTAATTATATATTTGCATATATTACATTACTTTTTTCAACGTTTTTTTGTTGTAAATGATCTATAAAGAAAGCAAAAAATTATACATTTAAAGTAGTATTTAATATTCTTCCTACATAAAAAAGTTAATTATTTATTCAACATAAATTAAAAGTATTCTATTTCGTACTTAAATTTTAAAGATAGTTACTAACAAGTCGATAAAACATATGGTTAACTACTAAAATAGTTGTAAAACATTTTAATTAAAATCAAATATTAATAAAAACATCAGTCATTTTTAGCTTCAGAAAGGTTTAATTAATATTTCTTACCTAACACACCCCTGAATTAAATCTTACTGGCGCCTATGTCGAGGCAACTGCATTTCCATGGTCTGATAACTTCTTTAAATTGACTGAAACAAAAAAAAAACACAATGCGTTTTATTTAAATGAGATATTAAAAAGCATTGTTAATCGTAAAAAAGGGAGATAGCTACTCTACTCTTCGTTAGGTCATTTATGTACTGGCGTTTAATCAGATAACATTGAATATTAACCCAGAACTAATGATATTTATCAAGATTATGAAAATGATTATATGTATATATATGTAGTATGGTTTCTCTTTAGCGATATGTCAAAAAACATAACAGCAAAGAAATATAATAACTTTAATCAAACGCTTTCTGCAAGGTATCAAATATAAAAATTAACTGTATGATTTTTTTAAATAACTTAGAAATCAGCGGTCTGAAAGCAGTGGTGAGCGGTGTACAGTACACCATGTTTATTATCACTGCTTTAAAATTATAACGATCTGATACACTGTAGAAAACATTTGATTAGATTTTAGTAAGAAAATTTTATTTCAATGGAACTAAAAGATTAATAAATGTAATAGAACTGTCATTTTTACATTAAAAGTGCTTGCAAGTTAGCAAACGTTTAATTTCTAATAAAATTAAAATTAAACTAATGTCCGGTATTATAAAGGACCTAGCAAATTTGTTAGCTAGCAAGCACTTTCAAGTGAGATATCAAACTTATATGACAGTTCTTTTGGAGTTTGTTGAAGACTTTGACAAGTTTCACGCACGCGTTGTAGGTAAATACCAACGGTATTAAAACAGTGGTGATATTATCAAAATTATTTTGTACGGTGAAAGATGCCAACTGTGTTACAATTAGTTGAAGTGTCACTGCTCTAAATTCCATAACTAATCCATAGATACTAGTACAGAATTAATACCCCATTTGAAAGTAATTGCTAGCTAGCAAATTTTGTTAGCTCCTTTATAATACCGGACATAAGATTTTTTATTTTAAGAAATTTCAGTTATGAAATATGTTAATTGTTAAAAAACAAAACAAAAACTAAAAATATAATATTTTCTATAGGTACATTATGACTACTTACATAATATTATAAAAATTAATTTAATTTATTCTTATAATAAAAACCATTACCTTTTCAAATAATTATTTTTCACTAATTGGAAAGAATATACATACATATATATATATATACCTAAACGTATCATATATCTACAACCTCTCAGAAATTACAGGTATAAAAAATAAATACAAAAAAAAACACACTCTTCATAATCCATTAAAAATAAATTTACATAATTATATAGGTCCAGTTCAATCATTACGACGATAATTCTTCCCAATTAGACCCATTCAATATAAAAACGGGCGCGAGAGAGACGGAAAATCACGCATACACTTTATCAAAGGTGTCGAAGATAGTATTTTAATCAATTTTGACACTCGATTTAAATTAGATTTGTGGCCAAATTGTGTTGTTAAAAACATGTAAAAAAAAGTATACGTGAGTAAATTTATGTAACCCTGAGACGAAATTGTTTTGTTAGAATTATAATAGATGAACTTTGTCTTTGTGTGTGTATTTATTTATAATAACCGCAATAAAAATATAAATTAAATACAGGCTGAGCAGAAAAAAATATCTAACAGAAAAATATATCACATTTGATAGCTGTTGGTTTCTGAATTAGATGAACTTTGTCTGTGTTTCTGTGTGTGTTTATTTATAATAACCGCAATAAAAATATAAATTAAATACAGGCTGAGCAGAAAAAAATATCTAACAGAAAAATATATCACATTTGATAGCTGTTGGTTTCTGTAGACAGGGTTACCTGATTTCAAAAAAATATTTAGCGAGATATTGCCTACGAGGGAGCTAAAGATGGTGGAGTGGATAGGAGGGGGGAGAGGTAAATATTTCTTTAAATATAGCTCAAATAATTTTTTTTAATTGTTATAAAATTAAAAAAAATTATGTAGGTCTAAATTTGCCAAAATTCGAGTGAATTGATATCAGTGTTAAATTTACTTCGATGGCACCCCCTGAATCACAAAATTTTCTTTTTGGTAATAATTCTGTATCCGAGTAACACACGAATTATTCGGTTCAATATAGGAAAAATTCAAAGTAGAAGTTCGAAAGAAAATTTTCTAAGAAATACGTTCATATTTTGTGGAAAATCTGAAGTAGAAATGTAGTATTTTTCGTAAATTATTTCGTAGTATATTATTTATTTTAAGACATGAAAGATTTGTAAAAACATTGAGGCTTCCGCGGTTATCTTAGCTTCTGGGTGTAAGACGTGTCGGTTTGGTCGAGTTATCGTCCTATAACACTGTGTTATTGGCCGATAACACGGCCAAATCGATCCATGTAAAAATATGTTTTTTTTGAAAATAATTGCTTTCTGATTGTTATTTTTTTTTATTTGAAGCAAAACATTTTTTATGTATTTTTTAACTTTTGTGTAGTATTTAAATAAGCGAAAATGTATTTTTGATAGATATAGTATTTTAGAATCAAAATATTAATAGAAAAAAGGAAATATTCAACGAACAGAAATAAATAATAAATAAATAAAAAACATTTTAAAAATATAACTCTATAATTTTCCATTCGTTTCATAAAACAAACAAAAAAATTGATTTTTTTACAAATTTTGTAAAAAAAACTATTTTTATGTTATTTAGCTTAAATTATTATAAAATTTTTTTTCATAAATATTTAATTTTAATTTTTCATGCCTTCATTTTTTTATTTATTAACTGTATTCCTTTCTAATCTAATACCTAGTTAATTAACGAGTTCTACATAAGAAGTAAGTCATACCTACATAGGTACATTTAAAATAAATAGATTCTTAGAAAAATAAGTGATCCACTACTTATAGCCCTGCCTGTACATTCTTGGTAAATACACGTTTGCATCTGTAACTGGTTTTCTTCTGTGATCAAGTGGGCTGTGGTTTAAATGCTTCTTGTTGCAAAAACAGTGGCACTTTAAAAATGTTGCTATTTGATGTTTTTTTCATTTACCTTTATTTGTTCGTATATTATTATATTTTACTATACTAAACTACAAATTATAATTTTACGTATATAGAGTCGAATTTGAAATTTCACAGCAATCCATTGACATATCTCCCCCCCCCCCAAATTTTTTTTCGAAATATCTCGACCCCGGGTCCAAAAAATCTATAAACTTATCGGAGCACCAAACGAATATATGGTGTGAATATGGCTTCTTTACGTCCAGTGGTTTAGGCTTGATGAGATCACATACATACGCACCAACGTTTTTATATACTAAGACATAAATGTCCATAAAAACGAATACATCGCGGGCGAAGCCGCGGGCGACTTGCTAGTTATAAAAATTAAGTGAATTTATAAAATTTCTTATCTTGTCTCTTAGATATTCCCTTAATATAATAAGTTCTTTGAATAAGAAAATAAAACAGCAAGTTTTAATTCTGCAGAAAATAAAGGTTTAATCACTAAAATTGACCCTTTTAAAACTAATTTTGAATTTGACGCCAAAACGCTCGCAGGTGTCATGGCGCATTTTTGACGTCACGCCTATGTAAACACTATAATAAATCCTTGTTCCATCGCTAATGTTTCTCGGTTTTACTTTTGGTAACACCAAACTGAGCAAATTGATAATTTAAAACCACAAAATAATTTATAAACAGTGCAGATATTAATCAAACAAAATAATGTTTACTTAGGCATGACGCCATCCACTCTGACTGGTGTTTTTTCAAACATGGCGGATTGCTGTATTTTGCGTTTTTATTTTAACAAAAATCATATTAATCTCGCTTTTAATATAAAAATATATACATTTTTTAGAATCTTTTTAACCTATTTCATTATTTAAAACCATAATTTCAGTGATACTTTGTTACTGGCATCATGCCTATTATGAATGTTTAAAACAAGATGAATGTACTCGTAATAAAACTTTATCAAAGAATATATATAGTTAATATATGAGTAAATATACCTAACTTTATATTTGTTTGAAAGTAATTTAGTATTCCATAAATATTTAATTAATCACAGCATTTAAATTGTAATTTCCAGGAATTAGCCAAACATTTCCCAGTAATTGGCAACAGTAGAAATTTCCGGTAATTTTCAGTTCTATTTACAATTAAAATTTAAAAAATCTTTATTAACAATATTTTACTGCATTATTTGACGAAACATTAAATATTGACTTTTGTAAGTACAAACGGGCAAAATAAAAAACCGCGAAACCCTTGTCTTACATTTTTTCTTTGGGTGAGTTGGTGACCTAAAATATTCAACATGCCCACCCAACACGCCTTTGTCGCGCACTAGTGTGTAAGAGGTCTTACAAATTTTGTATTCCATGGCTACTATTTTTTTATTTTATTCTGTGATTTTTATAAAAGATAGTTGTATGCTGTGACATCATGGAAACAAAACACGACTTGATAAAGATTTTTTTAATCTTTTGATCTTAAATATTAGGTTTTCATAAAATGTTAATAGGCACGAAGTTGAATAGAAAAATTATCCACTTGAAAACTGCATTGAAATCAGTTCAATAATTCCCTAGTCTATAAACCTCATACAGACGAACATTCATTTATATATATATGTATGTATGTAGATATAAACGTATGCACGCCACTGTTTTTGATATAACAATTTTTATGAACGAAAGATAAATAGGTATCTACTTATATCAATTTGTTTTTTGATTAAGCTTTTTTAACGTTTCAATAATTTGAGTAATGATTTTTTTGAGAGGACAGACAGATAAATATAGCTACAGGATTTTCCTTCATTTATATATTTATAAATCTTTATTAATAATTACCTACATTAAAATCTATTTATAAACACATTCCTCCTTGTTAAAAATAATGTATTTCTATTCTAATATGTTTGTTGAACCCTGCTATGATCAGCTCGCTATCACTAACTCAATTATTTAAGGTTATTGGCCTAATTGTGAATCATCGTATTTTTATCAATAAAACAAATATTTGATTTAAAAAAAAATTGTTTTTAATTTGTATGCATTTAATGGAATTTTTCCGTGTATTAAAAACTCTATTTTTAATATTTACTTACTCAAAAAAATACGTCCAATATTATTTTTTTAAATTAGTAAAATATATGACCTATTCTTAAATAACATATAAAAATTTGTTTTAATGATCGAATAACCTTAATTTATGTCTCAGGATTAAATTAACAATATGACCATTATTCGTCTTTATTTTATAATTTTTTTAATCATAGATACCATATCTGTTTATTATTTTAACATTTGTATTAATAAAGATGTAAAAGATTTTTAATTGATTCGACGATTGCATTAGTAAATATAATCAAATTAAAATAATAAATAATGAAGTCAGGAAAAATGTTTATTTAAATATGTTGACCTTTCAATACCTCATGTATTTGTTTTAATATCAATGAAATAATGTGCCATAGATCAAGGTTAAAATGAAGATTCTGAATTTATTAATGAATTATTTAAATCAATCTTTAAAAACAAAGAAGATATATAAACTTTTATAAATATTATAAAATTATATTATTATAAATATATATAAAAATAATATTTTATAAATATTATAAATTTAAAAATTGTTATTTTTGTATCTTCATAGACCAGCGTTTCTCAATATTTTAGTATTTGCGACCCAATTTTCAATCACAATTCTTATCGCGCAACTCAAACTTTTTAACCAAATATCAAAAATAGCATTTACACTCTCAATTATAAAACTATAGTACCTCTATACGTCTTATTTTTTTGTATTTTAGTCGATATTTGTATATTCACTGCAGGAAATTTCACTAAAAAATTTCAAATTTTTTATTTCGTTAAAAGTATGTTCATTGTATAGAAAATGACGTGAAAAGTTGAACTGTTCAAACCGCAAGTCTGTATCTCAAACCGTTCTTGAGATATAGCCTCTCAAAGTTTCAGTTTTTTCAAAATTTTAAAGAAAAATGGCCATAACTTTTGAACGCGTGGTCGGAATTGATTTTAGTTGACGGATTTGGAATCAGCGTGTCAAAATCTATATAATGACATGTACAATACCTTAAAACTCGAGAAAAAAAATTTCGTGAAAAATCGAAAAAATTCAAAGGGGTATATCTTAAAAAAATGTCGATTTTTGACCAAAATTTTTTTGTCGAATTTTAAAGTATTATACATGTCATTATATAGATTCTGACACGCTGATTTCAAATCCGTCAACTAAAATCAATTCCGACCACCCGTTCAAAAGTTATAGCCTTTTTTCTCCAAAAATTTGAAAAAACTAAAACTTTGAGAGGCTATATCTCGAGAACGGTTTGAGATACAGACCTGCGGTTTGAACAGTTCAACTTTTCACGTCATTTTCTATACAATAAACATACTTTTAACGAAATCAAAAATTCGAAATTTTTTAGTGAAATTTCCTTACTCGTCATACAAATATCGACTAAAATAATTTAGTTACTATATAAATATATAAGAATTTATTTTAAAAAGTAAAAGCTGAACTTAAGGTGTTTCGTAACTAGTTTTTTTTGTTAATAGGAGGGGGAGGATTGACAAAATATTATTAAAAACGCCTCGCCACTGATATCATGGCATACATAAAAACTGTTACAAGTTTATTCCAATTTTGTCTGAGCTCTGCTACAATTAGAAAATCTATTTTAGCATAAATTCTATTACACAAGTCCTAGACGTATATTTATTTTAATCACCTACCCAACAATTCGCTGAAAATTCAATACCAACGTTTAATAGATAAGTTTTTATTATCTTGTAACACGCGAATCCTAACAACTAACTGCATAACAAAATATTCGTTTTTGTTGGCGGTTTGATGCTATATTCATGATGCACTTAAATGTTTCCTGTTTTTGTTTTTTATATCGTGTGTATTTTGTTTTTGTTTTTGTTTTTTTCATGTTGTTTTGGTTGTAAATAATCAATAATTGATTCAAGTGGTCAGTATAAATGAATGTTATTGTTTTGTTGTTATGTCTGGAGGTGTTTTTGATAAAAAAATATATAAGGTACTGGCACCAGTCTTGGATATGACCCCAGTAATGGCTATTTTTTAATTAAATGTACTGAATTAGAAATATTTGTTGATATTTGATTACATACTACCATTTCTGAATATTAATCTATATATATACATTTAACTGTCTTACACCGTGATTTGATGGTTTACATTGTTTCAAATTTGACGATTCTTTCTTTTATATATTTTGTGTTGTAGTACTTATCATTTTGTAATTATTAGCAAGTTGGTATTACTGATTCATGATTTTAAGGACGTCCTTTTGTAGAGAATAAAACTATTATCTAATAATGCCAGTTGGCTGGGGTATTCTTTTTTCGATAGCTTTAATTGATATTTATAGAATATTGACGTTAAAATGCTGATTTATGTAAAAAAAAGAAAAATTTCTAATGTTTATAAGTTTTAACTTACTCTAACCTCTCTAGACTATTTTTATATTAAATTTCCCATAACATATTTTTATAAAAACAATAGTTTAGTTGTGAAAGAATATCTGTAATGTTTTTTTTTTTTTGAAAAGTGCCTTTTTACTGTTTCTCTCGGTATATTTTTTAAAATTTCCGGTTCTATTAATCGGATTACAAAAATAAAAAAAAATAGTAACCTAAAAAAAGTGTGTTTTTTTTAATAACTAAATAATGTTAAATAGATTATAATAATACTTTGGAAGAAGATACTTCTTTCATAAATAAGTGTGTTTTTAAACAGATAAAAAATACATTAAAAAAAATATTGACTCAATGATAATGATAACATAAGGGTAACTTATGCGGAAGTGCGAAATTTTTTTTAATACATACATTTTTTTATGTACTTTACAATAGTGTTAAAGAAAATATCTATAAAAGTTTTTAAGAATCTTAATTTTTTGCGCTTCTTTTTATAATTTGTTATTTTTTGCTCATTATTATTGATTTTAACGTACACAATATACAATTTTTTTCTCAGTATATTTTGTTAGTGATGCGTAGAACAATTTAATTTTTTTTTTAATTTCATTAACAAATTACTGAAAAATAATCATTTTTCGATTTTTTTATATTTCACTGAATTAAAATTTTACAAATTAAAAATTTCCCATTTTCAATATGGAATTTTTTTAAAAAATAAATAGATTATGACTTCATGTAAACAAATCACAAATTACACAAAAATAATTTATCCTCAGGTTCTAGAATTCTCATAAATAACATATTAGTTATTGCTTTCAATTTTTACACTCACATTTCTTTTCATGAAAAAATAAACAAAACATCTATAAAATCAAAATAAAGACATCAAACAGTAAAAAAATCTTTCAAAAAACACATATCATATATCAAAGACATAAAATTTTAACATCTTCCTTTAACACAGTGGTTCTTAAACTAGGGTCCGTGAAACATGTTTGGCATAAATTAAACAGGGGTTATTTTAAGAAAATTTTTGCAACTGCAACACCTTTTTTTGTTGTTTTTTTGCTCTAAACTTTGTACATTTCTCTCTTACAAATTATAGTGACTTTTTTTTTGCTTTACACTTATGTCCGGTATCATAAAGGACCTAACAAATTTGTTAGCTAGCAAGCACTTTCAACTGAGATATCAAACTTATATGACAGTTCTTTTGGAGTTTGTTGATGACTTTGAAAAGTTTCGCGCACGCGTTGTAGGTAAATACAAACGGTATTAAAACAGTGGTAATGTTATGAAATTTATTTTGTACGGTCAAAGATGCCAACTGTGTTACAATTAGTTGAAGTATCACTGCTCTAAATTCCATAACTAATCCATAGATACTAGTACAGAATTAATACCCCATTTGAATGTAATTGCTAGCTAACAAATTTTGTTAGGTCCTTTATAATACCGGATATTACACTTTTTTATATTTTTATTTCTATATACTTGCAATTTTTCAACTACATAAATTAGCTTTTACAACTGCAGTTTTCATTTTTGGAACTGCAGAAACAAACTACACACTAAAATAACCCCAGAAATTAAAGTACTTTATATTTTATTTTTAAAAATTTATATTATTTATATTTTATTTATATTTATACTTTATATTAATATTCACCAGTGATAAATTAGTATCTTACGACCTTTTTTATTTTTCTATCCGCGCGAGGGGTCCCTGAAAAATGATTGTCCAAAAGGAGGTCCATAGACCATATAAGTTTCAGAACCGCTGACTGTCTTTAATAGCATCCATGCATGAAGATTTTTTTAGCTTTGCATGAAAAGTTTTTTTTATTTTTACAAACAAGTGGACCTCAAAAGTAGGTGCTGAGATACCCTCTTCAATTCAATATTATAAAAACGTATAAGGTACTGGCACCAGTCTTGGATATGACTCCATTAATGACTATTTTTAAATTAAATGTACTGAATTAAAAATATTTGTTGATATTTGATTACTACCATTTCTGAATGGACATTTAAACTAATTATTTCAAATTCGACGATTCTTTCTTTTATATCTTTTGTGTCGTAGTACTTATCATTAGCAAGTGTCCATCACTGCGTGCTCATTACTGGTTTTACTTTATCCATTACTGGAGAAAAAACATAAGCAAACTATATTTGCGGACTTTAATAATTAAATTAATTAAATAAAGAGTTACTTGTTTTATTAGTAACATGAGTTCATGAGAATTACAAAAAAGAATCCCGACAATCACAAAAACAGTAAACTTTGCTCTTATAACAGCCATAACTGGCGCCAGTGTTGTTTTGTCGGTTTTCAAAAACAGGGAAAATGTATATTTCCCCCTCTACTCCCAAACGTAGATGTTTTTTTATGTCGAAGTGAATTTTTGATTTATATTAATAGTATGAATGTGACATTTTCATTTAAAAACTTATTTGACAGTTATAACTTCCGTCCAAAGGTGGAGAAAGATATTACATCTACTACAAAGAAAATATGTTATTTACAAAATCATCGATATGTGGAGTTATTCGTACTGGCTTCTGAACAACTCAATGATAGATTTTTTTTATTATACATCTTGTCAAATGCGAGTCGAGCCTCGCGTATTAGTGTTCCGTACCATATAGTTTTTCAATTTATTCGATTATGTTAATTTACTATATTAAATAGTTCATCTGTAAGAAAACAGATGGATACAAATGTACTTAATGTTTTTATAAGAATTTTGAATTATTTAAAAAAAAATAATACGTAAGTGCGGAAAATTTGTTAAACGAAGATTTTAATAAGAAAATGACGTTTGCATATTTAAATTAATTAAATTTGATACCCCACTAACCAGGATTGAATAAAAACATTTTTTGGTAAGCCTTTAGTTACAAAATTTCAAATATTTCCAAAACCCTTAATCCGATTAGAACCAAAATCAATAGGTCTAGAGTACTAACTGTGATAAACATTTTTTCCAAAAATAATTCAGATCGGTGCATTTTTACAGTAGTTATCGTGAACGAAAGAAAATTCTACATCCAGACACACGCACAGCCGCCATGCGGAAATTAACTTTACTTTACGTTTTGAAGATAGTACAATCAGAATCTCGGGCATGATTTTTCGATGGTATTACAATACTTTTATCTCCTTCGGAACATGGGGGTAAAAATATAACTTTTTTGGTCCATTGAAGATTTGTTTATAAAAAGAATAAAAACATTTTTCGATTTGTAAATTTATTTCCTGGTGTCGGCACCTTAAAAACTTTGAGATCCACTGCTTTAATCCATTTAACAAAACCATATGTTAATATTTAATCATTGTGTAAACAGAAATTATATATGGTGATATTTTGCCCGGCAGTCAGAAGAACTATACGAGCCCGTGGCGATGGACGACAGTGACAGTGAATGGCGAGTAAACGCTACATCGTGCTTCTATCTCTCTCCGCCAATGGCCACCGACTACGCTTGTACGTTGAGTAATAACTATAATGTTTTTTAAGTCAAGTAACTTTTTACATTGGAAATAAAAATGATTTTTATTTGGATATTTTTAAGGGTGAGGCTTTTCTGAAATGTATAAATATGACAATATTAAAACACAGTTAAAAATATTTTCGGGTTGTCATTTCAATATTTTCATTTTTGAAAAAAAAATGTATTATTGTAAATCAAAAAGGATTTTATAAAAGCTATCAACCTGAATACATCAATTTATAAATGTTAAAATCAATTTCATTAATTGTTGTAAATTAAAAATTATAAATAAATAAAACACTGTTCAAATTTAAATTTATGGATAAATAACTGAAAATTGTATCAATAATATTAAATAAAATGTATCATATTTTAGTGAGAAATATTTTTCTAATAATCATATAAAATATCAAGCTTCCAGGCTTCCACGGTGACCTAGATATTAGTCTGGACTTCTGGGTATAATCCACATCTATCTGGTCGTTTTCTCGGCTAATGTAATATACATATAGAATAAAGTCGGTATATATGGAACACCATTCTTGTTTTAGGTAATAAAACTCTGGTTTATTATTTAAAATCAGCCCTTATCATTTCATTCGAAAGAGAATTTAATCTTTTAACGAGATCGACCAGGCAAAAATAGAATTCTTAAATGAAAAACAGAAAATTAGCCCCTTACCATAATATACGATGTGGTTTTAAAACATTTTTTTTTTAAATTAGTCCAGTCATTAGAAGATTTGAGCTAGAAAAAATGTAGATTTTGATGTATAGAACATGGCGATAACTTCATCCCTCCCCCCTCCTTCGAAGAGTGGTGTATAACTTTCTAGGGGTTTACAAAACTGTCTAAAATCAGCTATTTGGGAATAACACTGGGGCTATCAGTTTTAAGATAAAATAAGTTTTATAAATCTTAAAGCTGATAAAATTTCGAACAAAATGGTGTTTTTAAAAATTATGTATCATTGAAATAGAGCCCGCGAAAAAATCATTAAGTTTGGAAACCATGCCTAAAATGTAAGATTAATAGAGAAAACAGTGCCCTAATGTCGAAATCTCGAAAAATGTTTGAGTAAGTAAGTCGAAGGTGTAAGCTTAAATATATGTATATCAATTTTGTGTTTATAAAATTTAAAATAGAGCAGCAAAAAGAGGTGCCCTTTCCATATTACCATTTTGTTCCATATATATTATACCAACTTTACTCTAGTCTTTGAAAGAGATCCTTGAAGATGTCCACAGCCCGAGAAAATTACCAAATCTACGCGGGTGTACCCAGAAGCCAAGATTCATATCACTAGTTTACGCATATAAAAATATTTTTAATTGTGTAATCATGCTATCAATTCAAAATTCATTTCGTATGAAAATTAGTACAAAATTTTTAGAAATCAGTAGTTTAATAAAAATGTATACGATTGAAGAAAAATTAAAATGGGATACACAAAAGTAGGGTTATATGTTAAAAAATATAAATTTTTTCGGTAGGTACGAAAATTTAATTGTTTAGTAGTTTTTGATAGTGGATAATTTAAAAATATATGTATGTTTTGACTTTTTGATTATCAAATAAGATAAAGTGGTGGAAACGTTTATTTTTCGACTGAATATAAGGTTTTTATTTTATATACAAATAGGAATTGTAAAAGTTATAGATATCTAAAAATCTTGACTTTTTTGTTAATTTTGTATATCTAAAATTAAAATAATTTTAAGAATAATTTAATATTTAAAATATTCTAGTCTTAATTATAATTAGTTAAATTTCAATAGTATTAATAATTTAATTCGGATTTAATTAACAATGTGTCTATCAGAGCAGGTTTTAATAAACATAGCTCTGTAAAAAAAACCTTATATTAAAATTTCACTTCTTTATTTACTTTGATAATCATTTAATTATTAACTAGTAAATCAAGTGAGAAAAAGATGAACAAATGTTGTAAAATGATAAAAATGCAACATACAACTATGTGTATATAAATATCTTTTTTTTAAATATAATATTTAAAAAAAAATTCCTTGGTAGTTATGTATGTATGTATATTTAAAATATAAATAGTTTATTTAGTTACGTTGATTTTTATAAATATATTTAATTGTTTGACAATTGTTTAAAACATAATACATGTTTTTAATGTACTTTTCGACATGTATCTATTATTTTTAATATCTGTGCCATTTGTGCAATATACAAATTATTTCGTGTAAAAGAATTTTTATTTATTTCTGTACCTTCCATTAATTTTACATTATGTTAGTTTTCCGATAAAATAAATTAATAAGATATTGGTTATAACCATTAGTCCAGACACACATAGATTTATCCTTAAGACCAAATTGGGTGTGACGATTTTTTTTCTTGATTTTCGAGACAAGTCTATATAAAATAAAAATATATATGATTTTTTTTTTCAAGAGGTACGCTTTGATCCCAAAAAACAAACAAAATACAGTAAAATTTACAAATTTTTTGTTTTGTATAATTTAAGATGCAAAGAAAAACATAAAAAGAGTGAAAAAGATTATATTTACGAAAAACAATCCTAAAATAAAACGGCCACTGGATTCGTTATAATTTCCATTGAAAGTACTAATTAAAAACTACATTCTAGATTTATTTTGAATCGATAGTTTAGAAATTAGAAGGGGGGGGGGGCGCTCTGATAACCACACTGAAAAGCAACATTTGACATTTTTTGTTGCATTTTAAGAGACCTAATAAATTTTTTTTTATATACTTTTCAGTCATTGGAAAGGGGGTCAAAAAATGATTTTTTTCAAAAATCTTAACGTTTATGTATTTGGATTATCAATCTTCGTCCGTATATCTTAATCGGTATAACATTTATATAGACAGACAGACGGACGGACAGAACAAAACTGTAAAGGTTCTTAGTTTTCTACAGTAGTTCAAAAATAAATATTATGAAATAAATTATTTTATCTATTAGTAACTTCGAAAGTATTAATTATAACAAATCATTAGCGAATTACATTCACTATATTGAAAAACAAATTAGTAATGTCTAAAATAACACCTGACAATTCATACAGATATGAATTTTAATGAACAAGAATAGCTGGGTACCTACAAACTTTCAATTCTCATATTAACTGTAATAGTATTACATCAAATACAATAATGAAACCTATTGCGAGATAAATTAGAATTGAAATTATTATTTACGCTCTTATTTTAAAGAATAATAAAACATAGGTTATTAAAATTGCGAAATTATATTTGATTTATATCAATGATGCCCACTGTAACGTGTGACAAAACGTTGGTCGAATAAGGCGACTGTAACTTATACTTTGTTTTTTCTCCAGTAATGGACAAAGTAAAACCAGTGATGGACACTTGATAATGATTATAAAATGATAAGTACTACGACACAAAAGTTATAAAATAAAGAATCGTAAAATTTGAAACAATGTAAAGCAGTTTCTATGATAATATAATAATTAATAAATAGATTACACTAATACTTACTTTAAATGTCTACCATTTTGACACCCATTTCATCAAATTATGCTGTTTTAATGGCAGTATGTAATCAAATATCAACAAATATTTCTAATTTAGTATAATACATTTAATTAAACAAGTGTCCAACACTGTGGTATTGTCTAAGACTGGTGCCAGTACTTTAGTAATAAATTATCATTATCTCATGTTATTTAAATGAAAAATGGACCCCCCCCCCCTTGAGACACCTCTTACAATTGAGGTATAGGATATTTCTTACGTGAGGATTTTTTTTAACGATAGCGAATGTATTTCTAATAAAAAATTAATAAAATCCCATAAAGGAACAAGTAGGTACGTTGTTATATTAATAATAGTTCCTTAGTACGTCCCTGTATTGTTTTCATGTAGTTATTTCAAACTTGAACAATACTGGAATGCCTTTCTTGATTGAAATTCAAGCTTCCTTTAAGAAACTTTCAAAGTTAAGAAAACTTACGACAAAGGTATTGTTAATTTATAAATTTGTTTTAAAACTATAAATAGGTGTTATTGACATAAACGAAATCAAAAATTCGAAATTTCCTGCAGAGAACTTCAACACGTCATACAAATATCGACTAAAATACTAGAAAATAAGACGTAGAATCATTTAGTTACTATATAAATATGATAAGAATTTATTTAAAAAAGTAAAAGCTTGAACTTAAGGTGTTTCATAACTAGTTTTTTTTATTAATACTATAATGTACCTAACCCCTTAAATTAACAAAAATAAAAAAACCGCATTGAAACATACGGTATAAAAATAAAGTCCACATTGATATTGTGTTAAGAAATACGGCGGTGCATTGCTGATGCCTTTCTCAATAAGTCACACAAAAATAGAACTGCGTTGCTGTAAATTGGGTCGGTGTAAAGTTCTAGAAGTTCGCGCCCGTCTCCCGCTCCGGTATTGATTTTGTGTAAACTCCGCGCCTGGAAACTGTGCACTTCTCTCTACTCGACCATCCTGCCGTCATGTCGGTATGAGGCAAAATCAGTGGCGTGCATTCAATGTTACGGATGTGCCCAAATATCAGTCCAAAATTCAAAATATTCACACAGGTAGAAAAGTGACTTGGGCTAAGAAAATCTTGTTTTATATATAACGAAAACAATATTATATTATTATAGGAATGTATTCTTATTCCAAGTTTGTTTTCGTCTGACAATATTGTTTTAACTTACACACGATTTTGATAAAAAAGATTCTATAAAATTTTCTCGTAACATGTGTCGTTCTTGAGATATCTTGAAAAAATAAATATTTTGGGGTGTCACCCCTCCCCCTTACACACGATTTTGATGATTTTGAAATGGGACCGTCCTCAAACCAGACCCAACCATCCGACCAAGTTTCAATAATATCGGTTCATGAGTTATGCGTGTGACAAGGATTCAGGGGACAGACGGACAGACAGACAGACACGGAACGAAAAGTGTTTGCCTTGACGTGAAACGGATAAATCAATTTAAAATTTTGAAATCGGTGAACATTTTTTTTGTCTCAATCTGAAACGATCACATAGCTTCTCGTATCTTCGATATTGCGAGGAAGCAAAACTCGACTTGATTTTAAACATATTCTAAACAGTTTTCAAACAATTTAATAAGATATTGGCTGCTATAATTTTGTATAATAAGTAAATAACGAAAAAAAAGAAAAACTAAATATTTCGTTCCCTGTCACAGATAAATGGTTTTCCTAGTCTCAATCGATCAAAAATACCCAAACTCTTATTTCGTATTAGGCGGCTATTACACTATCAAATAAATATGTCAAAGATCTTTGATAAAGATTTGATCATATTTCTTTGATAAAATACGAGATTTTGTTTTATTACACTACATAAAATATTTGATAATATTTTTTCAATATTATCTAGGGATATTTTCTTTTTTTTTTTGGTGCCTTTTGAATATCAGTGCGTGGATGTTTGTCAATTGACGCGATCGAGGTTTGAATTTACAACCGTGTATTGTGGTTTTTATAATCAATAAGAAGATTATCATATAATACTGGATTTTGTTGATATTCATACATTAATAATTATATAACTGTAACTGTCAGTGATAACTTGGTAGTCGCCATTTTGTTTTTGACGTCAAAAAACTTTGATCAAATATAAGAGACTGTCATTAACTATGATCATAGAAATATTATGAAGGTAAATATTATAAAAGTTGACTTATTACACTGTCATATTTCTTTGATCAAAGAAATTTTACCATATTTCTTTGATTGTGTAATAGCCGCCTTACAAAAATAATTTTAACAATTGAAATTATTAAGTTACATAATTTATTACTGTGTAGTCAGTTCTACGCCACTGACTTTAAGTGTTTGGTATATTATTTCGTGTCTGTATTGTAACATTCGTCTAAATTCTGGGAAACTACGTTTTGAAATATATATGTATCAGAATTATGATATACGTATTCTCAGACCAGATTGTAAAAAAAAGTTTTATAAAAATGAGTAAGTACAATTATCTTGGGTCATATATTAATGATATTATTGAATAATAAAAAAATCTAATTAATTAATTATTTATTTCCTCATTAATTAAGTCGATTTATTAAATAAACAATTAGTCATTATTGATATCAATTTAATGATCATTAATACTGAATAATTACTAGAGATTGGAAAAATAGATGTTATTTTCAATTAAATAATTACTAGTTGAATTTTTCTTCGGAAAATAGTTGGTAAATAGTTTTTTTTATGATTTAATAATAATTAGTGCAAACGAAACAGTAAAAAGTGTCGCAAATAGTTTAAAAATAGTTGGAAAGGTAGATATTTGTATGACGAATTGAAGTTCCCTGCAGGAAATTTCACTAAAAAACTTTGAATTTTTGATTCCGTTAAAAGTATGTTGATTGTATAGAAAATGACGTGAAAAGTTGAACTGTTCAAACCGCAGGTCTATATCTCAAACCGTTCTCGAGATATAGCCTCTCAAAGTTTTAGTTTTTTCAAATTTTTGGAGAAAAAAGGCCATAACTTTTGAACGAGTGGTCGGAATTGATTTTAGTTGACGGATTTGAAATCAGCGTGTCAAAATCTATATAATGACATGTATAATACTTTAAAATCCGACAAAAAAATTTTGGTCAAAAATCGACATTTTTTTTTTTTTCGATTTTTCGCGAATTCTTTTTTTTCGAGTTTTAAGGTATTATACATGTCATTATATAGATTTTGACACGCTGATTCCAAATCCGTCAACTAAAATCAATTCCGACCACACATTCAAAAGTTATGACCTTTTTTCTCCAAAAATTTGAAAAAACTAAAACTTTGAGAGGCTATATCTCGAGAACGGTTTGAGATACAGATCTGCGATTTGAAACAAACAACTTTTCACGTCATTTTCTATACAATAAACATACTTTTAACGAAATCAAAAATTCAAACTTTTTTAGTGAAATTTCCTGCAGTGAACTTCAACTCGTCATACAAATATCAACTAAAATACAAGAAAATAAGACGTAGAGGTATTATAGTTTTATAATTGAACGTATAAATTAATATTAAATGCTATTTTTGATTTTTTGTATAATAATAATAATATAATATTTTTAAATTATTTATTATCTGAAAACACAGATTTGTATTATCAACTAAAATACAAGAAAATAAGACGTAGAGGTATTATAGTTTTATAATTGAACGTATAAATTAATATTAAATGCTATTTTTGATTTTTTGTATAATAATAATAATATAATATTTTTAAATTATTTATTAACTGAAAACATAGATTTGTATTAATTTACCCATAAAGTAAGGGAAGCCTGCTTCCCCTGCTTCGCCACTGATCTAGGCAGTTCCTCAAATTTATAAAATTTGTTATATTTTAGAATGTCTTTGCTTATTACACGAAGCCGAGACTTGTGACCGAGTCTTGGAGGTCAACTTGCGTAAGAATACGAAACCCCAATATAGGAAAATAAGCCGTATATGAATAAGGAAATGAAAACACCGCAATGTGTAATTAATTGTGCTAAAAATAGACAAAAGTAGCAAAACAGTTTCTGCTTTATTGCAACTGCTTTATCAAGACACGACCAAAGTCTTGTAAAACAAAACATAATAAACAATGTTACAGAGAGAGGGAACGTATTTATGAACTATGAACGTAAACAGCAACCCGAAAATAACACCGTTTACGCAATCTGTAGATTACTTTTGGCATTATGCAGAAAAAATATTTGGAAAATTTTTTACTTAAAAATAAATGAACAGCATATGATTTTCAGAACTTTTCTTGCAGATACCGTTTATAATTACTTAAATGAAAAATGATGTACAGTCGCCTGCATTAATGGTCTTGCAGTTTGTATTTATTTTCGTTTATCACAAACTTAGTAGGCTCCTCCGATTTGATTATTATATTATTTAAGTCATTTCTCCATGTATCAAACAAATACAGATATTTTGAAATTCATTTGCTAGATAAAGAACTATTCTTCGTTTATAGTACTCATATATTTGTGCAATTAAATTATTATGTAATCTATTGAAAATTGTATACGTAAATTTTGTGGCAATAAATATTTGATATTCCGAATTTTAGTATTTAAATATATTAAACTTGATAGAAAAAGATAACCGATGATGTTTGTCTTTAAATTTGGAATCTGTTGTAAGCGATTCTAGCCTTTAGGGTGCCAGACGAGTTCTGCAGACGACTGTACGTTTTAATTGCGTATCATGAGGACAGCACATGATTTTCTCACATTCTTGAGAAAAGGGAAATTTTTGTATTTCTCATTAATATATTTTTTACACATTTCATTTTAATATTATGAATACGAAAGTAACTCTGTCATTTGTTACCTTTTTATTACGACTAAACTGCTGAACCGATCTTGATGAAATTTGGCAGGGAGATAGCTTGCATCCTGAGGGAGGATATAGGCTTTGTTATCCCGAAAATTGATTAGTTACAAAAATACAATCTCCACGCATAGTTATTAAATAATATTGAAATTACATTTTTTTATTTTATTCAATACATTTTTTCTAAAAAAATTTTAACTAAAAATTAAATAATAAATTGTTAGTAGATAACTTGGTACTCTAATAGTGCCCATTGAAAATCGTATATAGGTACAAAAATTCATCTTTATAATGACTCTTGGATATAAAATATATTTTTATATATTTTCAAATTAAATAAAGTATATACCCACATCCAGATCATACTGTTCGTCTACTAAACCTGCACTGACAGGTCCGGTAGCAACCTCCCTATCCGTCGTTCCAAAAAAAACAATGTGTTGTCCTTAGAAACAAAAAAAAAATGAAACTAAAAAATAAAAATAAAAGATGAAAAGCAGAAATTGAAAACATATACAGCCAATTAAAAAATATAATCATTGAATTGGGAATTATAATCAAAACAAATACTTAGACTTAAAAGAACAAGATTACACCCAGAAACCTAGGATCACTTCAAGTTCTAAAAACAATCAAATTTGTTATTACGAAATAAGAATTAGAGTTATGTTTTTCCAAACAATATAATTAGACGTGAATTTTATGCATCAAGTATGAAATTTGCACTAACTGTCACGTGCATTACATATTTTTTACAGTTATGGCAATTTAATGGCGTATTATACTGATATTTTTAATTGCTGAATAAAAATGGACGTTAGTTGACGCAAATAATAAATTTTATTACGGTAGCCAAGTATTCGCATGTGATTGGAATTTGCAAACAGCAGATTAGTCGAAAATGACGCAAATATAATTTTTATTAATTGTGAGATAAATATTCTTTGTAAATGAAGTTTTATTTATATAATTATGTATCAATTAGCGATCTAAATATGTACTATTTTATCATAGATTAGGCGATACATATTTTGGAGTAGGAAATTTTTTTTTTTTTTATATAAATCAATTTTTCGGCTTTATTTTAACTTTAGGACAAAAATAGTTGCATATGAATATAAAGTTAATGAAATTTTCTACAAAAAAGTTGGTATACATATTTTTCGTCAGATTTGTACTTTACCGAGTGATGACGTCTGAATTTATCAAAATTAATTTCTGATATTATTTTAATTTCAATAAATTAAGATTTGAAATAAATCTTTGTAAGGGAATATTTCACAACATACATTGTAGACCTATATTATAGGAAATTTAATGCTCTACAAAAAATATTCTATAAAATTTTCACGTAACATGTGTCGTTCTTGAGATATCTAGAAAAAATAAATATTTTGGGATGTCACCCCTCCCTCTTACACACGATTTTGATGTTTTTGAAATGGGACCGTTCTCAAGTCAGACCCAACCAACCAACCAAGTTTCATTAATATCAGTTCAGTGGTTCATGAGTTATGCGTGTGACAAGGATTCAGGGGACATACAGAAACGGAAAGATTTAAAAAATCGGACAATATTTTTTTTATCTCATTTTAAAACGATCACAAAGCTTCTCGTATCTTCGATATTGCGAGGAAGCAAAATGCAGTGGCGTATTTACGTTAAGTGCCGCCCTGGGCCAAAAAATAATTGCCGCTTTGGGCAAAAAAATTGTCGCCCTGGTCAAAAAAAATTGCCGCCCCTTTTCCAAGGGAAAATATAATATATTTTTAACAGTGAAAATTCCTATATGAACTGAAAAGTGAGAATTTTTACAAATAGTGGAAAATATGACGCACATAAAAAACTGATGACCTTTTTTTTGTCATACGTTAATTGAAATTTCAGATTTTATGTACTAAAAAGTTTGTAATATAGAAAAATAAACTTGAAGACCTTTTTTTTTTTAGTTACTCAACTCATTTTTTGTTTCCCTATATATGTATTTTTTAAATATGCTATATTGAACTAAAAAAATCTACCGCCCCTATGCCTCTGGCAAAATGACTTTATTTACGTCAAGAAACTCTATACCTATACCATTCCGGATTCAAAGCACGTTGTTCTATTTCCAATTCCGAAAAAGCACCTCGAAAGGATACCACCGAATTCTAACAATAGAGAGCAAGTTTCCGGGTAATGCAGGCCGGATCTGTACCACACGGATGCATGCGGCGTGTGCGTGTCTGTTGTGGGTGGGCGTCCCGGCGACCTTGTTACATTTTTCACGAGGGCCCCGGTAAGATGCGTGCGCCTACGAAACTATGTATATACCCACAGAACTTGTCGTCGGGACTAGAATGCATTATTTAAAGTTTGGGTTTCATGACCGGCTGGAAACAGGGACGGTGATAGAACAATTTGTTGGGAGGGGGGGGGGGGATAAAATTATTATAAATGGTATGAATTGCTTCCTCGCAATATCGAAGATACGAGAAGCTTTGTGATCGTTTCAGATTGAGACAAAAAAATTTTAAATTGATCTTTCCGTTTTGTCACACGCATAACTCATGAACCACTGAACCGATATTGTTGAAACTTGGTCGGATGGTTGGGTCTGGCTTGAGGACGCTCCCAATTCAAAATCATCAAAATCGTGTGTTAGGGGGGGGGGGGGGGTGACATCTAAAAATATTTATTTTTTTAAGATATATCAAGAACGACACATGTTACGTGAAAATTTTATAGAATATTTTTTGTTTATCTCAATTTGTTTTAAAAACTCGTGTTTTGTTTGTTTAAATTGATATTTACTTTGAAATATTAACTGTCATTTTGACGTTTTAAACGTTTGAAAACTAAAATAAAGTATAGTGATCATGAAAAAACACGAGATTTTAACGGAATTACACGTATTGGGGGTCCCTGAATCACGCACGACCATTATCTGTATGTGTGTCTGTGAACGCTCTACAACCAAATCGTTGAGACTTACTAACATAGAATTTTAAATTTAGGGTTTTTGTATACTGTAGATGTGCACCTCCTATTTTTGAAAACCATCACCAAACCGGAAACGGAATTTTTGAATTTTTCGAATTATTTTTGAAACAGTGCGCAGTAAGAAAAATGTTTTTGATTAAAATACTCTTATAGGTACATATTTATATGTACAATACATACGAATAGTGGTAAATAAAATACATATTTTTTACTAAAATTAATCTGATAAAAAACAAATAACTTACGTAAAGAGAAAACTACAAAATGCGCATCATACATTTGTAATAATTTAATCCAATTTATAAACAAAAAAAGTACTATTAGATATAAGGTTTCATTGCGCCGCGGGCAAAAAATCAATGAATTAAATATCACTATTTGAAATATAAGGTACTGGCACCAGTCTTGGGATTGATGGGCTTCTTTTTTGTAATTCTCATGAACTCATTTTACTAATAAAACAAATAACTCTTTATTTAATCAATTTAATTACCAAACTCCGCAAATATAGTTTATTTTTTAAAATATAGACTTTTATTTTGTTTATGTTTTTTCTCCAGTAATGGATAAAGTAAAACCAGTAATGGACACTTGTTAATGATTACAAAATATAACTACTATGACACAAAATATATAAAATAAATGGCCGATTGTCATCAAATTACGCTGTAAGACAGTTAATTGTATATAGATTAATATTCAGAAATGGTAGTAATCAAATATCAACAAATATTTATATTTAAATAATAGCCATTACTGGGGTCATATCCAAGACTGGTGCCAATACCTTACTTTTATTTGTGAAAGTTTTATAAAAATAAAAAATAACCTTTTATATGATGAAGAATCTTTTTTATCAATCATACAAAACAAAAATCTATTTATAGATGTTTGACTGTATCTAAAATCCAAGTCACTATAGAGCAAGTAGAATAATATTTTTCTCGTTATATTAAATTAATGTAACCTTGTAACGTAATAAAGAATTATGAATTCGACGTAAAAAAAGTAAAAGAATAATATTTATTTTTAAATTATGGTATTTAAAAATAACCAACGACAAAAACGAAAAAATAAAAATACTTTGTAAGTAGGAAGTTAAAAATTTAAAGTTGCACACATATTTTCTTTGTGAAATATTATATTTCATATCTTAAAAAAGTGTTTTTTTCCGTGGTTTTTATTTATTTCTACGTAGTACTGTTTAAATTTATTGTTTTACTTATTTTTATGAATAATAAATATTATTTTTTTGTGCTTTTATTTCGTTGATTTATTATACTTTCTTATACATATTTTATAGTATAAATAAGTATGGGAACAAATTAAACGTGCATTATTTTAAATTAAATTTAATAAACCATTATAGCATTTGTAAACAAAATGGAAGAGTATTTTTTGTGTTTTAGCAATAGTTAAGAAAATACTTTTTGTTCATTAAAGAAATAAAATGACACATAGAAAAAAAAGTGCTCCTTAAAATGGCTAAATGAGTATTAGGTAGTTGAGATTTGTATTAAATGAGCAATATCATGTATTTATATAATATTTTATAAATCGTGCAGAGTTATTCTAATAAAATACAAGTTAACTGTCTTTTGCCGAATTGATTAGTTTTGGGTTGGTTAGTTTTAGTTAAGTAAAGATAGATAAAGCTACATATTTAGTAAATTGCAATAAAATTGGACACAAATTGTTTGTGTAACAACACTTTAAATTTTGAAAATTGCCGAATTTTGACTAAAAAATCGATTTTTCTTCGTATAGAACATGATTTTCGAAGGGAATAACTTTATTAATGTGTATAATTCAAGGTGTTTTTGGTTCAATTAGGATCCATAGTTACATTACGAATGATCTTTGGTTGAAGTATTTGATTAAAAATATATCGAAAAAAGTTTTTTTACTAATTGAGCAAAATGTTGGTTCCCAGATTACCCTAGTAAAGTTGTTGTTTACCCTGCAGCAAACAGAATTTTTTTTGTCGTCCAGTGTTATAGGTAGGTTCTGTAAAATCGTTTTCAGAAAACTTCTTATACTCTGTCATTTGTAGTAAAATATCATCCCAAAGAAAAATAATAATTAGCTCTTAAAATATAACCTTCAGTTTTCTTGAATACATTTTTTTAGAAAAGTACGTAATTATATATCACTAAAAAGTTGATTTCTGAATACTTTACACCTCACAATTTCATATAGTAAAACGAAAAAATGGAGAGGTATGGGTAGTTAATTTCTAAATCGATTAAAAGTTAACAAAAGGTTTTTTTCGTCATTCAATATCTTAAAGATTCGTATCTTCTTAGTTAGGGTAATAGAGTATTATTATAGACAAAATAAAGGGGTAGGTTTTATTGATTCAAAAGTAATATTTCTTATTGTTTATGGAGAAATGCATAAATAAAAAATAAAAAACTTTTTAAGAAAAAAAAATTAACAGTTTTTAAAGTTGTTCTTATTTTTTTTCTTTCTTAAAAAGTTTCTTATTGGGTTGGTACCGATTTCTAAAACTGTTTAAATTTAATTATGATATACTTCCAGTGTTCCTTTTGTTGTTAAAAACCGATCTTAAAGAAATTTGGCAAAGAGATAGCTTGCATCCTCAGGAAGGGCATGTACTATTTTATTTCGCGAAAATAAGAGTAAATAAAAATATATACAAAATTCGAAGTCGCGGATATTAGCAAGTTTCATCTTACTCCTTCGGAATTGACGAAAAAAGCAGTCACGAATTTAGGCATGGGCAACATGGACTACTGCCCAGGGCGGTACAATTTTGGGGAGCGGTAGAATCTGGGAGAATACAACTTTTTAGTTTAATACACAAGACTCCAAAAAAATAGGAAGACAAAAAATTACTCCAATTATAAAAACGATTTTTCTACATCAGACTTTGGGCCCTTGGTTGAGGGTGTTCCGGAGCAAATTTTGCTAGGGAGTTTTCAGGAAATATATACATCTGGACAAGTTCTAATCACTGTTTAATTTAAATTTGTAACAAATTTTACGTTGCCTGGACTATTAATAAAATTAGGAATTTCAATTGATGTGACCAAAAAAAAAAAAAAACTTATATCAAAAATATTTTCCCTTGGTAGAGGGGCGGCAATTTTTTTTTGTCCAGGGCGGCACTTAACGTAAATCCGCCGCTGGAAAAAAGTATTGGAGAAATGGGGAGTAGGATGATGTGAGGGGAGGGAGGGGGTGTATTATTGACTGACAGACACGCCAATACTTCTGGTTAATAAACTCTCTTTGGCGCGATGGCGTCGTTCGTTTCGGATGTCCGGTGGTCAATGATGATGGCCCATTAGCGATACCAAAGCACTTAGGTTCAGACAACCGCGTTGGGTGCTCATATATCTCTCTCTCTCGCACGCACAGCTCCCGTCTCTATCTAGCACATCAACGGTATTGATTTCTTCAGCGAGGTTTCCACGCATACGACAGTCGGACGTGTTTTATTAGAAATGACTTTTTTAATATAACATCGTTTGATGTATTGCAGGTTTTACTCATGAAAGTCGGCTCAGTTTTCTTTAGTTTTCAATGCAAGGTTGTATTTTAATATTGTAGATATTGGAGGGTTTGATTGTGGTGTAAAACACTCTCGGCCCGTTAGATCCTAGAAAGCGGCCCGTGAAATTCGTGCTTAGCCCATTAATCACCAACGTTGCGTAAACAAAACATTTAAAAACAATTGTTTTTTTATATATATCAAAAATCACTTATTTACATTTGCGGAAACAAAACACATGTCAAGGAAAACAATATCGCCGATATTCAATAAAGTTCGGCGCCTATCGCACGGTTTTGCCATTTAAGAAATCAGAAAACTACTTTTCGAGATAAAAGGGTAGCGAGTGGTCGAGTATACCATACTTTCCCCTATATATCAAATACGAACTATTATTCATTTAATTAAAATAACTCGATGGTTTAAATCGGTAAAACTGTGACAGAGAAAAAACCATTGCAACGCTTATTAAATTTCATCGTGTGACGCCTGCGGTTGACCCAATGTATATTACAGACAGTTGACATAAGTGCCCGCATGAGGGGAGGCGTACACAAACACATTACTTACTTTATAGATGAGGGTATTACAATAATTGCTGTAAAGAAATCAGCCGGTATAGTTTCGGGGAACTGCATATAAACAAACACTAACTCGTGACAATTGTAAGCCAATTCAATTTTAATTTATTTTGATATTATTCTCACGGCTCTGGGGTCTTTGGGCAGCAAGTGACCGAGGGGCCCCCACAATTTTATTGGTGTAATTTCAGTATCTACTAAGGAATTTTTTAACACTAAATTTTCGGAAAAAGGTGCAAAACGAAAACATCTGTTTATATTAAAGCTTGTTGTCAGTGGATAAAGTTTGTTCCCGCAACAATACGAGAACCGCGACAACTAGAAACAAAACTTAAATGTACCTACCCCATAAATGTTTATTTAATGTGAGAGAGAAACATTCATCAATAGAAACTTTCTTGTTGTTTGTTCAATGAATCTATATTTGCAATTTTATTTATATCTTTAAACACATACAACACTCTTTCCATTACGTGGATTTACTTTTACACAATTGAAAAAAGGGTAGAAACGCATAAAAACATCTGCCAAGTAAATGCACAGTGCTTCCTCGTGCTAAATTCACCAAAGGTAGTTAATTATTCAACAATTTAAATAAAAACCGATAGTGTTTAGATTAATTGCCTGGAATTGATTAACCATTTGATTTTTATAGAATTTTACTAAAAAAAATATTCGAAATTTTTCTTAAAATGCACCTGATTATTTTTTTGTATATTTTTAATTTTTTGACAAATCTAAATTTATGCAAACGTCAAAATGACATGTAAAACGTCAAAATGACATTTAAAACGCCAAAATGACATGTAATATGTCCAAGCACAGACAGACCAGTGTCTTGGCGTGAAACGGAAAAAGCAATTTAAAATTTTGAAACCGGAGAATACTTTTTTTGTCTCAATCTGAAACGATCACAAAGCTTCTCGTATATTGCGAGGAAGCAAAACACAACGTTATGAACCAATTAACCGTGTAAATGAAATGATTACTGAATACATATTTTAACAGTAGATATTTAAATTACACAAATTAAATAAGAAAAACCATAATTAATTAAACTCAAATAATTTTCAAACAATAATCAATCGAGTGAGAGATTTGAAAATAAAAAAAAACATATTTAGCATTTCGAAAAATTGATAATTTTTATAACGATACAAGCTTCAAAATGTTTTTTGAATGATCGTTTTGTGACTATTTTTAACAAAGATGTGATGATTTGAATATTGTCTTTTTTTTCTAGAAAAAAATCTCCTTTTATTTTTTTTTAATAAAAAAAACATAATTTGTGAATTTCCTGTTGTTTTTGTTATAAAAATGATCTATAAATAGAATATTGTTGAAGTCTAACTACTTAGAATTGGGTGATACAAAACAGGAAACCACAAATTAAATATTTTTAATTATAACTATCTTTAATCACTTATCCCATAAAAAATATATAATTTTTTAACGTAAACTTTTGTTTTTGTTTAATTATTTAAACTTGTATTTTTGAGTTGTAAAAAAAAATAATGTTGATCGAAACTCGAAACGTCAAGTATAAAAAGGGATAAAACCTAAAAATTTTAATACCCCGTATTATAAAAAATTTACTAGAGTGCAAATGCAAATTAGCTTTCAGCTAACGCTATCTGCTAGGTATTAAATATACACATAACACATTCACAGATGTAGCGAATGAAATCGTACATATGATAACCTTGACGCATGCGAGATAAGTACAATCAGCGACTTAAAATAAGTGCTGCCATTTTTATACATTTATTACCACTGCTTTAAAATATTGAGCAATTTCATAACAATTTGACACCTAGCAGACAGCGTTAGCTGGAAGTTAATTTGCATTTGCACTCAAGCAAATTCTTTATAAAACCGAGCAAAAATTAAATAAGTGCTGTCATTTATTACCACTGCACTGCTTTAAATATGGAAAAATGTCATTACAATTTGACACCTAGCAGATAGCGTTAGCTGGAAACTAATTTACATTTGCACTCAAGTAAATTCTTTATAAAACCGAGCAAAAGTTAAATAAATGCTGTCAAGTGTATCTCATTACATTATTATACATTTATTACCACTGCACTGCTTTAAATATGGAACAATTTCATTACAATTTGACACCTAGTAGATAGCGTTAGCTGGAAGCTAATTTACATTTGCACTCAAGTAAATTCTTTATAATATTGGGCAAAAGTTTTGTATTGTATTTTTAATACAAATAATTCTACATGTATTTTTTTCTTCTGTTTCAGTATTACCAATCTACATTGTGAGTGTTGAGAACAAAAAGAATCTACTAGAACAATAAGAAAAGTGACAAATAAACATCCCAGCAAGTGTTGGGGGCAAGCTATACATATCGGTATGACTATAACGATACAAAAATAATATATATATTTGTTTACATATGTTTATTATATATTGAAAATTGCATACGTACATACATAAGAGTGTTTATATAATATTCAAACATTATAAATTATTAATTATTTTGTTGATTTGCAAATAACATATATACGTATATATGTATATATGTTTTATGGGGTCATTGCTTTATTCAACAGTTAAATGAAAACATACAGTGGAACTTCGATTTTATGATCATTGTTTTTATTTTATTTATAAAATACAATTTAAAATAACCTTCTAAGAAAAAACTTGATGGCGGCCATTTTTATTTCAAATATCATTTGGTCAATTTTCGTGAAATGCATGGGGTTTTCATAAACGGTAAGAGATACAGATTCGATTAAATGAGATTAATTATTTGTAAGGAAGGGGTGAGTATTACTACATCAAAAAATATTAATAATTCTATGTGGTTTAGGCGGTATACCCAAAAATCTGAAAATTATTTAAATGGTTATAACTTTTTTGTCAAAGTAGATAGGTACTTTTTATTTGCAGTTTCTTAAAGCACTTTTTATGTAGAATTGATTGATGTATTTAGAATTTTTATATCACTTTTAGTTTCCGAGTTACAAGCCCTAACTTTAGTTTTTCTTATAGGTCACTAAGGTGGCTATAGCATATTTGAACGTGTTTTTTACTCTACTTTACAAGATATATCACCTGTCTACTTTGACAAAAAAGTTATAAACCACATAGAATTATTAATATTTTTTGATGTAGTAATACTCACCTCTTCTTTACAAATATTTCATCTCATTTAACAAAATCTGTATCTCTTACCAATATTATTGAAATTCGTCTGATGTTTCTAAATAGACTGTTATTGAATTATCACAGAAATACATTTAAAGGCAATATAAAATGTGTATTATTAATTATTTTTATAATTTCAAAAAATTGATATTTATTTTAAGACCCGAATGGTACGCCATTGACTTTACGGAGCACATTTTTGCGGTGCACAATGGTAACAATATTAGGTAGCTGTTATTTTATCTGTCGTAATTTACAAAACTATATGACTTATTAACCGATTTGTTAGTTTTTTTTTAAATAATAACTAAAATGACCGCATGAGAATTTATCGATCCATTTAATTTTTTATTACATACTCCATTATTGTTTCAAACTAATTATATAAAATAATGATGTGTAATGAAAAAACTGTGGAGTATTTTCTAAGCTTGCGCAGTAGAGAAAAATACAAAAAATATTTATTGATTATATATTTTAACAGAGGCGTATCTACCGGGAATTTCAAAATAAAATATGTATTGAAATAACGAAATATTTGAAAATTAATTAAATCAATTAAGTAACTAGAAATGATTTATCATTTTTTTTTGTTATTACTTAAAATATAAAAAATGTTAAGTAATTTCTCATAAAAAATAACTTTAGCGATGGTAAATAAAATATTCAAATATTTCATAAAAACTTTGTCGTAAAATCATTTTAAATTAATTAATAAATTATTATATTAAATTAGCAAATTCTTTTAAATGTATGTATGTTGTATGCAATTCTCGATTTAATATTTTTTACATTCCAAGTTTAATAAAAAGTTATAACCACAAAAAATTATAAGTAATGTTCCTGAACGAAAAAAATGTCGTATATATAATGTAATAAAAAATAAATAAATATTTTGTATTATATAACTATAAAAATTTACTTGTATATTATAGATGTTCAAATATGTTATATATGTATATGTAAATATTAACAATTTTGTTTTTGAAATTTTTTTTGGTCTTTAAACGTGTATTTAAAAATACAAATAATTATTTTAGTATTTAAATAAATTACTGCATATTATAATCCTGTTGTTCCTGTTCATTTATCAATATTAAAAGAAATATTTTATCAAAATTATTGGCTATTTAAAAATTTTATTCGATATCAAAATTTATTAAAAAAATATTTTGAATCTGGGTTTTGTGGTTTAAGTATTACATATTTAAGTCTGCATGTATATAGTATATTACAATGCAATTTATGCTGAAACGTTGGCAGTGGCGTGTATTGAGAAATCCAGATACACTATTTTTAAAAGTAACTGCAATATTTTTGTACAAGCAGTCTGTAGGATAATTTTGGATATGACCAGGGCCGTAACTAGAAGCTCGGGGGCCCCGGGGCAAGAGGTGGTTGAGGGGCCCCCAAAATATATATATATATATTTTTTTTTGATCATATAGTTATATAAACTGTAGTTAGTCTAGTCCTTATTACTATAAAAAAAAGGTAATTCAATTAAAAATTAAGCAATAACTAGAAAAGTTTAAAAAAATGTCTTTGAGTTTTCTCATGAAGTACACTCATGGGGGGGGGGGGGATTGATCCCCTTGATCCCCCCCCTATCTACGCCACTGGTGTGGTGGTGTCAGGGAAATTGTGCGTGCTTGTACAAAAATATGGATCAGGCATGCTTGTCAGTTTGCAGTTACGTATGTAACCACCTTAATAGGTATATATTACAAAACATTTTTGAATCAGCCTTTATATTTTGTTAACTGAATTTTTCGCGTAGGTGTGGTTATTTAAAAAAATAATTTTGATAAAAGTTAATTATGATCGGGTATTATGAAAAATTAAATTTCCATAAAATAGACAAAGAAATAGGAAATGGTTATTAAAAAAAAATATTATTAAAATTTGTAACGCTGCATTTTTTTAAAAATCAAGTGTGACATTACTTTGATAATATTTTTAATGTTTTATTTTTTTTACAAAAGTTCTAAATTAAATTTGAAATTACTAAATCTATGTTGCAACCAAATGTTTTTGTAAAATAATAAAACTTATCAATGCAAAATCTTAATATTTCTATACAGCCAAAAAGTTTTTGTTATTTAGAATATCTATTTTTTTATAACCGTAGCTTTTCATTCTATGTAAATGCTTTTCTTTTAATAGTTTTAGTTATAAGAGAACGCTTATGTTAATTATATTTTTATTTATTATATTTTGTGATATTTATATATTTTTTATAGATGTTAGATTTTTATAGTCAAGTCAAGAAATTAATCAACTTACGTCATAAATTTTTTAATGGCGCGTTTTGACGAGAAATATTCTCCGAACAGAACGAGCAAGGCGAACATTTTCTAAAAATTTTCGGAAAATCGTATTTGATCAAGGAAATCATTTTTTAATTCCTTAATAATAATAATTAAAAAATCAGCTGTTGCTTCACTTAAATCCATTTTTAAACTGGGAATATTTTGCTCCGAGTGTTCGCCAAATTTGTTCATAGTAAAATGTTCGAAGAATAAATTTATTACAATATTGTTATTTTTCATAACGTAAAATAATTAAATCTATGACGAGACTATAAATTGTAGTTTATATCAATTCTTAAAATCAACTTTTAGTTTTAATATATTAGCAAGTTGTGTATTTCTATTGAAATCTGTTAATATTTTAAATTTTCAATAAACAAAACTCTACGAGCACATATTTTATAAAATAATTTGCACTCCAATTTAGTAGAGGGAAATTCGAGAAGTTGTTTTTAAATTTATTTTTATATGTTCGAAAATTGTGCATTTTTGATGCATTTCGAGTGCATCGCTACACTGTTTTTGAAATATCTCCGGTTCTATAGGTCGTAGGAAAATAAAATAAACACAAAATACTTGGAAGTTAATGTACTATAGAACTGTATAGATAGCGTTACTTTCCAAATGCATCCTAACCTCAAAAAAATGTCGAAAATTTTTTTTTATCACTAATAATGCAATAAATAACGTAAAAATCGAGGGATTTTTACGAAAATGGGAGGAAGTTTTTATTTTTATGTTATAAATACGTAATGAAATTTTCAAAAAACATTTTTGATTTTACGCCCATTTAATAAGAAAATATCGTAGGGTAAATTTTTTTTTTTTAATGTAGACTTTTTTATATACTTTCTTGTGGACATATGCCAGAATCTTCGACAATTTTTTGTTTTTTGAGATTAAAAATGCACAATTATGCAATTTTCTCGGGACGCAAATGGCCGATTTTCTTAATTTTTTCGATTTTCAACTCATACAAAAAGAAAATTGAAAAAAATTCCAATTTTCAAAATACTAATTTCCCTCTACTATTTTTGCTCTTTATTTAAATATCACTTATATTAAGTGATATTAGTGACTTAAACTATTAACGCTATTATTGTTCTTTGTTAAGCTAATCATGTTAATGTTTAAATTTGACAAAAATGTAAAACAAAATGTTATATTATCTTATTTACATTTTGTTGAATTTTATATTAGATAACTTAGAATCGAATGTATTATTTCAGTTTGAAGAACCGATTTTGATCAAATGTGATCCAAAAAATCGAATTAATATTTAAAGAAATTGGTGATTCATGTTTTTTTTCAAAATCGTTAATAAAATAATTCGTTTCTTCAAACTATAATTAAATAGTAAAATGTGTTTTAATTTAATTGTTAATAAATACTGAATATAGTGTAATTAGTAATGAATACTGTCCCTAATGTCCGGTATTATAAAGCAGCTAGCAAATTTGCTAGCTAGCAAGCACTTTGAAATGAGATATCAAACTTATATGACAGTTCTTTTGGAGTTTGTTGAAGAAAACAGTGGTTATATTATGAAAATTATTTTGTACAGTGAAAGATGCCAACTGTGTTACAATTAGTTGAAGTGTCACTGCTCTAAATTCCATAGATACTAGTACAGAATTAATACCCCATTTGAAAGTACTTGCAAGCTAGCAAATTTTGCTAGCTCCTTTATAATACCGAACATAAATGTAAAAAGTAACTTGTATTAAATAATATCTAATATTTTATACCCATCTGTTTTATACAAATCAAGTGGTTTTATGAAAAAAAAAATATTATTTATAATATTGTAATATTCCAATTGTACAAAATAAATGTAGAAAAAATTAATAACAGTATTTATAAAAAAGATATGGCTATTTTTATAAATATTGTAATTTTTGATAATGGAATAGTATTTTGTCTTAGGAATGTATGTACAGTGATTTTTTTATACTCTTTGGCAATTACAATGTTTATACCAAAAAACAAAAAAATGAAAAAAATAGTACAGTGATTTTTTGATCACCCTGTATCATATGATGCATTTACGTATATTTCCAAGATAAAATATCTGCGTGGGCTGTATCAAGAATCTTTCCCTCAATGACGTCATAAAAAACAAACACGTTAAAATTTATAATAGCAATATTTATAACTGACGTTAAAAAATTTCATCTCATTTTATAAACAACACGAGCGAAAAAGTCGCTCGTAAAATATATTTATGTAAACATAGCAATTAATGGATCTATTTTTCATTTTATACTCTTCTTGTATGTTCGAGAGAGATGCACTTATTTATATTTTTATCTTGTTATACACTAAATTATCTTTTTTCAACTTATATTTTGTTTAAAAAAATTTTTTTTATTAAATGGTACTTGTCTATTATATCCCCGGCGGTTTGAAAAAACTAAAATCACTAGGGACATAAAATAACTACTTTTTTAGATAGTCATGTTGATCAGCGCCAATGTGAGTAAAGTTTGTACTATTAATTTAAATATTCATATTTATATAGGTACCTATTACCTTTTTCATTATTTTTAACTGTCCTTGGTTAGGGCAATCTATTGGGGCGAAAATCGAGTTGATTACTTTTGGGTTGGTCAGTTTTCTTTAAGTTAAAAACGGGGATTCAATCTCCACCGCATCAAACTGTTTTTAAATAACTCTAAGGCGGCAATTACTATCAAAAAAATATGATAAAATTTCTTTGATCAAAGAAATATGACAGTGTAATAAGTCAACTTTTATAATATTTACCTTCATAATATTTATATGATCATAGTTAATGACAGTCTCTTATATTTGATCAAAGTTTTTTTGACGTCTAAAACAAAATGGCGACTACCAAGTTATCACTGACAGTTACAGTTACATAATTATTAATATATGAATATCAACAAAATCCAGTATTACATGATAATTTTCTTATTGATTATAAAAACCACAATACACGGTTGTAAATTCAAACCTCGATCGCGTCAATTGACGAACATCCACGCACTGATATTCAAAAGGCACCAAAAAAGAAGAAAATATCCCTAGATAATATTGAGAAAATATTATATATTTATATTTTTGTTTGTTGGCAATACATTATTTGGGTTTGCGCGCGCATATGATTTATGTTAGTGATTGAACGGTGTTCAAACGGTGGAATATATGCGACCGCTAAAAAATTATAGTATAATAAAATAATATTATAATTATTTTATATTAATAAACATATTATGTTTATCAACATATAACTGATTATTTTTTTTAGTATATTTAGTAATTTCATGTTCACAAGTGACACACCTAAAAATATTTTTTTTTTAATTTGAGTCTGTAGGATCGCGCCAAGCTGACATATTAACTATTCAACTTATTTGTTAAATTATCAATTTTAATTTCTTAATAATAATATAAATACATATATTCCACCATTTAACTACTAACATAAATCATATGCGCGCGCACACTCAAATAATGTATTGCCAACAAACAAAAATATGAAATCTGTGTGTACGTCGGATACTAAAGTTTCGCCTTCATTTTTTATGCTAGTAGTACACATAATGTGAGTTTGAAACCAACTAGTTTAAATGAAGACCAATTACATGTTTCAAACCTCCCATTGTATCCACTACTATTCGATATGGATTGATTCGAGATATAGCCTATTCCTTATTTATATAAATATATATAATATGTGTATATAATGTAAACTATGGGTAAAATATATATATATACATAATGTGTACCTACTAATTATTGTTTTCATTGAAAATATACAATATTTTATGTAATATGTAGTTAGTTATTGTAATCTGTACATGTCACATGATATGATTTCAGTACCACGACAAATGTGTAAATAAATTAAATATAAACTAGTAAACTGTGTGTTTTATTTATTTTATTTGAAAACATAGGATGGAGATACTCTACAAGTCGAACCTCGAGTTGCATAAAACAAAATTAATCACGGTTAGTTAATCAGTTGTTTTAAAACCATTATTACGTTAATTCTAAAAAACAATCACAGTTATGATAAATTTTATAAGGTAAAAAATTATCATATTTAGTGAATTGTTCATTTACAAATCGAAAATAAGTTTAGAATTAACATTAATCATGGTTTGAAAACAACTGATTAACTAATCGTTGTTAATTTTGTTTTATGCTACCCAGGGTAAAGGTAGGTGCCGATTTTAATTAATATTAATATTATACCCATACAAAAAAATAAAATAAGTCAAGAGGTCCACACAACCAATTCTTCAGCACGGTATGACTATCAATACTTGAATACTGATTATTTATTGTTTCCATATAAGGTACTGGCACCACGAAAATGGGGCAAGTGCACTGTAGTTGACATTTTTTACAATTTCATATCATAATGCAAATATACAAAGAAAATTGGCGTCGTATTCAATTTAAAAGAGTCAGTAATAACTGCACAATCATTTGATTCTGAAAATATTAAGTATTTATATAACAGATTGAAAATATATGGGTTCAAAGTCCAACTATGCAAAAACCGGTCTGCACTTACTCCACTGCACCTTATTTGTTTTTATCATAGAACTACAGAATTACTTTACTCCCCTCCCCCTCCCCCCCAAAAAATGATGTAAAAAACGTATACAAAAAAATGTCGAATAATATTTATCATATACAAATTTTAAAGCCACTTTTTTTAACTATAGTACATCTCATTATAATATAATAAGGAAATTATACTTATGCATGCCCGAAAGGGTTTATTTGTATTCGATCTAGTAACCTTCGGATTGTATAGCAATTCCCAACAATGCTTACAGGACGATCGATAAAGTGACCGTCTGTAACCTAATGGTTCGTGTCAAGGGTATGTCAGAACTGAACTAAATAAAATATACATTTTACAGTCAAGGTTTAGTGAAAACAAATATCAAATAATTATTTCTTTTCATGAACTCAATAATATATGGATTTGGAGTAAGGAGATACATAGTTAATAATTACAATTATTTATTTATATTTCCATATAAGGTAGATTTTAGAACAGTTTTTATAACAAGGCGAACCTAGGCAACTGCCTTGATTTCATCATTTAAGGGACCCAACTTTCTCAGAAAAAAATATAAAAAAAGTAGTAGAAAATATCAATTAAAAAAAAAAAACACGATTTTTTAAAGCAAATTGAGATAAATCTTTGTAAGGGAATATTTGTAGACCTATATTATATGAAATTGAATGTTCTACAAAAAAGATTCTATGTATAAAATTTTCACGTAATGTGTCGTTCTTGAGATATCTTGAAAAAATAAATATTTTAGAATGTCACCCCTCCCCCTTACACACGCGTGTGACAAGGATTCAGGGGACAGACACACACACACAGACATACAGACAGTGTTTTTTCTTGACCTAAAATGGAAAGATCAATTTGAAATTTTGAAATAGAAGAATTTTTTTGTCTTATTCTAAAACGATCACAAAGCTTCCCGTATCTTCGATATTACGAGGAAGCAATACAAATTCCACGCGGAGTAACCAATAAATTGAAAACCATGTTTCCATAGCAAATCTGGCGCCCTGTCCCCCTAAAAAATTGTTAAAAAATCACCGAAAATGTCAATTAAAATTGATAAATTAACAATTAAGTTGAATAATTCATATTTCAGCTTGGCGCGATCCTACAGACTCAAACTTTTTTTTAAATATAGCTTACATCATTAACTTTAAGACTATCAAATGCCCTAAGACCGTCAATACCTCCTTCCCCTATTATTAACAAAGTAAAATTGATAAATCAACAAATAAGTTGATTAGTTAGTATCTCAGCTAATACCTTATTAAAGGTTTTCTGGGTTGCCGAATAAGTATTTGTTAGTTAGTAGCTATCAAATAATCGATTTTTTTACAAATTAACATTGTTTATATTTAGCTATATTTTTTGCTTAATTGGGTTTAACTGATCGACAAAAAAATTTAAAGATAAAAAAAAAGTTTAGTCAAAAATTACAGTCTGTACTCCATTGTGCGCCACCCCACCTGGCCAGGCGCCCCGGGCGGTTGCCCTTGTTCACCCCCCCCCCCCCCCTAAAGCCGGTACTGTTTCCATTTATAGTTTAACTGCATTAGAGTTTACAGAGAACATCGAGTTACATTAGTTGACTTACTCGTTTTTGATTCTGAATGACGCATTGTGTCTGCCGATTTAATCTAGTACATTCAACCGTCGCGTCCCTTCTATACCGCCTTTAACCAAACAATAAAATCTTTCTCTGTATTATCAATCTTCACATTATCAAAATGATAAATTAAACATTACCTTATACTGATAATAAATACTACCACTTACACAGAAACAGCAATTCATTCATCTGCAAATAGTACAGTCAAATTGTCATTTAACCGTGCATTTTGGGTAGGCAGCACTTTAACTTTATTGTCATGTTTTTATAATAATAAAGTGGCAATTTAAAAATAATAATTTATTAACAATAGTGAATGTTCTTTACTACAATATGTTTATTTTCCGGGGGTAACATCTTAAAAAATAAAAATAAAGAGTGCTTTTAGCCACTTTTCTCAGCGTAGCTGATAAACAAATTAATTTTTTTCATCATGGAGGTTGTAGGGAATTTTATAACGAACAACTTTTATTTTAAACTATTTTTTATATCTATGTGCCACACATACCTTCGACTTACCTCCCTTGGAAACGCTGAAACATCAATAAAAATAAACCGAATAAAAAAAATAAACAGGTTAAATTGTTTACTATGAAACGCTCTACAAAAAAAGTTAAAAAGTATTTTTTCCAAGACTGAAAATACAATAGTTATTTGCCTCTAACAATAAGTATATTTCATCCCCAATTTTTTCAGTTTTTTGCTCATAACTTCTTTATTATAAATGATACACCAAGAAGTTATTACTAATAGTTACAGAGAATCAGTATACCTACAAAAATGCTTTTTACAAAATTTTTGCCAGACCCACACTTACGGAGATAAACAAAAAAACTAATTGTACCCTTATTTTCAAAATTGTGCCAAAAAGGCATCATCCACAGTCCGAAAAATTAAGTGTTAGATTCACGACCGACCCCCCTACGAAACCCCCTTAAAAAAATGCACGGTTGTCCTATTTTTTACCACACTTTGACTGAACTAAAACAAAATACATTTATCCTCGACTGTTTCTATTACATATATGTATTTTGTAAACAACCGTTTTGTTATCGACAACAAAACACTATCGTTTATGTATATGTGTGTGTTGCACATTTCCCCCTCTTTTGTTATTTGTGCTGCTTTAATTAATCAAATCACAAATGAATCGGTCGTGTTTTGTTTTGTGTGGTTTCTGTTCGGCGGGCGTTGTTCGACTGTCCAAGTCATGGCACACTATGATCGAATATATGAATTTGTTTGTATACTCTATTTCATTTAAGAGTGCAGTGGTTGCCGGGGTTTTGACGGTACAACAGGCCCGGATTTACCATGCAGGCAGAGTAGGCAGCTGCCTAGGGCGGCAAAAATTGAAGGGCGGCAAATTTTGGTGGAAACTTTGAAAACTTGTTATATTTGTGGGAATTGAATTTGATTTTGATTCCATTATCGATGAGTTTGCCATCCGAAAATCGAGACGTAAAAATTTCAACCCATAAGCAATAATTTCTCTATACATGTAACTCAAGCATGACTATAAAAAAAAGTCTTCAGTTTTTATGTTTCCTAATGTAACTTTATAAAAATTTATAAAATTTGAAACTGATGCAACCATAAAAAAAGGATCCTGAGTTTTATATTTTGACATCTATGACTTAAACTATTAGTTTCGAGGGGGGGGGGGGCAATTTTAGCAACTGCCTAGGGGCGGAAAATTTCTAAATCCGGGCCTGGGTACGAATCGTGCATTTTACCGTCAAAAACCACGGCAACCACTGCATTCTTAAAAGAAATAGAGTATAGGTACTAACATTTGTATTTGGAGTAAGAACAGATATGTCTTTTGTGTTATTCAAGTTGGAATGTAACCACACGTATTGATATTTGTACTGGTTTTGTTTTAAAAAGACAGGGTTTGATTGAGTTAAATAAAGGCCCAATTTAAGAATCATTCAAATTTTTACTTTTAAAATTGCTTTCTTCAATTTTTGGAAAACGAATTTTGTTTTTGGTACTGTTAGATTCTATAAAAGATGCCCTCTAAGTTACTCAAAGAAAAAAGCTATTGTATTGTTTTTTTTCCTTTACTAACGAGATATACGCGTTTTTAGTTTAGTGCCTTTCGTAATATATTTGCTTATTCAGTGTGAAAGCAGTAAAGGTAACATAAAAGGTTATAATTTTGGCATTTAATAAGACACTAGCATTAAATCATTCTCAAACTGTTTGACCTGAAACTTTGAATCCATTCTTCCATTTTCTATAAAAATATAATAGCTTCCTCGCCATATCGATCATTTTAAAATGAAAAAAAAAGTTGTTCTCTGATTTTTAAAATTTAACTTGATCTTTTCGTTTCAGGTCAAGACAAACACGTGTCTGTCTGTCTGCGTGTGTTGAGGACGGTCCCATTTTAAAATTATTAAAATTGTGTGTAAGGGGGAAGGGGTGACACTCCAAAATATTTATTTTTTGAAGATATATTTTTTTTTAATTTTCGTTAAAAAAAATTATTTGCGTACATTTTGAGTACCACTGTTCTACAGAAAATCACGGAGTGTGACCGGCAGCTGGGAGCGCTCGGCAGTAGCGCGACACTCCTGGACTGTCTAGCGCCTTTTTCACGCACCGTGATTTTATATTTTCTTTATTTTTAACTTGTTTAATGGTGCCTAACACAAGAACAAAATCATATGCAAGATGTTCGATATTTATGTATGATATTATTATATAAAAATATATACAACATAAATACATTTCATGCAACAACGAATGCGTTCAGGGCTTTTTGCAATTCATAATGTTACGAATATTAGCGTTTTTTTACATTAGTTTGAAAAAAAAAATGGTGCAGTTGTCACAGTTAAATAATTTTTTTGCCGAAGACAAATGAATTGTAAAATGCTATAAAGAAGTGAACGAATATATTTCTTTTTAGCTGAAGCAAGGCCATATTTTCGAATTTGGGTTAAACATAGAGAACATTAAACCATTTTCGGGTTTTGCTTCTTTGCAATATCGAAGATACGAGAAGCTTTGTGATTGTTTTAGAATGAAGCAGAAAAATTGTTCTCCGATTACAAAATTTTAAATTGAACTTTCTGTTTCAGGTTAAAATAAACACTTTTCGTTCCATGTCTATCTGTCTGTCCCCTGAATCCTTGTCACACGCATAACTCATGAACCACTGAACCGATATTAATAAAATTTAGTTGAATTGTTGGGTCATCAAAATCGTGTGTAAAGGGGAGGGATGACATCCCAAAATATGAATTTTTTCAAGATATCTAGAGCATTCAATTTCTTATAATATAGGTCTACAACGTTTGTTGTAAAATAATCCCCTACAAAGATTTATCTCAATTTACTTTTAAAAATCGTGTTTTTTTTTAATTGATATTTACTTTTTAACATATTAAATTTCATTTTGACGTTTGCATAAATTTAGATTTAGATTGAAATTGTCAAAAAATAAAAAATATACTAAAAAATAATCAGGTGCGTCTTAAGAAAAATTTGGAACTAATATTTTTTAGTAAAAAAATTATATATTATATTATTCTTGGCAGATGTTTTTTCATTTTAATACATTTTTATAAGAAAATAAAAATAATATTGTAAAATTCTTAATTTCGTAATAACCACGGGCAAAAACTGAATAGAAATTTTAGTATAAAAAAATATCCGACGTGCATTGTTGAAAATTATTAATAATGTGCATAAAAATACTACAATTGTGAGTAATAATAAATTTGAGATATAGCAATAATAAAACCATATCTGTACAGTTGACCATAAAAAGAGCTATAAACTGTACAATGTTTACCTTAGATGAAATCATCGCTAATTATAAGCATGTTCTAAATTAGGAAACAAAAAATACATTAAACATACAACGTTGTGTCAAAGTCAAAGCACCTGTCTACGTTATGTATTAATTAGCCGACGTTTTAAACATTAAGTATGTAGTATTATTGATTTGTGGTAGGTAATTTTAACCCTTAACAACAAAAATCAAGTTTTGTTTTAATTTATTTTATGGATGTATGTAATTTCAACGAGAAATAGTTGAAATTTGGAGAAGTTATTCCTTTATACAGTGTATTCCAAGTTGATTAAGCCATAGGAAATTTAACATGGGGACAATTAGAAGTGTTGTAGTAGCCTTTGATCGAATTTAAAGGTATATCATTGGTGCATTTTGAAATGCCGCCACAAAATTTAGTAAAAGTGTCATTAGTATTTTGTTTTCAATTTTATATCTGCCAAAAAATATTATTAAAATTTTATCTAGGATGCTTACTTTAATTTCATTAATGTATTTTAATCTTTATTGAAGTTGAAAACAAAATACTGTTGATTAATTTAAAAATTATCAGTTAGTTTCGAGGCAGCATTTCAAAATACACCAATGACATATCGTTAAATTTGACCAAAGGCTACTACAACATTTCTAATTGTCCCCATGTTAAATTTCCTATGGCTTAATCAACTTGGAATACACTGTATATCTTAGGTACCCACACAAAATTTCAAAAGGTTTTACAACATAGTTTGAAAGTTATTATTTTTTTAAATTAACATGGGTATTATGGAAGAATGGTGTATTGATGGCTAAAGTCCAATAAAACACATGGTTCAAGCATCGAGAAAAATCTGAAATTTTCACAACACGTCACTTACATATTTAGCAACAAGTTTCATATAAAAAATTATATACCTACATAACTAAATTGGGAGAAAAAAAAATATTGAAAAAAAATGGCGTACTGAAATGTAATGATTTGTTTTTATTACATATTTTTTCATATATGTAAGCATATGAAATACTAATATTATTATTTTCATTACATTTGTATATGTTCTAAATAGTGTTATTTAAAAATATTTTAATTTAGGTCATTTATAACAATAAAATACTTCTTTTATTTTTATATCTGACAGATGAATTATTAACACAAATATTAATTTTTTTGATAAAATTCTAAAATAACAGTCAATAATGGGAAATAAAGTTTTAAACAAAAATAGTTTTATAGTTTATGTAGTATTTAAACCAATTTGACTTTCTTATAAACATTGCATCTAGAATTGCATTATTTTTGACTCATACATCCTTAATGTCCGGTATTATAAACGAGCTTTTCAAATGAGGTTTCAAACCTATCTGACAGTTCTCTTGAAGTTTCATGAAGTATTTGACAATTTTCGCGCACGCGTGGTAAAAAAACACCAACGGTATTAGAACAGTATATTATGTACGGTCAGAATCGCCAATTGTGTTATAATAAGTTGAAGTATCACTGCTCTAAATTCCAAATCTAACTATAAGTAGGTACTCACAATAAGTCATTTCAATTATTTTTAAATGCATTTTCACATAGACATCGTTATCAACGAATCCGAATGCAGAAAGTGAACAAAAGCCCCCAACAACTGGATCGTGATTGTGATTTCCAGCACGAAGATGTGTGTATATAGAAAAGTACAGTCGGGGGTCACGTCTACCGAACAGATCGTGCGAACCCAGGCACCGTTGATCGAAAATCGGGACCGAGATACTTGATAAATATCTACAATACGCTAGCGGTGTTTAAAATGTATATACGCTATATAAACTTAAAAATGATATTATGTTTTATATATAGGTGATTGTCGATTTCTAAGTTTCATTTGTGTTTTCTTGTGTTATCTAAAATCACGAATCATTCAAATATTACCATATTCAAATAAAATTGGATAAAACACACCTTCTTTAAAGTTGAATGTATTTTTACTTCTTAAGAAAAAAATATAATATTAACAAATAAATTGAATAGTTAATATCTCAGCTTGGCGCGATCCTACAGACACATTTTTTTTAAATGTAGCTTACACTATTATCTTTAAGAGGATCATGCACTTAAAGACCCTCGCGACCTCCTTCCCTTTTTAAAAACAAATTAAAACTCATAAACTAACAATGAAGTAAATTGAATAGTTAATATCTCAACTTGGCGCGATCTTACAGACTCAAATTTTTTTTTAATGTAGCTTACACTATTATCTTTAAGAGGATCACGCACTTAAAGACCCTCGCGACCTTCTTCCCTTTTTAAAAACAAATTAAAACTCATAAGCTAACAAAGAAGTAAATTGAATAGTTAATATCTCAGCTCGGCGTGATCCTTCAGACTCAATTTTTTTTTTAAATGTAGCTTACACTATTATCTTTAAGAGGATCACGCACTTAAAGACCCTCGCGACCTCCTTCCCTTTTTAAAAACAAATTAAAACTCATACGCTAACAAAGAAGTAAATTGAATAGTTAATATCTCAGCTCGGCGCGATCCTACAGACTCAATTTTTTTTTTTTTGAAATGTAGCTTACACTATTATCTTTAAGAGGATCACGCACTTAAAGACCCTCGCGACCTCCTTCCCTTTTTAAAAACAAATTAAAACTCATAAACTAACAATGAAGTAAATTGAATAGTTAATATCTCAGCTCGGCGCGATCCTACAGACTCAAATTTTTTTTAAAATGTAGCTTACACTATTATCTTTAAGAGGATCACGCACTTAAAGACCCTCGCGACCTCCTTCCCTTTTTAAAAACAAATTAAAACTCATAAACTAACAATGAAGTAAATTGAATAGTTAATATCTCAGCTTGGCGCGATCCTACAGACTCAAATTTTTTTAAGGATGTCTTCCTTTTATTACGTAAAATCATGTAGGAGGTACAAATTTATTTAAAGATCTTGCGCTCAGATACAAATATAAAAAAATGCACATTTAATCACATTAGCTTCTGAAACACATAAAGCATCCGTAGATATGTATTTATATAATTTTATAAAACACGTCTAAGAAAAAGAACAAGATATAGATATTTGTGCTTGATGATAATCCTCAGTATCGTGGCAACTGAGCCCACTCATTAGCAGGCAGATCACGTGCGATGTTGCCCTCTCTCTCTTCGTGCATACCCGGCGATGTGTCGTATCTCTCTTGGACACTTGGATACCCTCGCATGCAGGCTGTAATATTTTTATTTTGCTATAAATGAACATTACGAGTAGATTCTTTCGGTGTGCTTGTATTCTTAATACCCACGATGGGAATAAGGTAATGGCACCAGTTATGGCCGCTATAAGAGCAAGGTTTACTGTTTTTGTAATTTTCATGAACTCATGTTACTAATAAAACAAGTAACTCTTTATTTAATCAATTTAATTATCAATAGTTTGTTTTTTTAAATTATAGCCTTTTATTTTGTTTATGTTTTTTATCCAATAATGGATAAAGTAAAACCAGTAATTAGCACGCAGTGAAAATGATAAGTACTACGACACAAAAGATATAAAATAAAGAATCGTCAAATTTGAAACAATGTAAAGCAGTTGCTATGATAATATAATAATCTATATATATATAAAAATGAATGTTCCTTTGTGTCTGACTTATAGATTCCGAAATTACTGAACCGATTTCAATGCGGTTTTCACCAAATTTCTTAATAATAGCCGAAGGCACATGCGAAGGTCTTCGGGCATTAGATAATCTTAAAGATAATGGTGTAAGCTATATTTAAAAAAAAAACTGGAGTCTCCTCGATCGCGCCAAGCTGACATATTAACTATTCAACTTATTTGTTAAATTTTCAATTTAAATTTCTTAATAATAGCCGAAGGCACATGCGAAGGTCTTCGGGCATTAGATAATCTTAAAGATAATGGTGTAAGCTATATTTTAAAAAAAACTGGAGTCTCCTCGATCGCCCCAAGCTGACATATTAACTATTCAACTTATTTGTTAAATTTTCAATTTAAATTTCTTAATAATAGCCGAAGGAGCATACGAAGGTCTTCGGGCATTAGATAGTCTTAAAGATAATGGTGTAAGCTATATTTAAAAAAAAAACTGGAGTCTCCTCGATCGCCCCAAGCTGACATATTAACTATTCAACTTATTTGTTAAATTTTCAATTTAAATTTCTTAATAATAGCCGAAGGAGCATACGAAGGTCTTCGGGCATTAGATAGTCTTAAAGATAATGGTGTAAGCTATATTTAAAAAAAAACTGGAGTCTCCTCGATCGCCCCAAGCTGACATATTAACTATTCAACTTATTTGTTAAATTTTCAATTTAAATTTCTTAATAATAGCCGAAGGAGCATACGAAGGTCTTCGGGCATTAGATAGTCTTAAAGATAATGGTGTAAGCTATATTAAAAAAAAAAACTGGAGTCTCCTCGATCGCCCCAAGCTGACATATTAACTATTCAACTTATTTGTTAAATTTTCAATTTAAATTTCTTAATAATAGCTCGAGAAGAAAAATCGACGTAACTTTTGAACGGGTGGTCGGATTTGATTTTTGTTGACATATTTGAAATCAGCGTGTAAAAATCTATATTTTTAACGAAATCTAAAATAAGATAAAACAAAATTTTGGTAGTTTTCACTATGTATAGATATAAAGGTTGTAAACTGTGTTAGTATATTTATTTGTTAGTTGAGAATACTGTCTCTTCCAATATAAAATCACATTGCATCTTTCATGAGTACATATACATTTGAGTTTTTTATTTAATGAAAATATGTATCTAAAATATGTAGGGTGTCCCGTAAACATACCAACAAACTTTCAGAAGTTGTCGAGGACATTTTAGTTTAGGAGATAAACAAAAATAAACATAAACATAGAATGTTTGGGTGTCCCCCACCCCATTCAAATATGTGAGAACACTTTTCAGTATATGAAGGGGGGTCCAAAAAATTTTTGACAGTATTCGTTATAATTTTCACTGAAAGAACTAATTAAAATCTACATTCTGGAATTTTTCCATCTTCCTGCCCGTCTTTCCCTTACACAAAATACATAACACAACCGCTGGAGCATAAATTAATTTTATAGTACCAACTTCAGTAACGAGATATATTTTTTATGATAGATTTATTTGTCGATTCTTCATCTACCAACTGGAGCTATTTCTTTACGATGTTTGACTTCACATAGAGGAGGTCCTCGACAGTTCTGTTTGTGTAACGACAGATGCTGTATGTCTCTCGAGAGATCAACGACAGCTACACTTATCGAAAATTTCTATTTAAAAACGTTGTTTTTTTAGTATATTGACATAAACTTATGTTCTATTAATTGTTTATGTAGACACCAAAAAAAAAATCATTTTGATAAAAGATGGGAAAAAACTCGTTCGTTCCATTTTAAAAATGCAGTGGAAAATGAATTTTTTGTATTTTTTTATATGGTAATGTCAGTTTTGAGCAAAACTCGCTCAATCATATTATAATTGAGTGAGTTTTGCTTAAAAATCTTTTAAAATCCACTGCATCTCGATTAATTTTGCTTCTTCGCGAGAAGCTTTGTGATCGTTTTAGAATGAGACAAAAAAAATGTTTTCCGATTTTAAAATTTTAAATTGATCTTTCCGTTTCACGTCAAAAGACAAATATTCTTTTCGTTCCGTGTCTGTCTGTCTGTTCGTCCGTGTGTCCGTCCGTGTGTCCCCTGAATTCTCGTCACTTGTATAACTCATGAACCACTGAACCGATATTATTGAAACTTGGTTATAAAATATTCCCTTACAAAGATTTATCTCAATTTTGACATATTAAAAGAAAATAATTTTAGATTCAGATTGAAAAAGCACTGTGCATTTATTTGGCAGACGTTTTTAAAATGGATCGAACGAGTTTTGGAATTCACCTATTCATATATAAAGAAAGAAGTCCTGAATGACTGACTCATCAACGCATAACCCAAATTCCTGGACCTAAAAACATGAAATTTTAAGTTTGTATTCCTTTTATGGCATAAGCACCCAGTAAGAAGGATTAACCGAAATTCAACGATTGTTGATCTCGACCAATTTCGTTATAAAATGTTCAAGTAAATTAAATTTTTACATTTTTACCATCCACAGTTTAAACCAACTATTTCAAAATGAATAATGAACTTCATAAATTTTAATACTTTTCAAGATAAATTCAGACAATAAGAAAGCGTTTAAACAGTTCTGACATTTTGTGAGAATTCTAGAATTAATATTTTTTTTAAATGTGTTAAGATCGACTTGAGATAAATGTGTGTAAAAACGGAATACAGCTATAATATTTGCATAATATATCTGCATACACGAACATATATACTATATTGCAAGATACATATGTAGATAAGTTATTTAAAAAAATATAAATCTTGAAGATTTCCTTCAAAAGATAAATTTTTATCGGTGAGAATTTTAAAATTGTGTAATCATGTTTTATATTATTTATTGTAATTATTAACAGTAGTAGCAGGGCCGTAACTAGAGGCTCTGGGCCCCGGGACAACAAGTGACAGAGGGGCCCTTACTACATGCAAAATATAAAAATTATGATGTCCACTGCAATGTGTGACGAAACGTTAGTCTATAACACGACCATATTGATGCAGTTTATATCTATAAGCCAATATCCAAATCAACCTCAAAACTTGTAAGGTAAAGTCACCAGTTATGGCCACTATAAGAGCAAGTTTTTGTTTGTTTTTTTTTTGGAATAATGGGCTTGTTTTTGTAATTCTCATGAACTCATGTTACTAATAAAACAAGTAACTCTTTATTTAATCAATTTAATTACCAAAGTCACCAAATATAGTTTTTTTTTTTAATTATAGCCTTTTATTTCGTTCATGTTTTTTCTCCAGTAATGGGCACGCAGTGATGGACACTTGCTAATGATTACACAAAAGATATACAAGAAAGAATCTTCAAATTTGAAACAATGTAAAGCAGTTTCTATAATAATATAATAATTAATAAATAAATTATACTAATAATTAGTTTAAATGTCCACCATTTTGACACCTATTGGCCGATTGTCATCAAATCACGCTGTAAGACAGTTAAATGTATATAGATTAATATTCAGAAATGGCATATTTCTAATTCAGTACATTTAATTTAAAATTTACCATTACTGGGGTCCTTGCCACTACCTTAGTTAATTTTAATTTATCTTATAGTTTATTGGCCGACTACATTCTATTTCTTTTTTGTGAAAATTCGATTTTAGAATCAGATGCATAGTCTATGATGATATCAAATATTATAGGATATAGACTGATTAAAAATTTAATTCTACTGTATAATTATAGCTATATGTATGACCATATGACAGTCGGGTAATAATAGACAGTGCAATTAACAATGCCATATTAATTTTCTCTAAATAAGAAATACGAGGTCAGAATAAATGTGAGGGTCGGGTATTGTTACATTATATTTATTAAAAATGGCGACCTGTGTTAGAAGTTAAAATAGAGGTCACATAAAAATGTTTTGTTTTAATTTTAAAGTAATAAATACATTATCAATTATTCCATACATGAATGGCTCAATAATAGATACATGAACAAAGACATTACCCCCCCCCCCCCCCTCTTCCTTTCGGGGTATTTTTTAATAAAATAAAATATTAAATATTTTTGATAATTTTAAGCGATTAACAAACAAAACAAAGTTTAATCCATACGTGAATAAGTCAATAATAGGTAAAGACGTTCCCCCCCCTACTTTATAATCAAATAATTTTTTTTTTGATAATTGTAAGCGATTAGCAAAAAAAAGTTTATACCCCCGATTAAAAAATACAAATTCTACGCAGACGAAGTCACGAGTAATGAAAAAATACAAAAAAATAAGTGTGACTTTGTCGGGATGCACAGTCGAAGGATTGACGTGAATACGTGGAAGTGGGGTTAAATAAAACTCAGACTAGTATTACATAATTTACTTATTTCTTATGATCTGTACGAACATAAAAACGATTGATTAATATTTACAAACAAAATTGGGGAAATAATGAATTAATAACTAAAAGCAGGGCTTCGTACCGGAACTGAACCGAAAACTGGAAAAACCGTTATTTTTTGCCGGAACGAAAACCGGAACAAAACCACTTCAATTGTCGTTCGGACTATCATACAAGTACCATAAAATATTATAAATTAGAAAAAAAAATTTTAATACAAATAATTTTTTTTAATTAATCACTCGGAGCTGAACCGAAAACCGAAAAAACCAGAAAACCCGTTATGTTTTACATAACGAAAACCAGAACCGAACCGAAATATATTTTTTTACTCGAACCGAAACGAAAAAAATAACGGTTCGAAGCCCTGGCTAAAAGTATCTTCTTTAAGACCGTAATATTAAGTGTTCCTTTTTTCGAACACTAAAAAATCAGAATAAAGAAAGAATGTAATGTTCACACCCGCCCATGAGCATTTACAATTATTGCCCAGCTCTACCCAGTTAAAATAAATCATGATTAAACCATCTTAACATTCCCCTAAATTTTACTTGATGTCACGGTGCAGACAGTGTTTTTAATAAACAATCACGATCGCGTTGGCTGCGGTGTTAGTTCTGGCACTGTCCTGAAGGGCGCGCGTACCGAGTGACCACACACCACGTGACCACCTCTGGTAAAGTTGATTTAGTGGGCGCTCAGTGTACATATCGTCAGGAATTTTAATTATTCACTTTCGTGCCCGCACAAGAAAGTGACATCTATGGGAGAAATGTAGAAGCTTCTGTAACATATGTACACTGCAGGACAAAAGTAAAAGGTAAAATACGAAGGATATTATTTTAGGTGAAAAGAAAAAACATCTGCCAAGTAAATGCACAGTGCTTCCTCGTGCTAAATTCACTAAAACCGATAGTGTTCAGATAAATTGCCTGACATTGGTTAACCATTTAATTTTTATACAAATTTTACTAAAAAATCTTAGTTCGAATTTTTTCTTAAAACGCACCTGAATATTTTTTCATATATTTTTAATTTTTTGACAATTTCAATTTAAATCTAAATTTATGCAAATGTCAAAATGACATTTAAAACGTCAAAGTGACATTTAAAACGCCAAAGTGACATTTAAAACGTCAAAATGACACTTAATATATCCAATCAAATATCAATTTAGAAAAACAAAACACGAATTTTTAAAATTAATTTAGATAAATCTTTGTAAGGGAATATTTAACAACAAACGTAGTAGACCCATATTATAGGAAATTTAATTCTCTACAAAAAATATTCTATAAGATTTTCTCGTAACATGTGTCGTTCTTGAGATATCTTGAAAAAATAAATATTTTGGGGTGTCACCCCTCCCCCTTACACACGATTTTGATGATTTTGAAATGGGACCGTCTTCAAACCAAACCCAACCATCCGACCAAGTTTCAATAATATCGGTTCAGTGGTTCATGAGTTATGCGTGTGACAAGGATTCAGGGGACAGACGGACGGACGGACGGACACACGGACACACGGACAGACAGACAGACACGGAACGAAAAGTGTTTGTCTTGACGTGAAACGGATAAATAAATTTAAAATTTTGAAATTGGAGAACTTTTTTTTTGTCTCAATTTGAAACGATCACATAGCTTCTCGTATCTTCGATATTGCGAGGAAGCAAAAATGGTCACGTTCACGACTGACCAAAAACATTGAACAACGAGCTTTGATTGGTTGATTCATGGAATTTCTGGTGGAAAGTACCAGAAAATAAAAGAATGTCATTTTTTAAGCGTGTAAGGAAGTGAGAAAGAAGTAACCAGAAAGAGATGAAAACTCAACATGAAGTGAACATAAAAGTTCTTTGGTTAGCCTCGTCACTAGTTCTATCTCTTTCTGGTTACTTCTTTCTCACTTCCTTACACGCTTAAAAAATGACATTCTTTTAATTTCTAGTACATTCCACCAGAAATTCCATGAATCAACCAATCAAAGCTCGTTGTTTTTTGGTCAGACGTGAACGCTCCCATTGTTTCAAATTTGACGATTCTTTCTTTTATATTTTTTGCGTCGATTTGTAATCATTAGCAAGTGTTCATCACTGCGTGTTCATTACTGGTTTTACTTTATCCATTACTGGATAAAAAACATAAACAAAATAAAAGGCTATAATTTAAAAAACAAACTATATTTACGGACTTCGGTAATTAAATTGATTAAATAAAGAGTTAAATAATTAACAGTGAACAACGATCTTTGATTGGTTGATTCATGAAATTTCTGGTGGAATGTACCAGAAATTAAAAGAATGTCATTTTTTAAGCATGTAAGGAAGTGAGAGAGAAGTAACCAGAAAGAGATAGTTTCTAGTTTTCTACGGAATCCTTAAAAAGGTATTGTTCTAGGTGAAAAGAAAAAATAATATTAAATCTTTTAAAAAGTTTACAGAAAAAACAATATTGAATAAAAAAAAAAGAAATACTTTATTCATAATTCATGCAATTCAAATATAGCAATTGAACTATAAAAAAGTACAAAAAACCAGTGTTCTGTTTTATAATATGAAATAACATAATGGTATTATTTACATATATTTTTTTCATCCATTTACACGAAATTCGATACCAATTATATTGTTTTTTACTTTAATAATATTAATATCACATATTTTCGTGCAGAAATGTTATCTTGGACTAGAATAGAAACCTACACCACAACATTTATTCAATGTACAGTGTAGTTACATATATGAAATAAATGGGGGTATAATAATATAGTACCTTAAAAACATATACTATTGTTCAAAACTGTCAAGTTTATTTAGGAATAATTCAAAAATTAACACAACCCTTGCAAGTCAAATTTTTAATATTATATGACAATTACGTGGCTGAAAGAAAGAAAAAACATCTGCCAAGTAAATGCACAGTGCTTCCTCGTACTAAATTCACCAAAGTGTTTGTCTTGATAGATCAATTTAAAATTTTGAAATCGGAGAACATTTTTTTTTGTCTCAATCTAAAACGATCACAAAGCTTCTCGTATCTTCGATATTGCGAGGAAGCAAAATGTATTAAAGTCTACTATGACTGCGTTAAAACTTGTACTGCCTAGTTAAGAAACCTCATTTTTATGTTTAAGTTAAGAATTAACGAAAAATTCACGATTATTTTTGCTTTATGCAACTTACCGTTACTATACCGTATTATAAACGAGCTAACAGCTTTCAAGCACTTTCAAATGGGGTATTAAACATATATGACAGTTCCCTTGAAGTTTCATGAAGTGTTTGACAAGTTTAAGTAAATAAACACCAACGGTATTAAAACAGTGGTGATGATATTATGAAAATTATTTTGTACGCTTTGAGTCGCCAACTGTGTTACAATAAGTTGAAGTATCACTGCTCTAAATTCCATAAGATACTATCACAGAATGAATACCCCATTTGAAAGTGCTTGCAAATTTGTTAGCTCTTTTATATTACCGGACATTAGTCTCAGATATTTTCTATCTGACAGCCAATGAATATCTATGATGTTACATATGTTATTTATTTTTATTTGTTAGATCGAATACATAATTCATTTATTTGTTAAGTGGGTCACAAACTGTCATTTTCAATCTATATATACAATGTACACATACATGATTTAAAAATAAATCGAATTTGATGTGATGACATATGTTAAATGTTTCATAACTACATATATATATGAATATATATTATTTATGTATTTAATACTTTTTATAAAAAAAATACGGTTAAATGCGAGTAGAACTTGCGCCCTGAGTGTTCCGTACCGTTATTTTATTGACAATAGTTAATTACGTAAACAACGGACGCGATTCCCATTCCAAATAATCAAACGTATTGTAAACAAAAATGTCTAACATGATCTCAATGTACTATTAAATTTTGTATACAACAAATACGAACATTTTCATGCTTACATTAATTTTTTAATATATAGATAAGTACCTACATTTGACTCATAATTACTAGAGAACAACCTCCTTAAATCAGTGTTTCTCAACCTTTTAGTATTTGTAAATTAAATACATTTTTTAATAATATTTTTTCTCGATATCCTTGCGCCCCCATTTAGTTTTATTACGCCCCCCAATTGATATAAATCAATTCCTAGCAAATTATAGAGAAAATATACTAACTTAAAATAAACAAAGGAGTTTGGGAACCGCTGGATTAAAGTAATTTTGAACGAATTATTGACGCACTCGCTTGGTTTTCTGTATTCGCTACTTAATTAATTATACGAGCGTATAACCGTATATTTCAAAATAAAAACAACAATATCGCCAACAGTTCACCTCTAAATTAATTGAATTATGGAAATAACTCTAAAAACAAATGCGAAAACAAAACACTGTGTCCAGGGTTAAAGCGGGGACGGTCTGCATCACGTAGGAATGCGGGCAGTGTAAGGGAATACCGGGTTAATAAATATATTTATCAAATACAGCCGGGACTCGTTTATTGTAAGTCTCGTTTCGTTTATTCTAAATTTTTTCTCCTCCTTCACCTCCCACCATTCTCGAATCATGGCGTAAACGAACATACATATTTTTGAAATTTTTGTAGAATTAATTAGAGACACTTATCACCGTCGTCACTCGTCACCTTGCTCATATTCGAAATTAAAAGTAAAGTAAAATAATTTCACTATCACGATTAACTATTAACGATAAATATTAAATAGCAAGGTTTACATACATAATCTCTATAGCTCCTTGACCAATCAGCGTTGGCGCGGGAATTGAAGTCACAACGAAGACGTATTCAAATGTTATAAATGTATAATAGAATATCAATTACAAAAAAATCCTTCATTTATTCTTGTTTTCGTATTTTTTGATATTTTAACAACACATACAATCAAATAATATTGCCAACTTAAGAAGAGTCAAAATGACGCTTCCCGAATTGACCAAATTGTCTGTGATAGCTTTTTCATGATTTTGCAATGTCGAATTTATACTTCTTTGATTGTATATTATGTTGTTAAAATATCAAAAAATACGAAGACAAGAATAAATAAAGGATTTCTTGTAATTGATATTCTATTATACATTTATAACATTTGAATACATATTCATCCTGATTATTATGGCACGTCTTTGTACCCGTAGCGAATCCCCCTCCTCCCTCACCCTTAGCCAGCCACTGTGTACAAACAACAACAATACACGAACACAATTCTTGTGTTATCTTTCACATTAGCATTGAAATGTTAGAAGACACAATGATTATCACCCGACATTCCTCTACAAGACGTCATAATAATGCTAACAGCTAGATGCATTTATACACACATATTGTGCGTACATGTGTGAGTACAAATCTATAGGATGATCATAAAATCTATCAGTGGCGAGGCGTGAAATTTTTAATAAGGGAAGCATATTTTGTCAATCCTCTCCCTCTTATTAACAAAAAAAAACTAGTTATGAAACGCCTTGTTCAAGTTTTGAGTTTTTTAAATAAATTCTTATAGTAACTGAATGATTCTACGTCTTATTTTCTTGTATTTTAGTCGATATTTGTATGACGAGTTGCAGGAAATTTCACTAAAAAATTTAGAATTTTTTATTTCGTTAAAAGTATGTTTATTGTATAGAAAATGACGTGAAAAGTTGAATGTTTCAAACCGCAGGTCTGTATCTCAAACCGTTCTCGAGATATAGCCTCTCGAAGTTTTAGTTTTTTCAAATTTTTGGAGAAAAAAGGCCATAACTTTTGAACGCGTGGTCGGATTTGATTTTAGTTGACGGATTTGAAATCAGCGTGTCAAAATCTATATAACGACATGTATAATACTTTAAAATCCGACGAAAAAAATTTCGTCAAAAATCGACATTTTTTTAAGGTATACCCCTTTGAATTTTTTCGATTTTTCGCGAAATTTTTTTTTTTCGAGTTTTAAGGTATTATACATGTCATTATATAGATTTTGATACGCTGATTCCAAATCCGTCAACTAAAATCAATTCTGACCACTCGTTCAAAAGTTATGGCCTTTTTTCTCCAAAAATTTGACAAAACTAAAACTTTGAGAGGCTATATCTCGAGAACGGTTTGAGATACAGACCTGCGGTTTGAAACAAACAACTTTTCACGTCATTTTCTATACAATAAACATACTTTTAACGAAATCAAAAATTCGAAATTTTTTAGTGAAATTTCCTGCAACTCGTCATACAAATATCGACTAAAATACAAGAAAATAAGACGTAGAGGTATTATAGTTTTATAACTGAGCGTATAAATTAATATTAAATGTTATTTTTGATTTTTGGTTAAAATATAAATATTCTAATAATACAATATTTCTAATTCAGTACATTTAATTTAAAAAATAGCCCTTACTGCGTTCATATCCAAGACTAGTGCCAGTACCTTATTCAATAAGCAATATAACTTTTGAAAAATACTAATTTAAGAAAAGGGGTGATTATTAAGACCACCTATATACCATGTTCATGTTAGACGTATATGGGCAAATCCACAGAACGTGGCCGCTTTGGGGGAACGGCAATAGTGCGCGTGTGGGAATGTATATTACCCACCCATAAGTACACGAACTCAAAGTATACTTTATTGTAGATGTAAACATGGAGTTACAAGTCGATTGCTTGATTCATATAAAAACTGCAGCACAATTTGCATTGAAAAATCGGTTATTTTCACGTTTTCAGAATGGAACTTTTAAAAAAATAAAAATTCATACCACCGCAATTTTCTCAGATTCAAACCAATGAATCTGAAATTTTTACTGGACATGTTTTTTGGCACAATGAACCTTTTCCCGGAGTTTCAAAGGCGCACACCTCTTACATTTCATATGCGCGATTGTTTTATCCAGCGAACGGCAATTTCAGCGTTTTTTATTTGGTTTATTTGCTGTAACTTTTGGAACATTTGAAGCACACTCCTGAAATTGAGACCAATTATTCTTCTCTTTGTTACGAAGATTTTGAGACGACATAGAAGAGTGTGCGTTCAATGCTCCATTTTGAAGAAGCATTTGAGTATTTTAATTTAAAGCTAATGCGGCCACGTTCTGTGGATTTGCCCATATGCATGTATATGTATGCATGGCTAGCATTTGTTCGATGCGTTGTTGATACACAAATAACTCTGTGAATGCTGTATTCAGATGTAAATGCACTCGGAGGTGCGGTCTCCGCGCACGCACACACTTACATATAAACTATAGTGTGTGTAGATTAGAAAGTCGTGCACATTATGCTACATATCGGGATCATTCAATTATAATTGGGTGAGTGCGTAAAAATGTGTGCTATATGACTGGCATACAATTAATTATAATTATAATCGTAAGTCTCGTTTATTTGAAATGCCGAGTTTTGTTTATTGTAAATTTTTTCTCCTCCTTCACCTCTCACCATTCTCGAGTCATGGCGTAAACGAACATATTTTTGAAATTTTTGTAGAATTAATTAGAGACACTTATCACCGTCGTCACTCGTCACCTTGCTCATATTCGAAATTAAAAGTAAAGTAAAATTATTTCACTATCACGATTAACTATTAACGATAAATATTAAATACCAAAGTTTACATACATAGTCTCTATAGCTCATTGACCAATCAGCGTTGGCGCGGGAATTGAATTTAAGTCACCATGAAGACGTATTCAAATGTTATAAATATATCAATTACAAAAAATTCCTTCATTTATTCTTGTTTTTGTATTTTTTGATATTTTAACAACGCATACAATCAAAGAAATACAAATTCGACATAGCAAAATCATAAAGAGCTGTCTGAATCACATAACGTATTGCCAACTTAAGAATAGTAAAAATGACACTTCCCGAATAGACAAAATTGTCTGTGTTGGAGAATTTGAATCAAAATATAAATTTGTGGGGTAAGTGCAGACCGGTTTTTGCATAGTTGAACTTTGAACCCATATATTTTCAATCTGTTATATAAATACTTAATATTTTCAGTATCAAATGATTGTGCAGTTATTACTGACTAGTTTAAATTGAATAGGACGCCAATTTTCTTTGTATATTTGCATTATGATAGGAAATTGTAAAAAATGTCAACTACAGTGCACTTTCCCCATTTTCGGGGCAAGTGCATTACCGGTAGTTAAAAACGCTGAAGCATTATTTCATATGCTATGGGGCAAGAGCAGAATTGTGAATACGCCTAGTATAAAATGCTTTTTGCCGCATCAAGATACGTTGTTTAATTTTGGAGTAGTGAACTTTTTAAACAAGTTGGTATTAACTTTTAGTAGTTCACAACATATTAGCTATTACAATTTCACTCGTAATATAATAAACAACATAATAATATATAGAAACAACCACCACAATCGATTCGGGCTATCAGAACTCTTATTACGAGTGACTCTATAGGTTTTATGAGCCTAAAGATCAGCAAAGTTATATTTTCAGATATTTCATCATTCGTATATGCAAACAACCCAGTTTGCTGCGAATCTCAGTATAGCCCTTGACACCATTGCCAACAGACTCGCCTGGGTTCGATTTCCAATACGAAACAGATAAACAATTCAACCATTACTGTAAAAAATGCACTTACTTTACGTTTCGAAACAAATGCATTATAAAGAATATCCTTGGATATTGAGTGGTAAAATGGTACCGACAAAGAAATTATGTCACCGTTTTAAATCACTCATACCAAATTGTAGGTTACAAAGATGTTACAGAGCAGTCAGCTCAGTCCGGGGCTCTGGGTAGGAAATAATTTGAGGCCCCTTTATTTAAAGGTCCTTTACAAAATGTATTCATAAAAAAAAAATGAATTTGTCTTTCAGGATTTCTTTTTCTAACAAAAAAAGGAAATATATTTGTTCTTCTGGAACGGATTAATCGCGTAAGTCGAGGACTTACTTTATACCAAATTGTAGATTACAAAGATGTCATAGAGCAGTCAGCAATGGCCGTTAGGGGCTCTGAGTAGAAAAAACAACACACATTTCAAAGAATTTAATTTTCAGCAAGCTGTTTAAAGAATATGTGGAGACGTCACAACTGTCAAAAACACGTATGTATAGTTATTCAAAATAGAATTAATGCTTTAATAATATACACTTTAACTGCCCTTGGTTAGGGCAATCTATTGGAGCGAAAGGGTGTTAATATAGTATAAAAACGGGGATTCAATCTCCACCACAACGAACTGTTTTTATTAAATAATTGTTAAATAAAAATTCCTACATGTTACAATATTCTACTCTATCCTAACACATCAACACGTGATTTTTTTATAGTAGTGACGTCGGGACACCCATATTCTCCGAAATTAACCCATACAACTTGTAGACTGTGCATATTATTAGTATTTTTAAAGAAAAAATCGATTAACCTGATTAGACTGATTGTGAGTGACGTTAAAAATACATTTTCCAAATAACGCGGACGTTAGATTATTCCCAACTAAGGTTCAGAATTTACTGGTGATAAAGTAAGAATAGCTTTTAATTATAAGATACATGAAAACTGTTCAACAATTAAAAAAAATGGCATTGCGAATCTAATGTAACGAAATATCTAATCCGCATTCAACATTTTCTTAGACATGTATTTTTTTACATTCAGAATATATACAAGAAACTGTGTCTCCACGAAGAGAACCAAGCGCATCCAACCAGAGAGTCGTGGGATCGTCACACGCACGCACTCACACACACACACACTAGCTAACACACTCACGCACACGCACAGAAGATAGTGCGACCTTGGCAACGAGACGGGTCGAGCTGCCGCCCCTTGCGAGCCCGCGCGATCGTATCTTGTCGTCGCACCAAGGCCCCGCTGCAGGGGTGCCAACAGTGCACACAAAATCAATTCGATAACGATAAACAGTCTGGACTCATTTATTTTAAACCTTTTGAATCATATGACGCGCGTTTATTTTAAGTCGAGAGGGGCTCATACCAAGTTATGTGTAGATCCTTGACCAATCAGCGTTGGCGCGGGAATTGACATCACCACGAAGATGTATTCAAATGTTATAAATGTATAATAGAATATCAAATACAAGAAATCCTTTATTTATTCTTGTCTTCGTATTTTTTGATATTTTAACAACATATACAATCAAAGAAGTACAAATTCGACATTGCAAAATCATGAAAAAGCTATCACAGACAATTTTATCTATTCGGGAAGTGTCATTTTTACTATTCTTAAGTTGGCAATACGTTCTGAGATGTCAACATTTGAATACATCTTCGTGGTGACTTGAAATCCCGCGCCAACGCTGATTGGTCAAGGAGCTATAGAGACTATGTATGTAAACCTTGGTATTTAATATTTATCGTTAATAGTTAATCGTGATAGTGAAATAATTTTACTTTACTTTTAATTTGGAATATGAGCAAGGTGACGAGTGACGACGGTGATAAGTGCCTCTAATTAATTCTACAAAAATTTCAAAAATATGTTCGTTTACGCCATGACTCGAGAATGGTGGGAGGTGAAGGAAGAGAAAAAATTTACAATAAACGAAAGTCGGCATTTACGATAAACGAGAGTTGAAAATAAACGAGCGTTACAATAAACGAGACCCGACTGTACAGTAAAAGCTCCTTATTTGCGCTTCCTTCATTCGCGTTTTCACTATTTGCGGATTAAAAAAATGCGACCCAATTCCTATATTCGCGGCTAAAGATTTCTTTATTCGCGGATCTAATCAGTACATACATAATAATAAAAAGGATTCCAATTAACATTTAATTTGAAAAATCTTAGTAAAGGTTTAAGAATGGTAAATGTGCTTTGTGATTTCTTTATGAAAATTGATTCGTCTATGGAACGAAGTCTTATTTTTAAGAGGCAAATTTCTAATGCCACTGCTGAATATCAGTCTGAATTGAAGGAGCTTTTAAAAACTGCCAAGCAAGAAAAAATTACAAAATTCTTTAAACCATTGCCTAAGCCTGAAGATAATAATTAATCAATATGGTCAAAAACTTCAATAAAATTGATTTTTTTATATTGTATTTGTTTATTTATTTTGTCACCTAGGAACGTATCCCCTATAATCCCATATAAATTACCATTCCGTATTCACGGTTTCTGTATTCGCGGCATATTTATGGAACATATATCCCGCGAATAAAGAGCTTTTACTGTACACCTATCCCCCCGATTTACACGGCACTTGTTTTACACGATTTCGCTTTTACACGATTTATAAATTGACAATTTTCAAAAAAACTTGTAAAAATGTTTATTCCGCTCCATATACAAAGATTTGATGGCATTTTTGAATTTTTTCCTTCGGTAACTTGATGAAAAGAACAGGGGATTCCCGGGCTTGTAAAATATATGGCTATTTTTTAAATTAAATGTACTGAATTAGAAATATTTGTTGATATTTGATTATTACAATTTCTATATATTAATCTATATACATTTAAGTGTCTTACAACATGATTTGATGACAATCGGTCAATAGGTGTCAAAATGGTGGACATTTAAACTAATTATTAGTATAATTTATTTATTAATTATTATACATATTATCGTAGCAACTGCTTTACATTGTTTCAAATTTGACGAATCTTTCTTTTATATCTTTTGTATCGTAGTATTTATCATTTCTCATTACTGGTTTTACTTTATCCATTACTGGAGAAAAAACATAAACAAAATAAAAGTTTATAATTTAGAAAAAACAAACTATATTTAATTAAATTGATTAAATAAAGAGTTACTTGTTTTATTAGTAACAAAAAAAAGCCCGTCAATAACAAAGCAGTAAAGCTTGCTCTGGTGCCAGTACCTTATTTATGTTTTATTTTTGTTAACACTGTGACATCCCTAGAGCGCGCCAAGACACAGGGACCTACACAGTCGTGTACACAGACAAAACAAACCGCTTTATACAGCTCGCGTTGTGGCCCCAATGTGATCAGTAACTAAGGCCCACAATCGCTTCTATAAACTTGCCTTATTAGTATTCGTTTGTTTAAATGCGCGCGTACATTCACATATGTATGTGTGTGGTGGAGGGGATAAATGAATAATCCTAAAGACGAATTGAATCAAAGATTTCAATTTTAACTGTATGCCAATTAATAACCGAATTTCATATATATGTAATATATATTACATTTATGTTCTGTTACAAATGAAAACTAAAATATAAAATTTATAATAAAGTTTTTATTCAATTCTTAAAGTAGACATATGTATTGAAAATGATAATAACTAGCAATGGCGTACAGTAGGTTTCTGCCGCAAAATTTCCCCCCCCCCCTACTTTGCAATACTATCTAAATATGAAAATTAAAGATTTTTTCATAAATAAAACACAAAATATTAATAAGCAAGTAGTATTTTAAAATAGCTCAAATAAGGCAGTGGCACCAGTCTTGGATATGACCCCAGTAATGGCAAATTTTTAATTAAATTAGAAATATGTATTGATATTTGATTACTACCATTTCGAAATATTAATCTATATACAATTAACAATAGGAGTCAAAATGGTGGTCATTTAAACTAATTATTAGCATAATTTATTAATTAATTATTATATTATCATCATTTCATTTATATTTTTTGTGCTGTAGTACTTATCATTAGCAAGTGTCCATCACTGCGTGCCCATTACTGGTTTTACCTTTGCCATTACTGGAGAAAAAACTTGAACAAAATAAAAGGCTATAATTGAAAAAACAAACTATATTTGCGGACTTTGGTAATTAAATTGATTAAATAAAGAGTTATTTGTTTTATTAGTAACATGAGTTCATGATAATTACAAAAAACAAAAATTAAAAAATAATACGAAAACTGGTACCTTTACCTTATATATTCTAAAATAATTGACAGACTTAGAAAATAAATATTATTATGCTTGTCTAAATATAACAAATGTAACAGAAAACAAAAGACAATTATGTTTTTATCCAGACTACATAAAAATTTCATTTTTAGTTCCGCTATAGTTTTTAAATCACTCGAGTATAACGAGCCCTTGTATTCCTCTAAATTAGTTACAAAGGAACTCGGCAAGTATAATTTAAAATACAAAGTACCTACATTATATTCAATATAAATGATTTAAAATTATTAAATCATACAAAAGGGGAGAGATAATTAAGTTTGTTGTTCGAATTTAATTCATAATAGCTTCCATTTTACGTTCGTTATTTCTTAAATCTATACGGAAATGAGATTTGGTAAGAAAAAAAACGTTGGGGTTGTCGCTTGGCTTCTGGATAAAACCTAAGCCTTTTTTGTGTAAATATTGAACTTAAAATAATTGATATTTTTAACAAAAATTTCAATTTAAAGTATTTACTAATATGTGGATAATTTACTCTATAATTTAAAGTAGATAAAAACTGAGCAAATAGAAAAATATATAGAAACTAAGGCACTGGCACCAGTTATGGCCGCTATAAGAGCAAGGTTTACTGTTTTTGCGATTGACGGTCTTCTTTTTTGAAATTCTCATCAACTCATGTTACTAATAAAACAAGTAACTCTTTATTTAATCAATTTTATTACAAAAGTCCGCAATTATAGATTTTTTCTTTTAAATTATAGCCTTTTATATTGTTTATGTTTTTCTCCAGTAATGGATAAAGTAAAACCAGTAATGAGCACGCACTTGCTAATGATTAAAAAATGATAAGTACTACGACACAAAAGATATAAAAGAAAGAATCGTCTTTGAAACAATATAAAACAGTTGCTATGATAATATAATAATTAATAAATAAATTATACTAATAATTAGTTTAAATATCCACCATTTTGACACCTATTGGCCGATTGTCATCAAACCACGCTGTAAGAAAGTTAAATGTACATACATAGATTAATATTCAGAAATGGTAGTATGTAATCAAATATCAACAAATATTTCTAATTCAGTACATTTAATTAAAAAATAACCATTACTGGGGTCATATCCAAGACTGGTACTAGTACATAATACATTTATAAATTAAGTTATCTATCTTACCTCTATACAAAAAATGCCGAAAACGTTTGTAGATAAATCATAGTTGACAATCATAATTATTGTCATTATATTGATGTATTATCGTTAGAAATAAGGTTGTTTGAATAATAATTTTATCATCGACATTCAATCATATTTGCTAAGATGTTTGCTTGCTTATACTTTCATAAAGGTCACAGAAGTGTGTGAATATTATAAATATTGATGTCGCAAAACCTATGAAAGTCGAAACACCTTTCAAAAAATAATACAACGTATTATACGCAGATTACATTGGTGTTTCTTCATAATAATACATGGCTTAAAATATCTATAAATTGTACACTTTTTTATTTTACTGTATAGGATTAATAGTGCATGACTTCACTATAGATAAGGGGGGGGGGGTCACCCTGGGTGACAAAATAAAAATTGTAGAGTATATTATTATCTATAGTTTATATCCCATTTTTTTTTTACAGTTTTAAAAATAATACGAAAAATTTCAAAATTGGCAATATTCAAAAAATTCTTTTGAGACGAAAATAAATCTTAAGTTTAAAATTTCACCTTACAGACCGACAGACCGACACACAGATATCATGGCGAAAATAATCAGAATGAGTTTAGGAAAGGTAAAAATGGATAATTTCATCATGGGTTTAAGGGGAAACATATGAGTAGATGGCGGAAAAAAATAGGTGAATTTTGGGAATTATTATCTCAAAAACTAATTATTCGAATTCAACCAGGTTTATTTTATTCTAAAGTATATATATTGAGGTATGTTTATAAATTTTTTTATGAATATGTATTAACTGGGAGCACTGCTATCGTGGCCGAAGTAAAATATGTCCTTGATGCGGTTCCCAGAGATTCTCAGAAGTTAATGTATGATGCCCTTCGCTACGTAGGATTTTTTGAAGAAAAACGTTACATTCATATTTTTCAACCACAATTTCCAATTTTTATTATTATAATTTTTTTTTTTTTAATTATCTTCGCGGGCCGCACCAAGGATCCTCGAGGGCCGCATGTGGCCCGCAGGCCGCGGGTTAGATAAGCTTGCTTTAGAATAAAACAAACCTGGATGAAATTGAACAAACAGTTTTGGAGATAATAATTCCTAAAATTCACCTATTTTTTTCACCGTCAATTCATATATTCCCTCTTAACACCATGAAATTAGGTTAAGTGTAGAAAGAATAGAATTCTGTTTTGATAATCGGTAAAACAGGTTTTTATACTTGTACATGTTCCCCCTTAAGAAAGTAAAATGATATACACTGTTCAAATAAACGCCACTGTTACATATAAAGCTATTCAAGAAACAAAACCAAAAATTTGAATATGACTTTTGACACATTCGTATTTGAATTAAATTATAATAAATGACAAAAGACATTATCAGTGACGCAACACCAAGGATCGATGACCTAACATTCTATAATAACGCATTTACATAAATATAATTATAGTTTAACACATGCGTTATATTATTAACACAGTACATTGTTATGCTATTATATTGCAATAAATATAACATATTTTTTAGTACCCTATGGGCAATTTGAATTTATTTTCCATCCTGAAGAACTTTCATGATATTTTCAGGAACTGAAGGCTTTCTAACACAGATGAAAATGGTTTAGTTATAAATGTATTAGGTACTAGTACCAGTCTTAGATATGATATGACCCCAGTAATGGTGATTTTTTAATTAAATGTACTGAATTAGAAATATTTGTTTATACTACCATTTCTGAATATTACAGCGTGATTTGATGATGATCGGCCAATAGGTGTCAAAATGGTGGACAATTAAACTAATTATTAGTATAATTTATTTATTAATATATCTTTTGTGTCGTAGTACTTATCATTTTGTAATGATTAGTAAGTGTCCATCACTGCTTGCTCATTTCTGGTTTTACTTTATCTATTACTGGAGAAAAAACATAAACATGTGTAATAAAGAAAATAATAAACATTCTATTATACATTTATAACATTTGAATACGTCTTCGTGGTGACTTCAATTCCCGCGCCAACGCTGATTGGTCAAGGAGCTATAGAGACTATGTATGTAAACCTTGGTATTTAGGCTATGTTCCGATATACACTGTGAGCACTGGCCAGTGGTGACAGTTACTGGATTTTGCGTTCCGTTATGGCTTCCAGTGCTCTGTTACAGTATCCTAGCAATATCAATGACGTCATTGATCGCCGCCATTTTACTACTGCCAGTACTGTAGCTTTATTGCATCTGTGCTCACAGTACTCTGATCACGTGATCAAAATTTGAATGCAACTGACAGAAGCAGATGCATTTAAGGTTAACTTTGGATGTATTTTTTATTATCAGGTTATTTGAAGATGAATTAATAACATTTATGGTATATATAATCAAAAGTAAGTATAAATAAGAATAAATAATTTAGCCTTAATTGAAATGCACTAATATAGTTAAGCAAATTGACGCAACAATATAAATTTTTTGAATTGCTATTTTTTTCATTATTGAAAATAATATTTAAATTATTTATTTATTATTGTACTTTATATGATCAGAGGATATTAAAAGTGATGTCCTGCATAGAAATACTATGAATCTGGCCACTTCATCGTTATAAATATATCTGGTCTTTATTTTGACATTAGTTTCAAAATGGCGGTCTACAGTAACTGCAAAGTATTCCGTTATAGAAAATTCACCATCGTTTCCAGTACAAAATCTAAAACGGAACGATCAATCCAGTAAAGTGGAGTGACGTCAGAAGTCATAGTGCTCGCAGTGTATATCGGAACATAGCCTTAATATTTATCGTTAATAGTTAATCGTGATAGTGAAATAATTTTACTTTACTTTTAATTTGGAATATAAGCAAGGTGACAAATGACGACGGTGATAAGTGTCTAATTAATTCTACAAAAATTTCAAAAACATGTTCGTTTACGCCATGACTCGAGAATGGTGGGAGATGAAGGAAGAGAAAAAATTTAGAATAAACATACAATAAACGAGTCCCGACTGTATTTCATATTTAACCATCATGTACCCCACACCCAGTTTTCCCAGACTTTCCGTCAATATTTCACCACTGAATTAACCACGTTATTGCACACCTCCATATTGTGTATGTTTGTCCCAGGGCGAATGCATCATCCGGTAATCACTGAACTCACGGTCAGATGCACTCTAGATCGGTAATTGCATCAACAGAGACCAGCTACTGGACGTAGGACATGTCATTATCCTAATCTGATTGTAACGTATACCAAAGGATAAGGTGTATCAACCCAGTGGCGTAGATAGCTTTTTGCGATGGGGGACAATATGACCAGGCCCCGGGGCAAGTAGTGGCCAAGGGGCCTCTAAAATATGCGAAATAAAAAAAATTATTAATGTAATTTTAAATTGAATTACTTTTTTTTTTCGATTGTATTTAGTCTATTTCTTATTACTAAAAAAAATAAAATAACTGAAGACCTTTTTTTTTGCTCTTAATTTACCAAATTTTTCCTATTTACTTCTACTATTTTGTTTATACTTGAGAAGTTTAAAAAAAATGTCTGAATTTTCTCATTGATCATCTTAATCCCCCCCCCCCCCCTATCTACGCCACTGTATCTACGTGCAAACCTTGCGGAAAAAATAATATTTAACAGGGTTTTACGAAACCCGAAGGTAAAGTAGAAAATAGCTGATGGCTATTAAAAATTTTATTTAAATTTTAATTTAATAATAAAACACGTACTGCAAAACACTCTTCTTTATTAGATTATAAGGTACGGGCACCAGTCTTGGACGCTTTAAGAGCAAGGTATACTGTTCATGTATGTTGCTAATAAAACAAGTAAGGTAAAGGCGCCCATATTTTTGTTTTTTGATTAATGGGTTTGTTTTTTGTAATTCTCATGAACTCATGTTACTAATAAAATCAATTTAATTACCAAGTACAGTACATTTAATTTAAAAATGTTCAACACTGGGGTATTGTTCAAGACTGGTGCAAACGCCAAATTACTTTTGTTGATATTTCTAAATGAATCTAGTGTTTGTTAATAGATTAGTGCATGACAGTGTCCATATTCATTTATCTTTACATAGTATAAAATAAAGTCTGTCTGTCTGTACACGATTTTCTTAGTAATTACTGAATAGATTTTATTCCGATTTTAAGATATGTAAGAGAAAACAATGTTTAATAGGTCTATTACAAATTAAATTAATATCCCCGGGTAACACCGAATCCAATAATAGCCTGTGTTGGCGTATTTGTAAAATAACGCATGAAATCAGCTGCACAATTTAAAAAAAAGTTGATTACAAACCTAAAAAAAATAATGTAATTTTTCGTACTTAAAAAATCTGAAATTTTAAACCAATTGTGACGTCGAAAAGCATATTATTAAAATGTCAAAACAGTATCATAGTTATTGGGGTTGGGGTACATTAAAAAATAGTGCAAAAATCACTAATTTGAAAATAAAATTTAGATTTTATCTCTATGTAAATATCACATAAAAATTCTAGCATTTATGAGTGAACATTTTTCCCTATTTCTATGCAATTATAGGTACATCCATAATCCACAGCATCCCACAAACAATATGTTACACACACACATCAACCCCCCACCCTTTTACACACACACGCACACATATAGAGCAGCGGTACTTAAACTAGGGTCCGTGAAACATGTTTGACATAAATTAAAATACTTTTACATTTCTATTTACCAATGATTAATTACTGAGTACGTTTACACAGCGCCGTTATTCCGGTTTTACTATAACCGATGTAGTTAAACCGTTTCAAGTGGTGCTGTTTACACATACGAGAATAAGTGACGTCAGCTGGAATTATAATTCCGATTTGAAATACGCTATAAGTTCGATGGTGTACTAACAAGAAATCTCAAAATTATTTCGTCTCTTTTATGTCCCACGAATCACGTTTCTTTTGTTTTCCATCTCTTCGTCTCAGGTGTTTTAACCATATTTTAACTGACGATGCTTTTTCAAATGTTAATGCGAAGTGCATTACGATGAAATCCCTATACTCTGTAGATACTTATATTTTTTGAGGTTGGCTAAATAGGTATAACTATGTCCGCATTTTTATTCCTGCTCTATTTCGGTTTACTTATGCTATTCCCGTAGACCAAGAGGAATAGCATAACTAAACCCGATTAGTTATGTCGGGTGAAATGTGCTGTTTACACGGACTTTTACACCCGGTTTTATTACATCGGTTATAGTTAAACCGGAATAAAAGCGCTGTGTAAACGTACTCACTATATAACGACCTTCTTTGTTTTTCTGCCAAGGAGGCAGGGGCTATTTTAGTGTGTAGTTGTAGCTTATTTCTGCAGTTGTAAAAGCTAATTTGTGTAGTGCAAAAAATTGAAAAAAATTATAATAAATAAATAAAATATGTGGAAAAAAGGTCATTGCAGTTGTAAAAGCAAAAAATGTAAGAAATGTAATGCAAAAAACAAAGGTCATTGCAGTTGAAGAGCAAAAATTGTAAGTATGGAGCAAAAAATTAGGTTGTAAATTTTTTTTTAAATAACCCTTGCAAGGAGGAGTCCCTGAAAAAAAATTATTCAAAAAGGGGTCCCTAGACTATTGGCTGCGTGCGAAGTAGGTGGTGGGGGAAACGAAATCGATCGCAGCGCACGAGGTGGCCAAAAGGGAACTTGTGGCGGGCTCATTTTTAACTAAAAATACAAAAGTCGACATGATTAACCACACTATTATAAAGAATCAACTAAAAAAAATATTTTTTTACTATATTTTATTGAAATTATTTGTTTAATTGTAACCGCTAGTCGGCGCTGTCATCGCGCATGCTGCGAATATAAGTTTAAGAACCGCTGACATGGAGTGTTAAACACAATATCGAAGCGTTCAGAATGTGTACGTTGTTAGGTGCCACCCTTTTGCGGGGGATGATTGTACATGAGGGTGTGTCTGTCTATCTGTCCGTCACACACACATACACACACACACCGTGTCTCTAATTAGTATTACGTAATTTAGTTTAATTACGAGCCCGACCTGAACCGCTCGGACGATGGTGATTGGATAGCCGTTAATTTTGTTACAGTGTTTTTTTTCTGTGTCTGCGGTTAAAATATTTTAAATCTAGCTTGCTGTGGACAGAAATGTTTAATTTGAAAATTTTGTTTCCTTGCCGTATCGAAGATACGAGAAGCTTTGTGATTGTTTTTAAATGAGACAAAAAATTGCCTCCGATTTTAAAAATTTTAACTTGATCTTGTAAATCTAGCTTGTTGTGGAGATAAATGTTTAATTTGAAAATTTTGCTTCCTCACTATTATATATTGAAGATACGAGAAGCTTTGTGATCGTTTTGAAATTATAAAAAAAATGTTCTCCGATTTCAAAATTTTAACTTGTTCTTTTCTATGTCTGTCTGTTTATCTATCCCCTTATTCCTGAACTCACTGAACCGATATTAATGAAACTTTGTTAGTTGGTTGGGTTTGGCTTGAAGACGGTCCCATTTCGAAATTATTAAAAACGTGTGTAAGGGGGAGGAGTGACATCCTAAATAATTTATTTTTTCAAGATATCTCAAGCGACACATGTTACGTGAAAATTTTATGGAATCCTTTTTGTGGAGCATTCAATTTCCTATAATATAGGTTTACATTTGTTATAAAATATTCCCTTACAAAGATTTATCTCAATTTGCTTTAAAAAATCGTCATTTGTTTTTTAGAACCGTTATTTAATGTCATTTTGACGTTTGCATAACAAAAAATTTTATATTCTCTCTTTGATAAATTTCCAGGCACGTATTTAGAAGAAACACAATTGATATTTTCTAATAAAACGTATTAAATATTAAAAACAAAATTGGTTTTGAAAAAAAAATCGGGAGGCAATTTCTATGTAGTATTTAATAAATTTGCAAAAAATACATTTAATTTTAATATTTCTGTATTTTAAATAAATTTTCCAGAGAGAAATGTATATGATATTGCATAAAATAGTACAAAACAAAATATTTTTTAATAAAGAACCCTCAAAACTCAAAACCCTCGAATCTAGCGTATACATATATACAATTTGTGTATATGCAAACATTAATAATAACAAACTAAATACTATAGAGGACGCACTCACAAATTCTTTACAATGTTATTACAAAATTCACCTACACACAGAAACACATACACACAAAAATAATCCGGGGTGTCCTGGCGCACGAAAATAGGGGGTGGAAATAATTGCATATGGAGATATGTTGCATCACACACTCCCCCTTCCCCCCCACCCCCCTCCCTACCCTATTTCCTACATCCCTTATTGAATTAAATCGCTTCTATAATTCACGTTTATAAGGGTGCAATTCGCTTGCCTTGACGAGGGGGTGCGAAGGGACAGAGGGGAAGGGCGCATAGATTGCTTTGCAGAGTGCACCCTTCACGTTCGCATCCCCTAAAAAACCTGAGGCACTTTTGTGTATGTATGTATGTATATATGTATGCACAGAAATCAGAATTTTAATATTACCTAGTGATATTTAAAATTGAAATCAAATGGAAAAATGTAACTGAATATTTTGAATGCAAAATCGTTTGGTATTTTGAAAAAATGTAAATTATTTAAGGTGATATTGTCGGAAAATAAATTCTGATAAACTTATAACTAGAATAGCAATATATATATTAAAAATTTATGTCCGAACTAGCAAAATTTGCTAGCTAGCAAACACTTTCAAATGAGGTTTCTAACCTATCTGACAGTTCTTTAGTTTCATGAAGTGTTTGATAAGTTTCGCGAACGTGTGGTGTGTAAACACAAACGGTATTAAAACAGTGGCGATATTATGAAAATTATTTTGTACAGTTAGAGTCGCCAACTGTGTTACAATTTTTTAAAAAATAGTCAATTTATAGATGCATATATGTAGTACTAGCAGCTACCCGCGGCTTCGCTCGCGTGGATTTCGAAACCCTCATCCCCATGATATTTTTTCCACCGGATCGAATGAAACTAATTACAACCATATTCATAGTATTATTAAACATACCTCATAAGATCGATCCTGTCAATTATATATTGTTCACCCAAAGGATTTTTTTATTTTCATAATCCATATCCACTATAATCTTATGTTGATATTAGAACTGTCACTTAGCACGCATCAAAACCATCTACAAAATCAAGTATCGTGTGAAACCAACACACATTGAAACCATGACAACAATCCAGCGCCAAAACACATTGAATCTAGCAAACAAACGAGCAGTCCCTTAGGGGTTGTTTTTTTTCGGGATTCGAAGTAGCCTATGTCCTTTCTCAAAGTACATGCTATCTCACATGCTTCAGCGGTTTAGTCGTGAAAAGGTAACAGACAGACAGACAGACAAACACACTTTCGCATTTATAATATTAGTATGGATTATTTTATAGCGTTGTAAATAAGTTCTACTTTATTTATTTTATATATTTATTTAAACCTATTTATAATCACTGATAACTTTTAAAAATATATAGGTATAATAAAAAAATAACATATAAATAGGTACTAAAAAAATATTTGTTTTAAAATAAGACAGACTACAATATTATTTATCTACAACATTATGTTTACAAATGATAATGTGTATTAATAAAATAAACAACTACAAGTACGATATATATGTAAATGCGTGTCGTTTAAATGTTATTTTATAAAATACAATGTATTCTATGTTAATAGGTGCAAGATACACCTATTTGTCTACATAATTAATATAGATTATTATATTTAGATTAATTATTTGCTATTTACTTAAGACAGTACTGCGGTGTGACGTCTATAATTTTAAGTTTATAGGGGGGGGGGAGAACCAGGGGGACTGCCCTGGGCGCCAGACCAGGTGGGACGGCGCACAATGGGGCTTAAGTGACTTTTTTGGTTCATATCAGTATACAGGCTATAATTTTTGAGTAAACTTTTTTACAGTCTATAGGATCGCGTCAAGCTGAGATAGTAACTATTCAACTTATTTGTTAATTTATCAATTTTAATTTGTTAATAATAGGAGAAGGGGGTCTCGACGGTCTTAGGGCATTTGATAGTCTTAAAGTTAATGATGTAAGATATATATAAAAAAAATTGGAATCTGTAGGATCGCGCCAAGCTGAGATATGTAGTAACTATTCAACTTATTTGTTAATTTATCAATTTTAATTTGTTAATAATAAGGGAAGGAGGTCTCAACGGTCTTAGGGCATTTGATAGTCTTAAAATTAATGATGTAAGATATATATAAAAAAAATTGGAATCTGTAGGATCGCGCCAAGCTGAGATAATAACTATTCAACTTATTTGTTAATTTATCAATTTTAATTTACATTTTCGGAGATTTTTTAACATTTTTTTAGGGGGAGAGAGGGCGGAAAAATAATTCTCGCCCAGGACGCGAGACTTGTTAAGGCCGGTTCTGCATATATATTTATGTAACTTATTCAGTTTCATTAACTTAATTGAGCTTATGGTGTATATAAAAAATAAAATATATCTCGTACCAAAAACCTTATTTGAAATTTTATTTAGTCATAGAGTTTTATCGCAAAATTCATTCACGTTTTAAATAAATGATTAAATTAGCAATTCAAATGGTTTAATCAGTAACATTTCATGCAGAGAATAATAAAACGATAAACGAGTATATATATGTATTCGGCATTTTTAAACCACGTACATATGTAAGTTCTGCTTAAAACTATACAATTTCATCGAATATATGTATGTATAATATTAATTATTATTTATATATAATATATAGAACATAAGGTAAAGGCACCAGTTATGGCCGCTATAAAAGCAAGTTTTCGGTTTAATAAGTAACTTTTCATTTAATCAATTTAATTACCAGTCACCAAATATAGTTTGTTTTTTTAAATTATAACCTTTTATTTTGTTCATGTTTTTTCTCCAGTAATGGTAAAGGTAAAATGAGCATGTAGTGATGGACACTTGCTAATGATAGGTACTACGACACAAAAGATATAAAAGAAGGAATCGTCAGATTTGAAACAATGTAAAGCAGTTGCTATGATAATAAAATAATTAATAAATAAATTATACTAATACCCCTCCCCACAACCCCCTTTTAAACGTTTACGAATTTTAAAATTATTAGTTTAAAAAAAGCCATACGTAAGTAACTCTTTTGCCCCCCCCCCCCCTTTCTCTCCTTTTCAACGTAAGGATTCGTACGGTTTTCTGTACTGTATCTATTCACCAGAAGATTTTTTAATAAAATTAGAAACACGTATGCACTGTACACTTTCTACAACGTATAAGTATAAGAAAGTCCCATGGCAGCATTTCTCTTCAGTTTTATTGAACTTAATATATTTTTTGCTACTAATATATGTACTTATGGACTTATAAATTTCAAAAATAAAATTTTTTCGCTCTTCGATTTTTAAAATTTTCAATTTTCACAAAACGACTAAGGGACCATTTACATACAAAAATGTTTTCCCCATATATTTTTACATGATTCCTATACTACTCACACTTGGTTACGCCACTGCTCATATATATGTCCAGTCTGTACCAGAATCAATGAATTTCCTTCAACAAGGATCTATAAATGAAATATTATCCCCTCATTTCGATAGATACGGCTCTGCATTTACAAATACATACATAAAATTATCATTTTTCATCAATGACCTTAAGCATTCGGTAATTGCTATAAATAAGAAACAATAAAAAAATCTATTTATAAATGCAAGCAGATCATATTACGTTTATAAAATTTTACTTGTGTATATTTTGCTAATTTTATTCCATTTAAATTATAAAATTAAATAGTAATTTTCTTCTTAATCTGTAATTTATTTACATACATATGTTACTATATTTACGTCTGTAATGAAAGACTTTGCTTGACTAAATATAGATTATACATTTTTAATTGGTTGTATTTGAAACTTATATGTTAACTATAATATTTAATTTATTCAATGTTTCATTTTAATTCTTAATTACACACGGAAAAAAATATACTGTAAGAATTACAGTTTTTCCTGTCTATCTTTATATTTTTGAAAGTAGAACTTCTTATAAACCCGGTAACCTCAGGAGCAATAAATGCAAAAACATATGTCTCCTTTTGAAAAAACTGTATCCCCGAAACTAATAATCGTACAGAAATACATAAAACAAAATACATATGTGACAAAATTTAATATATCATGTTATAAATTAACTTTTTTTTGTATTTTAGTTGGTATTTCTATGAAAAGTTTAAATTTTTCTATGAAATTTTTATGAAAAGTGAAATTAAAACCATGAAATTTGACTAAAAAATATTGAATTTTAGATTTCGTTAAAAGAACGTTTTTTGTATAGAAAATGAGGTGAAAAGTTGAACTGTGCAAACCGCAGGTCTGTATCTCAAACCGTTCTTGAGATATAGCCTCTCAAAGTTTAAGTTTTATCAAAATTTTGGAGAAAAATAGCTGTAACTTTTGAACGTATGGTCGGAATTGATTTTAGTTGACGGATTTGGAATCAGTGTGTCAAAATCTATATAATGACATGTATAATACCTTAAAACTCGAAAAAAAAATTTCGCGAAAAATCGAAAAAATTTTAAAAAATGTCGATTTTTGGCACAAATTTTTTTATGGAATTTTAAAGTATTATACATGTCATTATATAGATTTTGACACGCTGATTTCAAATCCGTCAACTAAAATCAATTCCGACCACTCGTTCAAAAGTTATGGCTTTTTTTCTCCAAAAATTTGAAAAAATTAAAACTTTGAGAGGCTATATCTCGAGTTTGAGATACAAACCTGCGGTTTGCACAGTTAAACTTTTCACCTCATTTTCTATACAAAAAACGTACTTTTAACGAAATCTAAAATTCGATATTTTTTAGTCATATTTCATGCTTCAAATTTCAACTTTACATAGAAAAATCAATTTAAAGATAAGAAAATTAGAAGGAACATCATAACTTACTTTATAAATAATAATTTTCTTTATTTATTTTTTATTTTTCTTTTAAATCACGGGTATTTAAACATTAAAATGCGCGAATATTGCAAATAGTTTACGTTCACGTCGGATCACAATCGTGACCCGAAAAATCCAAGACCCGCACCCCCCATATACCCTAAATTCAACGCCAGTGCACACAAAATATAATAAATTAAGAAAAATATGGCAATTACAACGAAAATTTTTAACAACTAAAACTTTTAGTTAAGTTATAATGCATAAATAAAACAATATTTTAAATGTTATTTTAAAGAAAACTATGAGAAAATAAGATCAATTTTTTACTCACAATGAGCCAGGGAATCAGGACCTAAAATATTTGTACTTATTCCAAATCGGACCACTCTGTACAATAATCTCCACCCATTGAAAATTAAATTAAAAAATCAATCACACGATTAATCCCAATAAACACCTGTAAAACCAAACCAATCACCCTTTTTTCATTTTCAATCATCCATAAAAAATTCCACTACACACAGAAATCTACACCTCTTCTCAATTCCATCATCTCTATAAATTTATTACAAAGACGAGCGAGACCGTGAAAACCCTATATTTCAATTTGATGGAAGGTATCGACGGCGTGCACATCCCCCCCTCTCCCACGCACACCCTTCGGGCACTGCAACCCCTGTTGTTGCTGCAGTTATAACACCGCTACTACTATCTCTCGTCCCCCCCCCAAACTCCCATCCCCCCCCCCCCAATTCACAGGGAGAGTATATACAAAACGATGACACGCTGGGAAGATCGCTCTGTGATTTTAGACGTAATGAAGATTTATATGTCTGCGATTTATAACAAAATCTTGGGTTAGTGTTCTCGAAACTATTGCACAAGGTTCGGAGCCAGGGCCGTAACTACCACCGGGGCAAGAGGGCCCCCACAGCAGCGTAAAAATTGGAGTGAGCAAGAAAAAATAAATAAATTGAAGATTTTTTAAAATGTATTTGATGCTATCTTGAAAACGTGATTTACTTATTACTAATTTTAATATTAATGACGTTTTTTTCGGCTTATGAACTTCAATTTTACACTTATTATCCATTAAAATTACTAAGAAGTGTACAATTCTAGCTGGCAAGCAAAAAAAAGTCATTCAAATGTAAAATTTGTAAGCTATGATCCAAAAAAAGGTCTTCATTTTTTATTTTATATTTGGCCGAGAACCAAACTGGGCCCCGATGCAACATGTCCCGTCGGGCCTCTCTATGATGGATTAATATTTTTCCAAAAATCTTTCGATAAAATGTTATATCCACGTTTTTGCTCAAATTTTAATTATTTTGGTCGATTTTAATCAAAATGTGAGACCCCTGGAGCCCTAACGTTAAATCTTTCTCCATACGGATTGTTCTTCTATATTTATCTTAATTTTCTTTGAATTAAATGAAATTTTCAGAAGATTATCTACACTTGCTCCCGTTTTTTTGTGATTACTATATTGTTTCTAACAAGGAGCCTATCATGTTAAATTTCTATCGATGAAGATTTTTATACGTATCATCAACAGAACTATTTTAAAATTTCATCACTCAAATAATTTTCAATATTATTATTTAGTTATATTTTTTTAAATAATAGATTTAGCCCGGGCCCCGATGATTTGAATCGCCTGCATCGCCCTCTTGTCGGCTCTGACTGGGCCCTTATTCTGGAGCTCACTCGAAAATATGTCGAATTCGAGTTTTTCGTTCGAAATTTTATACCTCGAGTCAAAGGGGTACTAAAAATACCTGTTCTTGAGTGCATTCGAAATTGTCACGAGTGGGTATTTCATTTTTTAATTCATTTTTAAATTTAATAAGTTATCGCGTAATAAACTGATAATTTTTTTGTTACCATTACAGATAAAAATTACCAAAAGTTTAAACAGTTGGCTCCAATGGAATTAAATAAGTTAGACTATCGTTTTACGAAGACACCAACTACATATTTCAAGCAACTATTTTTACGAAAAATATTGTCTGAAACTTATTTGTGAGTATTTTAATGTGCATTGAGCTTAAATTCACTGGTAGATAAAAAAAATCGAGAAACAATTGAAAAAAGCGATCAAGTTATATAATTCAGTTTCCCAACAATAAGAACGCTCTTCCATTTTTCAAGAATACCGCCCCGGGTAAATCAGAAGGAATCAGCATGAGATAGAACGAGTGCTGAAGACAAAGAGGACGAACAATAAGTATAACACTCGCAATTCTGTGAAAAAGCACTTCTTTCAATTGTTTAAAGTGTCTGATTTCGTTGTCTTTGTTTCCTGAAATACAATAACTTTAATACGTTGTAAATAAAACAAGGGAACAAAAAAATGTTGCTGAGATGAGAATATATATTTTTAGCGTGCTGAAACCAAAAAAAATGACAAAAACTACGATTTGGGATGTATTTACCGACCAGACAATTTTTTTCTAAAGTTTGATAAAAACAGGGTTGTTAATAATAATTTAATCCCTGTATTCCTGGTTTTACATCAAATGTAGTAATACAACTTTTACAGTTTCTAATTTGGAAACAAAATACTAATTACTATTTTATTGAATTTTGTGGCGGCATTTCAAAATACGCCAATGAAACATCGTTAAATTTGACCAAAGGTTACTACAACACTTCTAATTGCCTCCATGTTAAATTTCCTGTCTAAGGCGGCTATTACACTATCAAATAAATATGTCAAAGATTTGATCATATTTCTTTGATAAAATATGAGATTTTGTTATATTGCACTACATAAAATATTTGATAATATTTTCTCAATATTATCTAGGGATATTTTCTTCTTTTTTGGTACCTTTTGAATATCAGTGCGTGGATGTTCGCCAATTGACGCGATCGAGGTTTGAATTTACAACCGTGTATTGTGGTTTTTATAACCAATAAGAAGATTATCATATAATACTGGATTTTGTTGATATTCATATATTAATAATTATGTAACTGTAACTGTCAGTGATAACTTGGTAGTCGCCATTTTATTTTTGACGTCAAAAAACTTTGATAAAATATAAGAGACTGTCATTAACTATGATCATATAAATATTATGAAGGTAAATATTATAAAAGTTGACTTATTACACTGTCATATTTCTTTGATCAATGAAATTTTATCATATTTCTTTGATAGTGTAATAGCCGCCTATTTACTAAATATAACATATTATAAACATAATTATAATAATCAAAAGCAAAATTAAAAACCAGATAAAAATTGCAAGTTTTCTATGACAGTAACAATGCGAGCCTCACAACACTTATCTATGACAGGATGTCCGTTTGTGTAGGGGAAACAGTGCTGCCACCATTAACGAATTATAAATAACCTTTACGCTTTATTGTACTACTGCGCTAATCAAATCAACTGTGCTGTATTTCCGGTTACATCTTTGTTATTGTTTGTGTGTCTGTTTTTCCAAAGCCATTGTCAATCTATTTTCGACCTATCATTAATAATATTTTCTATTATTTGCAACCAGTACCGTGCAGTTGGGGGTTCTTCTATTAGAAACGTAAATTAACTTTTTTTTGCGGGTCTCCAGTCTCTAGACTGGAGAACTTAACTGATATTTTTTTATTAAAATCTATGTTTTCAATCAGAATAACCAGTCTTGGATATGATCCCAGTAATGGTTATTTTTTAATTAAATGTACTGAATATGATATTTGATTACTACCATTTCTGAATATTAATCTATATACATTTAACTATCTTACAGCGTGATTTGATGACAAAATGGTGGACATTTAAATTAGTTATTAGTATAATTTATTATATTATCATAGCAACTGCTTTACATTGTTTCAAATTTGACGATTCTTTCTTTTATATCTTTTGTATCGTAGTAATTATCATTTTGTATATGTCTAGCACTGCGTGCTCATTACTGGTTTTACTTTATCTATTACTGGAGAAAAACATAAACAAAATAAAAGGCTATAATTTAAAAAACAAACTATATTTGCGGACTTTGGTAATTAAATAAAGAGTTACTTGTTTTATTAGTAACATTAGTTCATAAGAATTACAGAAAAGAAGCCCGTCAGTCACAAAAACTGTAAACCTTGCTCTTATAGCGGCCATAACTGGTGCCAGCACTTTATTACAATAAACTCTTACTCTAGCAGTATGAAGACAGCAGCCATTTTACGAATATCATATTCATTAAATCAGTCTTCTGTTGCTAGGAAAATAATACCAATAATCTCTTTACTGAAGACTCGATATTCAGATACCTAATTAAATATGATTATAATGAAGGTATTACTGCAGTGGAAAACGGAGAAACTGTAGGTTTGATGAGGATTTCTTGTGAAGTCGAAACACGTGTCGTTCCTTATAGTTAAGATGTACATATTTATTGTAAATTCCTTGCTAATTGGGAAATATCAATGCAAAACAATTTTTATTAATACTGTTGAATTATTTTCAGTATTTTTTGTTCAGTTATTCCATTACTAAAATTTTTTCTCTCGCTTTTTACTTGTTTATTATTTTTTACGTCTCCATTTGTAACATTTTTTGTTTTTATCGTACCTTTTTGAGTTTTTGTTGCAACTACATTATTTTTCTTACTACCATTTGTTAGTTTTCCATTAATATGTTGCTGTAATTTTGGAAATAATTTTTCATTTATTTGTTCATTACCATTAATTTTCTTAGGAACAGATATAATACAGATTTCTTCAGTCTTTTTATCAACTTCGTCATTTTTTGAAATTATTGCTTGGATCACATTTTTATTATTAACAGGAACATTATCAACTATATTTCCCTTTTTATTACCTTTCCCGATCCCCTTACCTTGTACTTCTTTAAATTTAACAAGTTGTAAATATCTGTTAAAAACTCGAAGAGAACTGTCATATAAGTTTGATACCCCATTTGAAAGTGCTTGCTAGCTAGCAAATTTGCTAGCTCCTTCATGATACTGGACATAAGAATTATATTATTATTGTTAGAATAAAATTCCATCTACTTATTACATTTATTTTTTAAGTTTTATAATTTATACATATAACTCTAAATAAAATAATAATAAATTTATCATTTTTCTAACTTTATAAACATGATAACCTTTGCTAAAACCTTGAAAACATTGAATTTTATACATTTTTATATATAGAATTATGCTTTGATTCAAATATATACAAATCAAATTAGATCTATTATATCTACTTTGTTTACCATAGATCTAATTGGATCTTAATAATTATGTGATCTTCATAGATCTACAACTTAACACAGATATATATTTGTTTCTTAGATCTACGATATAAGTAGACATAAGTGGATTTCTGTAGATCTAAGAAACAAAATGGGCGAATTATATTTTAGATCTGCGTAGATCAAATTAGATCTTTATAGATTTAAAAAAAAAAAAAAAAGATCCACTTAAATTAAAGAATAAGTATAGATCTATATGGTAACCAGCACCGGCTTTAGGGGGGAGGGGCAACTGGGGCGAATCAGAGTCGTTAAAAAATGTATGTGAGATGATATACTGAGATATTAACTTATTTGTTAATATATCAATTTTAATTTGTTTATAAGAGGGGAAGGAGGTCTCGACGGTCTTAAGGCATTTGATTGTCTTAAAGTTAATGATATAAGCTATATTCTAAAAAAAGTTGGAGTCTGTAGGATCGCACCAAGCTGAGATATTAACATTATTAAAAAATTCAACTTATTTGTTGATTTATCAATTTTAATTGACATTTTCGAAAAATAATAATAATTTATGTAGAATTAATATTTTAAGATTTGCTTACAATAAGCTCAGGCTGAATTATTTCTGAAGTTAAGGGTCCCTTCTATTACCACTCCATAGGGCCCTAATAAATATAAATCCGACCCTGAGTATATTTAATTAACAACAATGAAAAAAATGTTTTATGAAATTTACAACAATGACCAAATTAACGGTTTTAATTATTAATCTATTCCCTTTGTATGTAATTTCATAAAAAACGTAATAAATTATTAAATTTCTCATTAACTCTGCGACATAAATAAATAAACCTCTTCAGTATTTACAACAACTATGTATTACAACATGGCGTCTCTAGGTCATTTATGTATTTGCTTTTATATATACGGCAATAAAATATTAAAAACGTTGAATCAATAGCGGTCTATATTTATACATCTGTTCATGTTTAGACGCATCGGCATTTTATCAATTATTCGCATCACGAATCCAGTTCAGTGGAACGATGCCGCTCTGCAGCAATACGGAAATGCGTTCACCACCTCTTTTAGAAGTTCATTTCACTGAAAACGTCAATACGCAACACGCTTTGCGCATAGAGGACACACCCGCTGACATCTAACGGAATTCGCTGGAACTATACGGTTTCATGTGGTTCTGAACTTTGATAAAAAAATTGTATTGCACGTAAAATATAAAATACTTGTCTATTATATCACCGGCAGTTTGAAGAAAAATAAAATCACTAGGAAGATAAAAACGGAATTCACTGAAACTAAGTGGTTCTGAACTTTGATAATTTTTTTTATTTTATTACATGTAAAATATATTATTCGTTCAGAATATAATAAAAAATGTAGAGTACTTGTCTATTATATTCCCGGCGGTTTGAAGCAAAATAAAATCACTAGGAACATAAAAACGGAATTCGCTGAAACTATGTGGTTTCATTTGGTTCTGAACTTTGATAATTTATTTTATTGCACGTAAAATATATTATTCGTTCAGAATATAATGAAAAATGTAGGGTACTTGTCTATTATATCCCCGGCAGTTTGTTAATTTATTGTTCCTAGTGATTTTAGTTTTTTCAAATAGACAAGTACCAAATGTGGTTTAAAATATAAACAATGCAATTATTTAATTGTTGAATTATAAATTTAGTACGCCATCTTGTGAATAAAAGTTAAAATAGGTGCCTATATAATTTGGTTTGGATATATGATAGCTTGTAAATATTTAAACAATCAATTTATCAATTATTGATATAAAATATAAAATATTTTATTGAAATGTTAACAATGGCCAAATTTCAATTTGAAAATTTTAAATTTTGTTTTTTTAATATTATAATTTTGTATTAATCAATAATCTTGAAGGTCATATGCTCCACTGAAATGCGCACAAAAATTAGATGTTCTATTTTTTATTATCAAAATTCTGATTGGTTAGAACAGAGATAGGAAAGAATTTCATTAATATAGTAGATAACAAGTGGGTTAAATGGTAAATAATATATTTGTGATTATAAAAAATTAAATCATATAAACTTGCGCAGTCATTGCTATTAAAAAAATAGTGCATTGTTAAGTGACACATAGTATAAAATGGAAGAAGAGATATCGGCAGATACTAAAATAGAAAATATAGCCGAAAATGATTTCGAGATACAAATGGGCTGTGAGCTTTTTATAAATAAATCTAATTCTATTATGCAAATATCCGACGAAAAAAATGTAGAGATTAGTTGCGAACCAAATGGTGACCAACCGGAACCTGATTTATCGACTGATTGTGAAACGAAGTGCCATGAATTGCCGGTAGATGGTGAGAGTGAAGTACAAACAGAAACATTATGTGATAATAAAATAAAAAATGATGAAAATGTTGAAGAAAATTGTTTAGAAAAGATAAATGACGATACCCAGCTGGCTGGGGACAGTTTAATAGAGGAAGTTGAAAAATGTGTGACAAATATTGATGACAAAGACATTGGTGATGGTGTTGCTTTGAATCCATCAACAACAATAAAAAACGCTGTCGTTAGAAGAAGGAAAAGAAGAAAAGGAACAATGAAAATTATGACTGTCGTGAAGAACAGAAAAATAAAACGGTAAGACTATATTTATAATTATATATAATCTTAAGACTTAAGACATTACTGAAAAATAAATAATAATTATTTTTAAATCTTATTATTTTTATATATTACTAGCACATTGGACCCGGTGTTACCCGGGTTAATATCTACAAAATCATAGTGACCTAAAATATTCAACATGCCCACAACACATATAAAAAATTATACACCTAAACTTAACCTATCCACTAGTGAAAACCAGAATAAAATCCGTTCAGTAGTTATTGAGAAAATCGTGTAAAAATATATTTTGAAACTCCCAGGTCCCGTCTTAGAATTTGTATGAAAATCAAAATTAAATAAATAAATAGGTTAAGAACAATCATAATAATTAATTTCGATATGTTTCAATTTTAAATTAATATATTTCAAAATATTTAATTGTTAGCATGTGCCAAAAATCTTCTAATTGTTATATATTTTAAAGATACGTGACCTAAATTAATAAAATATTGAAACCGTAAATTATATAATTCTGTATTCCATGGCTAGGTACTATGTTTTTATATACCTAAATGAATCATGGAAACAAAACACGACTTGATAAAGATTTTTTTTAGTCTTTTGATGTTAAATCTTAGATTTTCATAAAATATTAATAGCCACGATACAGTACAGAAGAATTATTTAACTATTGGTGAAAACTGCATTGAAATCGGTTCGGTAATTCCCGAGTCAAACGAACATTCATTATTATATTATATAGAGATCTCTTCAAAAGTTCTATATTTTGAAAATTGTGTATTTTTTTTTTCGTATTTAATCGTACATTCAAAAATTCTGAAACAAGATTAGAAAAATTAAAATAATTTGTCAAAAATTTAAAATTAATTTTGTCCTCATTTATTTGAAAATACATTTTAAATAAATAAAAAAATTCTAACAACAAAAAAATACAAAACAATTGAATTACCACACTGACGTAAACGTAAACCAAAATTAAAATCATGAACATCAAGCCAGCCATGTTAAAATTCAATAATAGTAGAAAACAAAATGCAGTGCAGCAATAGTAAAATACTTTTTGTTTCACCTACGTCATACGGGGTAGACAATGAGCAAATTCTTGAGCGAGGGTTTGGCAGTTGGGGTGAATCCAATCGTCCAGCCAAACACTCAACTTCAAGTCACTATACTAATCCCTACAAAACATAACTGCCCAATTACCAGCAGGCAATACAAGAGGGTTGTGGAGAGGTATACAGATCACAAAACTGCATTTATTTAGCTTGCACATAGTATAGTTCAAAACACGTTGTATGTTTCTCTATGATTTATTTGAAAAAAACTGTAGTGTTTTATTTTAATTGTCATATTCATTTTTGTTCGTTAGGTTAAATTCGAATTAGTAATTGTTGTTTTCAATTTGGCGTGACGTATAGAAGGAATATTATGTATTTTTCGTCTGTGTATAGACTTGCTTGTTTGTGCTTTGATATTGTGCTGTTTAAATGAAGTGTGTATTTTTTTAGTGAATATTTTTGTAGTTTAACATTTTTATATTAAAATTGTTATAATTCGGCGTGACATATATAAGGATTATTATGTATTTTTCGTGTGTGGACTTACTTTTTGTTGTTTGTGCTTTGATTTGTGAGTGTTAAAATAAAGTGTGTATTTTTATAGTGAATATTTTTGTATTTTAACATTTTAATACTAAAATTGCAATAATACTAAGTAAAATTTTATTACATTGCTCAAAAAGAGGCCTTGCAATAATTAATAATAATTACATACATGTTAAAAGCAATAAATATACGAAATTTTAAGCAATTTGAGACTGATAATTATAAGTAATAAAATAAAATTTGTGACTATATTTTATAAATATTTACAATTAGAATTTAATTAATTATAGTAAAAAAAATATGTTTTAAATTTCAATTAACCTAAAAATGTAAGTAAATCAACTTGTTTTAAAATATTAAATAAAAACATAAACTACCCCAAATAAAAGTATTTAAAAAAATCATCAAAATGCCTCAGTGTTATGTGTTAAACTGCGGTAATTACTATAGCAAAACGCGCCTTCTGAGCGGCACGTCGGCAAGTGTGATGTACCACGTGTTCCCCACAACCCCCGCGGCAGCGACGCGCTGGGCGAAACTGTGCAGGGGTGCCAACAACCCCTCGACTCCGCCGCAACACGCCCGTGTCTGCAGCGAACACTTCTCGGCGAAGAATTACATCAGAGACCTGGAACACGAACTCCTAGGTCTTCCGAAACGTCGGAAGCTTGTACCTGATGCGGCACCTGACCAGAATCTACCACCTGTAGTGGAAGAGGTGAAGCAACATGGGGATGATAAGGTAAAGCAAGCGAAACGTCGGAAGAGTAGTGGAGACAGTGATGGTAAAGAAATTAGTGATGATGGGAAACAGGGAAAACGTAGAAAGCCGCCTGAACTTGTTAAAGTTAAAGAAGTACAAGGTAAGGGGATCGGGAAAGGTAATAAAAAGGGAAATATAGTTGATAATGTTCCTGTTAATAATAAAAATGTGATCCAAGCAATAATTTCAAAAAATGACGAAGTTGTTAAAAAGACTGAAGAAATCTGTATTATATCTGTTCCTAAGAAAATTAATGGTAATGAACAAATAAATGAAAAGTTATTTCCAAAATTACAGCAACATATTAATGGAAAACTAACAAATGGTAGTAAGAAAAATAATGTAGTTGCGACAAAAACTCAAAAAGGTACGATAAAAACAAAAAATGTTACTAATGGGGACGTGAAAAATAATAAACAAGTAAAAAGCGAGAGAAAAAATGTTAGTAATGGAATAACTGAACAAAAAATACTGAAAATAATTCAACAGTGTGCTAAAGAAGATCCTAAAATCGATGAAAACAGCCAAGCTATCTTAAATTGTTTAACCGAAGTAGGTAAGGGGGAAGAAAATAATGTATGTTCTGAAGTGACAATTAAAAAAAAAAGAAATAAACCAGCAAAGAAAAAGAATAATATTACAATCACTAATGAAAATATTCAAACAATCAACGATATTGAGAAAGAAGATGAATTAAAAAGCAATAAGAATGAAATAAATGTTGATAAAGATGACAAGAAAAATGAGGTGAAAATAAATATTATAAGTCCAAGTATTAATAAAATGGGTGATATAGATAATAAGAAAAAACAAGAAAAATATGATAATGTCAATATAACAAAAGAAAAATTGCCTAGTAATATTCCTCCTTTAGTAAAAGTAAAAACGTCTTCTGAAATCCCAATAACTTCAAACAATTTCAAACATGTATTATCAAATGGAGTTGATAATAAAAAAATAATAAATGGAAATTCAGAAACAGTTCCTAAGAAAACTAGTCCAAATATTTCTAGAATTAAAAGTCTTTTACAAGATCAAAATGTTTCGTTAAATTTAATAAAAGAAGAGTCGAAATTAACATACGCTGAAAAGTTTGACCTTGCTGATAAATATCCAGTAAGTAACGAAGTTAAAAAACGTAGAAACATATTGAAAAATTTATTAGAAAATTTACATGGCTCTGATATACATATTAGTAATGAAAATGAAGATGAAAATGTGACATCAACTTCGATTGAGACCAATATGATTTCTATTGATCTAACTGAAGATAGTGATAATGACGAAAGAATGAATCAAGAAAGAGATTCTGTGATACAGATCGCATTCCAAAATCATAACAAAAATATTGTTAAAGAAGAAAGCCAAAATGAATTTGTAGATATAACTGAACTTCAGTGCTACAAAAACTACCAAAACAAAAAAGCACAAAATAGAAAACGTAGTAACAGCAACATAGAAAATATCCCAGACTTAAACTGTATAAAACAATCTACGAATAAAACAAAACACGATGTAAATTCAGAAGAAACAAAATCGGGAAATGTTTCGAAAAATAAAAAATTTAATAAAGTCAAAGCACAAACAAAACAGCTTCCGGTAAGATCAAGTATCCGGATCGCGAAAAGGAAATCAATCGAGGTAGCTAAAAACTTTGATTTCGCGAATTTGAATCCGTCCAAATGTAAGGGGGTTTTTGAAAAACTTAAATTTATGGAACTGTTAAATCTCAAGTGTAATGAAAGAACGATGCAAAATATTGAAAACAAATCAGATGAAAATGGCGAAGACAAAATTGAAGATGCTGAAGATTCGATGGATTCCAACTCTTCAAGGTTTGTGAATTATTATTAATTACTTATTACTGAAAAATGTGTATTTTTTAATTATTAAATTTGCCTTATTTAAACTCACCACGATATTTATTTATTTATTTATGTTTGTGGCAATGAATCTATATATACCAGTACAATGTGAAAACACAGTGTCAGCGAGAGTTAAGTTACAACCGAAATATGCCATTTCTATAACTACATATATTTCTTAATAAATACCTTATTTGTCATTACTGTCAATTGAATTTTTTTTATTCTTGTCTTAAGACAACGAAAGAAATAGAACTAAATCTATTACAATTAATAAATATTAATTATATATTCGTGATGTGTTTTCGTGATAATTTATTTACAGCAAAAACGAAATTAAAATTAGTTATTGTTGGTAAAGATTCAGGAGGTATATTTACATGAACTTTCTGTGAACTAAAAACTCAAAAATATAAAAAAACTTTTTTTTTTAAATAATTTGCCTTTTAAAACCGACTAAAAAACAGAAAATAAAATTCGATTAGACTCTTTTCGTAACTACTAAATATTTCATTTTAAAAAGTTGATTTTGTTCATCCTAGAAGAGACATTTTTTAAAACTCTTCTAGTATGAACAAAATCAACTCTAACCGAATTTTATTTTCTACTTTTTAGTTGGTTTTAAAAGTTTTTTAAAATTTAACTGGAATGGTACGGAGCATTTCCTGTATTACCGACCAACAACTCATCTTTACCTTTTCACGATCGTGACTTTTAACCAAAAACAGTCTTTCACGGACATTTTTCATCTACCTGGAACTTGAATATTTTTAAAAACAAGTGCACTCGTCATTGTGTCTGATGTCCTTGTTCCACATTCGGGCCGGGTGAGTTCGTTCACTCTATTGCGCCACGAATAAGCTGATCTCTCATAACCATTGTTGTCATTGAAATGTGTTTGCATTTCGTGTTATGCCTCATTGTTGATGACCTAATTTATATAATTGTTTGTTTATTTTTTTTTGGTATGTTTATATTAACGATACGATATTTATTTGTTTATAGATTTGTTACTTTTGAATGTTAAAAGTGCAAATAAAGATATAGATAAGACTAATTTCAATGCTTTTCAAGTTTTAATCAAATTTAAAATGGATTGTTCTAATCTATGGATACATAACAACCAATGCTAGTTCGTATATGAAACTGTTACCAAAATTTTACGGCGGCCATATTTTCTTAAATGTCACTTTCGTCATTTCCATGCATATTATCTCAGAGGCGTCAGTTGAAAATTTATAATATGCAAATATGTTTTAAATTACAATTGAATTTAGTATGTATGAGAGATGATTGTTCCAAATACTTTTAAAGCCAATATAAAACATTTATTATTAATTAATTTTATAATACAAAACAATTGATATTTATTTTAAAATCTGAATGATACGCTAATGACTCGTGGAGCGATATGGTAACAACGCTAGGTAATGTGTTATTTGTCCTTTATCTTTCCTTCATGTTGTCATGGAAACCATTTCGAAAAATGTTAATTTTTGATAAAAACACGTTGAAACTATTCGGTAAAAATTTTGTGATGATAATAATTACATTTTTTATTTTTATTATTATTTAAGTTTTCGTATAAGATTTTTTTTTATATTCCTAAGTAAAACGACATATTCAAAACGGTTTATTTATTTTAAATATCCCGCGTATTTTAGTTATATAGTTCTAAACGTAGATGGCGCTTACTTTATGATGATTCAGTGATGTCAATGCAGCTTCCCAAACTATGCGTCGTAGGATCGTTCAAATTTTAATTTTTTCTTTCAATTAATGTACATTTTTTTCAAGCAGTTACTAATAAAATAAATTAAGTTATTTGTACTTAATTTATTAAACGATAATTCATTAAATTAATATAAATTGTTTTAGAGTAAGCGGTAAGGGGTTGGAGGAGGGGGGAGGGGGTAAATTCTGTACTGCATCACTAGTTTTCAAAATAATATATTTTAAGTTCTATTTTCTATTATTTCAAGACGTCTATGTTAATAATCACATTAGATTTCTATATAGAAGAGAAACTATGAAATTAACCATATGTGGTTCCATAGCTGTAAGATGCAGTGGCGAAGCGTACATGGAAGCAGTGCTTCCCTTTCTTTATGAGTAAATTAATACAAATCTGTGCTTTTAGTTAATAAATAATTTAAAAATATTATTAGAAAATTCATGTTTATGCGCAACTCAAATATTTTAACCAAAAATCAAAAATAGCATTTAATATTAATTTACACGCTCAATTATAAAACTATAATACCTCTACGTCATATTTTCTTGTATTTTAGTCGGTATTTGTATGACGAGTTGAAGGAAATTTCACTAAAAAATTTAGAATTTTTTATTTCATTAAAAGTATGTTTATTGTATAGAAAATGACGTGAAAAGTTGTTTGTTTCAAACCGCAGGTCTGTATCTCAAACCGTTCTTGAGATATAGCCTCTCAAAGTTTCAGTTTTTTCAAAATTTTGAAGAAAAATGGCCGTAACTTTTGAACGAATGATCGGAATTGATTTTAGTTGACGGATTTGAAATCAGCGTGTCAAAATCTATATAATGACGTGTATAATACCTTAAAACTCGAAAAAAAAATTTTTGCGAAAAATCGAAAAAATTCAAAGGGGTATACCTTAAAAAAATGACGATTTTTGACCAAAATTTTTTTGTCGGATTTTAAAGTATTATACATGTCATTATATAGATTTTGACACGCTGATTTCAAATCCGTCAACTAAAATCAATTCTGACCACTCGTTCAAAAGTTATGGCCTTTTTTCTCCAAAAATTTGAAAAAACTAAAACTTTGAGAGGCTATATCTCGAGAACGGTTTGATATACAGACCTGCGGTTTGAAACAAACAACTTTTCACGTCATTATCTATACAATAAACATACTTTTAACGAAATCAAAAATTCGAAATTTTTTAGTGAAATTTATTGCAGTGAACTTCAACTCGTCATACAAATATCGACTAAAATACAAGAAAATATGACGTAGAGGTATTATAGTTTTATAATTGAGCGTGTAAATTAATATTAAATGTTATTTTTGATTTTTGGTTAAAATGTATTGCGCATAATATTTTTTAATTATTTATTAACTGAAAACACAGTTTTGTATTAATTTACTCATAAAATAAGGGAAGCACCGCTTCCCCTGCTTCCATGGACACTCTGCCACTGCCAGTACCTTATAGAAGAATAGGTAAAAAACCATATCTAAACTAACTAAAAAATATTTCTATTATTGCACATCTCCCCATTAAAGACCAACCGGTCATCAATAAGGAGAGACAAAACCTAACCACCTCTTGGTATTGTGTGGGGGTACCTCTCCCTCACCCCCTCCTCACCCCACACACACCCACCCGCCGAGGTGGGGGTGGATGATGCAGGGTTTTGCGTCGAGAGGGTCTGTGCACCAGCAAACTCGCCTATGTGTGTGGGGGGGGGGGGGTAACGCACCCTTCCTGCAAACGCGCCCTTGGTGTGCTGCTGCTGCACCCTCGTGCGATCAATAACCAACATCTACCCTATTCCCGGTTTGTGTAAGGGATGATGACCCTGGTAACATGGCCACGTTGCTATGTGGTAGTGAGCACCAGGGTTTTGTTGTTGTTGTTGACACTGTGTTTCTGTTTGCCATGCGTTGAAATAATTTATAGAAATATTGTTTTTAAAAATTGTATGTTATTTATATATACTATATTTTTTACTCGCTGTGCCCGAATTATTGTTTATGATTTTTGAAAAATATAGTACAAACACGATTAATTTTTATCGTAATAATAACTAATTCAGAATGAAAATTACAAATCATTTTTGTTCTAAAGTTAATAATTGAAAACAAAATAAACAACTGCCGGCCGAGCGCAGAATCTTCCCTCTGCCCCGCGACACTTGATCATAGTTCGCGCGAATTGCGGCGAATAATATGTTACTGTATGTATATTTCAAGTTATTTTCATCCTAAACCAAAAGACCAAATTGGATGCTGTAAAGGGCAAATTATTTCTACAATAAATACTTATGAAGATGAAATCATTTTTTTCGACAAGGATTAATGTTTTGCTTTAAGACAGCGATTCTTAAACTAGGGTCCGCTGAACTTTTGGCAGGGGTTCGTGAAACATATTTGGCATAAATTAAAATACTTTTACATTTCTATTTACCAATGATTAATTAGTATTTAACGACCTTCTTTGTTTTTCTGAAAAATAATTGTTTAAAAGAGGGTCCCTAGACCTCATAAGTTTAAGAACCGCTGCTTTAAGACATACTTTAAGCATACAAAAAGCAAATCTAATTACCATTTTTAGGTGCTACTCGGGGATATAAATTTAATCTGCAATAAATCTATTAAACATTGTTTTTTATATGATTTCATGAAATTTACAGAAAATATCTACAAATTATGCACCCAAACCTTCCTCGTGAAACACTCTATCCATTAGTGAAAACCGGAATAAAATCTGTTCAGTAGTTACTGAGAAAATCGTGCACAGGCAGATGCATTGATCTATATTGATAGATGAATTAAATAATGGATACACCACTGTTGGTACCAATAGCAAAAATATTCTTGAGCGAGTCATAATTAAAAACAAACTTCTGCCATCCTTTCCAAGAATCACAGAATATATTTCATTCGGGGATTTTTAGAAGATCCCAAACCCGCTTTTAAACTGATCAAATTTTAAACATTTCGTTCCATAAAAAGATCATTCAGGAGGTCACCTCTCGCGACCCACGCCGAGAGAATGTATCTATAGCGTGCGGTCTGTGGATATGCATGAATCATATATTTGTCTATAATACACATCATCACCAATATAAGAAACATATAGTACTTGCCATGCAGTGTAGCAATGTCTTCTAAAAACGAGGTTATTATGAATATGTTTCATAATAACATACCTACAGATAAATAACTACTTTTTATTAATCAACAAGGTAAAGGCACCAGTTATGGCCGCTATAAGAACAAGTTTTCGTTTGTTTTATTTTGGATTAATTGACTTTATTTAATCAATTTAGTTACCAAAGTCCGCAAATATAGTTTGTTTTTTAAATTATAGCCTTTTATTTTGTTTATGTTTTTTTTCTTCCAGTAATAGCAAAGTAATAAGCACGCAGTGATGGACACTTGCTAATGATTACAAAAATTGTCAAATTTGAAACAATGTAAAGCAGTTGCTATGATAATATAATAATTAATAAATAAATTTAACTAATAATTAATTTAAATGTCCACCATTTTGACACCTATTGGCCGATTGTCATCAAATCACACTGTAAGACAGTTAAATGTATATAGATTAATATTCAGAAATGATAGTAATCAAATATCAACACATATGTATTTCTAATTCAGTACATTTAATTAAAAATTTGCCATTACTGAGGTCCTTGCCAAGACTGGTGCCACTACCTATAGTCGCTGCTATTGATGCAAAACATTTACTAGTTTTAAATTGCTTTTGTAATGTCCGGTATCATAAAGGACCTAACAAATTTGTTAGCTAACAAGCACTTTCAACTGAGATATCAAACTTATATGACAGTTCTTTTGGAGTTTGTTGATGACTTTGACAAGTTTCGCGCACGCGTTGAAGGTAAATACAAACGGTATTAAAACAGTGGTGATGTTATGAAAATTATTTTGTACGGTGAAAGATGCCAACTGTGTTACAATTAGTTGAAGTGTCACTGCTCTAAATTCCATAACTAATCCATAGATACTTGTACAGAATTAATACCCCATTTGAAAGTAATTGCTAGCTAGCTAATTTTGTTAACTCCTTTATAATACTGGACATAATACTAATATAGTCAGGCTTTTACCTACGCCTATATATACAGGATGGTCTTTTATAATTGAGACAAGTAAATATATAATAAATTATAAAATAAATGTATATGTACTACATTAGAATTATTTAACGACATAATAACCAAGTTTTGACTACATTGTGCACAAATGTATATCCACTATATAGTATCTACTATTTACTTATTCTAAAATATGTAGGTATTTGTTAAATGTTGATATTGCTGTTATCTATCTATGTATAATATATTGATATTTGTAAACTTAAATAAATATTGGCGATATAAATTAATGTAGGAGTTTATATCATTATATCATTTGTGATTAAATAATTAAGCAATATGATATTCCAGTGGTACCAACCAATATATTTCTTATCCATACTAATATTATAAATACGAAAATAACACTATCTGTTTTTTATTTTTTCACGGCTAAACCGATCTTGATGAAATGGGCAGGGCATCCTGATGAGGAAGGACATAAGATACTTTGTATCACGAAAAATCGATTAGATAAAAAAATATAAACTCCACGCGGACGAAGTACAAAGTAAAATGAAAAAAATCGTATCTACTTAATTTTTTATTTCTTAAGGGGGCAGACCTAGTTAGAATTTTGAAAAAAAACAATTTTTTTTGCATTTTCTGAAAGTAGAATATTTCAAAAGTATTCTCTGAAAATTTCAGACAAATGTCCTGCATGCAAATCGTACTCAAAACTTTAAACGCGTTTTTCTCGAAACCATGTTTTCGAAGTCGGTGATCACTGTAACTTGAGAACGGCTTTGCCGATCGGTTTGAAATTTTTCTTACTTATTATATACATAATTGTCCTCCGGATGGACGAATGATTTTTTTTACGATTATTATTTTTTTTATAGCGAAAATGCGAGTGAAATTTTAGTCTTTTAAAGAACTTTGACTTTCAATATCCGCCATTTTGAGAAAATTCAAAATTTTTCAAATCCCTTCTTTCATCCGGAGCATTATGTCATTAGCTAATGATCCCTTTTGTTTTTTTTTTATTTTAGATGATCTAGTGACGAGCAGCAGTGATCACGGCAAAACACTTTTTTTTTGGACCCCTCCCAAATTTGCTGTATCCCACTTATTTTTTAATATTTTGCCATAAAAAATATACAATATTTTCTGAAAATACATATCTTTCATGTGGAAAAACATTTGTTATTAATTATTTTAATGCGTGGCCAAAAAAAATCCTAAAAAATAACTTTTTTTGGAAGTCCCAACTGGGTCTGCCCCCTTAAAAAAAATATCAAACTCATGAAAACGATTACCTGACTATTTAGTGTATGTACTCCATAGATTATGGAGTACATAACACCAGATTCTGTACAGATTATCAAGCCGATTCGCTCCAATTAAATCTTATGATATTTACATTAACGATTTCGTATCGGAGCGAGATTGGACCGAGACCTGATCGATACCTATATAGTGTGAATGATTTCATTGTTTATTTATATTTGATTGGAGCGAGACCGACTCGATATTCTTAATAAGTGTGTATGTTCACATATATACTATATTTATATTTGTAACTGGCGCCCACAAAACAATCAAGTGTACTTTTTTTATAGAAATATCGTTTCAAAGATTTTAACCATCCAGAAATCACTTTTATGGTAGAATGTAATGTATTTTCACCTTTATCCATTTGATATCTCTTAATTTCTTCTTAAAGAAAAACCTAACGAAGAAAAATGTTCAATAATCTCTACAAATATTTCCCGACCTTTGACTTCTATCAAGATGTTTCCGTGAACTTTTGTACTGTCCAAAGAATTAGAAGACGTACACATAGTTATTCATTAGTCAGCTTTTAAACATATGTGTATGTGTGTATTGTACTTTGAACTCAATGTATAGTATACGTGTCATTGTGATAACCGAGAAGGTCACCCTGCAACACATACATACAAAATACACACACACACACATATGCAGTGTCGGCTTGTGATTAAAAATCTCGGGGGGTTCAATTTACCTACGCTAGTGTTGTAGAATATTAATTAAGGGGTTACATCTAATTGTCACTTTGGAAAATGAGACATTTTTAGATTTTTTTTAGAATAATAATTAATTTTGTTTTATGCAACCCAATCTTTTTTGTTATGTGCTCCACTGCGGAAAATAGAACTTCCAAGTATCAACATCCAAAACAAACAAAAATTCTCGTTATTTACATGAGTTTTCTATCGAAGTATACACGATTATTAAAAAATATCGTTTTTTGCAAATTTTGTATCACTTTGAACAAAAAATCGACCTTAAATTGATTATAAAAACCGTAATTGTTAACCAATTGTAAAAATCTTGTGTACTTCGATGTAAAATCTATCTAAGAAGTTATAGTTAAAACTTGTAATGAGCACGCAGTGATGGACACTTGCTAATGATTACAAAACGACACAAAATATATAAAAGAAAGAATCGTCAAATTTGAAATAATGGGAGCGTTCACATCTGACCAAAAAACGGAACAACGAGCTTTGATTGGTTGATTCATGGAATTTCTGGTGGAAGTGAGAAAGAAGTAACTAGAAAGAGATAGAAACTAGTGACCAGACTAACCAAAGAATTTTTATGTTCACTTCATGTTGAGCGTTTCTGTCAGAACACTAGTTTCTATCTCTTTATGGTTACTTCCTTACACGCTTAAAAAATGACATTCTTTAAATTTCTGGTACATTCCACCAGAAATTCCATAAATCAACCAATCAGTCGTGAACGTGGCCAATGTAAAGCAGTTGCTATGATAATATAATAATTAATAAATAAATTATATTAATAATTAGTTTAAATGTCCACCATTTGACACCTATTGGCCGATTGTCATCAAATCACGCTGTAAGACAGTTAAATGTATATAGATTAATATTCAGAAATGGTATTTCTAATTCAGTACATTTAATTTAAAAAAAAGCCATTACTGGGGTCATATCCAAAGACTGGTGCTAGTACCTTATTATTTTTATACATCATTAGATGTAACCCCGATTAACGAGATATTTTTCTATCGAAATCTATAAAAACCAAAAAATTCAATCATACCGAAAAATTATACCAACCATCATGCAGTTGCACAAGGGTCAACTAGTAATCAAAATAATCCTACGATCCCCACGTGCACATATACTCATACACTCACGCACGGTGCGCGATGCCGGCCGGGTGACCGTCGTCGCCCCCCCCCCCCTCTCCTCCCCCCCCCCACCCCGCCGCACCTTCAACGCGCCTATTGCGTCATTGGTGCTCGCGACGCTAGCTATAGAGCGTCCTCCGCTGCGCTCGTATATCTGCATTTGTGTTTGTGTGTGTAACGTGCCGGCACAGCCAGTCACACTCTGGCGGCGAGAGAGGAAAGTGTTGCATTGCTCGTTTTGAAAAACGAAAGTGTGTTTTGTTTTTCGCGCGCGCTCGCGTGTGTATGTGCGGCCCGAGACGGTACCACGTGCTGCACGTATTTAGTAAATAGTGTGCGTAATCTGGAATAGTGGGAGGGGAAACTTAAAACGACGCATAAAACTGCAATGTAAATAATCTTACAAACAGCCAATATCTGAATGTGAATTAGGTACTTGCACCAGTGTTGGTCGCTTTTAGAACAAGGAGGGTATCGTACCCCCTTGTTTAATTAAATGTACTAAATTAGAAATATTTGATTGGGTAGTTTCACCAATTTAAGACGACGCATAAAATTGCAATGATAAGCAGCCAATATCTGAATGTGAAGTATTGCACCAGTGTTGGTCGCTTTTAGAGAAAGGAGGGTATCATACCCCCTTGTTTAATTAAATGTACTAAATTAGAAATATTTGATTAGGTAGTTTCCCCAACTTAAGACGACGAATAAAATTGTAATGTAAATAATCTTACAAACAGCCAATATCTGAATGTGAAGTATTGCACCAGTGTTGGTCGCTTTTAGAGAAAGGAGGGATCATACCCCCTTGTTTAATTAAATGTACTAAATTAGAAATATTTGATTAGGTAGTTTCCCCAACTTAAGACGACGAATAAAATTGTAATGTAAATAATCTTACAAACAGCCAATATCTGAATGTGAATTATGTACTTGCACCAGTGTTGGTCGCTTTCAGAGCAAGGAGGGTATCGTACCCCCTTGTTTAATTAAATGTACTAAATTAGAAATATTTGATTAGGTAGTTTCACCAATTTAAGACGACGCATAAAATTGCAATGATAAGCAGCCAATATCTGAATGTGAAGTATTGCACCAGTGTTGGTCGCTTTTAGAGAAAGGAGGGTATCATACCCCCTTGTTTAATTAAATGTACTAAATTATAAATATTTGATTAGGTAGTTTCCCCAACTTAAGACGACGAATAAAATTGTAATGTAAATAATCTTACAAACAGCCAATATCTGAATTTGAATTATGTACTTGCACCAGTGTTGGTCGCTTTTAGAGAAAGGAGGGTATCATACCTCCTTGTTTAATTAAATGTACTAAATTATAAATATTTGATTAGGTAGTTTCCCCAACTTAAGACGACGAATAAAATTGTAATGTAAATAATCTTACAAACAGCCAATATCTGAATTTGAATTATGTACTTGCACCAGTGTTGGTCGCTTTTAGAGAAAGGAGGGTATCATACCTCCTTGTTTAATTAAATGTACTAAATTATAAATATTTGATTAGGTAGTTTCCCCAACTTAAGACGACGAATAAAATTGTAATGTAAATAATCTTACAAACAGCCAATATCTGAATGTGAATTATGTACTTGCACCAGTGTTGGTCGCTTTCAGAGCAAGGAGGGTATCATACCCCCTTGTTTAATTAAATGTACTAAATTAGAAATATTTGATTAGGTAGTTTCCCCAATTTAAGATGACGCTTAAAATTGCATTGTAAATTATCTTATAAGCAGCCAATATCTGAATGTGAATTATATATACTATATTTACGGACTTTGGTAATTAAATAGATTTAATAAAGAGGTACTTGTTTTATTAGCAACATGAGTTCATGAGAATTACAAAAAAGAAGCCCATCAATCCCAAAAAACAATATATCTTGGTCTTAAAGCGTCGAATACTGGTGCCATTACCTTATACTGCAATAAAACATCAACAAATATTTATAATTTAGTACATTTAATTAAAAAGGTGCCCAACACTGGGGTATTATCCAAGACTGGTGTCAGTACCTTAGTATTTTATGATAGGGAATTAAAAGCCCAATATTTAAAGATAGAATCCTTTTTATTTTATTTTTATTTGTTAATCTTTTACCCTACTGAGTAAAAATATACGAAACCGAAGTTAAATTTATCTGATTTTTTCCTTGTATTCACTGTAATGTAAAATGAGTTATTTATAAGAAAATTTCAACGGAAATGACAATTTTTATTCAAAAAAAACACATGTTGAGATGAAAATATGAATATAGGGGATAAAAAAGAAAGAGGCAATTGTTATTTGTTTACCTCTATACTACGTCAAACTTCAGCTTGTCAATAATACTGAATGGCATGGTCTTGCTGTGAAGGAGGGGGTTACGAATAAATCAGGTGTTGGGGAGTTAAAACTGACAGATATTTTATCATTGCTTCTGTCATATAAGGTCATCAGTACATTTTAAATCTTAGGAATTTAATTCTGAAGATGTGTCACGTATTTTTAATATTCATAACATAAATAATGAGCAAGAAATCATGACTAGGCTTTCGCGGTTGTTAACATGTTGTAATTCATTTTTAGGGTTACGTAAAAAACTAATCCTTCTTAAAGATTCGCTCTGTCCGTCCGTCTGTCTGTCTATATAAATTTTATAGCGATTAAGATGAGTTTGGTATACGAACGAAGACTGATAATCCAAAAATGTACTGCTACTGCTCTAAAATCTAAACCGAATTAATAAATATTCGATACCCCGTAGAAAGCATCTGGTTAGGTTTTTAGCCCAGGAAATAAAGGAAAATGTATGAGGTGCCAAATTTAAACAGTTATTAGAATATGTCCAGATGTATGTTTCCTGAAAACTCCCTAGCAAAATTTGCTCCGGATCACTCTCAACCAAGGGCCCAAAGTTTTGTTGTACAAGAATTTTGTAAACACTCTATCAATCAACCTCATCTTTCGCATTTTAAACAGATAATTAAATTTTCTACAACGTTTTTTATTATTATTTTAACAAAATATATATTGGTCTATGTAAATCAAATTCTTACTGGGCTTTAACCATATTTTTTTTAAGTAAAACAAATGCCTGGCTTATCTCTTTTTGGTACCTACGGATGGTACCACTGGCAAACAAGAATGTAATTTATCATTAAAGGGGAAAGTATGAACTAGAGGGTGTATATTTCAAAATCCACCCCTTTGCATTAAAGGCTTGGTAGGCATTGGTGAAAAAGACAATTGCAGAAATAGGGGAGAAAACTACGTCTTTCATTCTTTGCAATAGTTTTCATTTGATTAGATTCTTTTGATCTATTATTAAATAAATAACAAAGAGAAAAGGTGGAAATGCAAGATGTATAAAATATTAAAAAGTTAATATTTGAAATTAAATTTTAATTTAAAGTTAATGTTATCTTTCTTTCTATTTATCAAAATAATAACAAACACATTAATTTCTTGTATAAATTGTTTTTGAATCGTAACGTCGTCGTGTTCACTTCCGGTTTGATGGTGGTAATTCACAATTTCCGGAGCAAAAGTCATTTACGTAGTATGTTTTTAAAATAACAATATAAAATATATAACAACTTTATTTGTTTGGCTAGTCTTTTAACGAGTCTGGCGCTCTGTACCACCCTCTTGTTACACCACTGGTAAAAACATTGATAAGGTACTGGCACCAGTATTGGAAACTTGTTTAATTAAATATATTAAATTAAAAATTGATATTTTATTACTGCCATTACTAAATTTAGACATTTAACTATAAAACAGCCAAATTTGATGACAATGGGTGTCAAAATGGTGGACATTTGAACTAATAATTAGTGTAATTTATTTATTAATTTTTATATTATCATAACACCTGCTTTACATTGTTTCAAATTTTCTTTTGTGTCGTAATACTTATCATTTTGTAATCATTAGAAACAAAATAAAAGGCTATCATTTAAAAAACAAACTATATTTGCGGACTTTGGTAATTAAATTGATTAAATAAAGAGTTAGTCTAGGAACATTAGGTTTTCACTGGAGAAAAATTCTCAATAAGCTGAATTTTTGTATACACCTTCATTCTGTCTTCATAAATAAGGTACCAAAAGTCCCCAATAATCCCATGCAAGCATACTTTTTTACAGCCCTCAAAAGGTGCTAACAATTAGTTTTAAGTAAATATCTCTGTATCTATTGGTTCTATGACTAAAATATTATTATCAATGTAAGATCTTTATTGTAGGTAATTTTCTAAACTTGATAATAACTATTTTAGCACCTTTTGTGGGCTGTAAAAAAGTATGCTCGCATGGGATTGTTGGGGACTTTTGGTACCTTATTTATGAAGACAAAATGAAGTGTATACAAAAATTCAGCTTATTGCGAATTTTTCCCCAGACACATCTATTTTTCGTCTAAATGTACTGGACTGTTTTATGTTTTATTAGTAACATGAGTTCATGAGAATTACAAAAGAGAAGCCCATCAATCCCAAAAAACAGTATTGGGCGCTTTGAGAGCGTCCAATACTGGTGCCAGTACCTTAGTTCGTTGCAGTTGAAAATAAATAAGTTCTGATGTAAACTTAATTAAGAATATAATTTTTATAAACACGTGTTATTTGTTTCATCCACTTCACAGTTAGTACATTTTTAGTATGAGTAATAATTAGGAAATGTGTATGTGTGTATGTACTCCACATATGCACATATGTATATAAAACATGTTTATCTTATCCACGGACAAGTGTGCTGTTTACATAGCTGACGTGACCATATAATTAATATTTGTTCCTATAAAGGTTAATTGGGGCAAAATTGGAATGAATCTTTGTAATACATATGAGCCGTTTATTTTGAAAGTGGCCTAACTCCATTTATGTTTAAATAAAATTAAAAATATACGTGTAAGATATCAATGTGCCACATTGATTAAGTGTTTCTCAGAGAGTTCAATTTATAATTACTATTAAAATAACCCCAATTATTAAATGAATAATATGTGTTTTTTCACCACAAATGGACTTAAGCCACTTTCAAAATCAACAAATTACATTTGTTATTAATTTAAATGAACTCAACTCCATTTGTTGTTAGTTAAAATGCTTCAAATTTAAAAAAAAAAGTTATAGTGAGAAAAATTCGATCCACAGTAATAATATAATCAACAGTATCGAATTTATTTATGTCCCCATTCTTGGTCCCTATAATTACTGTGGGTCGGATTTTTATCACTATACTACCTACATATAGTAAAACTATATTTATAGCTATAATTTCGTTAAATTATTTGTATAGCATACGTTCTTTTCGATCGAATGTAATTACATTTATAGTGTGTCAATATATAATAATATAATATAAAAATATAAATAATATAATAGTTGTGACATTAAAATATTCACTTTAAATCTACATCGTGATTTCCGGTACACCTCTAGCTGTAACAGACAGACAGATACAGTGTTGATTCCATAAATGTCCATTTTGTTCTGATTTCGATATGGAACACTCAATATTTTTTTAATCTTTTGCATACATTCAAAATTGAGAAAAAAATGAATTTTCAAATTCGAATCTGCTTATCTAAAAAAATTGCAATATTCATCTGAAGATCTGAAAAAGCACTAAGCTTTTTTTTCAAAATATATACCCAATTCTCCTTAAAATTTTAAAAACTATTTCACAAATCAAATGGGTACCAAAATTACGCAACTAACCAACAAATTAAAATTAAATTACGCACCTTACATCAATAAAAATCTGCAAGTGCGAATATGTGATCATATCAAAAAAAATACAAGCTTATTAGTATAACTCCAGATAGATACAACTTCAACAAATTTCAATCATTTTCCCTGCATCGTAGTATCAACAAATTCTATAAAAAAACACACCAATCAGAGCGTCGGATACACACGAGGTCGCGCCGACTATGTATTGCACAATGCACATCGCGCGCCAAGGCCAAAAAGTACCACCAGAACTCTACCGCGAGTGTAAGCGAGTGTGTAAGCGAACGTGTGTGTGTCTGTGTGTGTGTATGTCGCTGATAAGCCACCTCGTCTCCTTGGCATACTTTCTATGTATGGACTACGTACGTTAAAAAACCGTGTATTCGGTTTACTGATTGACGACCTCTGGTTTGTCGTCTTTCCTATCCACTGCCGCGTGAAGTAAATACGATAGTTATGTGTTATATAAAGTCAATCATAAGTACAATGTCTCGTATGGTAAGGTCGGATGTAATATCACTGTGGGAAATTGAGTTCTTATTGTAAAAATAAAAACTTTTAAATACACTGGTAGAAAGGTTGATTTGGGCCAAGAAATCCTTGTTTTCTATATAACGAAAAAAATATTTTCTTAATTTAAGAATATACTCTTAATCCAGAAAATTAGAAATATTGTTGAACGAAAACAATAATATACTTGGATTAAGAATAAATTCTTATATTAAGTAAATATTGTTTTCGTTATATATAAAACAAGATTTTCTTGGCCCAAGTCACTTTTCTACCTGTGTACTTAAAAAAAACATCTGCAAAATTCACCAAAGATAATTAATTATTGTACAATTTCAATAAAAACCGATGCTCAGATAAATTGCTTAGAATTGGTTAACTATTTAATTTTTATACAATTTTACTAAAAAATATTCATTTTAAAATAAATTAGGATAAATCTTTGTAAGGGAATATTTTACAACAAACGAAATTTAATGCTCTACAAAAAATTTTCAAGTAACATGAAATATATTAAAAAAATTAATAATTTGGGATGTCAGCCCTTTCCCTCTTACACACGATTTTGATGATTTTGAAATGGAACCGTCCTCAAGTCAGACCTAACCATCCGACCAAGTTTCAATAATATCGGTTGAGTGGTTCATGAGTTATGCTTGTGACAAGGATTCAGGGGACAGACACACGGACAGACGAAAAGTGTTTGTCTTGACGTGAAACGAAAAGATCAATTTAAAATTTTAAAATCGGAGAACATTTTTTTTGTCTCAAACTGAAACGATCACAAAGCTTCTCGTATCTTCGATATTGCGAGGAAGCAAAACTTTTTAAGAAAGAAAAAAATAAAACCATCTTCAAAAAATGTTAATTATTATTTTATTATATAAAATTTTAAGGTTTTATTCTTTTCTTAAAAAAGTTTTTTATCACAAATGAAAAAAATTTAATTAATTTAAAAACACTTAAAACTTTGGAATCGCCACAGTTTTAAATTTTTTAAATATTTATGATGAAATACTGTTTGTTAAAATTTCCAATAAGGTACTGTAACCTGAGTTCACGAAAATTACAAAAAACAAGCCCATTAATCCAATACAATCGAAAACTTGCTCTTATAGCGGCCATAACTGGTGCCTTTACCTTATTTTTTTAAATCGGTTTTGACGTAAAATTTTAACAAATAAAATCTGCTTTTGCCGATATATTTGTTAAAACAAATATGGAATATGTATCACAGAATATTGATTACGTTGATTTATTTTGAATTGTAATCACGATTTAGTAAAAAAAAAATACCGTGTTTTGTATTCGTTCGTCTAATTTAAAATGCAAATGGAGTACCTTACCACAGTGTCTTTGTAATTCTTCTAAAAATAAAATACATTTACATTTGAATGAAAGTTAAAAGTACTACATAAAAAAATATTAGAAGAATTACATTGAAAACTATGAGTACATTACACAATTATTATACTTAATATTTGATCGAAAATATATGTATAGAGCACATCATGAAACTTATCTTATTGTTAGTTCAGTAGCCCAATGCCTACATAATAGATTGAATTTTTCCCTAAAAATCCATAGTTTTCCAGATATTAAACAATCTCAAGACTTTTTTAAAGAGTTATAAAGAAATAGGTAGTATAAATTAAAATTAGTTTTTTTTCAATTTGAAGCATTTTAACTAACTACAAATGGAGTTGAGTTCTTTTAAATTAATAACAAATGTAATTGTTGATTTTAAAAGTGGCTTAAAAAAACACATATTATTAATTTAATAATTGGGGTTATTTTAATAGTAATTATAAATTTAACTCCCTTAGAAACACTTAATCAATGTGGCACATTGATATCTTACACGTATATTTTTAATTTTATTGAAACGCAAACTCTTTAATATCTCAGTTTAAACATAAATGGAGTTAGGCCACTTTCAAAATCAACGGCTCATATATTAAAAATGAAACTTTCTTCTAAGACTAATTATTTTATATGCAGGAATTTATGATTAATATTTTGTTTTAACATTCTTTGTAACAATGGAAGTAATGCATAAATATTATGATGACAAAAATTTACAGCATGTAAAAATAATTTATCTTTTGTAGTGATATCTTTCAAAACAATTAATACGTTTTTTTTTAAAATAAGTAGGTAATATTTTTCTGGCTTAGATAATATGTTTGTAATACATTCAAATTTGGATTATAAATTAAAAGATTAGGCACTTAAAGTTAATAATATAAATAATAAATTATTTATCAAAAATTCGAACCTTCTGATAAGAGTTTATTTTTATTATTAGATTATTTTATTTATATTTTAATTTTTTATGGAATCGGGTAGTTTCGATCAGTCCAGCTAAAGTCACTATAGACTTATAGAGGATTCTGGAATCGATTTTTATCAAAAGTAATAACAGATTTGGCTATTTAATAGATTATTTCATTGCATTTTTTTCGGTTTTGTATATAATAATAAAATGTAAAATGTAAAGACAAGGTAGTCTCACTAGCTCCTTGCAATGGTGAAACGTCCATGGAAGCAGTGCTTCCCTTACTATATAAGCAAATTAATACAAATCTGTGTTTTCAGTTGATAAATAATTTAAAAATATTATTAGAATATTCATCTTTATGCGCAACTCGAACATTTTAACCAAAAATAGCATTTAATATTAATTTACACGCTCAATTATAGAACTATAATACCTCTACGTCTTATTTGCTTGTATTTTAGTCGATATTTGTAAAAAAAATTCGTTAAAAGTATGTTTATTGTATAGAAAATGGCGGGAAAAGTTAAAATTTTCAAACCGCAGGTCTGTATCTCAAACTATTGTAAAGATATGGCTTCTTATTAAAAATGAAACTTTGTTCTAAGGCTAATTTTTTTATATGCAGGAATTTTCATTATGATTAAATATTATGTTTTGACATTCTTTAAAACAATGGAAGCAACACATAAATATTTTGATATTTAATTATAAGACTATGTTATATAATGCTACAAAAATTTACAGTATGTAAAAATTAAAAATAATGAACCATTATAGTTGTATCATTTATAATATTTGAATACGTCTTCGTTGTGACTTCAATTCCCGCGCCAACGCTGATTGGTCAAGGAGCTATATTGTCCGGTATCATAAAGGACCTAACAAATTTGTTAGCTAACAAACACTTTCAACTGAGATATCAAACTTATATGACAGTTCTTTTGGAGTTTGTTGATGACTTTGACAAGTTTCGCGCACGCGTTGAAGGTAAATACAAACGGTATTAAAACAGTGGTGATGTTATGAAAATTATTTTGTACGGTCAAAGATGCCAACTGTGTTACAATTAGTTGAAGTGTCACTGCTCTAAATTCCATAACTAATCCATAGATACTAGTACAGTATTAATACCCCATTTGAATGTAATTGCTAGCTAACAAATTTTGTTAGGTCCTTTATAATACCGGGCATATGTATGTAAACCTTGGTATTTAATATTTATCGTTAATAGTTAATCGTGATAGTAAAATAGTTTTGGTTTACTTTTAATTTGGAATATAAGCAAGGTGACAAATGACGACGGTGATAAGTGTCTCTAATTAAGTCTACAAAAATTTCAAAAATATGTTCGTTTACGCCATGACTCGAGAATGGTGGGAGGTAAAGGAGGAGAAAAAATTTAAAATAAACGAAACTCGGCATTTCAGATAAACGAGACTTACAATACTGTATATAAACTGTATATACAGTTTCGATCAATCTAGCTAAAGGATTTTGGAATCGATTTTTATCAATAATAATAACAGATTTGGCTATTTAATAGATTATTTCATTGCATTTTTTACCGGTTTTGGTGTGGTTAATTAAATAATTAATATATTATATATTTACAGTGTTTTTTATCCGTTCAATTAATGAAAAATCACAGTTTTAAAACATTAAAAGTGAAATATAAAAAAAAAGTTAGATAAAATTGCAATCGCGGTAATGTAAAACAAGAACCCCCCAAACAAAAAACACCAAGAATAATATTATGCCTCAGTGCGCCGTATTGGGGTGCTCAAACAGCCACCGCAAGACGAAGGGCGCACCGGTCCGGTACCACCGTTTCCCTAGCGACGGCGAAACGCGCGCTCGCTGGGTACTCGCTTGCGGTCGCCATCCGCACAACGCCGATACCGCGAGAGTTTGCTCGCGTCACTTCGCCACAGCCTGCTACGAGCCGGCCGTGCTGCAAGTTGACAGCCACGGGATTGTTGTCGCAGCGAACAGCACGCGAAGCAGGCTGAGGAAAGGAGCTGTACCGCATTTGTTTCTAGACGCGAAAGGTTTGTTGGGTGATTCGTTGGAAATAGAGAGAGAGGTGATGCTGATATTGAGGATGTCGGAATTAAAAAAAAAATTACCCCCCCCCCCTTCCCTAAGAAGTCTTTGAAAACAATTTCCTTACTATAAGAATGTTCTCTTAAAGTATATTGCTTTAAAGAGAAACAATTGGATATGACCACAGTAATGGCATTTTTTAAATTAAATGTACTTTGAAATGAAATTTGTTGATATTTGATTACTACCATTTCTGAATATTAATCTATATACATTTAACTGTCTTATAGCATGATTTGATGACATGAGGCCAATAGGTGTCAAAATGGTGGACATTTAAACTAATTTATTTATTAATTATTATATTATCATAGCAACTACTTTACATTGTTTCAAATTTGACGATTCTTTCTTTTATATATTTTGTGTCGTAGTACTTATCATTAGCAAGTGTCCATCACTGCGTGCTCATTACTGGTTTTACTTTATCCATTACTGGAAAAAAAACATAAACAAAATAAAAGGCTCTAATTAAAAAAAAACTATATTTGCTGATTTTGGTTATTAAATCCATTAAATAAAGAGTTACTTGTTTTATTAGTAACATGAGTTCATGAGAATTTTAAAATTGAAGCCCGTCAATCACAAAAACAGTAAACCTTGCTCCTATAGCGGCCATAACTGGTGCCAGTACCTTATAGTATTATTATATTGTCAACAAATATCATCAACTATGGGCGAAAAAATAAAATACAATTTTTTTTATTCATTTATTTGTCCTAAAGAACCTTTGTTACCCAAATCAGAAAACTCGAGGTCAGATTTCACCCATTTTTGTCCCGTTTGACGTGGAATGACTCGTTTACTCACCACAATTTTGGCATCACTCTCATTTTAGAATATTTAAGGTGTTCTTAATTTAAATTAAATAGTTTTGATAGAACTATAAGTAAATTAAAATTTATTATTTTATTTTAACTAATTGTTCAAATTTAAAAATACGTACCTACACAGATTTTAAAGATTAAATGAAGAAGCTTATTAAAAATTATAAAAATAAATAAATAAAAAGCTTCTGAATGGTAAAATACGTAAGAACATCTAAAATATTTAATCTCGTTTTCCAAACCCCATAAAATAAACAAACCGACCTTTTATATTAAAAACCATCCTGCAGAATCGGAATCTGTAAAGAAATTAAACAGAGTCGAGTTAAACTACAATAAAAACAAATTAAAAACAATAAAACCTGAAGTTTATAAGAAAACGAAGAACCTTAAATCAAGCGAAGACAAGAGTTTAAAAAAGAAAGGAAAGAACCATATCAAGTCCAGTGCAAAGTGTTTAGAATTCATAGACTGTTGGAAAGACAAAGCTTTTCCGGTGTTGTTTGCAGTCGGGCTCATTCCGATTAGCAGGAAATCGGAACATTCGCTAAAGAAGTAAGTATTTAAATTTCGTACTAATTAATAGGCAATATTGTGATTTAGAAAATACAGCTATAACCAGGGCCCTATAAGAACTTCAACATCGGCCCAGGTAAAAAATAATGGACCAGTTCGTTTAAAGTTTAGTCTGAATTAAAGCTGTCTAAAAAGTTCAAGAGGATCTAGAAGACAAAAATAAATTAATTAAAAAAATTGTTATGTCCATAAACGCCGACTGTGGGAAATGGATTCTTATTTATTTAGAAAATGTTGTTCATCTTACTGGCACCAGTTATGGCCGCTATAAGAACAAGGTTTACTGTTTTTGTAATTCTCATAAACTCATGTTACTAATAAAACAAGTAATTCTTTATTTAATCAATTTAAGTATCAAAGTTCGCAAATATAGTTTGTTTTTTAAATTATAGCCTTTTATTTTGTTTATATTTTTTCTCCATTAATGGATAAAGTAAAACCAGTAATGACCACGCAGTGATGAACACTTGCTAATGATTACAAAATGATAAGTACTACGACACAAAAGATATAAAAGAAAGAATCGTCAAATTTGAAACAATGTAAAGGAGTTGCTATGATAATATAATTTAATTAATAAATAAATTATACTAATAATTAGTTTAAATCTCCACTATTTTGACACCTATTGGCCGATTGTCATCAAATCACGGTGTAAGACAGTTAAATGTATATAGATTAATCAGAGCCGCAAGAAGTGGCCGAGGGCCCCCCAAAATATGCAAAAAATAAAAATCGGTCGCCAATTTGAATTTAATAAGTGCAAAATTCAAGTTGGTAACGAAAAAAAATCAAAATTTGTAAATAATATAACATTTTCAAGTTAGAACCAAATAAAAGAAAAGTTCTACTCTGCCGCGGGGGGCCGTGGCATCGCCACGCTGCCCCGGTAGTAGTTACGGCCCTAAGATTAATATTCAGAAATGGTAGTAAGTAATCAAATATCAACAAATATTTCTAATTCAGTACATTTAATTTAAAAAAAAAGCCATTACTGGGGTGATATCCAAGACTGGTGCCAGTACCTTATTCAGTGGCGTAGGAACAGGGGGTTTTTTGGGGTCGACCCCCCCCCCCCCCCGAATTATTCAATGTTCTTAAAATATATGAAATTATTATTACAATTTTGAATTGAATGACCTTTTTTGTGATTATACCCCCCCCCCCCCCCCCGAAATATTCAATGTTCTTAAAAATTGCGAAATAATTATAATAATTTTGAATTGAATGACTTTTCTTTTTTTTTTTTTTGATCATATAGTTAACTGCATTTAGTTATATGACTAAAAAAATTGATTATTGATTGATTAACTTTCAATTGTGTGACCTTTTTTTTAGTAATACGATTAACAATTATAATAATAATTTCGCATATTTTGGGAACCTCAAGCTTAACCTCCCCCGAAAATTGTTCTTACTACGCCGTTGACATTTGTTAAACTTTTTCGTCGTGTTTACTGAAACTTCTTGATTTCATAAAATACACAATAGATGTCGACAAAGTACGTATTTTCTCGCACACACTCTTATCGCAATAAATTCTCGTAAAAATGATTCCAACTTGATGACGCCATCTAAAATAAACCAGGAAAACAAATAATTTTTCGTTCTGTAGCATCCAGTCAAGACGTCGCATCCAAAATACCCACGTATGACCCGATTTCAAGAATTAAATATATAATACAAGCTCGTACCACCGTGCATATAAAGCGGCACGTAAAGAAACCATCGATTCGCACGTTGCAAAAATAAAACTGACGTCAGTGTTGCGCTGTAATGGTGATCAGAACTTTACACCGTCGATTGTGGCGACATTGTGTACGGTGCATTGTCTTCGAAGCTTTCTCAGTTGCAGCTAGGGCTGACTTCGCGTGTATCTTTTGATTGTCGAGCGCGAATATTTAAATTTCGATTGTTGCGGATTATTCAAATTTGTAATACTTCTGTTGTCTTTTAGTGTTGACAAAAATTTGAATGTAAAATGTGTAGAATAAAAGTTATATTTGTGTTATGTAACGCGTTTTGTGGTTATTTTAAAACGTTTGGATGACAAATGTTTGCATATTTTAAGTTTTATTTTGATAATAATGTATTGTGTTGTTAATTTTAAAGTGATATTTGTATAACAAATGCAATTTATATAGGTAGTACAAATAATTGTATATTATTATTATTGTGAAAAACGAAATACGAAGTTTTTTTATGTTGATATTTTATTTTAAAAACACTGGTGAGTTTTTAGAATAATTTAAATTGTAATAATAACTATGAATACATCATAGGCGTTACTCAAAGTTGGGTATTTTATGTAGGTGATTCCCTCAAACATCTCTCTTGACTGCGCCTATGAAGCTTATTTACTGTCAGAACTTCTGCATGTAGTTGATCTTATTTTATTTGAAGGATCGTTTTCAAGATTTAATTAGTTTGCTACTAAATACACGTATGCAACTTAATATATAGTGCAAGTCAGCGGTTATAAACAAGGGGTTCAAATTACTGATGGATATTACCAAGTTCATTTTTGATCTGGTATTTAAAATTTAAATAAATGTGTTCTTTGTTGAGAATATTAGGTCGTAATTGAAAAAAATATTTTTTTTATATAAATTTACTGTTTTTTATGTTAAACTGAAGAATATGCTGGTATCATGTCGCTTTCAAAAATCAAGTGTTGATGTGTTAGAATAGAGTATAATGTGCTGTAATTTTTGTTTGATAGAATTATTTAAACATAGTTTCTTTCGGGTGCAGATTAAATCCCCGTTTTAATACTATATTAACCTCAATAGATTGTCTTAACCAAGGGCAGTTAACGTGTATATTATTAAAGCATCAACTCTATTCTGAATAACTGAGGAGGTGAATTCCAAAACTCGTTCGTTTCATTTAAAAAAAAATTTGTCATATCAGTTTTGAGCAAAACTCGCTCAATCAAAATATGACTGACAATGAGGGAGTTTTGGAACTCACCTCTCAACTATATACGTGATTTTTGACAGTTTGTTTTTAATTTTTTATCATCTTCAGGGGATTGAAATGAAATACAAAATAAAGTTTCGACAAATAAATTTAAAATGCATAACATTTGATATTCGTGTCTCTAAAAATTCACCGTCTACCCCTTTCAACAAACAACCCCAGATCCAAACAAGTAGATAAGAATTTCGTAAACAAATTCAATGACATCGGCGATAGGTACGGTGTTCCTCCCCCTCCCAAAGGGGGGGGGGGTCTAACGTTAGGGACTCAGGGGGTCAACGGACCCTGTGGCGACGACGACGTGGAGCGCTCTGTGACCCCTTAACCTTATCCCCCCCCCCAACATTAGCTTCGCGCGGGCGTCGCCCACTGTCCCTCGTGTTTTGAACGATGCATTTTCTTTCGCGTGTTAATAAAAAATGTACTTAGTACGGTTTTTGTTTTGTTTGTTTATTTGTTGGTTTTAATGCATTCCAGTTTATTTCTAGCTGATTAAACAATATGGCATTGGAATTATAGTTAACATGATTTTTTTATATTTGTTCAGATAGTGTTCAAGTTTTATTATTAAATGGAGAGTTGGCATTTAACTAATGAGCAAAATAATGAATTTTTATTTCATTGTTTGTGTATTTCTAATAATCAGTGACGTCGCTGGGGGAGGGAAGGGGGGAGGGTCGGTATTTTAGTCGATATTTGTATGACGAGTTGAAGTTCACTGCAGGAAATTTCACTAAAAAATTTAGAATTTTTTATTTCGTTAAAAGTATGTTTATTGTATAGAAAATGACGTAAAAAGTTGTTTGTTTCAAACCGCAGGTCTGTATCTTACACCGTTCTCGAGATATAGCCTCTCAAAGTTTTAGTTTTTTCAAATTTTTGAAGAAAAAAGGCCATAACTTTTGAACGCGTTGTCGGAATTGATTTTAGTTGACGGATTTGGAATCAGCGTGTCAAAATCTATATAATGACATGTATAATTCCTTAAAACTCGGGAAAAAAAAATTCGCGAAAAATCGAAAAAATTCAAAGGGGTATACCTTAAAAAAATAACGATTTTTGACCAAAATTTTTTTGTCGGATTTTAAAGTAATATACATGTCATTATATAGATTTTGACACGCTGATTTCAAATCCGTCAACTAAAATAAATTCCGACTACCCGTTCAAAATTTATGGCCTTTTTTCTCCAAAAATTTGAAAAAACTAAAACTTTGAGAGACTATATCTCGAGAACGGTTTGAGATACAGACCTGCGGTTTGAAACAAACAACTTTTCACGTCATTTTCTATACAATAAACATACTTTTAACCAAATCAAAAATTCGAAATTTCTTAGTGAAATTTCCTCAACTCGTCATACAAATATCGACTAAAATACAAGATAATAAGACGTAGAACTAGTTAAAGCTTGAACTAAAGCTGTTTTTTTTGTTAATATGATGTTTCCCTTTTAAAAATTTCACGCCTCGCCACTGCATTTACCTCCATACATCAAAAAGTAACAATTTATTTAAAATAAAACCCGAACGAGTTAGAAGAGCAGCAATAGTTTCTCGCGGGAAATACCCGGGTAACGTGACACTTGCGGAGTGACGTCATCGGTCTGGAGCAACGACCACCTACCACTCACCACCCCTTACCACCCACCCACACGGCGTCGGCGGTCTGACGGACCTCCGTACCACGTAGTAAACAGAAAATGTGATTACGAGATAACTGCAGGATGAGTATTGTGGAACGCAGTCATTTTTACATCTGAAAGAAATGGAAGTATTGTAATACCATCGAAAAATCGTGTCCGAGATAATGACAGATTCTGATTGTACTAACTTCAAAACTTAAAGAAAAGTTAATTTCCGCATGGCGGCTGTGCGTGTGTCTGTGCGGATGTAGAATTTTCTTTCGTTCACGATAACTACTGTAAAAATGCACCGATCTGAATTATTTTTGGGGAAAATGTTTGTCTCAGTCAGTACTCCAGACCTATTGATTTTGGTGCTAATCGGATTAGGGGTTTTGGAAATATTCGAAATTTTGTAACTTTTTTCGTCTAAATCTAAAAAGTGAACATTGCGAGTATTATCTCACTAATTGTGATAAGATTTGGTACATTTGCAGTTCAATTGAATCTAAGGAACATTTATTATTTGTACGTGCCTAAACAGCCATTAAAGGGGTGAAAAACACATTTAAAATTTGAATTTTAAATACTAATTAATGTCATTAATTCATGTTGCCTTGGAAACAAATGCAACTAAATTAAGATTGTCAAATTAATTGTTCTACGAATGTGTATTATGTTTTTGACATTAGGACATTAGAAAACTAATACAGTTGGCAATAACTGCCGTAACCGTTGTAAGTATATATGTTTTTTTATGTATTACGAAATTTATATTCGTAGTAGTAGGTTATATAAATAAAATATTTAAAAAAAAATTATATTTAAAAATTAGGTATTTAAAAAGATAGAAAGAATATTGAAGTCATGTATGGTTCTCCATACCGATATTTACGCGGTGTTATACTATATATACATGTGTGGAATCTAGTGATTGTCTATATTCTACAATCTACATCATAGACCAAATTTTACTCCATTAATAATTAATAAAGAAGGTACAGTCCATGTTTCTAGTTACATATACGAGGATTGTCTACATCTATTCGTATTTTATGTAAAATTAAATTAATTCTACAATTTCTTAGTAAATACTTTTAAAATAATATTGTTTACAGTACCTGTACACAGTTACAACGCCGTTTTTCCACCTAGGTCTGCGAGACCCTCGCCTAGGGTCCAATTTTACCGCGAGCCTGAAATATAAAAAAAAACAGTTATTTTTCTATAAAATATAAATGTATTAAAATTTTTAAGGAAAGGAACCATTGTTCGATTAAGCTTATAAAAAAGATCCTTAAATGATTCAACATTGCAAGCATATATAGAGATTACGCTAACAATGTTAAATTTATTGATTTTATTTTTAACGATATTGTAGCAAAAAAATAAACATTTAAAAATTGCACTCTTGAATAAAATTTATCTCAAATTGTTCTTCCCAGAAGAACAGTAGAATTACTCCTTTTGATATCAATCACGTAGTACTAAAAAAAAAACATGTTAAACTATCAATTTTCTTAAATTTGCAATCAGTAAAACTAAAGAACATAAAGCAAACAAAATTCCTTTTTATACATCTAATTTTTTTAGCAAAGCTAGATAAAGCATTCTTATTATTGTTACGTGAACGTGAGATATACATTTATTGACATAGGTATTTTATTTTAACTTATTTAAAGCTGTAGCAAATAAGACACCGCTGTAAACATCGAAAATTCCAACCGTGCAAATGAATGAAACTGGCACTCTAACCAGCGTCAAAACGGTTTGAATTCTCGATATTACAGCGCTGTCTTATTTGCCAAGAATAGAAGAATTGTTCTTTATATAGGCAATATTTTTATTACACGTATTTAGAAACTAATTTGTCTCTGTATTATACGAAACTAGCCGTAACCCGTGACTTCGTTCGCGTGGAATTTCTGTTATGACACAGTCGATAAAACAGTTTTTGTTTTATCTAATATTCTTTCGGGATACAAAATAGCCTGCGTCCTTCTTTAGGATGCAAGCTATCTCCTTGCCAAATTTCATTAAGATCGGTACAGCGGTTTATCCGTGAAAAGGTAATTTAGAACATTAGTTTAATTTTTAATTATATATTTTAAAAATAATCGACTAAATGATTTGTTGAGAAAATTACTGCATGTGAACTCCTTAATTAATTCAACTATATTATCTATTCATATCTCAACGTCAAATTAGGTCACTAAAACTTAACTTAAGCCATGTAACTAATTTTTATTTTGTACACCACACCGCCAAATAGTACACGAATTAATTAAGCATTCATAAACATTTATAATTCACAAACAAGCTCTCTTTCTGCATATTTCATAGCTCGTTTGTACACAAGTACCTGTGTTTGCATTTAATACAGAGGTTTTAGTTACATATTTTATTCGCCCACTTCTAGGAAATCTGTAATTGCTAACGAATGTTATAATTTCTACAGTTCTGAAACTTTCTGATCATTATGAATTTTGTGGTTTGAACCGAAATTTATTTATGGTTCGGGTTCAACCAAGGTATATAAAGACAAGGTAGTCTCTATAGCTCCTTGACCAATCAGCGTTGACGCGGAAATTGACGTCACCACGAAGACATATTCAAATGTTTTAAATAAATAATAAAAAAAACCTTTATTTATTCTTGTTTTCGTATTTTTTTGATATTTTAACAACACATACAATCAAATAAGTACAAATTCGATATTACAAAATCATAAAAAGCTATCAAAATCACATAACGTATTTCGAACTTAAGAATAGTAAAAATGACACTTCCCGAATAGACCAAATTATCTGTAATAGCTTTTTTTATGATTTTGTAATGTCGATTTTGTACTTATTTGATTGCATGTGTTGTTAAAATATCAAAAAATACGAAAACAAGAATAAATAAAGGAATTTTTTGTAATAGATATTGCTTTTAACAATTCTTAAATTTTTATACGTAAAATTAAAATTTATAATCGATAATTTAAAGAACTGATTAAAATAACAAGGTGCCACACTATCCCTTGACCCCTGAAATTTCTTTTAATAATAAAACATTTCCATGTTTTAATTAATTTGTATTATATATTTGAAATACTAGTTTTTGTAACCTTTATATTCTTATCCTACAGAATATAATTTGTTTGGTATTTCCGGATTTTATTCCGAAGGACACATTAACGTATTCTAAAAACCAATACTGGCTAGTATTGGAACGCAAACTTTAAGCTACGGCATAGACTTATCTTAAGTTAAGTCACAAACTATCATAGAAATATGTTTATTACCTTATCTATAACCTTTTTAGTGTTTTTTAATCAAATCTAAATCATTAGTTACGCAGATACGTATTTTGATCAAAATCACTTATTTACAACTAATGTAAAAAACATAGTAAATCGATGATGCTATTTTAAACAAAAGACTGTATATATATGAACGTGTCCGGAAATTCTTCGCGAGGTAGCTACAGCCCCCATTAGAGATTATTAGTTTTTATTTAATATCTATGTGATAAAGTTATGAAATTTCATAACCGGTTTAATATTAATGAGTGTTATAGATTTTCACTATCAATCAATGGTTATTTAGCACAGGGATGTATTGGGTAAATAAATAAAAAAAAAAAAATACAAGATAAAAATTGAAGAACTCGGTTACCTCATATAGAACCTAGGCTAAATACATATTGATTAATACTAAAAATCGATCTCTTGTTAATACTAAACCGATTAATAAATTTTATAACTTTATCACAATGGGTTCTCCAGATATTAAATAAAAACTTATAGCTCCCTCACGAAGATTTCCGGACATATAAGGTAGTGGCACCAGTCTTGACAAGATCCCCAGTAATGGCAAATTTTTAATTAAATGTACTTAATTATTATATTATCATAGCAACTGCTTTACATTATTTCAAATTTGACGATTCTTTCTTTTATATCTTTTGTGTCGTAGTACTTATCATTTTGTAATCATTAGCAAGTGTCCATCACTGCGTGCTCATTACTGGTTTTACTTTATCCATTACTATAATTTAAAAAAACAAACTATATTTGCGAACTTTGATACTTAAATTGATTAAATAAAGAGTTACTTGTTTTATTAGTAACATGAGTTCATGAGAATTACAAAAAAACAAGTCTATTAATCCAAAAAACCGAAAACTTGCTCTTATAGCGGTCATAACTGGTGCCTTTACCTTATTCATAAGAAGTTTTTACTTAGCCTATATTAAACCCAATTTCATCCGATTATAATAATTTAATTTTTTTAATCAGTAATCTAAAGTAGTCTTAACTTTTCTAAGTGGGTAATTAACCCTTCCCTGTAACCACAGACAAATCAATGTCTGGACAGAAGTGACCGATATAAAAGTTCCTAGCCCGATTGTTTCGGATATGTCTCCCGCAATGATGACGTCACAACTCCCGTGGTATTGCGATGGTTATTTTTAAATGACGAATAATTGGACCTATATAGTTAGAGGACGTTGAACTCTACATTATGCTAAATTTTTCCTTCTGAATATCGTTAAAATGTTAAATCGTTCGGGTAAAGTTGCCAAATATTTCTTATACTGTAGTTATAGGTATATATAAGTATAATTAGAAAAAATATGTAGGTAATCCTTATTGAATTATTAATTTATTCTTATTATTTATTAGAGATTGGAAAAATAGTTGTTATTTTCAATGAAATAGTTACTAGTTGAATTTTTTTTCGGAAAATAGTTTTTTTTAAGATTTAATAATAATTAGTGCAAATGAAGCAGTAAAAAGTGTCGCAAATAGTTTTAAAATAGTTGGAAAGGTAGTTACAAATAGATGATTTCAAATTGTGTTCAATCAAACCAGATTTCTGAAAACGGTGGAGAAATGTAATAAAAATTACAATAAATACATTTTTACGCAATAGTTGAAAAACTATTTTTCCAATCTCTATTAATTAGGTATACATATATTAATTAAAATGAATGTTTGCAATCAAATATTTATTTTATAATGTTTACAATGCAAAACGTAATAATTTCACATAGCTAATATTGTGCTATTATGGTAAAGAGTGAAAATACAAAACTAAATTAGAACAGTGAACTTTTGATAAGACAGCTGTCGCTATCTTTGTTATCAAGAACGTTGACCTTTTCCTGTAACACAGTTTAAACACTGTTTCGACGTTTTTCATTCCCTATTGTTGATTTTCAGTAAAATTTGAATATTCTAATTGTTGATTGTTTAAATTTTAATTATTAAAGTCTGAAAGGTTATAATATGTATTTTTAGACTGATTTATTTATTAATAATTTGTTGAGAAATATATTTTTTAATTTGTATTAAATTTATAATCTATGGTAATATTACCTAGGAAGCTCCTGATTAGTCCTGATGAGGGCTTCTTGTGAAGTCGAAACACGTGTCGAGTGACTTATTTTTAAGTGAAATTTAAAATTATTAAAATCATAATAATTGATTTATTCTTCTTTTGTTACAGCCTCAACAGAATGTTAGTTATGGAAGAATCAGAAGAACTTCAGGATAAAAAGGCATCGTCAACTAATTTCAAAGAAGATTCAGAAAATCCTACATCTACATCTGATGATATCGTAACATCTGAAAACTGTGAAGATTTAAAGAAAGACAATACCAAAGAAATAGTCAACAACGAAGTTAAATGTGAAGACATCGAAGTTTCTACCGAAGAAAAGAAAGAAGCCAGTCAAAACGATGTTACATTTGATAATTCTATACAAGATGAACCTCAGAATTTATCAAATAATACAAATATATCAAGCGAGCCTATGAAAAGGAATCTAGAAGATAATTTAGACGGACCAAACAAGAAATCTAAACCAAATCACTTTGAAAACGATACCGATATAAAAATCATAAACGATATATTTGAATCTGCAGGTAATTTAAGTTTACAAGAAGTACAAGACAACGAACATAAACTATTATCTGATATCGAATATTTGAACGAACAGATGAAAGAAAAAGAAAGAGAGTGGAACCAAATATTACACCTAAAAAAAATGAAAGAGGAATTATTAATACGATTACAAAGAAAAAGAGACGTAATGTTAATATCCAATAGCAGAGACATTGATTGGGAAATGGCCCTTGATATGCATATGAAGAAAAACACTTTAAATAATAACAATAACGGTATATCCGGTATTAACTTAGCAGCATTTAATTTATCAAACAGCGGAGTTACAGTGATGCCAGTTTCATCGACTTCTCCATCGAAATCACCAAAGATGAACTCAATACTTATAGATGGAATGAATCTGAAGCAGCCAAAGTCTGATAGAAATTTACTAGGAAGTATGATTAACAGACAACGTAGCATTTTACCAAAACCGCTAAATGCTTCAAATAGTTTTATGCTTCCTTCGGTAACTGAATACAACGGCTTACAGAAAACTGGACCAAAAGGACAACCAATAATGGATGTAAATTCGATTGTTGAAAAATTCAGGTGAGTTGATAGAATTCTTAAAAAGAAAATTCAGTTTTGAACGTTTTACTGTTTATTTTTTTAGACTTAACCATCCAGAAGAAGTTCCACGTAGAACTAGACGTGGAAAAATAAAGAATATCAGAAGATCGGATGTTGAAATTGTAACCAGTTCAAAAAGACCGCCAGGAGCTTTAATAAACTCAACCGTTCAGTCTATTCCAAATAGAGTAGACCCCCACAGTGAATTGGGGATCATGCTTGCTTCTTCGACTTCAGATAACATTAATGTAAGTTTTTAAATTTTTTTATTATTATTTAACTTACGTAAAAAAAATTCAAATTTTTTCTAGATTCGACCAAGAAGTTTCCCAAGCAACGACACACTCCCACACACACGCATGCATACAAACCCTGCACAAATATCTAATCCATCGAGTGTTTCATTCAAAGATGTCCTCGTTCAATTCGCAAGACTGTCCCAATCAGAACGCCGAGAAATCCAAGCACAAGCCAGCGTTAATAACTTCCTACTGCAACAAGGAGCGAATGCCATGAATGTGAAACCCCCGCCACCACCTTATCCTGAAGTTACTCTACATCCTGTCATTAACAATGGAGCTACAACTGTCACTTCAAATTCGCAACAATCGAATTCATTGTTGCACGGAATTTTAACTAAGGTAAATTTATTTTATATGCCTGCATATTTTATTGCAGATAAATAATATATATATATTTTTTTTTATAGAATCAATCGAAGGCAGATTCTAAATCATTTACAACACTTTCACCCACTTTAGCAAGATTATTAACTGGCGCTAATTCGCATCCTAGTGATGTTTCTGATATAAACGACTTATTATCAAACGCTCAGGTATTATTTAATTATTTTAAAATAGAAATAACATTTATAATATATTATATTTATCTTTTACAGAACCAATCACTTCAACTGCATGGTAAAACTGAATCACCACTGAATTTCGGATCAACATCTGGTCAAATCCCTACAACATCTTCAGCATCCCAGCCAAATTCACATTCTGTCGTTAACTTGGTAATTAAATTTATATTCCCTATCTTTATTGTTCTAATCGTCAAATTTAATAATTTCAGGATGATGCAGAAGCTGAAGACAGTGCGGATAGACTTGTTATCGATGAATCTAATGAAACGGCAACAAACAACGTAAAGAATGTTGATGAGAACACGGAAGAAAATGAAGGTTCTAGTTCAGGGCCAGTCCCGACGTGCCAAGGTTGTAAAGAGAATCCAGCCCAGTTTGTATGTGCTGGATGCACTAGTCAGTGGTACTGTAGCCGAGACTGTCAGGTAATTGAGTATTTCTGAACTATTTCTTTGATTTTATTTAATAACACTTTCATACTTTATTTCAGGTATCTGACTGGGACGATCACTGCGAAGTTTGTTCAGGATAAACAACATAACAAAGTTTAATTTATGGTTACCACAATCTAGTGAAATTGTATGAGTATTTTCATAACATTACCTCGTAACTCTGTAACCAGAGTTAATATAATTTATGTACCACTTATATTTCCGGTATTTATTGCTAGTCATATTTTTAGCTACATTTCGAAGTTACCATTGATAGCACAAATTCTACAATCGGGGTGATCGCATTATTAATATTATTATTAGTTTAGTTTTTACGTGTGAAAGTGATATTTTGAATAATGTAAATGCCATAATAAAATTAATCGGAAATTTTCGGTCACCCATTTCATTGTTTTATCATGTAGTACTTAACCACATTCGATTTATTGCTAAAATAATATAAAGAATTTATCGCTTGTGTCATAATTTAAAGTATTGTAAGTTAGTTTAATTAAAAATAAACCTACTTCAAACAAATCTAAATCAATTCATTTAAATACATATACAGGGTGTAAAATCTACCTACAGTAACTCTACACCTCTAAGTTCAATTTCACTTGGAAATGATTTCAAACAGAAAGGTTTAAAGAGATACATTTATTAGTTAGTTCAGAATAAATTCAATGCATATTATAAATTTTTAACTGATGTATTTTCATGGAAATGACATATAATACAAGATGGCCGCCATAAGTTTTGGTAACAGTTTCATATATTATGCACTAGTATTGGTTGTTATATACCCATATGGCCAAACCCTTGAATAAAATGCTAATCTGATAGTAAAGTATTTGAAAATATATTAATTTTTCTATTTTCGCAGTTAGATTCTATATCCTGCATATGCTTCATATATCATGTATTTTAGTTTTATTTATGTATACTGTTGAAGGCAGGGAAGTAATGAAATATTGAAGAAATCTATATACACATATATTTATAAAGCCACATAAAGAATTAATAGTAAAATAGTCTTTTACACTGCAATTTTCTAGTTCCTAGTTAATTTTTGTTTTCCTGTGATTTTAAAATCTAGATTTAACAATGTGGCAATAGTAAATTCAATAAAACAACTTTTATTAATAAGTTGACTGACGTAGAGAAAAATCATAACGAATTTTCTATTTATTTAGATAATTCAGAACAAGTTACATTTTTTTATTTCAAATTTTGATTGTAGCAATTTTGACAGTCAACTTTTTAAACAAATGAGAATTGAATAATTTTAAATAATTGCAACAATAGACGATGTAATATCAGTTGTACCAATAAAATAAATTTACAATTTATAAAAATTATCATATGACTGAAAGGTGCTCTTTTCTAGCAAATGTTTGAGGTAGTTTGGAAATAAGAAGTAATTTTATACCAATATTTTTATAAAATCTACATATTGCCAAATGAATCATAATTATAAGTAAATGTATTTTCATTTCATGATCTTCAATTTATTGTGATTATATTTTTAAATAATTTTGTTAAATAAATTAATTCGTCATGCCATTCAAGTGTTCTTTTTCAATACTTTTGCATTATACAATTTTTATAGTGAAATTCTCTAAAACAGGTAATGTATTATTTAAATACCTACAACAATCAACTTATAGCATTTTGGCCAATACTGAGATATATACTGCTGAAATTGATATTGCAAGCTGCGCTGAATGGTATTTTCAACATAGCTCTACGATGAACAATACAATATGTCGCTTGTATTACTAAATTATTTTTGGTTAAAGTTCAAAAAAATTTCAAAGGTGACTATAATTTTACAATTAATAGATATAAAAAGAAATATGAATTGCTGACAAAATGAATGTCCTTATTTTATTTTAGCCATGCTAGTCTTGTTCTAGCTTCCACCATTTTATGTATTATATTATTATATCATTAATGCTCTGTTATGTAAATGTTTAATTGTATTTGATGTGATAATATACATCAAAATATTATGTAGTTAATACATTAATACTTACATTTTATATTTGATAACACAAATAAAGTAATTAAATTAACGGTTTCACAGATAAAAACACCACGATAATTGTTAAATGATACAGTTATTAATTTTAAATTTTAACACTGGATTTTAAATACTTTTAAACTAAACGTCCATTGTACAACACATACATACCTTTGAAAACTATTTTACCGGCCGTACTTGCCGGCTTCCATTCTTCTTCATATTCTGTACCATAGGTTGAAGTTAGGTTATTTTATTAATATTTTAAAAGTATATTTCACGTAAACATTTTATATACATAAGTACAAAAATGAACGGTGTGGTAAAGGCTACGTTGAGGTTCAATGTTTTCAAAAGTTTTATAAATCCTATATATAATGCTTTACCGTCAGTTACCAAAAGGCAATTCACAAGAAATTTATGGTACATGTGCAACTCCAGAACTGAAGACAGTTTGGTAAAATCTGTACAAGTACAATCACCAACTACATTATGTAGCTGTGGTTGCCTTAGTCAAAGAATGCACACAAAAGGTATTGTATTTTCAGTTACAATATACTGATTATGCATTTTGTAATATTAATTTTTATCTCAGGTGAAAAAGAGCTTGTTGAATTCTTAACAGAAGAAATACTTGCTGAGAAAAAGGCGCAGAAAATTAAGAACATTCCTGCAGATGTAGAAGGATTCAAAGTTCATTTAGATGGTGCTGAAGTTACCTTAACGAAGAAAGGGGAAAACGAAACGTATTTATAAAACTACGCACAAAATAACTTGCAATTTTTTAAATTTCTGTCTTTTTCCAGTGTAAATATTCACTTTAACGTAAATCATACAGTAGACAGTGATGCAGAAGCTGAAATCGATCCAAAAATGGATAAACCAGAATTCGGAGAATTGAAATCAAAACCTCAGTTTGAAGTTGATATCGTTAGAGGGAAACAAACTCTTAGTTTTACATGTTCATTTTTAGGTGATACTCAAGCTCAACAAGATGATCAAAGCTATGGTAAATTATAATTCAATAACTTTTTTTTAATAGAATTACATAAAGTATATTTCAGATGATATTTTTGGAATTGATGAAATTACGCTGTATGAAGGAGAATGGAGTGATAAAATGTATGCTGTAGCTGGAGATGTACTTGATGGAGTAAGAATAAATAATTATTGAACTAAAATAACAAAAAACTAAATAAATTTAATTTTTTCAGTACTTATACGATCTATTAATGAATCTTTTGGATGAAAAAGGTGTAACAAATGATTTTGTACAGAAACTATCAGATTTCAGCACATTGTACGAACATTCTGCGTACATTGGAATGCTTGAAGGTCTGTCTAAGTTTACAACTGGTAAAACATAAGCAATCGAGTAGTATTAATTTATATTTTATTTTTGTATTTACAATATTTGAATTTACATGTATTATACAGTTATTTCTATGTGTATGTAGTTTATAATAAAATTAAGAAGATCATCGGTTGAGATTCAATAGAAACTGTGTTGTTTAGTTTATTCTTTTTGAAATATTTCCAGACAAGATTTTATATTTACGTAGGGCACAAGTAGTTTTAAAATTTAATAAAATTACAATTTTTGGTAATACTGGGCATAAATCTTGAGAGCTCTGTTGATAATACAAATATGGATTAGGGATAGAGAAACAAAACCATATTAATTAAATATTTAAATATATTTCAAGATAAAAAATAACAAAAATCTACAATTTTCCTAATTTACACATATATATAAATTGTGCTATTTTTTTCCACATTATATTTGCATTTTTTGATAAATAAAAAATATAAAATTACATTACATAAAACCTAATGAAAATTTGGTGCTGATACGTTTACTTTAAAATTTGCATTTTTGAGTCTAACAAAGCCCACATATTATATTGTGTGTGTCCTTGTGTACAGACAGTAAAATTGAACAGCACTTTAATGTGAAAATTAACTACAAAGGCATTAACACCTTAGAAATGCGAATAAGTAAAGAATGCATCTGCAGAATGATATCTGACCAAAAATACTATAGAAAGATCCAATTCATGTATACATAGAGTTGGTTTTATAGTTTTTATGGCAGTACAACAATTTTAATAATTATTTCAACTATAATTACAATAACATGATTTTGTTGATATTAAACGAATGTTAACTTTCTTTTTGGGGTGGTTTTTTGCATTCTTCAGGAGTTCCTAGTATGTCTTTTTCAACTTCAGTTAATTCAACTTGTTGTTCTTTCACTGCTCTCTAAAATAAGGTGTATTTGATAAGATATATTGTAAATAATATTTTTTATATACTACCTTAACACAATCTTGATAAACTTTAAACACTGGTGCACACATTGAATCGTCTGTTTCTCCTTTTAGAAACTTCTCGGCAAACCATAAATTAAAACAATCATCATATTTCTTTTTTAATTCATTACAAGTTACTCCAATACTATTCATTTTACTAATTTTAATTGAATATCAATAATAAAAAGGTTATGTTCACTTTATTGAGGTTATATCATATGTTTTTATTTTATGTTATTTAAAATTTAAAGTTAATATTATAACATAATAAAATACCGATTTCCTTGTAACATATATGAAACCGATAGTGATTTATTGAATTTTTTAATTCAGTGTTAATTCTTTCTCTCAAGGATAAATTAGTTCATGAAATTACAAGAAATTGTAGCTATATTCTCAACAATTTCATCATGTGTTGACAAATAAAAAGAAACGTCATTTATTTAGGAATTTTAAATCATATTTATCTTACTACGTTCGTAATGTAATCTAGTTGATATTTTTAATAGTATTTTATTTATTTGTTAAGAATTAATCACGAGAAAAATGGCGAAGTAAGAAATATTCATGATAAAAATGTAATGTTATTGTTTATGACCTATTTATAATTGTTTATTTAATTGTAGGGAAATGATGATTGTATTTGTGTATGACACAGAATGTTGTCAAAATGAATCAGATGATCCATCATCTGCTGTTCTTTACTTTCATCCCGGCTGGGTTTCAGACCAACAGCGTCTGGCATTATGTGGCCAGTTGATGGGAACTGCACGCTTCTTATCTTCAGTGTTTAGTATGCCAAAAATATTAGCTTTACAGAGTGGTAAATTCTCATTAAAGCATTTTGGCCGGTATATATTGGTTGTCGGAACAGACAGAAATGCAGCTGACTGGGTCGTAGAACATCGAGCTAATACTTTAGCAGGTTTACTTAAATTCTTTCATTGCGATATAGAAACGATATCCCAACTGCCATCTTTGAATGCAGAAAATCCTAACAGCTTTCAAGAGAAGTTATATCACATATTTGAAACTTATTTACCTATACTTCAGTATGGTGGGAATTTGTTTTCTAATGTTCCAACGATACAATTACCTAAGGTAAAATAATGTTGTTACTACAAATTGTGTTGCTCTTTAATTTATTATATCTATACCTATATTTTAGAGTGCTAGTAATGTGTTCTTAGAAGCAATTCAGATACTACAGAGTTGTCAAGAAACTAAAGGTGTTCTTGGAGGAACATTATTATACCATAATAAGTAATTAAAACTTCTTTTACTTTTGAATATATAAAAACCACATTTTATGAGTATATTATATTTATTTTCAGGGTAGTAGCTACACAATTATCATCTGATTTAACAAAACAATTGGTTATAACAGACCCATATCGTATTAAATCACCAGCAGAAACAATAAACACTTTATTTCACCTTCCAATGGGCGTACAATTATTACAAGTCTACATTGGAACTAAGGAATACAATTCATTAACAAGAGATGCTAATAGAGCTAGAACGATATTTGAACAAGTTGTAAACAAAAAACAGAGAAAGGTATTTAAGTACTTTTTATATATTAACTATATAAAAAATGTTATATTTTTTTTTGCAGTCGCAGTCAAATAAAACTTCAATACCTAAAGAACCTATTTACTCAACAATGAAACGTGATCAATCATTAATTTTCACAACTGTTCCTGAAGAAGATGCAGACCATTCTATGCCTCCAACAAAAGTTGAAGTTGCGATAAAGGCCAAATCTCCTGATCGTCCAAACTCATTAAATCTTAGGAGTACGACAGCTGATTTGACAGGAATTCCATCAAAACCATTCACTGAGAAAAAAGTTATTACGCCTTTTGCTGGACAGACAAGTATATGTTCAACACCGATGACAGATAGGGTTCTACATGGAAACGTAATGTCTATTTGTTGTAACCCAGATGGAGAAAGTGAAATTAAATTTGAAGATGAGGAGCCTGTAGAAAAAGAGAATGAAAATAATAAATCTACTGAAAAGTTACACCCAATTGAATTGTCACTACAGAAAAAACAAAATAAAGTTTTAGTTGATTCCTTTGATAAATTCAAAGTAGCGTCTGCAAATTTCTGTTCTGTGAATAACTTTTTTGATAAGAAGAAATGTCTTAGTGTCAGAGATATTAAAGAGAACTTAGAGAAGTTTTCGAAAAACATTAATCTGCGATATTACAGTATCGGTTTAAAAAATCTCAGTCATGACTTGACAGCTAATTTAAGTAATTCAGATGAAAATCTGTGTCCAGAAAAGAAGTTTTATAATACAATAACCGATCCATATTATCCAGTTTTTACATGTGAGGGCTTACCGATATCAAAATCGCTTTACGATAAGTACTTATCGAAACAGTATGAATTATTCGATGTAACAAACGATGCAAATGAAACAGATTCATATAAAACAAGTTTATCAAAACCAATTGAAGATTTCGATATGGATTTTAAAAATTCTCCTAAACATGTCATAAAAGAAGAAAATTTGAAATTTGAACAAAATGAATCTCCGAAAAAACTATTAGAACCAATAATAAAGCAACGTAGATCTTTAAGTCTTCCTTTGAAGTCCCTTTCTTCAGAGCAAAATATCGATAACGATGAATCAATAGTTTCATCTGTATTCTCACCAATGAGCAGAAGAAATCTTTCAGGAGTACAACTAACCCCACTTTTATCAAAGCTGTCAATCTTAGCGATGGAAGAGAAATCTAGTGGTATTGGAAGTCGTGAAACAACTCCTAGTGAATTTAGAGACTTTGTTTTTACCCCAAGTGAAAAGTTGTATAATTTTCCAAGAAAAAGGAGTATTTCAAACGAACAACGAAAGAGTGAAGATACTAAAAACGGTGTTACCGATGTGGATGACAGTGAATCAGATGACGATTTAGAGAAGGCAGTTCTTTTTGTTTGTGGGCAGCAGAATATGGTGCTTATGATGCTTCTGGAAAGCAGTGTGGGGCAAAGTCCGGAATTAATATTAAAGCTGGTATGTATTTTATAATTAAAATAAACTGCCATTATTTTCAACTGCTCTGGGCAAATGGCATTGACAATAACGGCTATATACAGTATTAGAAGCAAAAACACTTTTTTTGAATTTCAGTGGGAAATATGTTTCAACTCGTTAAGTAAGCTCGAATCTCGATTACACCAATGCTTAGACCCATGTAACGGTGCTACTTCTACTGATCTGGGATCTGAGCCCTACAGCTATCTGTGTATAGACCCTAGATGGGATACAGTTCAACGTGGGGGTCCTTGGGGCGTCCCTGAATTAGCTGTTCTTACACACTTGCATCGGGACATGTCTGAGGCTAAAGATTTGACAGAAATAATTGTGAGGTTAGGATTGGTTTTTAATTTTTAAATATTATATTTTAATGTGATCTTTTTTAATGAATGGTTCTTTTGCTTTGCAGAAACGAAGATAGTATTGTATACGGTTATCAATGCGGAGAAACTGAAGTATTCTATCAACAAACAACTGCAACTCATGCAGGGTTACCAACCCCTGCAGATCTCATGGGTACAGTGCCATTGAAAGCTAGAAGAAGATTAGAGAGAGATCATGCTATTATACTGTTCTAATTTGCCAGTTTTTTTAATTTAGACTGCCCAGTGAAATTATGCATTCCAAAAAAACTGTGATAGTTTTCTATAAAATATCAGTTTTTAAAAATAATTGTTGCGTCATTAATTTTCATTATTTATATTTGGTAACAGGTGAAGTCAGGTATGAAATATTTTTATTATTAGTGTATTTAATTTTGTTCTATTTTGTTGAACTATTGTAGAAAATAGAAATCGGCTCAATAATATTTATTAACCTCATAGAACCAGATGCTATTCATTTATATAAAAGAAAAATATCCAGTCAGAATTTTGTAAAATTTTCAAGTTATTGTTGTCAATTTTAGCAACAATTAAAAATTCAAATTTTGTTTTGCTTAATACTGTCATTATTACATTTACGTCTTAACAAATTGTAAAAACTATATTAGTTTACAAGTAATTACTTATAAGACACAAACAAGACCAAAATAACTAATAATAATTGTATAAAAGACGTGAAGTATACATTTTGTGTGTAAATTATCTAAAGCATCCCATTCAGAATGCAAAATGAAAGATAACCAAAGTGCAATTGGGCAAAATGAGAATGGGAGGCTTAAATCATAAATAAAAAGTATAATTGTGCGTATTGCAAATAATATTTTTAGGTTATAAGTCAATTTGATTATAGTTTTTGATTTCTGTTTAAAACCACTATTCAAAAATTTCATTAAGTAGTCTTATAAAAGATGTAGTCATTAAATTGTTTAAAGTAGTTTGTAATACACTTGAGTAAAATATAACTGTATACTAATTACTAACATAACCTTTTTAGTGTTAAAAATATTGACAAGTGTATCTACTCTAGTATCTGCTTGTGTTGGCATTATTTGTATATTTATGTCATATTTAGGTGAAGATCATTGATAGTAATAGAAAACAATTGTTGACATTAAAGTTGTGAAATTAGTTTATTGTTTAGAACGGATAGTCAGAAAAAACTAGTCTGGGTGCAGAGAAAAAACTGTTTGTTTATATTAGATGACATAATAACAGTGGTGGCCCATTGATAGGTTTTGTGGAACAATAATATTACCAATTATCACTAAATAACCTCAAAATTACATTATTTAATAAATAGTTTTAAAGTTTTCTCCCCATGGTTTAGCCTGAGGTTTTTTTTAGTCAAAATTAATTTTATGTTATTTATCTTTTTGTTTTGGTTTCTAAAATAATTAAGTACCCCTAAATATTTAATCTTGGACCACCATTAGGAGATGAAAAGTAAAAATATAATATATGTGCCAAGGTTATTAATTAAAACAACTATTTATTTAAACTTATGAATGAAATTTGTTTGTTTAATTAATGTAAGAAAGAAATATTAGTCAGAAGAGCAGAATGATTTTTATTTTTATAGATAAAAAGCAATTGTTTGAATTATTGTTTTAATGATGGTGCAAAAATCGACAAATGGTATTAACTCATCTCTTTATATAGGGTGAGTAAAAAATATGGAATATTGCTGATATTTTTTTTAAATATTCATTATTTAAAAAAATGTTTTAGTTAAAGTTTCCCCCACTCCTCTATAATCTGGCACTGAATGTTATAAATTATTTTCATTTGTATAATATAGTTTTGCTCATATTCTTATTGATATATTAATTATATTATATTAAAGATATTTCTTTTATTAATTAGTATAGTAGATAGTTTTGTTTTCATATTCATACAGTACCTATTAATTATTGTTTAATGTAAATAGATATTTGTTTATATATATAATAATATCTAGTATAACTGTATGTGTAAAAATGCAATGTATTTAAATTATTTTGCTATAAAATAATATTATTTATATATCAGTGACGTGAGATATAATTTATTTACGTTAGAAAAAAGTTAATTATTTGCTGCTCGACTGTTTCTATGCGTAAATAAACCGATGATTTTGTTTAACAATAAGCGTTGGTAAATAACACAGTGTTGAAATGTTGCCGAATTCAAATGAATGAGCCTGGCACTAGCGTTTTGTGATGTTTCAACAGTGTCTTATTTGCCAAGGCTATAATGGTGATTTAAGTTGTTATATGTATTTTTATTAAGTATAGAAAGTAATATTAACAGTATAATAATAATATATCTATGAAAAAGAAAGTTGATAAAATTTCCAATAAAATTCAAAATTTTGAATTTGCCATATTTTCCCCCAAAGATTTTATTAATTGTGTTAAAAAAAATGCTGTTTTAGGTTTAATTTTTTTTTTAATGTCGTGTAATAAATACATAGGCGCCGATTTTTTGGAAATTTATTTTATTTAGTTTTAGTTCTTTAAATTAATCTACTTAATGATTTTATGAATTGAAAAATGTACCTACATGATTTTCCAATTACCTGGACCTAAAATATTTGTCGTTCGAAAATAACGTATGCTTAAAAACGTTGTCATCGGCGCTTATGATTTAATAATAATACAGTGTTATTTCATAATATCGACCTTATCGGCGGCAAATAATACAGCGTTGAAGCGTCGCCGCGTCAATTTTGATAATTCAAACCGTGTAAATAAATGTTGATTCATTTACACGGTTTGAATTATCAAGGTCGGCGCGACGACGCTTCAACGCTGTATTATTTGCCAAGGCTTAAAGGTCGTATAATCGTTATTGACTATTTTTCGAATGTTTTGAACGGTGAAGGTATAATTTTTAATAATGTTATATTATTTTTATTATGTTTATTTATTATAATGTTTTGGTAAGGGTGATACTTTTGCATTTTTTATAAATATTATTATTGTGATCTCATTTACAACATTTTTTTAAGAGAAAATATGCCATGGTTGTCAAAAATTGTTAAACGTTTATTTCTATTAATTTATTTAATAATAATTAAGCCTTTTATATACCAAAGTGGTTTGTTTATTAAATTTTGTTTTTTGACGTGAATAACGTAATATTATAAAAAAAAACAATAAAAAATTAAATTTTGTATGTCTACGATTGCGTTTGTAAATATTAATTATTTGAATTGAAAAAAATAACAGTATATTAGAATATATTCTCTAGACAGTAACGTTTTTAATTTTTTGGTTAAAGTTTATTAAATTGAATAAAAAATAAAAAGTAAAATTTCGTATTTCCACGATTTCGTTTGTAAATATTAATTATTTGAATTGAAAAAAAATAACAGTAGGTATATTAGAATATATTCTCTACGCAGTCACGTATTTAATTTTTTGATTAAAGTTTTTTAAATTGAATAAAAAAATAAAAAGTAAATTTCGTATTTCCACGATTTAGTTTTTAAATATTAATTAATTGGATTAAAAAATAATAAGAGTTAGAATATATTCTCTACGCAGTAACGTTTTCGATTTTTTGATTAAAGTTTTTTAAATTGAATAAAAAAATTTCCACAATTTTGTTTGTAAATTTTAATTAATTGTTTTTATGTTCGTACAAATCATAAGAAATAGTCTGAGTTTTTTTTAACTCCACTGTTACGTATTCACGTCATTCCCTCGACTGTGCATCCGACATATTTTTTTATGTTAATCGTTTTGGATTATGAAGGGTTTAATTTATATGCGAAAAGAAAATGTTAAAGGTTTTTCCTGACTCTCGCAATAGTTTTTTACTTTACGAGTTCTTACGTTCCAAACAAATTAGAAAATTAATTAATAAAGTCAGGAAGTACCTACTTACCCTGTGTATTGAATACAGCTAGTTTATTGGTGATATGTAAAGCCAGATATGTTATATGCAGGTTCGGACTTAAACGTTTCAGTGCCCCTGGTAAATTGTTTTTTATTCGATTCTTAAAAAAAAATTTATTTATTCTGTAATATACTGTCGGTGTCCAGGAAAATGCCCGGATAGATTTTACCTTAATCCGACACTGATTTAAATGGTTCAGTACCCCTGGTAAATTGTTTTTTTATTCGATTCTTTTAAAATATATATTTATTCTATAAATACTGTCGGTGCCCAGAAAATGGCCCGGATAGATTTTACCTTAATCCGGCACTGGTTTAAATGTTTCAGTACCCCTGGTAAATTGTTTTTTATTCGATTCTTAAAAAAAAATATTTATTCTGTAATATACTGTCGGTGCCCAGGAAAAGGCCCGGATAGATTTTACCTTAATCCGGCACTGATTTAAATGTTTCAGTGCCCCTGGTAAATTGTTTTTTTATTCGATTCTTTTAAAATATATATTTATTCTATAATATACTGTCGGTGCCCAGAAAAAGGTCCGGATAGATTTTACCTTAATCCGGCACTGTTAAATGTTAGATGGACTTTATTATAATTTACTTGCTTTCGATGTATATTTTTAAAAATGATTGTAATAAAAGATTTTACAGAAAAATTGTATTTTCTTCATTTTCCTGGTATTTAATTTTTTTAACTTTAAATTATAGGTGTACTAATTACTAATATACAATAGTAATTATAAATAGAGTTTTTGATAATTAAAATATTAAAAGTGATGAAATAATAATATAAAGAAGACAGAAAAGGGTATAAAGGTTAAAATTATTTCTAAAATAAGAAAATCAAATCTAAATACAATAAAAAAATGTTTTTCCCAATAGATAATTGTAGATAATATAAAATAATGGCTATACTTGAAAATAATAATACTTAAAATAATCTCAAGAACTGACGATTATTATAAAATCAATAATATGTCGGTTTTATAAAATGTTGTAATTGATTAAAATATACTTCAGGCACAAATGTAAGAGTAGCTGATTATATGATATTATTTATAATTATATTTTATTAAATATTAATATTAATTAAGTAGCGCATTAAGGAGGCAGACCCAGTTGGATTTTTTTTGGCCACGCATTAAAATAATTAATAACAAATGTTTTTCCACATGAAAGATATGTATTTACAGAAAACATTGTAATTTTTTTATGGCAAAATATTAAAAAATAAGTGGGATACAGCAAATTTGGGAGGGGTCCAAAAAAAAAGTGTTTTGCCGTGATCACTGCTGCTCGTCACTAGATCATCTGAAATAAAAAAAACAAAAGGGATCATTAGCTAATGACATAATGCTCCGGATGAATGAAAAATTTTGAATTTTCACAAAATGGCGGATATTGAAAGTCAAAGTTCTTTATTTTACGAAAATAATTTTATTTTTTACGACCTTTTTTTTTTAGTCGTCATCATTTTTTGCAAAACCCGGAGAAATTGCACCCAAACCCTGAGCCCGGAATCCAGTATGCAAACCCTGAGACTCTGGATCAAAACCGGAGACCTGGTCACCCTAGTTATGAACCATTTGAAATATAATTAAAAAAAAAAAGATTATTTCTTTACACAGTTTTTTTTTTAATTGTAGATAATAATATTCTCTACAACTTGTATCTAAAATATTTTTAAAAATACGTACCGTTTAAAAAATAACTCGAAAAATTCAAAAACTGAAGAAAATCGACTATTTCATAACGGTTTTTTACGTGTTGTTTTCATGGAACCATTTAATCGCGTAAATGGAGGTATTACTGTATTTACATTGACAGTAGACATAGAGTACCTATTACTCAAGATAACCGTGGAAATATATAGGTTAATATGTTAATGTTAAACCCCAATAAAATTTGTTAATGAAAATTTTATGTAAATTATTAAGAAACTGAAAAAACCATGATCTAGTTTGTTTATTTTATTATTTATTATAACAACATTACCATGAATTGTATTATCTTTAATATTTTATTGTAAGTTGTTTACAAAGATTTAACAACATATACATATTAACTAACACAGAAATTAATTTTTTTTCTCCTAGCACGCTTTATTACCCCATTTTCAATAATTCCATTTCTTGTAATATTCGATTTGATGACTTTTTAGGAGACGTTAAAAATTCGAGTTATAGAGACTTTTATAACTTCGACTTGAAGATGTCATTAAAATAAAAAAATTTTAATAAGGGAAGCATATTTTGTCAATCTTCCCACTCCTATTAACAAAAAAAACTATTTATGAAACAGCTTTAGTTCAAGCTTTTACATTTTTAAATAAATTACTATATATTTATATAGTAACTAAATGATTCTACGTCTTATTTTCTTGTATTTTAGTCGATATTTGTATGACAGGTTGAAGTTCACTGCAGGAAATTTCACTAAAAAATTTCGAATTTTGGATTTCGTTAAAAGTATGTTTATTGTATAGAAAATGACGTGAAAAGTTGTTTGTTTCAAACCGCAGGTCTGTATCTCAAACCGTTCTTGAGATATAGCCTCTCAAAGTTTTAGTTTTTTCAAATTTTTGGAGAAAATAGGCCATAACTTTTGAACGCGTGGTCGGAATTGATTTTAGTTGACGGATTTGAAATCAGCGTGTCAAAATCTATATAATGACATATATAATACTTTAAAATCCGCCAAAAAAATTTTCGTCAAAAATTGACATTTTTTTAAGGTATACCCCTTTGAATTTTTTCGATTTTTCGCGAAATTTTTTTTTCCGAGTTTTAAGATATTATACATGTCATTATATAGATTTTGACACGCTGATTCCAAATCCGTCAACTAAAATCAATTCCGACCACCCGTTCAAAAGTTATGGCCTATTTTCTTTAAAAATTTGAAAAAACTAAAACTTTGAGAGGCTATATCTCGAGAACGGTTTGAGATACAGACCTGCGATTTGAACAGTTCAACTTTTCACGTCGTTTTCTATACAATAAACATACTTTTAACGAAATAAAAAATTCTAAATTTTTTAGTGAAATTTCAGCAGTGAATTTTAATTCATCATACAAATATCGACTAAAATATAAGAAAATAAGACGTAGAGGTATTATATTAAATGCCTTTTTTTGATTTTTGGTTAAAATGTTTAAGTTGCGCATAAAGATGAATATTCAGATAATATTTTTAAATTATTTATTAACAGAAAACACAGATTTGTATTAATTTACCCATAAAGCAAGGAAAGCACTGCTTCCCTTGCTTCCACTGAGTTATAGAGGGTAAAAATGTATATGGGAACCTATCTAACTTTTGGTAGAACCTTATATTTTTCAAATTAAGGTTTATATCTTTACTATATGTTTTAGGCTCGTAAACAAGGGGGGTCCTAGAATATTGAAAACAGTAAGGAAGTTTAAAACCATAATAAATTTAACAATAAAAAGAAAAATAAGGTCAAGTTCAGACACGCATCAAAAAAATCTGCGTATCATTATATTTATTTATGACAAAACATTGCAACAAACCTTTTCCCTTTTGTTTACTTATTGTTAACATTAACAGATAAGAATATTTTTTTAGGTATATAAAAGAGCAGAATTAAGATGTAGGTAGAGTATCATCAGTTTGCAAAGATGTTGAGACTTACTATTCTTTCAATTGTCTTTGTTGCTTGTGCCTTTGGTGAGTAAAAAATTAACAATTTGATTGTTGTATATATTTTTTTTGATTGTTGTAAAATTTTTAATAATGTTTTTGTGTGTTAGGCCTCCCAGTGGAGGTAGAGGAGACCCCAGAAGTCGGAAGTCGTATTGTAGGAGGTAGTTATGCAGGGCCCGGCCAATATCCGTACCAGGTATCTCTGAGGAGTGCTAACAATAACCAACATTTCTGCGGTGGCTCAATTATCAGCAGTCGCTATATTCTGACAGCTGCCCACTGTCTTGTGAAGTAAGTTAAAAAAAATATCTTCTACGTTTCAGCCATATTTTGATTTTCTAACAATAAGTTAGTTATTTATCTAAACTTTCTAATCACCCTTACTTGCCAATATGAAACAACCTCACTAAAAAATACGTAATTTTGGACGCTGAAAACGATTTTGATAATAGGCATCTAATTTTTTTGCTTTTGTTAAAAAAATAGAAAATTTAGAACCTTCACGAGCCGTGATAAAATTTTTTTGATCAAATTTAATAAATTACTTTTGTAGATCTGACTTTTCTCATCAACTAGCTTTTTTTTAAATTGCTGTAGAACCTTTTTTGATCAAGTTATGAAAAAAAGACTTTCAGCTTTCCAAATTTGTTCAATTGTTCTCAAGTTATAAACGTTCAAAATTTAAATACGTGGTTTATACTTTGATCACAAATATCTCGGCCAAAAATGAGGAAAGTTTGATCTTTAAAAGTCATTGATTAGATTTGATCAAAAAATGGAGTCTTTCAAAATTGATAAAATTTTTCAAATTTTGTTTTGCATTTTTATTTTCCAACAGTCAACGTGCACAAAACGTGAGAGTTGTGGTAGGATCGCATATGCTTAACAGAGGCGGTTACATGTACAGTGCCAGTTTCTTGAAAGTCCACGAGGGATACAGTCCAAGCAGAATGATAAACGACATTGCCCTGATTTACTTATCCAGCGACATACAGTATAGTCCCTACGTACAGAAAGTTTCTTTAGCAGGAACCCCGACTAATCCCGGAACTCAATGTATTTTGACTGGATGGGGGAGCACATCTGTAAGTAAAAAAAAAAATACCAGTTTTAAAACTGTATAACCCTCTATAAAATCTGACTGGAAAAATATTAAAAATAAAAAAATCTCAATTTGATAATATATATTTTTTATGTATATTTGGGCTTAACTCCAACAAATATGCACCGATTTAGATGATTTTTTGTTTGTTTGAAAGAGTATACTCCTGAGGTGATCCCATAGAAATTTTATTAGAATCTGACAATGGATTTCAAAGATATGCCACTCGAAATTTTTTTTTTTTTACAGTTTTTGAAGTCAGTGCTAAAGCCAATAAAAAACTTTTTAAAACTGACCGGTTTTATTTTTTTCAAGTCCAATTACATAGATTTCAATTTACACTATCGTAATTTGTATTTTTTTTTCTAGAATGGTAGCCCGCCACCAAGTACCCTTAAATATGTTATTTTAACATCAATCTCAATTCCACAATGTTCCCGGAACTTAGCTGGCTTTGGAACTCCAGTTGGTAACAGCCATTTATGTACATACCAAGGATACGCCCAAGGAGGTTGTCACGTAAGTAAAATATCGATGTATTAATTTTAAATACTTACCTAATAAATAACCTCTTACTCATGAAAAAATCTAGATAACAATACATATGATATTTGGCATAAATGTTCAACTAATCAAATACTAAACTCCCTCCAAAAATTAGAAAATCGGTAGCTTTTTATCAATGTGTTTTACCTAAAAAATGCCGAAAAATATCAGTTCCACATGTTAAATTTAAATCAATATATTTCCTAAACGGCTTAGTGAATTAATTTAATTTTTTGTCTATTGCATAAGAATGCTAATGGGAACATTCCAACCAATTTTGGTAGCATTTTGAAATACATCCTTAAAGTTAGCGGATTTTAAAATAAATATTAACTATTTACAGGGAGATTCTGGTGGTCCTTTGGTAACCAGATCTGGTAAAACTCAAGTTGGTGTCGTTTCCTGGGGAGCTCCATGTGCAATTGGTAAACCTGATGTGTTCACAAATGTGTATGCATTCAGGAGTTGGATTCTAGCTAACACTCGTTTTGGACCTGCTCCAAGATTCATAGATTTAGAATGAATATGAATATAAGAAATGTTATTTATTGTAACTTATTATTATTTTATTGTATTTATTGTTAAATTATTTATGTATTTATTTTATCATAGAATGTGTATCTATAACTAAATTAAATAAAGTTATTTATTCAAAATTTTCACTTTTATTATAATTTTCATATAAAATACCTTTCTAAAGGGTAAATTCATAGAGTTTATAAAAATGTCTTTGAGTTTATTATTATAAATTCTTTTGATCAACTCATGGGGGGGGGATTGATCCCCTTGATCCACCCCCCTATCTACGCTACTGCTACAGGTCGCAGCATTTTTTGCACTTTAAAAGGTTTATGGAAGCTAGAATATCTCAACCATTTAACATGGGACTAAAAGTAAATTTTTCAGAAAAAAAACGGGCTTCAAGATTATTTCTAGACATTTTCACCTTAAAGTAATTCTAAAGAGTGAAATTTCAGCATTAATTTTTGATAAAAACGTTAACAAGTCAAATTATTTTAATTTTATTAGATCAAATCAAATATTGCAATCGAAAATTCGACTAGTTCCAATTAAGCTAGAGCTTTAAAATTTTGCACACGTGTAAAAGTCAAGTGACAATGCAATGTACCTATATCTAATATTGTTTTAAATTCACATGAAGGCGGATTTCCTTTTTCTTCACAATCCCCTTAAATTCGACTAGTTCCAATTAAGCTAGAGCTTTGAAATTTTGCACACGTGTAAAAGTCAAGTGACAATGCAATGTACCTATATCTAATATTGTTTTAAATTCACATGAAGGCGGATTTCCTTTTTCTTCACAATCCCCTTAAATTCGACTAGTTCCAATTAAGCTAGAGCTTTGAAATTTTGCACACGTGTAAAAGTCAAGTGACAATGCAATGTACCTATATCTAATATTGTTTTAAATTCACATGAAGGCGGATTTCCTTTTTCTTCACAATCCCCTTAAATTCGACTAGTTCCAATTAAGCTAGAGCTTTGAAATTTTGCACACGTGTAAAAGTCAAGTGACAATGCAATGTACCTATATCTAATATTGTTTTAAATTCACATGAAGGCGGATTTCATTTTTCTTCACAATCCCCTTTAAGACTATATGACATAATTCTAAACCCAATAAATAATAAAAGCTAGTTTGTAAAAAGTATTTTTTATATACTTATAATTTATCCAATATTTAAATCTATGTAAATTTTAGTAGATCTATGGTAAAGGGCGTAGATAAAATCTACAATACAGTAAAAGCTCTTTATTCGCGGGGTATATGTTCCATAAATATGCCGCGAATACAGAAACCGTGAATACGGAATGGTAATTTATATGGGACTATAAGGGGTTACGTTCCTAGGTGACAAAATAAATAAACAAATACAATATAAAAAAATCAATTTAATTGAAGTTTTTGACCATATTGATTAATTATTATCTTCAGGCTTAGGCAATGGTTTAAAGAATTTTGTAATTTTTTCTTGCTTGGCAGTTTTTAAAAGCTCCTTCAATTCAGACTGATATTCAGCAGTGGCATTAGCAATTTGCCTCTTAAAAATAAGACTTCGTTCCATAGACGGATCAATTTTCATAAAGAAATCACAAAGTTCATTTGCCATTCTTAATTAAACCTTCACAAAGATTTTTCAAATTAAATGTCACGTTTCCTGATTAGATCCGCGAATAAAGAAATCTTTAGCCGCGAATATAGGAATTGGGTCGCATTTTTTTAATCCGCGAATAGTGAAAACGCGAAGGAAGGAAGCGCGAATAAGGAGCTTTTACTGTAATAATAATAACTCAGATTTACAAAAATATAAAAAAATATAGAAGAAAAATACATGTTAATGCACTTATATAGATAAAGCAAGTACTCTGCTTTACATAATATCAGAATCTAAGGCAATCTAAGCCTTCAATAATCAGAAAACAATACAATAGAATGTACTCATAGGTAATCCAGGAATAATTTTGTTTTTATTTTCGTTATATCTTAAAGATAAATTTAAGTATTTTTGTGTCACATTAATTCATTATAATTATTTATAACAAAGACAGTATCATTTCAATTGATTTCATTATCGTATTTGATTACATTTTCATATAAATAGGGACTCAAAAAGATGATCAATCTGTCAGTCTCTGAAAATGTTGAAGGCTTTCGTAATTTTGTTGGTTGTGGCTTGCGCTATCGGTAAGAATAATACAACAGTATTTAGTTTAAATAATTTAAAAAAATGGGATTTTTTAATTTTGGAATAATTGCTCAGATTTTAATTTTTTTCACGTATGGTCTTCATTTGTTACAGCGTTCCCTGTAGAAGTACAGGATGACGATTTCGAAGGACGTGTAGTCGGTGGATCTAACGCCCAATCTGGACAGTTCCCCTACCAGGTCTCCCTCAGGAAAGGTAACTCACACTTTTGCGGAGGTTCAATCATCTCCAGCCGATTCATCTTGACAGCTGCTCACTGTCTTTATGGGTAAGATATTGATATTTAAAATCTTACATCCATACTATATGACCAACACGTTCCTTTGAGATGTCTATGGTGTTAGCTAGCTCACTCACTTTCACTTTGCGGTCATTCAACATAATTTTTCTGGAGTAACTGTCTCATTTGTGCTCTTACGGTCACGACGAAACTCAGCAAACCAATATTTTACGGTTGAATTAGCTGGGGCAGATGTGCCGTAACACTTATCAAGCTATTTCTTTGCTTGGACGGTATTTTTCCCCATCAAAAAACAATGTTTAATCAAAATGATTAAAAAAATAACAAAAGTAACCTCACTTTGAAGGCTGTAACTTGAACAAGAGTATATGAAATGTCATGAAATTTTGACAGTATTCTAGTTAAGGTTGGTACTCTATGGGAAGCATAAGGATTTTTTGTTTATGTCACCATTTATATGTCAGGCCAAACAGTACTGCGGCTTTAGGGAGGGGGGGTGAACCAGGACGACCGCTCGGGGCGCCAGACCAGGTGGGGCGGTGCATAATTGAGCATAAGTCTTATTACTTATTCGGCAACCCAGAAAACCTTTAATAAGGTATTAGCTGAGATACTAACTAATTAACTTGTTGATTTATCAATTTTAATTTGTTCATAATAGGGGAAGGAGGTCTCGATGGTCTTAGGGCATTTGATAGTCTTAAAGTTAATGATGTAAGCTATATTTAAAAAAAAGTTTGAGTCTGTAGGATCGTACCAAGCTGAGATATGAATTATTTAACTTACGAGTATTTGTTAATTTATCAATTTTAATTGACATTTTCGGTGATTTTTTAACATTTTTTTAGGAGGAGAGAGGGCGGAATAATAAATAAATAAATCTCGCCCAGGGCGGCACTGAGGCCAAAGTCTTTTCAACTCATGCGATATATGTAAATTTGTTTTTGTTTATTGCAGTCAATCAGCATTCAGCGTCACCGTAGTATGCGGTTCCCATCTCCTGAGCAGCGGTGGCTATGTCTACAATGCTGACCGTCTAATTGTCCACGAGAGCTACAATCCCAGCTACTCAATGAACGACATCGCTCTCGTCCACGTAAACCGAGATATCTCGTATAACAACTTGGTGCAGAAAGTCATGTTGGCCTCATCGCCATCGAATGCCGGAACTCAGGTCACACTCAGTGGATGGGGTAGCACATACGTAAGTCATTTGTTTGATATCATATACCGGATGTTCCAGAAAAAACACCCTAATGTGTACCGGGTGTTCCACTATGTTTTACGACCAAACTATTGAAGATAGAGTTTTATGATAAAAAATTTACTATATATATCAACCCTAAAGAATTTCAGGAAAATATTTTCAACACCCTAAAACTCCCCCTTTCAAATTATAATTTTTTTTTTAAATAAAATTTAAAATTTTCTTAACAAAAGTTGTTAATTTAAATATATTTTTTAAGATTAATTGATACATCATTCCATTTAAAATGTTTGAATTATCCCCAATTGAAGTTCTGAATTTTTGATATGTCGCGTATGTCACTTTAAATTATCCGAATCTCAAATAATCATACATCATTAGAAAGTTCATTATTTCTTCTTTCAAATAAAAATTTAAAAATAAAATTTCATTAACATTTAACGTAACTAAAGCACTTTTAGTAAAACCCTAAAATTTGGACACAAGTCGCCATATTTACAAAAGTTTCTTACTTTTTATGACCTTTAAAATTATCTACTTTTGGATATACCATTCCATTTGATTTTGCTTTGGTCCCAATTGCCTATGTTTTAGCTTTGGATCTAAAATTAATTGTCCCAAAATTTCAGACTCATAGATTAAACCTGTGGACGGCGCAAACCTCTTTTTCATTAACATGGGAAAAAATAATAATATTTTTCGGCAGATATAAAACTGAAAACAAAACACTAATGACAATTTTACTAAATTTTGTGGCGACATTTCAAAATGCACCAATGATGATACATCGTTAAATTCGATCAAAGGCTACTACAACACTTCTAATTGTCCCCATGTTAAATTTCCTATGGCTTAACCAACTTGGAATACACTGTATAAGACCATAAAATATGTATATTTTAATTTAGCTTGGAGGCCCAGCACCTAACAACCTTCAATACATCATCTTGAAGACAATTTCCCTCCAACAATGCGCTTCAGCTCTGCAAGGAGTTGGTACAGTTTACAACAGCAATGTTTGCACCTTCCTCGCCAACGGAAGGGGAGCTTGCCATGTAAGTTTAAAAAAATACAAAAATATTTTTATTTTTTTTGAATTTTGTGAAACTTAAATATTAAATATTACAGGGTGACTCTGGCGGCCCACTCGTCCAAGGTGCCGGACAAGAAGGTATCGTATCCTGGGGATACCCATGCGCCAAGGGTAGGCCAGATGTCTTCACCAGCGTCCCAGCTTTCAAGAACTGGATAATTGGAAACACGAGAGATGGACCTGCGCCAGTCTTCGTGTAGATTTTAAATAATATTATTTGATATAAATTCTGAAATATACTCATATCATACATAAATATAACTGATGCATTTTTATTTATTTGTTTTAAGGGTAGCAACATAAAAAAAATTATATTATTTATTAAATAATACGTTTTTGAAAGAGATTAAATTTATTTAAATAAGAACATTTTTATGGATCTCAAGGAGATAAAAGAGGCCCACTCACAATTATTGACTCGGTGTTACCCGGGGATATAAATTTAATCTGTAATAAACTTATTAAATATTGTTTTCACTTATCGCTAACTATTTACGCAAAGATACCTCACCGACGATTATTTTATACAAAATATGCACAAATTTACACAAAATATCCACAAATTATACATCTAAATCTTCCTTGTGAAATACTCTACCCATTAATGAAAACTAGAATAAAATCCGTACAGTAGTTACTGAGAAAATCGTGCACAGACAGACGTGGTGATAGATAAATAAAATTTAAAATAAACAAGGTAGCCTCAATAGCTCGGCATGAGAGGGGGAAATACGTCATCTGGGGTGCTCAAAGGAATGATACGTCCAATCATAACAAATATTGCCTTGTAACTCGGCCCGAGAAAGGGAAAATACGTCATCTGGGGTGTCCAAGCTGAGGCAACCTGTGTATTTACTAGCCTTGAAAATAAATTAGTGAAAAAAAATACAATCAAAATTTGTATGATATAGACAGTGGTGGATTAAGGAAGATTGTGACCTGGGGCGGAATGTCAATTACGCCCCCTCTCTCTTAATGGCCCGTTCTGAAAAAAATTAAAAATTTTTTTTGTCGAATAGGCTGAAATTTTTGTTTTTGTTTTTTATAAGATATTTTGTTCGATTCTATCAATAATTTCTTCCTTGTGGATTGTTTTTCAGGTAAAAAAATAAAACAGTGTTTAAATATTTATATAAAATTACTATATTTCATATATTATTATAAAATACATTAAGTTAAATAAAACTCAGGAACAATAATAAATAATAACTTATTATTTATTTAACAAACATTGAGAAATACTTAATATTTCAGAAGTTAAAACATAAAAACTACTAATTACAATGACTAGCTACATTTGTTAGTTTAAAAATTTACACATAATTTAAAATGCAATATTTTGATGTTACGTATTATGTATGTATACTTTCTATACATATTTCACAAAATAATCATCTTCACAAATTCCATTCTTGATATATTTCACTTTTTCAAACATTTAAAAAAATACCTAAATTCAATTCTTAAATTTTTCAATTATATGGCACTGTTCTCTGTATATTTTTGAAGGCAAATAGGAGGCAATTTAGATAAAATACAGGTGTCCCGTAAGTCACAACCCATAGAGATTTCTGTTACTATTATGCTATAAATTTTTGGACTAATATTTTTCCTGACACTTGAAATTAATAAGTATTTTTTTTCAAATATCACACTTATTTTAAGAAATTCGGAAGTAGCAATTGTATAAACAAGTTAGAATATTCTAGATAATATGTATAAGAATAGGCGCGACTACGTAAATTCGAGGGGAAGAAGCACATTCTTTTCTGTATGCTCAAACTAAAATTTTTTTATGTAAACAAATAATGTTAGAAAATGTAAATGAAAACCCCTTCAAATAAATTCTATGGACGCCCAAGTCATATCTTTTTCGTTTGAATTTAGATATTTATTAAAAAATACATTAACAGCATAACTTCAACAAAACCAATTTTAATGATTATTTTATCCATCTTATAAAATATTATTTGGCGCGATAAAATAATAAAAAAAAAATGAATTTATGCTATCCATATAATCACATCTCCAATTAAAATTTCTATCACTCTAACACAGCCTTATTTCGCTGCAAGCTACAACTTCCATTGATTCTTTTTATATTCAAAATATCTCGTGTACATATTATATACATTATACAAGGCAGATTGTAAAACCGTAATATCACATTAGAATTTCTCAATGTTTGTCATGGAATTCCTCGCTCTTAAAGAGGCTTTATTGATCATACTGGACCGAACTTCCCCTCTGATTGAGGCACGGATGGATCTTCTTGACAACACCGAAGACCTACGTCTATATTTTTCGATTATTTCAGGATCATCAATTTTTCTGAAATTTATAAAATATATCGTTAATGATTTTCTAACATAAAAATAGCTGATAGTTAAGGAGGTTGGGAAGTTACATCAAACCGGTAGGAATAAGTTGAAATTTCACACAGTTGTTTAAACACTCAAAATAAACGACATACTGAAACTTCAGACTTTTTGACCAACTCGTTTTTAAGAAAATACATTTTAAAGTTCAGTTGTAATACATGGCGAAGATAGAAAAATGATAAAAATCAATTTAAAAAACAGTAAGATTGTTTTGAAAATGAAATATACTGTAAAGTATACATTTATGTAATTATTTTAAGAAGAATTACATGTTTCGACTGCACCATTATTAACAATAAAAAAAAAACATGAAAAATGTATGAAATTATGTATAAATATTTGAAATTAATGCGTAATATGGCAACGGCGCTGACATTGTAAAAAGACAAGTCGTAGTTTTGGCAACCAAAAACTGCGTCTTATCCCATCGCCTTCCCTTCAGAAGTAACTTCCCAACCTTCTTAAAGTTAAACTATCAATAATTATTATTGTTTTAAACTGTCTACAAAAAGAGAGAAAAAAAAACAAGCGAAGAATATTTGCATCTACTAATATAAAATGTCAAAGCGTTTTTTTTAAAAGCACTGTATTCTAATACTTTCAATTAGTTCATTAATAGACTAATTCTATACATTCTTTCTATTTGATTTCGACTAAAATGCCTAAAGCACTAAAATTACTTATCGTTTTACGTTTAATAAAGTTCATTTTTCTTCTGAAGAACTTAATTTAGTTCAAAGTTATGACCTCTTGAACAAATCTCTATAAAAAAGTTAAAACATTTACATCAAAAACCATTTTTGCTATCCCTGATCCTTTTAAAAAACAATCAAAAAACAAAATACATACGGTGAACAACACGGGAAAGTCCAGAATGTCTGATTCCTTCCAAAGTTTTCTCCATCCTGTAATGTTTGGGGTAAGTCCTGGTCTAATGTTTCTGGTAAGAATAAGGCTAGAATTCCTCCAAAGATACCTAACGTTCCAAGGATTAAAAGTGGCAAAGTTGTTGATACATTGGCCTGAAAAATAATAAATAATTTAATAACAATGCGTATAGTGTATTCAAGACATAGGGGGCAATTAGAAGTGTTGGTCAAATTTAACGATGTGTCATTGGTGCATTTTGAAATGCCGCCACAAAATTTTATAAAATAGTCATTAGTATTTTGTTTTCAAATAAACAAAATACTGTTGTTTAATTTTAAATTTATCAGTTAGTTCCAAAGGTTACTACAACATTTCTAATTGTCCCCATGTTAAATTTCCTATGTCTTAATCAACTTGGAATACACTGTATAAGTAATAATGATATTGATAAATATACGTACAAGGTATACAACAAATGGCGCAAGAATACTGGCTACATATCCCATGATATGTATCAGAGCTACTCCTTGAGCTCTGACCACTGTGGGTAGTATTTCGGCGGCATATTGGAGACCGATATTGTAAGATATGTTCACACTGAATCTTCCTAAAATGGCTAATCCGGCAGAAGCAGGACCTGGAATAATTAAATTAAATATTATTACCTATACCAGGGTGTTTTTTTTATTTTTATTTTTTCTGTCTCGCAGACCTATGTTTTAGCTTTGGATCAAAAGTTAATTGTCCCAAAGTTTCAGACTCATAGATCAAACCTGTGGACGGCGCAAACCGAGTCTTTTTCCCATTTGATTAACATGGAAAAAATTACTTTTTTACTTATCTCGTTGAAAAATTTATTTATTTAAATTTCTTACAGCAGCATATCATAGAGAATTAAATTTCTTACAAAAAAAATCCCAAGTGCTCAATTCATAGATCGAATATTTTTAAAGATATGTTTGTTTAAACATTATCATAAAAAGTAAAATCCAATTTTTATGATAATTTTTAAACAAACATTTCTTAAAATTTACTGGATTTATGAATTGAGCACTTAATTCTCTACAAAATATTCCCCTGAGAAATTAAAAAAATTTTTTTTTTAATTTCACGCATAAGTAAAAAAAAAAATTTCCCATATTAATTAAATGGGAAAAAGACTCGGTTCGCGCCGTCCACAGATTTGATCTATGAGTCTGAAATTTTGGGACAGTTAACGTTTGATCCAAAGCTAAAACATAGGCCTGCGGGACCGAAAAAATAAAAATAATAAAAAAAATTTAAAAAATCATTTTCTTTTTTTTTCAGACTTACCAACTGGAACAGTGGTTGCCAACAAGCTGAACAATCCACTGGCCACCATGGTTCCGAAAGCTAACCACCGTCTACCCCATCTGTCAAGGACCACAGTAAGGAACATATCGGCAGGAAGTTCAGTGGCGCACGCTACAGTGAATGTGACGAAGAAGTCGAGTCCAAGCGAGCCGACGTTTCGTACGTGGCCGTCAAACACTAGAGACACAGCCATCCAGATCACGATCAGCAGGATTGTGATGCGACGGAGACGTGGTGAACGGAACAAGTCGATTACTGAGTACGATTTGTTCGATTCGTTTTCTTTTTGGGCTTTGTGGCACGTGTCCTGAAGAAAATAAAAATAATTGTAGTATGTCAAAATTAAAAAAACATTATTTTTAATTTATTTAGTGTTAAATTTTGCTTCCTCGCAATATCGAAGATACGAGAAGCTTTGATTGAAATTGTCAAAAAATTAAAAATATACGAAAACATAATCAGGTGCGTTTTAAAAAAAACTAATATTTTTTAGTAAAATTGTATAAAAATTAAATGGCTAACCAATTCCACGCAATTTATCTAAACACTATCGGTTTTTATTTAAATTGTTCAATAATTAACTACCTATGGTGAATTTAACACGAGGAAGCACTGTGAATTTACTTGGCAGATGTTTTTTCGTTGCATGGTGCCTAAAGAAGTATAACTTCAAAAATTTAATTTTATTATTATTTTAATAAAATACTTACAACGAAATCTTGGTACATTTGTGGTTCTACTCTCATATTATTGATTTTTTCGAATCTTTTCATTATTCCAAGAGCTTTATCTATTTTTCCTTGAGATACCAACCATCTACAAAAGAAAACAATAAATGATATATTATTAATGACAACCTAATATTAAATTAGAAATAGAAGTAACTGACAATGAGCAGATCAGACACAAGTACTTGAAGTAAGTATTTCAAGTACTTGACTTGTTAAATTCAATTGAAGTATAAAGTACTTTTTACTACTTTTAAATATACTTGGAGTAAAGTACTTTAAGTACCAAAAAGTACTCGAAGTAAATATTTCAAGTACTTGACTTGTTAAATTCAATTGAAGTATAAAGTACTTTTTACTACTTTTGAATATACTTGGAGTAAAGTACTTTAAGTACCAAAAAGTACTCGAAATAAATATTTAAAGTACTTGACTTGTTAAATTCAATTGAAGTATAAAGTACATTTTACTACTTTTGAATATACTTGGAGTAAAGTACTTTAAGTACCAAAAAGTACTCGAAATAAATATTTAAAGTACTTGACTTGTTAAATTCAATTGAAGTATAAAGTACATTTTACTACTTTTGAATATACTTGGAGTAAAGTACTTTAAGTACCAAAAAGTACTCGAAGTAAATATTTCAAGTACTTGACTTGTTAAATTCAATTGAAGTATAAAGTACTTTTTACTACTTTTAAATATACTTGGAGTAAAGTACTTTAAGTACCAAAAAGTACTCGAAGTAAATATTTCAAGTACTTGACTTGTTAAATTCAATTGAAGTATAAAGTTCTGTTTACTACTTTTGAATATACTTGGAGTAAAGTACTTTAAGTACCAAAAAGTACTCGAAGTAAATATTTCAAGTACTTGACTTGTTAAATTCAATTGAAGTATAAAGTACTTTTTACTACTTTTGAATATACTTGGAGTAAAGTACTTTAAGTACCAAAAAGTACTCGAAGTAAATATTTCAAGTACTTGACTTGTTAAATTCAATTGAAGTATAAAGTACTTTTTACTACTTTTGAATATACTTGGAGTAAAGTACTTTAAGTACCAAAAAGTACTCGAAGTAAATATTTCAAGTACTTGACTTGTTAAATTCAATTGAAGTATAAAGTACTTTTTACTACTTTTGAATATACTTGGAGTAAAGTACTTTAAGTACCAAAAAGTACTCGAAGTAAATATTTCAAGTACTTGACTTGTTAAATTCAATTGAAGTATAAAGTACTTTTTACTACTTTTGAATATACTTGGAGTAAAGTACTTTAAGTACCAAAAAGTACTCGAAGTAAATATTTCAAGTACTTGACTTGTTAAATTCAATTGAAGTATAAAGTACTTTTTACTACTTTTGAATATACTTGGAGTAAAGTACTTTAAGTACAAAAAAGTACTCGAAATAAATATTTAAAGTACTTGACTTGTTAAATTCAATTGAAGTATAAAGTACTTTTTACTACTTTTGAATATACTTGGAGTAAAGTACTTTAAGTACCAAAAAGTACTCGAAGTAAATATTTCAAGTACTTGACTTGTTAAATTCAATTGAAGTATAAAGTACTTTTTACTACTTTTGAATATACTTGGAGTAAAGTACTTTAAGTACCAAAAAGTACTCGAAGTAAATATTTCAAGTACTTGACTTGTTAAATTCAATTGAAGTATAAAGTACTTTTTACTACTTTTGAATATACTTGGAGTAAAGTACTTTAAGTACCAAAAAGTACTCGAAGTAAATATTTCAAGTACTTGACTTGTTAAATTCAATTGAAGTATAAAGTACTTTTTACTACTTTTGAATATACTTGGAGTAAAGTACTTTAAGTACAAAAAAGTACTCGAAATAAATATTTAAAGTACTTGACTTGTTAAATTCAATTGAAGTATAAAGTACTTTTTACTACTTTTGAATATACTTGGAGTAAAGTACTTTAAGTACCAAAAAGTGCTTGAAGTATTTTTTCCAAGTATTTTACTTGAAGTATTGATAGCTCTAGTCAGAAATCAATGAATTAAAAAAAAAAAATTCTTAAGAAAGTGAAGAATTGTTTCCTATGAAGTTAGACCACCATTGCATATTTAAACAATTTTTTACCTTGCTGATTCTGGGACAACCCAAGGTGTGATAAGAGCAAGTACTAGAGGTGCAGATGTCACAACACATAAAATCCTCCAGTCTGCGATGTAATAGGCCAACCACGGCAGCAAACAAGAAGCCATCGTGAAGAATATTGCGATTGACATGTTAGCTACGAAGGTACGCCATTTGGGACCAACATACTCGAGAACTATAAAAAAAAAAAAAATTCAATTAAATTTCATATTATTGAATTATGGTCGAGTTGGTTCTAAATTTATTCTGTAACCTGGGGATTCTAGTAGATATCTAGAAATGTATTTATAGCCATGGGGGACATGACCCTCTTCCAAAATTAAAGCAATTAAAAATATTGTTTACATTTTATTAATTAAATATATTAAACTAACTTTCTTCTGTCCATTTCACAGACCATAACCCCCCTCCCCCCAATTGTTAATTTACATCCACACCTGTACCTAGAGATCCTATAACCTTATATTCGCCCCCCCCCCCCCCCGTATAAAAAAATCACCTTCTAAAACTAAAGAAATTAAAAAGAAAAATTTATTATTGAAATTTTATTAAATATATTAAACTAACTTTTTTGTCCATTTCACAAATCATTACCCCCTAAATTATAAATTTAGATCCACGCCTGTATTTAGAGGTCCTATAACTTTATATACACCCCTCCCTTCTTAAAATAAAACCACCTAATTAATTAAAAGTAAATAAAGCGAAAAAAATGATTAAAAAGCATATGAAAAATATATTCAAGGATGTGGAATAGGTGCTCATATAATCGAACAAAATCCTGTTAATTGAAGTTATCCTTGAGATGTGACAGTCACGTATGCCTGTCGGGACTCGTTACACGATAATGGATATCGACCTCAATGTCTTTGGTTCTAATCCAGCTACCAAACAACCGGTTTATTGAATAATCGTATTATTGAGTACTCATTTATTATACTAATTAAAGTAAAAATCATTTTTTATTTATAGAGATACATTTATTTTATTTATTTATCGTTAATTGATTTGTTGTAACATATATACCATATACATAATTTATGTTTCTAATGCTAATCAGGATAATTGAAATGTTTTTTATATTTATAATATTGTATGTAATAAATATATGTTATACATTTTAAAAAAATTATTTAATTTTTATGGTAATGAATACATTTTTTTCTATGTTGAGTTTATTGATATTTAATATTATTGTGGTAGGATCAATGGTATAAAACTGTTTAATATAAATTTATTTATATGTATTTATAAATAATCAATTATATTTTTTGTTATAAATGTATAAAAAAGTAATATACATATTACTTTTTGCACAAAACTGGGAAAGCATATTAATGCGGTATTATAAAGAATTTACTTGAGTGTAAATGCAAATTAGCTTCCAGCTAACGCTATCAGTTAGGTGTCAAATTGTTATGAAATTGCTCGATATTTTAAAGCAGTGCTAATAAATGTATAGAAATGTAAATTAGAAGCACTTATTTTAAGTCGCTGATTACACTTATCGCGCAAGCGTCTAGGTACGATTTAATTCCCTACAGCTGTGAGTGTGTTGTCATTTATATTCAGTGCCTAGCAGATAGCGTTAGCTGGAAGTAGGGTTCCCAGAAACTCAAGTTGTGAAAAGAGGACAAATTGAAAAATTATGTAAAAAAATTTCAAATGAATACTAAATTAATTTTTTCATTGCTACCTCAAATTTACCCCTTCGAATCCACAATCTGGCAATTTAAATATTTAAATGATGACCTTTTTTGGGTAGGTACAACTTAAAAACCCTGGACGTCTTTAAAAAGACAGTGTTCAGGGAAAAGAGGACGAATGGCAACCCTAACTGAAAGCGAATTTGTTTTTGCACTCAAGCAAATTTTAAACTTGATCTAAACTAGAAAATCTCCATGTTTGGTTAGGCAACTAAATAATTATATATTAAAACAGCATGCATATGTTTATTTCAAATCTATCTTCAATTTATGTGAAACAATTAAAATTTCAATTAACCATTGTGCCCTAAATGGTTATAAATGCGCTATTAAATCAAGCCCTTTGTTGATATTTTTGCAGTTAATGAAGTTAATGTGTTGCAATTTTAAATGTAAATGTGTGCACTTGAACAGAACGACATTCCGACGCGTTTTACTGCGTGAGATAACTGGCATAATATTGTGTCAACAGTGGCTGTACGTGTGTGGGGTAAGGAATACGCATCCTCAAATAAAATTTTCAATTTATAAAAATTTTCTGTTTAAAAACGTAAAGATTGAAGAAAAGGACGTAAGAAAATAATTAAAGGTCCTGTTATCCACAGATTAAAATAAATATTGTATTGATTAAAATAATAATTATTCCAAAAAAAGTTTTATCTTTAGCACTAATTCATCAAAATATAATTTTTTTTTAATATGTAAACATTTTAAGACCATTTTGAAGTTAGTAGTTGTATATGCTGTGACATTATGGAAACAAAACACGACTTGATAAAGATTTTTTTAGTATTTTGATATTAAATTTTAGATTTTCATAAAATATTAAGAAGACACTTTAGTACCCCCCCCCCCCCCCGCGCAGAATATACAATATACCGCATCATTAATATCTTTTGAAAATTGTTTTGTTTCTTAAGTAAGTAAGATTTACATAAAATAAATTATCAGGGAAATCTCAATATATTTTAGCACGGACGCCACTGTTGCTCCCTATATAATTTGCTGTTTTGTATAGCAATGAACTTAATTTACATTTTAATTTATATTTAATTAGAGCTACTTGTATTATTACATAAAATGGTGTTTGACATTCTGATTTCTTAGACATAAACAAAGTGGCATTAAAAATTACCATCTACTTTTGTATTATGTATACAGTAAAAGCTCTTTATTCGCGGGGTATATGTTCCATAAATATGCCGCGAATACAGAAACCGTGAAAACGGAATGGTAATTTATATGGGATTATAGGGGATACGTTCCTAGGTGACAAAATAAATAAACAAATACAATATAAAAAAATCAATTTAATTGAAGTTTTTGACCATATTGATTAATTATTATCTTCAGGCTTAGGCAATGGTTTAAAGAATTTTGTAATTTTTTCTTGCTTGGCAGTTTTTAAAAGCTCTTTCAATTCAGACTGATATTCAGCAGTGGCATTAGCAATTTGCCTCTTAAAAATAAGACTTCGTTCCATAGACGAATCAATTTTCATAAAGAAATCACAAAGCTCATTTGCCATTCTTAAACCTTCACTAAGATTTTTCAAATTAAATGTCACGTTTCCTGATTAGATCCGCGAATAAAGAAATCTTTAGCCGCGAATATAGGAATTGAGTCGCATTTTTTTAATCCGCGAATAGTGAAAACGCGAATGAAGGAAGCGCGAATAAGGAGCTTTTACTGTAATTCAATAAACTTAATAGACCAAAACAATAAATTTGAAAAAAATTATAAACAAAAATGTTGCTATATAGTGAATTAACAAAATGATCTTGTTTTCTATGATCTAATTAATTAATTGTAATAATATTCTTGAACCTTGGTGGAAAATTAATATTATATTAATTAACACAAAATAGAGTGTGTATTATATCAATGCCATTTAAAAATATCTTAATGGTTAATTATACCATCTGTTGTCTTATAACGGGTTGTCATTGGCGTTAAAATTCATATATTATATCCGTATGCAGGGGTGTAACAACAAAATTAAATTGCACCCCTAGAAAATTAAAATTGCAGGTCTTGTAATCTGATATGTCTTATATTGACTAAACAAATCCCCCCATTTGGAAAATTTTCTACGGACGCCCCTGCTTATACCTATCAATTTAATATAAAAAAATTTGTTTTAGAAAAAAATAAAATCCTAAATTTTTTTTTAATTTTTCCCTTTTGAGTATCGTATCTTTGAAGTCCATGGCCAGATTCTGATAAAATTCATATGGGATTATCTCGGAAGTTTACTCTTTCAAATAAAAAAAAAATCTCCCATTGTATTTTTATCGGAGTTATTTAAAAATTAAGAATTACTCACCAAGAATATACATCATTGTGAAGCAGTTATCGAAAGCCATACCGACGAGAAATCGGCACGCGCAGAATACGGCAAAGCTAGAGGCGCCTGCAGTAGCGAGGCCCCCGATGAGGCCCGCAAAATTGCACGCGACCAGGGCCGGCACGCGTCCGTGACGGTCTGCTATCCATCCGAACAACAGACCTCCGCAGATAGCACCGATGAAGAATATCGCCTGAGCTATTGTCGGTAAAGTAGCGTTCTCGCATACCCAGCCAAACTGTAAAAAAAATAAATATCATAAATATTATGAATTTTGTTTTTATAACAGAGATAAAAAATTTATCGATTACAAATCCCCTAACCATAAAAATTGTAAGAGTTTAGACTTACAAGTGTTTCAATAGCAATGCTTTCATCATCAGAGTTTTAAAGACACTCTCAGTGTACAGTTTTTATGATTAGGGGATTTGTATTTGATAATTCAATGTATTTATAAAATCTATGATGTAATTCTGGTAAAAGAAATATATGCATATTAACATCATTTTCATTGTTAATTAGCACCTAAAGAATAAATTGAATTTGAAGTATAGTAATAATAAAAATTACGAGATTTAATATTGGAAAAAGTCCAAATTAATGAACTAATTCAAGATCTGATTTATAAAAATATTAAAAGACTAGCTGTTACTGTATTTTTTGTGTAATCTATTGTCTATGCCCTTCCTCAGGATGCAAGCTATCTCCCTGCCAAATTTAATCAAGATCGGTTAAGCGGTTTAGCCGTTAAAAGGTAACAAACAAACAGAGTAATTTTTGCATTTATAATATAAGTATTAATTTTAAATAATAATACTTACTTCAGCTGCTATGGATTCGTAAGGGATGCTGGAGAGGTTGAAATCCCATCCTTGCTTGCACGGGACAATCGGCCAGCTTGGATCAGGTGTCAATATATCTTGATTCAACAACTGCGTGAAGTTCACGTCGTATTGCGAACATCTTGAAAACGCGCCTGTCGCGGCGTCGATGGGTATTGACAGTTGTAATCTAAAATAAAACAACAATACATATAATCAGGCCCAAATATAGGGGGAGGGGGGTAGGGGGGCTTATATGGTCCGAGGCCCTGGGATTTATTTATTTAATTATCAAAGTCCGCAAATATAGTTTTTTTTTTTAATTATAACCTTTTATTTAATTTATGTTTCTTTCAATATCAACAAATATTTTTAATTTATTAAATTTAATTAAACAAGAGTCCAACACTGGGGTATGATCTAAGACTGGTGCCAGTACCTTATGTACTTTTTAAAATATAGAGCAAATAGATTTTTTTCAATTTCAAGAACATTAATGTTTGTTTTATAAAAACTTATAGGTACATTTTTTACATGCAGCTTAAAAAATGATTAAAAAAGTGAGTGAACCATTTATAAAAAAAAAAATGTCTACGTGATGTTATTTAATTGAACAAAAACTATTGAAGCCTTCTATTTCCCGTTTTTTTTCGGTTACATATTACATAACAAGACATCTGTGGCCTTCTTAATTAAATATAGTGGATTTGTTCCTTTTGATTTGTTTAAACAACATTCATACTGCGTGAATCGAACTTTTCATGGTAATGGTATGACATATACATAGTTCTTCCAGGTACAGACATTATAAAACTATAACTGCCCGTAGATTACGGAATTATTGTTTAGGATTTTTGAAAAATATAATTGATTTATTTTAAATCTTTTTATTCTACACAATTCTTTCCTACATTATATTGTTCAATATTTAACGGTTTAGGGTCAATCCATATGAACTGGTCCAGCACTGGTTGCTCGATCATTCTAAAAAAAATTGATTTTTTGTGTGTAATTACCCTAACATGTTGGTAGTTCGAAACGACCATTATTTTAATTTTATTGTTTTTTGTTTTCGCGTGACGGCCATATTTGTTCTACAGGTCACAGCATTTTTTGTACTTTAAAGGGTTCGCGGAAACTAAAATATCTCAGCTTCTATCAAACCTTTCAACACGGGACTAAAAGCAAATTGTTCAGAATAAAACGGGCTACAAGATTACTTCTAAACATTTTCACCTTAATGTTATCCTAAAGGGTGAAATTTCAGCCTTAATTCTTAGTTCTATTTTTGAAAAAATCCCATTTTCAAGGGGATGTTTTTGCAAGAAGGGGAAAAGTTAACAAGTCAAATTATTTTTTACAAATAGGTGGGTACTTGTTGTATTCACACACCAAAGTTCAACTCTAAGACTTGCCCCCCTTTATTTTAAAAAATTCTCAAAATTTTAAAATTCGAGAAAATGGCACTTTTCAAAGCTAAATAACTCTGGTGGGGGACCAGATAAAAATCTGAAATTTTAGCCCATAATAGTACTACATAATGGTATTATGTACCAAAAATTTTGAGATTGAGATTTGACTACAAGCAGTGGTATTGCAACCACAAAAATGCATGTTTCAATGAGCGTATACATGTTGTGATTTTGTTTCAATAATAATTCAAACATGTTATATCTTTGTTATGAGTTACTTTAAGTTATTATATGTGTTATAAATTTTTAAAGCTGACCTAATTTTCTATCTAAAAATAAAATATATATAGGGTGTCACCTTTAAAAAACAAAAGTTGACATCATTTCCGGTTGAACCGGAAATGACAGAAAATAAAAAATGAGCTTTTAAAAACATTCAGAAAAAATACAATTTTTTTCTTCATTTAAGCATTCTTCTATTTCCAAGAAGATGAAAGATAGTAATAGATATTATATTAATGTTGACACTCTGTATTAACATATGAACTCCTATTGAATATTGTGGTTGCAATACCACTGCCTGTAGTTAAATCTCAATCTCAAAAATTTTAGTACGTAATACCATTATGTAGTACTATTATGGGCTAAAATTTCAGATTTTTATCTGGTCCCCCACCAGAGTTATTTAGCTTTGAAAAGTGCCATTTTCTCAAATTTTCAAATTTTGAGAATTTTTTTAAATAAAGGGGGGCAAGTCTCAGAGTTGAACTTTGGTGTGTGAATACAACTAGTACCCACCTATTTGTAAAAAATAATTTGACTTGTTAACTTTTCCCCTTCTTGTAAAAACATCCCCTTGAAACTGGGATTTTTTCAAAAATAGAACTAAGAATTAAGGCTGAAATTTCACCCTTTAGGATTACATTTAGGTGAAAATGTCTAGGATAAATCTTATAGCCCGTTTTATTCTGAATAATTTTCTTTTACTCCGATGTTGAAAGGTTTGATAGAAGCTGAGATATTTTAGTTTCCGCAAACCCTTTAAAGTACAAAAAATGCTGCGACCTGTAGAACAAATATGGCCGTCACGCGAAAACAAAAAACAATAAAATTAAAATAATGGTCGTTTCGAACTACCAACATGTTAGGGTGATTACACACAAAAAATCAATTTTTTTTAGAATGGCCAAGCAACCATTTAATTTAATTTTGGACCATTTCATATGGATTGACCCTTTAGGCAGTATATGGCAAACTTGATTGCGTATTCCTTATGTTACCTAACGTAACAAAATATATACTAAAACCTGGACAAATAACATATCTATATATGAATTAAAAAAAAACACGTAAATCGGATAAGTGGTTCTCGAGTGATAAGCGCACTAACGGACCGACAGACAGACAGAGAGATGTTGAGTTTTATAATATATATAGATTATTTTCTTACAAAGAAGGATAAGTTGTTTACAAATTTAAAAAAAAACTGAAGATATGATCATAGGGTTTTTTGACTTTTTTTAAAGAAGTTTTACAAAAAGTTTATCTCAGAAATTAAAAATTATTAAGGTAGTCTTATGTTTGGTATTATAATTAATTAATTGGTTTCCTTTTATTACAATGAATAAATTCATTTTTAAATACCAAATTAGAATTTTTACAGGGTCTTAAAAATTGGTATGTTTAGAAATGAATGGTTAAGAAAAAGTAAAGATATTTATTTATGAAAAGATAAATAATAGTAAGTAATAATCAATTAGATTTTGTCTTATTTACATGCTTTGAATAATAATAAGAAGAAGATAATGCAAATTAATTGTAAGTAATTATTTAAAAATTACTCATATTATCAAGTATCTAAAGAATTACTATTATGAAATCTTTTTTTAAGTAGAGAAGTAAACATACTTAAATATATTTTAAGTATAATATATATAATAACAATGGGTACCATTTTGTTTCCTCACAATATCGAAGATACGAGAAGCTTTGTGATCGTTTTAAAATGAGGAAAAAAATTGTTCTCCGATTTCAAAATTTTGATTTTTCTGTTTCAGGTAAAGACAAACACTTTTCGTTCCGTGTCTGTCTGTCAAGTGAATTCTTGTCACACGCATAATTCATGAACCACTGAACCGATATTAATGAAACTTGGTTGGTTAGCTGGTCTGGCTTGAGGACGGTCCCATTTCAAAATCGATATCCCAAATTACGTGAAAATTTTATAGAATCTTTTTTGTAGAGTATTCAATTTCCTATAATATGGTTTTTTTTATTGCTATTTACATTTACATATTAACTGTCATTTTGGCGTTTAAAAGTCATTTTAACGTTTGTATAAATTTAGATTTAGATTGAAATTATCAAAAAATTAAAAATTTACGAAAAAAAAGAAATATTTGGAACTAATTTTAGCAAATTGTATAAAAATTAAATGATTAACTAATGCCAGGCGGTTTTTATTTAAATTGTTCAATAATTAACTACCTTTGGTGAATTTAGCACGAGGAAGCACTGTGCATTTACTTGGCAGATGTTTTATTTGTTAATTTCATTGCAGATCTTTATTTCTTAAGTCTGATCGGAGAGTAACCACTTGAAGGTATAATACCCACGTAAAAAGAATTAAACCATTGAATTTGTGAATATTCACTGACTCCCAATGCCAGCTTTCGTAACAGAATTATACAAAAAAATATAATATACAACATTCTCACAACAATGCTCGACCTCGTTCATGTACTTGAAAACGTATTTAACAACATACTTAATTATTTCATGAGACGTAACTTAAGTCTAATTACAAATTCTGATTTTTATTGAAAATCATGTTTACCTTCCTTTTTTGAAAAAAATAATGTTTAGCTGTCTAAAACAGGATTAAAGTTTTAAAGTTTCAGTTGACTTATATTTATTGATATTTAATCCGTTTCGTTAATCTTGGAATTAAATATAATTTGACGAAAATAATTCGTGTGTAGAAATAAATTAATAATAGATTTGGATTTTTTTTCTGATTTTTATTGAAAATCATGTTTCCCTTCCTTTTTTGAAAAAAATCATATTTAGCTGTCTAAAACAGGATTAAAGTTTTAGTTGCCTTATATTTATTTATATTTAATCCGTTTCGTTAATCTTGGAATTAAATATAATTTGACAAAATTGGTACGTGTGTAGAAATAAATGAATAATAAATTTGGATTTTTTTTAAATAGTAAAAACTGTTAAAATATTTATGTATGTCATACTTTACGTATTTGGTCTTCATGATTATTTGGTAATAGTTGAGATATTTTGCTCGTGGTATAATAATTTGACAAATTAAGTTTAATTATATGTAGAAATAAATTAATACTAGATACGTACATATGTAATTTATTTATTTTTCAAATAGTAAAATTTATTTAAGTATTTATGTCGTAATATTTAGTCTTGATAATTATTTTGTAATAGTTTAGATATTTTGGTCGTAGTATTTACTTTGTTTTATGGTCGATCCAGACTATTGAGCCGGTCTCGGTCCAGTCCAACATAAACAAAATAAAAGGCTATAATTTAAAAAACAAACTATATTTGCGGACTGGTAATTAAATTGATAACTTGTTTTATTAGTAACATGAATTCATGAGAATTACAAAAGAGAAGCTCGCCAATCACAAAAACAGTGTACCTTACTCTTATAGCGGCCAGAACTGGTGCCAGTACCTTATTCAACTTTAGTGTAAAATATGGTTTCAAAAATATATTTGCATTTTCAATTGTCTTTATAAGAAAAGTCAAACTAAAATTTTCTTTAGTGGAGACTATAATATAAAATTAGAAGAGGTGTAGAGGGGAGGGGGGGGGGGGTAAAATGTGTAGTTTTGTATTGAAAATGTAACATAATAATATATATGATAAAATAAATTAAAACAGAAATCCATATAAATATTATTAAGAATTGCTTTTATATAATTAATTCTATAAAATGTTTAGAACGCCACTGAATCTACGCACATTAATGTTCCAAGAAAGGCTGTGCCCTATTCCGGTATTTCCGAAAGAAAAAAAAATAATAACAAATCTGTGATTTTAAAATTCTACGTAGGTTTCGCGGAACATTTCTTTTATAACATTGACCGCTCTGACGTCATACGACTGTAGCAGCTGGATTCCCCACATATGAATTTTACATACTTTCGTATTTTTTTTACGCTGACTGTTTTCTGCGTATAGTGGCATTAAAACAAGTTAGGAATTTAGTAAAAAAACACGTTTTATTTTAAAACAAGTATTATAAAATATCTTCTTAATTCTTTTATCTAGCCAACAATTGGTAAGTAATAACTTTTTTTCAGTTCACTTTCAGGAAATATAAAGGTATGTATGTATATGTAAATATTTTGATTTTTTTTGGATCAAAACGACATTTATGAGCAATTGCGCATTTTGATACATTTTAGAATTTTTATCTGTCGACACGAAAACTACTGATCCGATTTTGATGGGACTTTCACTGGTCGGAAGCTAAAGATCGTTTATGGTAATCAAATTAAGGCAGGTATGTATTAAGAACTTTTACATTAGTCGTTGTGATATATATTGATGTAATTGAATGAATAAAATGAAAAATTTAGAATTGATTATTGATATTTTTTAATAAAAATATATATATATGAAAAAGATGTAATTTCAGAAAAAGGCGAGTAATTTCTAATAACTAGGTAAATAATTATAACTAACAATAAAAGGTAACTAAAGTGATAAAGTAAAGTAAATAAAGGAACTATTAATTTCTGGCGTAATTTGTTAACATCTTTTTTTCAAATTTCGTTACTTTGTTTTCTCAAAACCGGTTTTGAAAATATGACTGTGCTCATAAACTAAACGCACACTTTAATTTCAATATTTTTAAGCTATTACATTTCATTTATGTTGAATGATTGCAAATTAAAATTGCAAAAACCCATAAACATTTTAGTAATTTTTATACTCAAGGGATAAAAAATGAACTACATAATACAGAGGTGCTACCAGCTTGAGAGGGAGGGGGGGGGGGGGGGCTACAATGACTTCACGTTATTTTAACCGAATGGGAAAATTGCCATTGATTATTTTTTTAAGACTGAAGCTTACACTAAATCTAAAACCCTGAAATTATTGTTATTAATTTTTTACCAAATTGAGGGAGGGGGGAGCTACAAAAACTTCACGATAATTTGTACTGAATGGGAAAATAGCTTTTGTTAATTTTTTTTCAAGACAGAAGCTTAAATTAAATCTAAAACCCTGTTAATTGAAATTATTGTTATTAATTTTTTTCTTTAATCTATAATACAGTGGTGCTACCAGATTGAGGAAGGAGGGGGGGGGGGGGGGGGTACAGTGACTTCATAGTATTTTGTACCGAATGGGAAAATAGCTATTGATTATTTTTTTAAGACAGAAGCTTTAAGACCCTGAATTCTATTATGTATTGTTAATTGAATTTATGTATTGTTAATAATTTTTTTCTTTAGTCTCGAAACTAATAACAGGGTACAATTATTTATATAAAAGACTTATTTCAAGGCGAACGAACCTTTCAGAAGACCTTCACAAACCCCAATTTATTTTAATTATAACAATAGATTCAGATGTCTGACTGAAAGTGATAAATATTAATTAAAATTAAAATACGTAACATAACAGTTAAATTCATTTGTTATTGGCAATATAATATCAATTTTTAACTATAGTAAAAAAGTACTTAAGAAAGTATCATTGGTTATTGAAATATTTTAGATTTAAATCAGGGTTGTATCGGTTTAATTTTTTTTAATTAAAGTCAAGTGATTTAAAATAATTTAAAGTACCTATATAATATAAGTTTGAAGCTCAGAAAAAAAATTTTTTGCTAAAAATTATATATTTCAAAGATTAAGTGTTATTTTGTTAAAATTTCGTGTTCTAATTTTTTCATGATTACTATGTATGTATATTTCATATAATATGTAAAAAAAGCAAAAATCTATCGAATTTGATTTGTATTCTTACATAAATTAAATTTTTATGCAACTTATGGAAGGTAAGACGCGGGCAATTTATTTGCGTCACTATATTTTTATGACTTTATAGTTATGACGCCATTAAACTTTTTTCTAAATAGTAAGTATACTTGCCCCCATTCCTCCTCTTCGTAGAAATATATCTTCGGGCATATGTGACGTAGACAAATCAATGTAGCAATATTAAAATTATTGAAACTTCTATTTCAGATCAACTTTTATTTATTTATTTTCAAGAATACGGATTATCTACCAATAACTTAATCCGGTTAACTTTTCCCACAATTATTCTAAACTAATTGTAAGGACATTTTACTGTGTTATTTCAAGTGTAAGGAAGTCATAAAAAATACAATTTAATCTTATTATATTATGATACTTATTATGCTCAAGAAAGATAATTGTTGACAATTTAGTATTAATATACTAACACCATAGATATAAAGTATGGACCGCGCATCTGATTCGAAAACAAAAAGAAAGAGATAGAGCGTAAAAAAAATTGGTTGGGTAATAAATCGATCTTCACTTATTTTACACAATACGGTAATACAGAATGCGCAATCCATGTTTCTATGTCTATGACCTACAATATATTTATATTTAGATATTACTTACATCAGTTAACTGATTAGACAGGGGTGCCAATTGAAAATCTTTCAGTAGAAAAAGTACCTGATTTACAACTACTGTAAAAAAATTAACTGTAGTTAAGTTATTTTAAGCAAAAAATCGGACAGACCGATATTGTTCTAAAATCGTGTTTTTCAGATTGAAGGAGTCTTGAAACGAAAAAAAATCAAAAAACTTAGATTTAGCCGTGAAAATGTAACAAACAAAGATAAAAGAAAAGACAGATGAGGAGGTTGGTATCAAAACGTAATATCTGCACAAAGTTTCATTTTTCACCTAAAGGTGGAATCAGATGCATCTTTGCAGCCTTTTTTTCGTTCCATAGTTAAGCTACTTTAAGTGTTAATTTTGTTTCAAAACGCAATATCTGTGCCAAATAAATATATTAAAAATTACATATTTTACTAAATTCACGTTTAAAAAAATGTAATAATTTGTTTATTTTGTAAATATGTTATATTAATCAAAAGAATAATCTTGTATACAAATCATACTCTTTGAGAATCAAAATTAGGTTCAAAAAACAATAAGTAAAAAGCAAAAACTTTATAAAAAAATGTCCAATTTTTTTTCTTTTTCGTTTTAGTAGATTAATTACCGACGTCCAATCTTCCAGTAGTGAAAATTTGAATACTTTCCTCCGCTTATCTTACCAGTTATCAGTTTTCATCATTTTCTCAACATTTTGTCTTATGTCAGATATTGCGTTTTGATAAATAATTGTATTATATTCAACTACAAAAGGTTCCCCTTTGGCCCCGCATGTCAATCAGTAGAATAAAGACGAATATTTGAACAAATAAATTGTTTGTAATAACAAAAGGACATCTCAAAATAAAATAATTATGTGACTGACCCCATTAATACGATTACAAAACTTTACCTTCATGATACTGAAAATGAGCGAAAAATATCTGTACAGAAAAACGATTTATCAGGTTATCAAAAAAAGTAGAAAAAGTGCAACAATATTTTCGCACGTACCTCAATTTTCCGCTTGCTTTAGCAGTTATTAGGTAATGTTTATGTGTAAAAATATATTATACCTACGTGAGTATTATTATCTTAATATATAAATAAAACATTTTTTTTCATTAGTACAATATAATATGTACATATAGTTTTTTTAAGGTAGGCAAATATATTTGTTTAATTTATAGTGGAATATTTTGTATTGTTATGTTTATATAATGCATATTTATGTACATATGTATGTAAGTATTACTGATAATTCTAAAAACAAACAAACCATGGGGTGAGATCCTTTAGGTCCACACAACCAACTTCCAAACATTGTATGACTATCAATATATTTATTTACATTAGTAATGTCTACTGATAATTCTAAAAATAAACAAGCCATGGGGTGAGACCCTTTAGGTCCACGCAACCAACTTCCCAACATGACATGACTATCAATACTTGAATATTGATTATTTATTATTATATATATATTTTAATTAGTATATGAAAAATTGTAATGGAATTTGTCAGAAGTAAATTTTGTATTATGAATATTAGTTTTCTAATATCCTAATTTTTAGAATAACTAATCTGACATTTTAAAATTCAAATTTTGGGAGTGGTTTTCACCTATTCAATGGCTGTTGTTTAGGTACGTACAACAAAAAAAAATACTGAAATAAATGTTTCATTATTTGTATTGTAGAAAAAAAATATTTGTACCCACACAAACTTTGAGAGTTAAATTTCTAAAAATCTTTTCGTTCAGACCATATTCACGTAAAGGTGCTTCGACAACATTCTTCAAACAAAAATTTAGCTTTTTTTTCAGATAAAATCTAATTTAACTGGACTATTCTGCCCTGCTAAGCACAAATATGGTATCTGCATTTAGATGAAGGTAGAGAAAATTCAGTTTTTGTTGTCCTGCATTTAATACTTGCTAAAAATTATAAATAAAGTTTTGATCTAAAGTATTTTCTTTAACTGAATTCGTTTTTTAAATTATAAATGTGATAGAATGGATATTTACTATTAAAAAAGCAGTTAACATTTTACAGATTTGTAAACTCACTTGATTTTACTAAGTAACTTTACTGTAACTACTCTTTATTTAGACATAATTATGGTATCTGCACGCAGATACCATAATTATGTCTAGTAAAGTATAGTTACGTGAAAACGGCTTAGTAAAGTTTAGTTGTTTAGTTTTGATTTTTTATTGTATCTACATTAAATATTCTAAAAATAAAGTAAAAGTGCATTAAATCTCGTTTATATTAATTTTTAATATTAAAAGACATGAACCAATTTTTGTAACACTGTCAACAAATTATTAAAAATTGTATCTACAGTAGATATAAAACAATTCTTAGTAAACAGCAGATACAACAATATAGTCTAGTAATTCAAGCCTAAAATGCAGATTACGAAAACAAAAAAGGTGATTTTTATTAGAAAAAACAAGTATATATACCATATTTAACACTAGTAAGACGCAGGAAGATATAGATAATGCCATTTTGTTATTAACTCAATTTTGACAAAATTGTCAGATACCACATTTGTGCTTAGCAGGGCAGTATTAGGGGAAGTATAACCCCTAATAGTCCAGTTAAAAAAATTACATAGTAATATTATAAATTAAAAAAATACCGTTTTTCGAATCGTGCTGTTATTATTTTTTTATTAAGGTATATTTATCGTTCGAATCGTTATAATTTTTATAAACGTTAGAAACGAGGTCAAAATTATTTTAAGACCTTTATGAAATATCTAAAACTTACAAATTAACATAATGTTTTCTAAACTAATACAAGTTACCAAAAGATATTTTTGCAGTGGGTTTGATAGTTAAATGTTTTAAATGGTTTGTTCCAATTTCTAATATAATCTTGATATTTCAAATTAAAAATAAATATAAATTATAAAAAAATAAAAATGATTGGCTAGACATAGATTTAGATAGTAGAAATAGTTATAAAAGCATATTCCACGAACTATGAGATCATTTTCAAACTGTATAATATATACTTTACATTTTACATATGTAGGTAGGTTTTACTTAATTCTATGTATTTTACAACGTCATTCAAAAAGAAATAAATGGGAAATTAAAATCATTGACTAAAAAATTGATTTAGAATTATAGAACTGAATATTGTATTGTGAAAATATCAGATTATACTATTTCTTTAGTTCTTACATACATTTTTTTAAATTAATTTTAGTTAAAAATAAAAATAATCATTAAACCTGAAGATTTTAAATTTGTATATTCATTAGGGTGTGTTAAAAAAATCGATATTTTTTTCCTCACTTACGAAAGAAGGTAGTTTATGACCCAAAATAAATTCCCCCATTTTTCAGAGGTTCCACAAGGGGAGTCTATCTCCCATTTAAATAACATGGAAAAATTATTCTTTAGTATTAAAGTTGGTATTACTGATTCATGATAATTAATAAAAAAAATTTAAGGACGTCATTTTGTTGAGAATAAAATTATGTTCTAATAATGCCAGTTATCGGCTTGGTTATTCTTTTTTCAATAGCTAATATATTGCTATTTAATTGATATTTATAGAAAATTGACGTTAAAAAAATATTTGTAAAAAAAATATTTAAAACCCTTATAACTTTTAACTCATTACATTTACACCTATAGCTCTCTGAACTTTTTTTATAGATAAATAAATTTCCTACAAAATTACTATTTAACTTATTTTTATAGAAACAATAGTTTAGCCATGAGAGCCTTTAAGACGTACTAGAGAATTTTATCTTCTATAAAATGATATCCTTAAAATTTTTTCATCAACAACGATTTTTAGAGATCTTTGTAGATCTTTACAGGTATCCACAGATCAAAAATTCAAATCAATCAAGATCTTCAAATCTTATTTTTTTCCCGGGGATAGAATTTTTTTATTTACTGTATTAATAATTATTTTTCATTACTTTTCTTTACGTTCAAACAATCGAGGTTACACTATACAATAAATACTTATAAATCAATTTTGATGAGCCTTACATTATTTCAAAATAAATTCACTGACCTCCAATCAATAATAATTTAACACTTTATTGATACATGATTAATTTATTTAGTAAATATATTAATTGTAATAATGACAGTTACAAATCTTTATATGCATATCTATATATATAAATATAAAAATACACAACATTATGCATTAAAAATGGCCTTTAAAGTTAACTTTCTATTGCATAGACAATGACCTAGTAGTTTACACAAAAACGGATATTTTATAGAAAAAGATATATAATCCGATACCTATAAATAAAGCATTTGCCATCTCTTTTTAATAAAAAATATTAAAACCAAGTTATCTGACCAACCATTACAATACTAATTAAAAGATGATCACAGCTAGAGTTAATTATAAACAATGATAGATATATGGAGTTTAAATGTGTTTGTATACTTCTATCTCATGTTAAGAGATAGATTGGTGAATTGTTAATAACGAACAAAGGTATATTTAATAATTATTTCATAATGTAATGCATGGAATACAATGTTAGTATTTAAAAGTCTTGATTGGATATTTCATTAAGGTCCGATACAATTTATTAATACATTTAATTAGTGTTATTGAAAATTTGTTGCGAAAAAATTAATTTGCAAAACTTTATATTAGTATCATAAAATTATGTACACAGGTACTGGCACCAATTATGGCCGCTATAATCAGTGCCGTAGCGAGCATAATTGGCGCCCGGGGCACGATACTTTTTTGGCGCCCCTGAAAAACATAAAGTAATATAATATATAGAATATCGTCGTTTTGGGGGCAATTTGGTGCCCCTTTGCGAGTAGCGCCCGGGGCATGATAGACCCCGTTGCCCCCCCCCCCCCCGCCGCTACGCCACTGGCTATAATGAACTCATGTTACTGATAAAACAAGTAACTCTTTATTTAATCAATTTAATTACCAAAGTCCACAAATATAGTTTGTTTTTTAAATTATAGCCTTTTATTTTGTTTATGTTTTTTCGCCAGTAATGGATAAAGTAAAACCAGTGATGGACACTTGCTAATGATTACAAAATGATAAGTAAATACGACACAAAAGATAATATAAAAGAAAGAATCGTCAAATTTGAAACAATGTAAAGCAGTTGCTATAATAAAATAATAATTAATAAATAAATTATACTAATAATTAGTTTTAATGTCCACCATTTTGACACCTATTGGCCGATTGTCATCAAATCACGCTGTGAGACAGTTAAATGTATATAGATTAATATTCAGAAATGGTAGTAATCAAATATCAACAAATTTCTTATAATAGTATAAGAAAGTAAACATAAACCTTGATATAGGTATTGTACATACCTATTTAATTAAGTATCAATAACCCACACCCCCTCCCTTTTTACTATATCCGGTTACAGCGAGTAAGTTTTCGAACCTTCGGTAACGCGAGTTTTGACGGTCGAGGTCGGGTATTAGCGATCCGGTCGATTTGCTGTAATTGCTCGCTCCGATCAGTGACTGCCTCTGAAGATAAACACAGACAAAGAGAGAAACTGTTTGCGTATCTATGCCGTGGAGCGTATAAACTAGAAGTACTTTAAATTGGGTATATTTAAGTCAATGTACTTGTATTGTCAACAAAAGATTTAACGCAATTATAGTTTTTACTTTGATTTTTAATTATTTGTTGCCATGACTACAATTTATAAAAAAATATAATTTTTCGATAATTCAATTGAGAAATGTCAAAAAAGAAAGAAAAACGTAATGTGGCTGAACCAATAGTTGAAGAAACACCACAAGTTGATATCATCCAAGAGGAACCAGTAGAATGGAAGAAAATATGCATATGTGTAGAAAATATCAAAAATGTTACCCGTTTATTCAAAGATACTAATGTTTTTATTCAGGTATAAAAATGTATTTTTCTCTTAAAATAACCAGTCTATGTTTTTCTTATGAATTCGACAATAAAAAATCTCACTGACCCCCAAAATGATTTACCATCGCGTCGTCAGAAAATAACAAAAAAAATTTGAAAATTTATATCAATTTTGAGAGCCTCCACTGCCCATTATGATTTTTTTTATATCGAATCTAATAAATGACATTTGTAGACCAGACTTTTTTCTTTAATTTGCTTTTTTTGTATCACTATATGACATTTTTTGACTACACAAACAAACAACAACAAAAATTTGGAAAAAGTGATTAATTATATTTGACCAAAAAAATTTTGGGGGTCAGCGAGATTTTTTAATTTTAAATTCGTTTACGTAAAAAAAATCCAGTTAAAAGTATAAGGCCTTTTTTGTGGGGTTATATAATTATACAGCTTAGATATACATTCTTTATGATTATCGTAATTTACAGACAGAGTTTATGAACGTGATTTTCGCCGAATCAGAACCTCAAATTCTCACATACGATGAAATCGTTGTCCACGATTTTCACTGTACTTTAAAAATCGATTCAAAGAACGAAAGATGCATCGATGATCTTGTATCCAACCCGATATTATTTAGCCTGTTCCAAGAAGAGGGTGCTTATGATGTTAGTTTGTTACAATTAAAACAAGAATCGACTTCAGAAATACTGATGGGAACTTCAGTTGATACTAAATCGAATTTATTGATAAAGAATACGAAATGTAAGTATACACCAATATATTTTATAATAATACAGCCCTGATATTTTAATTAAAATGATATTTCCAGCACAAAGCAAGTCAGATATGGGCAAAAAAGATAAGAATAAAAACACTGAAAAAGAGTCAAAGAAAACTAATAAGAAGAATGCAAATCAAGAAGAAACTGAGACAAAACCTGAAACTATTCCATTCGGACGTTGCACTCTAGATCTTCTTCCTTTTCTCCTTGGAGAGCAGCATATATACGAAACACTTACAGTTTATCAAGAAGAAAACGAAGAAGATGAAGATATGGTTACTTGGGAAAACCTACCACAGTTGATTGTTCATGTTTGGGTCGAAGGACCACTATTTGATGATATTTTTTTGAAAACTTCAAATGTTATAAGTTTTTCTGTCGATTCTATTTATAACCCCCCTTCGTACATGGCGCCGAATTTATATTATACATTTGGGACAGTTATTCCTTTGGCTCCAGAAAAATACGAAACTTTAGTTATCGAAGATGGGATTAAAGTAGAGAAGAAATTTGACACGATGAAGAAATGGCCGAATTTGGGAACATTTAAATGTAAATGTGTTGGTATGAAATGTACATTCGACGAAGAAGATTTAATTAAAACTGAATTAAATGTTGATATAGAAGAAATGATTAAACAGCATGTATCTAAAATCGAATGGATCATAATGAGAAGATTTTGGCTTACTGAAGAAAAACAATCGAATTTTATTGAACTATTAAAAAAATTTCGACGTTGGCCAATTGAAATCCATGCATCTCTTGATAAAACTATAAGAGAAATTGATCCAGAAAATAACACAATTACCCCTTCTGTAAAACCTCACGTGCCGAAAGTAAAACCATCCGACCTGCACTTCATGGGGTTTGTAGATATAACCAATTTACTATATCCAGGAGTGACGAAAACTAAAATTGCGTGCCAATTGAGGTCGTATATGTATGAAGAAATGGGTGAAAATACTGGTTTTACACATACCATATTCGAGAAATCGGCTAGCAGTAAACCTGACACGATTAAAAAAGTTGGAAGCAATGCAAGATTGTCGTCGAAATCTTCCAGGTCCAGGAAAACAAAAGAGGGCGCTAATATTCTGGATTCTCTCAAATCCCCAGATGAATCTAGTCTGTTGGTTATGTCTGATGATATGAAACCGACCTTTATTGTTCTTGAGGTAGAGCTGGAGAAACCGTTTTATCAAAAACGTGAATTGGAAGATTTAATTGAAGAATTTAAAAATTTTTTGCCTGAGCGAGAATCATTGCCGAAGGAATTGATAGATTCAAATGAGGCTAGCAAGAATTTTAATGCATGTTTGGAAGAAATTATTGTTACGATTATAAATGATTATAGTGAATATGTGAAGAAGAATGAAGGAAAAAAAGGTGGCGCTAAAGATTTAGAAGATAACTTTTATAAGTACATAACTTCAGAAAGTTCGTTTGGTAAAATTAGGGAGCTATTAAGGAAACATGTACTTCAAATAGCAAGTTATGTAATGCCATATCATGATAAAGTAGATGATGATACCCAATTCGATCAGTATATTTCAAAGTTACATGGGTATTTAATAGAAGAAGTGCATAAAAAAGTAAACATGATGATTGGTTTTCACGAAGATTTCAAAAAAAATTTAAGTTATTTGGAAAATAATGAATTGAAATTACATTATGCAAAAGAAGCTGAAGAAATGGATAATTTTGCAGAAGCCAAACGTTATTATTTAGAAAGAATTGATTCCGATACAAAAAATGCTTTGTTTTGGTTTGATTATGCAATATTTAATACGGGTCAGAATAAAATAGATGATGCAATTCATTGTTGTAAACAATCTTTAAATCTCGACATGGAAAACAAATATACTATGTTGTTGATTTCAATCTTATTCGAAGAAATAAATAAACAAGGTGATGCTGAAACAACGTTTCGAACAATGCTAACTTTTCATCCTAAATTTATTGAAGGTTGGATTTGTTTTAATCTTTTTTATTTAAAACATTCAATTCAAGAGGGTGCTGATTATACTTATGAATGTGCTCGAAAAGCTCTTAAATATGCAGATGAAGACGCGAAAGATCCTTTTGGGAATATCCCAGAACTTAGTTGGGATGTTGGTCTATGGAAACCTGGACAAATGTATGCAATGACTGCTGTAATGTTGATTAAATTAAAAACTTTTTGCTATGCAGAGTTGGCTTTGGCCCAGGACTTTATAACCACCCCAGATTCTACATGTTATACGTATTATCTTGCTGTAAGTTTTTATCTGACCAAGCAGTATAATATAGCTATTGAATATCTACAATCGGCTTTGAAAATACATGGACATGATGTAGCTGTTGGGGGTCTTTTGGGACATTGTTTTTATAAACTTGGGCAGTCCCAGAAAGCTGCAGATTGCTACGAACCTTTGCTGTATACATTTGGACGTTCGGATGATATTCATATGATTTATTTGAGATTGGGAAATTGGTACAGGGATAATAAAATGTACAGTGAAGCTGTGAATAGTTTTTTGATGGCGTGTATGTATTCGCCTACGCCGGTGACTTGGATGGAAGCCGCGGTTACGAAAATATACATGGATGATTTCTTGGGGGCTGAGAAATGTTTGTGTGAGTCGAATAATCTTGATAATAAAATACCCCAAGTATGGGAATATTTGGCTATGGTTAATATGAAGTTTGATAAAAAGTTTCAAGCTGAGAAATGTACACAGTATGCTAATAAATTGAAAAGTAAATCTAAAACAAATATGTATTAATTTGTTTGTTGTATATTTAAAATTAAAATAAATATGAAAATTAATTTATATAAAAATTTGTTGTTATCGGTTCACGTATTTTTAATGATACATTATATTAATATTTTTTATACTATTAATATTGCTAACTTCGAAAACGATAGAAATTGTAATTTTTTATGAAGATAATTATATCTCAATTATAAACTTTCAAATCGATCTCCTGAGAAATCATATTTTCGCTTTTATCATGTTACTAACGCATTGGACCCGGTGTTACCTGAGGATATAAATTTAATTTATAATAAACCTATTAAACATTGTTTTCACTTATCTCAGTGCACACGAAAATTGTTTTTATTTCGACTTCATATTTACACAAAAACAAGTAACTCTTTATTTAATCAATTTAATTACCAAAGTCCGAAAATATATATAGGTATATATTTTTAAATTATAACCTTTTATTTTGTTTATGTTTTTTCGCCAGTAATGGATAAAGTAAAACCAGTGATGGACACTTGCTAATGATTACAAAATGATAAGTAAATACGACACAAAAGATTATATAAAAGAAAGAATTGTCAAATTTTAAACAATGTAAAGCAGTTGCTATGATAATATAATAATAAATTAATTAATTATACTAATAATTAGTTTAAATGTCCACCATTTTGACACCTATTGGTCGATTATTATTAAATCACGCTGCAAGACAGTTAAATGTATATACATAGATTAATATTCAGAAATGGTAGTTATCAAATATCAAGAAATATTTCTAATTCAGTACATTTATCTAATTTAAAAAATAGCCATTACTGGGGTTATATCCAAGACTGCTGCCAGTATCTTATGCATAGATAGATATATTATAATAAAATAAAAGTTATTTAATAAATAAAATACAACTGACCTATTTTCAAGTGGTAAATGCTCCAATTCCGGGACTTTGCACCAGTAATCATCAGGAAGAATCGTAATAAATATCTGTGTGAAGTAAACGAAAGCGACAAAGAATGCAAACGGGATCATGCAAAAGAACAGCATAATCTGGTACATTCCAAATTCGCCGATATGTGGTAAGATGTCATCGAAATCAACCGGAGGGCGTTCACCGCCAGTTGAAACCGCAAGACTGGGTAGTTTCTTTAAGTCGGGTTCGGTCAACGACGCCATATCTATGCTGGGTAATTTCTTCAGAGGGAAGTCGCTTAGAAATGCTGCGTTCGTGTATCCACCGTCAGTATCTTTGTGTAGGGGGTTCTTAGAATCACAGGATATCGTTGGTATTGATGTAGGTGTCTCGATGTTCCCAAGGGATCCGAAGTTTTGGGACTCGGTCGAGCAATTGAGGGATACTCTTCCTTTAATGAATGAAAATAAATTTTTGAAAATAAGTTTAAATAGATTTCCTGGTCTCAAATCTCAATAAAACACATTTTGAATTTTGTTCGGGACTGTCACATAAATTTAAGGAGGTTGAGAGGTTACTTTTGAGGTTAGGTGGTGGGGTAGGATGCAGTGGACCACTGTTGCCAAAATTACGATCTGTTTTTCTCACTTACACTCATGTATTTGTTATTACTTGTCATTTTACAATACCAGCACTGTATTTCAAAAATGTTTATCATTTCACATATTTTTCGAGTTTCTTATATTGTTTTTTTTTAATAATTTAGAAATTGAAACGTCTAATTCTTACTGCTTTTTAAATTGATTTTTATAATTTGTCTATTTTTTAACAATCTACCGAACTTTAAAATTTATTTTCTTATGAGTTGGTCAAAAAATCTGAAATTTCAGTATTCAATTCATTTTGAGTGTTTAAACAATTGTAAGAAATTTCAATTTCTTCCTACTGGTTTTACGTAACTTCCCAACCTCCTTAAGTATTTTTATAAACAAACTATTAATATAAACAAAAAATAATTAATTTGATATGGAATGAGTTTTTCTCTTTGAGGGTAGAGGGGAAATATAGTTTTATAGGCGGTTATACTGTGTTTTAAAATCGATAATAAATTTAAATTTTGAAGAATTTGATACCTAATTTAGTTACTGTATTATTTTATTTATGTCTACACAAAAAAAATATGAAAGAATTATCGTTTTTTTATTTTGAACACATTTTTCTTAATATACTTAAAAATTATTATTATACTTTTTATGCACTGATGAACCATTTTGTCTTATTAAGCAGAAAAATCCAGTAGTTATTAATAAAAAAACATTCAAATGTTTTTTGTTTGAAAATAAACTAACATTAAATCAAATCGGTACTTGTTACCTATACAAGTTCTAATGAAAAACTAGTTACCAGTAAGGAAGTAGATATAATTATAAATGTGTATCAATTATCGACATATTCACTTCCCTTCATCAATCCTTTAACCAATAGGATTGATCATATAATTAAGATGTTCTCCTTCCATTGTTTTGTTAGTAAAGAGTTGCTCTAGTTAATTCCTATCGCTACAATCATTTGTAGCCATTTCCTTATTTATATTTGTACAGACACTTCAATCTCAGCGAGATTTATACTTTAATAGTACTGAAGGTAAAGGGAACCAAAGAAACTAACTAAAGGTAAATAATTCAATATTTCTATCTTATCTTTCGCAAGCTTATATCTCTAATCATAGAGCAATAAATAAAACGCCAATAGATAGCTTATATATAGACCTTTTTATATTAATATGAGTAGTTTAAACCCTCCATCCCCCAACCCCAGTGGCGAAGCGTGACAATCCTTCCCCTCCTATTAACAAAAAAAGTTAGTTATGAAACACCTTAAGTTCAAGCTTTTACTTTTTTAAATAAATTCTTATATATTTATATAGTAACTAAATGATTCTACGTCTTATTTTCTTGTATTTTAGTCGATATTTGTATGCAGGTTTCACTAAAAAATTTTGAATTTTTGATTTCGTTAAAAGTATGTTTATTATATAGAAAATGACGTGAAAAGTTGTTTGTTTCAAACCGCAGGTCTGTATCTCAAACCGTTCTCGAGATATAGCCTCTCAAATTTTTAGTTTTTTCAAATTTTTGGAGAAAAAAAGCCATAACTTTTGAACGCGTGGTCGGAATTGATTTTAGTTGACGGATTTGGAATCAGCGTGTCAAAATCTATATAATGACATGTATAATACCTTAAAACTCGAAAAAAAATATTTCGCGAAAAATCGAAAAAATTCAAAGGGGTATACCTTAAAAAAATGTCGATTTTTGACCAAATTTTTTTTGTAAGATTTTAAAGTATTATATATGTCATTACATAGATTTTGACACGCTGATTACAAATCCGTCAACTAAAATCAATTCCGACCACGCGTTCAAAAGTTATAGCCTTTTTTCTCCAAAAATTTGAAAAAACTTAAACTTTGAGAGGCTATATCTCGAGAACGGTTTGAGATACGGACCTGCGGTTTGAAACAAACAACTTTTTACTTCATTTTCTATACAATAAACATACTTTTAACGAAATCAAAAATTCTAAATTTTTTAGTGAAATTTCCCGCAGTGAACTTCAACTCGTCATACAAATATCGACTGAAATAAAAAAAAAGTAGTATTGTTTTATAATTGAGCGTATAAATTATTATTAAATGCTATTTTTCGTTAAAATGTTTGAGTTGCGCATAAAGATGAATATTTTAATAATATTTTTAAATTATTTATTAACTGAAAACACAGTTTTGTATTAATTTACCCATAAAGTAAGGGAAGCACTACTTCCCCTGCTTCGCCACTGCCCAATCCTTAAATACAAATGCAATAATTGAGTAAATTAAAGCTTAAATTGTGTGGACTCAAAGACAATTGCAAAACCAATATCGATTGATTTTTTTATGTAATTTAATAAAGTTTAAATTTTTAATACGTATAAAGTTTTTATTTACCCATGCATGTACAATATTTATGTATTTTATATTCATGATGTTTCTCTTTTACATATTATATAATTTTTTTTGTTGATTGGTAATAAAATATATCAACTCTCTCTGTTCTAAAGGAAAGTAACAGACATAAAAATGTCCTAATATTCAGAACGAAAAGTATACAATTATAAATATATATTATCCACAGAATAAAGATACTGATATTATCTAGTAATATTTAGATGCTTTAGCCATATAATAGAGGAATTTTAACAATGAGTTAATTAGAAGTATATGATTGGTGCATTTAAAAAAATTAAACTAGTCAGTAGTGTTTTGTTTCGAAGCGACATTTCAAAATGCACCAATCACGCGTCGTTATATTTGTCCAAAGGCTACTATGATACAACACTTCTAATTCATCTAATGTTAAATTTTAATCAATATTCAAAATGTAATATAATTTTTAAACAAAAAAATTAACAATAAAAACAAATAAATCAAACGTAAAATAAACTCATGAATTTCCAATTTGCGTAAAGGAATAGAAAAATATTTGCAAGGTCTTCAATTGTATATAGGTACAGTTGAACTTCTACAAGACAAACCTCGGAGGAAATGTAAAAACGTAATATATTCGATTTCCAGTAATATCGATTCACTCGGATGATTCTTAACATCGGTAAAAACCGCGTCTTAAAGCAATTAAATTATTTTTATAAAGATTAAGAAAACTGAAGTCAATTTTGAATTTTAAGAACGCCAAATAAAGTTAGGTCAGCTTAATTTTTCAGGTTCATACTGCCCCTCCTAATAAAATACGTATTGCGCGATTATAAATTGAAAATACTGAAAATAGCAAAATCTTCTCAGATCATTTTTTACGTAAAAATCCCCCCTCTCTTTTAAATATAAAACCCAATTTCTTCAGAAATATACTTCACTAAATAATTTTTGTTAAAAAAAAATTCTTCCCTTAAGAGTCCGAATATGTTCTCTATCTTAAAATTAAAAACAAATGAATTATTGTAGAAATTAAAAATTTTATTTATTAATTAACCATTTATTTTCATAAAAGAAACATCGACATGTAGAAGTTCTACTGTACTGTTAATATTACACTATACTCGACATAATTAACCTTATCTCACGAAAAATATTTAATTTAAGTAAAAAAGCATTTATTTTCATAAAAGAAACATCGACATGTAGAAGTTCTACTGTACTGTAAATATTACACTATACTCGACATAATTAACCTTATCTCACGAAAAATATTTAATTTAAGTAAAAAAGCATTTATTTTCATAAAAGAAACATCGACATGTAGAAGTTCTACTGTACTGTAAATATTACACTATACTCGACATAATTAACCTTATCTCACGAAAAATATTTAATTTAATTATTTTCCTATAAGAAAAAAAGTCGACATATAGTAGTTCAACTGTACTGTAAATATTATTAATTATCCTTGTTAATTAATTTTTACAAACATATAATTAAATTACCTGTTTCATTTTCATCCACGTTGTTACTAAGACTCTCTTGTGGCGGCATTTTGAATAAATATCAATAAAATCAGTTAATAATCACAAACAGAACAACAACACTGTGAACACGGGTTCGATTCTCGGCTAGGCTAAACCTCGTGAGGTAATTCCTAGTCACTCACACATGCACATACACAGACTGACTGACTCACCGCGCGACTAACCTCGTCGAATTAACGTACAACTGTTATATACAAGTGCAGTCAGAATACGTGCATTGGCCATCTCTCCCACCCCTTTCTGTTTCCATTATGTACCACGAATTTGGATAGATTTGTAAATCTAGATTTATCAGGATATCTTGGAAAGGTAATAATAAATTTGCAATTAATAGGTTTAGGGTTAACTGAGGTAAAAGTGAAACAAAATACAAATCTTTAATGTTTTTTGACAGTTAACGATACAGATTCATACTTTAATTTAATGAATAACCATTTTAAATACTTACGTCATTTGAACTGTACGATACAACACGGATTTTAAAAATGAAAAAAGTGTGATTCATTTTTAACCTCTAATTTGGGAAAAAATGAAACTTGCCTCTAATGGAAAATATTTATCGAAAAATTAAAAGAAAAGCTACAAAGGCATGCGAAATTGTAACTTTAATTAATATCTGAGCTATATACAGAAAGTTATGTGCAAAGAATTAAAATTTAATTCACACGTTTTGACATCGACTAACAGGGAAATCTGTAGGGGTGACACATCACTTATTAGGCGATTCATATTTTCAGGTCGCTTTAACAAACCTTTAATGATGATGTCAGTTTTTATAATTCTCTTATAAACAAATTAATTTTTTAGTTGCAAGCTTGTTTCACTTTTACCCCATTTAATGGTAATAACAAATTTGGAATTATTAGGGTTCTGCATCTCAAAATAAAACGGCCAAGTGCGTGCAGCGACTTAAAATAAGTGCTGCCAAGTGTAATTCATAAAATTTACATTATTAGATATACATTTATTACCACTGTTTTAAAATATCGAGCAATTTCATAATAATTTGACACCTAGCAGATAGCGTTCGCTGGAAATTAATTTGCATTTGCACTCAGGATATTTATACCTTTGGAAAAATAAATAATATATTTATGGGTGTTTGAAAATTTTATTCAAAAAATATATTCTAGCTACGACCCTGTTTTAACACCCACAATTTAAATATACATATGTATGTACATATCTATATATTATTTGCTACTGTTCTTATGTACTTGTCTTCTGAGCAAAAAGACCTTGGAAAAACATGTAATTCCGTATAGATTTTATTACATTTTGAAAATCACTTAATTTGCGTTTTTTCCTACCACATAAAAAATTGAAAAGAAATGTTATTTCGATAAATCATTAACACCATTTGTGGTTTAAGATTTACAAGAAAACATTCTATATTTATTACGAATACAACATTTTTTTATTTCTTAGAATTTTTACGATTTCTTACAATCTGTATAACACTAACATAAAATATTTTCCAAATTTCTGTACCTCAGAACCAGACGAACTTAAGTCCAAAAATAAAGGTTTTCAGGTTATTACAAAATTTGCATGTATATAAAAGTTGATTTTGCATCGAGCCATAATAACAGAAGTCTATTAGAAATTCTTCTTTTATAATTTACGAGTTTGAGCCAGACAGTTTTTATGTTCTCCTGAAAATTTGGCATGATGTGACTTACGATGATCTGGTTTCTCTGGTACAGATTTTATATTTAATTGTGAAGCTTATTTCAAAAGATCTCTTTTGCATTTACTTAAGTTTTCGATAAACAAAAAAAACATTTAAAATTGTACATTCAATTTTTACTAATTACAAATTTTTTAACGTACTTTAAAATATTTTCTAGGACGTTTTGAACCGAAAAAAAAAGTTTTTAAGATAGCTAATTGAATTCTGAACATGATAGAACTCAGATTTAAAAATGTATGGACAAGATATCTTTTGGAAATAAGCTCCACAATTATAAAATGTATATTTATGTGTTTTCTTACAGATATTTCTTTAGACAATGGAGGTATTATACCTATTTGTTAATTGTTTTTTTATTTAAAAATTGGGTTTTAATATTACTGACTTATTTCACCACAAGTTGCAGTAAATATCTTCAAATTAATTTTTAAAATTATCAGATAGGTACATCATTCAGGATGTTACAAAAAAACTAAAAATACATAAATTTACGAACATGTTTCAAAATAATATTTTTCAAAAAATACTCACGGTAATTATAAATTAACAAATTCTAGCAAACAAAAAACAAAGACGCACCCCTTTAACTTTGAATTTAAAGTCTCCCCCCCCCTTATATTTTTATTTTTTGAAATACAATCGAATTTTTTAAATAATTTTAAAATATTCTTTTTTTTTCTACTCTAATGATATGTCGTCCACAAAAGCAAAAATAAGGTCTTTATCTTCAAAATTATTTTATTTACTAGGATAGTGCTTAGTTGTATGTTACACCCTACTGTATGGTAGCGTGAATACTGTATATATTAATAAATGTATTTTTTTAAAACTACATTTATATTCATGTTTACATTAAATAGAAATAAATAATAAATAGTAAATTGTAAATAGGAAGAAAAACAGAATTTGCGTAGATGTAAAATCGAGGTTTTATCATATTTTTACATTTCTATAGAATAACGTTTGTTTTTATTTTTTATTCATATTGATTCTATGAATATTTTTATTATCAAAAATGTTTCTTAGTAACGACTAAACCTGTATTTCTTTAACTTTCTTCGTTGGCTATTTTCCCAGTGACGTCAAAACCTAATTTATCACACGTTCGGATATTATAGTGTTACCTTCATGAATAATTGGATAGTAAAATACTTTTCACAAATCAAATCATTGTAGTCAAATATCAACAAATATTTCTTATTCAGTACATTTAATTAAACAAGTGTCCAACACTGGGGTATTAGTCAACACTGGTTCCAGTACCTTTATTTAATAATTTTTTCTTTAATAATTTGCCCATATTTCGCCATGATTTCTGTTGTTATCAGATATTGTACAAATAAACGTAATTTGGCAAAACTTAAACAAAAATATTTATGACGACAATTTGATAATTTCCCTTCGTGGAAATTTCCTTAAAAACAACAAAGGGCGCCAGAAAGGGGAAACAATTGTCACATATTAAATCTAATAATCCTCTATTTTTTTAAGTAAATCAAACACACATAAAATTTTGTTAGAAGTTGTTAAATAAATATTATTAATTTTTTTATCATATCATAATTTAAAAAATTTAAATAACATTAGTTTTAGAGAAAAAGTTTGTCGACAAAAAATATTTCTCACGATGTAAGTATATAAGGAATAACTTTTGTCCTTAGTTTTTTTCAAAATTTGAGGGACTCATGGCATGGAACACTTATTTTAATTTTTTTAAATTATATTTTTATAATTTAACAAACATAACAAAGAAAATAAAATTTCCTTCTCAATGCAAGCAACTTTTTTATTCAGTTAATATTTTAGGAATTGTTTTGTTCTATAAATAAATATTTCGTGCATATTATCTACAGTCATGGAAAATTAAGTATGTATATACAGGGCCGGCGACAGAAGGGTTACAACGAGGGCAAGGCATCCGGACCCTAAATAGAAATGGGAAAAATTGTTGCAAAGATATTAAATTATTAATTTTTCAATGCATTTTGAAAAAATCATATTTCTGATTTCTACTATTACAAAATATAGAAAACTTATTATCTATTGTATATATTTTTATAGCAATTTTTAAAATGTATTTCAATATTATAAAAATGTATTGTCATAAAAAAAGTTAAATTTTTTTTTTGGTGGATATATGGAGAAGGCCAGCCCTGCGTATACGAAAATAAAGATACTAATTCGAGGAAATTATTACATAACGCAGCCTCCAGTGTAACAAAGGTTGAAATAACTCGTCGACAATTTATACATTCAACAGATACTAGTTTTTTTTGTACACTTGTATATATGTAGTAGTACTTATATTAGGTATAGTAAGTACTATAGTAATGCATATCCTATGGTGTTAGAATTCAATTGTATTCATAAACACTGCTTTAATTATCCACAGATAATCCATTGTGTTTGTATTATAGTTTTCTGACATTGTAAAAGATTTACTTCCGTAAATTTAATTTGAGATGGAAGACCAGTGGTTGTCAAAATATTAAATTTCTGTCAGAACTAAATCATATAAAATACAATTTTTTACAGTTTGGTGGGTTATATCCTGGGTTACATAAAAATCCGATTTATTAGATTAAAAACATCTGCCAAGTAAATGCACAGTGCTTCCTCGTGCAAAATTCACCAAAGTAGTTAATTATTGAACAATTTAAATATTTAATTTTTATACAAATTTACTAAAAAATATTAGTTAGACGCATCTGATAATTTTTTCGTATATTTTTAATTTTTTGACAATTTCAATTTAAATCTGCAAACGTCTAAATGACATTTAATATCTCATATCAATTTAAAAAAAACAAATAACGATTTTTTAAAGTAAATTGAGATAAATCTTTGTAGGGGAAAAAATTATTATAATTCAAATGGTTCAAAACAGAGAATAAATCTATAGTTTATGCCCCATTCATTTTATTGGTTTGTGAGAAATATTTTTTAATAAAATAAGAATCACGTACACTGTTCACTGTCAGGATTACGTATAAGAAAGTCCCGTGGCTCCCATGGTAGATATTTTTTATTTGAAAAGTCCGTTAAAAAAGAACTGACTGAAATTTTGTAATCTTGAATTTTGTTTCAGTTATCATTATTAACAGATATTAAACACATTTACAATGAAAATGTTTACCTTGACATTACATTTTCCCAACAACACTCAAAAATGAGTGATTGGATCTGTTAATTTTTCATAGCATTTGGGTTCTTTTAAAAGTTTCTTAGTGCTAAAAAGTTTTGGAAGCACTGATTCAACATTAAGCATTATATAATTAAAACTTATTTTGATAATTAAAATATGTATGTTAAGGTTTTTTTATTTTATTTTATAAAAATTTATCTCCCGTATTTCCATAATTAGAACATTAATATATTTTTAATTATTATATTTTGTTGATTATATTATTTATATAAAAGATGATTCATAAAAATAATACAAGCATCTAATTTATAAAAAATTGCTTCTGTTATAGACTGTTAAATATCTTAAAATTAAAAAAAATTTATGAATTTTTTTATAACTTTAGACCAGATTTTTTTTTAGAAAAAATATTACCATACACCCCTGCTAAAAACATTGTATATTAAAAAAATTAAACAAAAACAATTTTATTAATTTAATTTAATGCAGTTTTTTTATATATTTCTCTATAAAATTCAATGAATAATATTACAATCTAAAATCCATATTTTTTTAATCAGATATTATAATTGATTTAACTCCATTAATTTCCGGTAAAGGTTTACCGACTGGCTGAATGTCACTTCAAGGGACTTTTAAAACAATTCACACATTAGAGCAAATCCGCGAGTCTAGTGGTTATCACAGACAAGGCCGTTAGCCGCCCGCCAATTCACCGCCGAAGTGTAACAGAGCGTTTGTCTGAAAAACGGAAATGCATATTTCTTATTGTACTTCCGTTCTTTATTGATACACCTGGGATACGTCAAAGGTTGATTGTTCTTGTGAAATACAAAAAATGGGGAGATATCTTAAAATAGTGAAGAGAAAAAATTATATTATATTCTATTTCAGTGATCAGTGATGTTAAAAAACTAACGTAGTTTTTTTTAATTTGAATAGATAAATTCGGTATTATTCTAAGCTACTTTCAATTATTTAATAGTACTAAATTATAAAAAAAACATCTGCCAAGTAAATTCACAGTGCTTCCTCGTAATAAATTCACCAAAGGTAGTTAATTATTTATTTAAATAAAAATCGATAGTGTTTAGATAAATTGCCTGGAATTGGTTAACCATTTAATTTTTATACAATATTATTAAGAAATATTGGTTATTTTTCTTAAGACGCACCTGATCATTTTTTCGCATATTTTTAATTTTTTGACAATTTCAATCTAAATCTAAATTTTTTGTCTCATTCTAAAACGATCACAAAGCTTCTCGTATCTTCGATATTGCGAGGAAGCAATTATTTGATGTAAAAATTTTATATTTACGCTTCATTCTATTAAATTTACAAAATTATTATTTATTGAAAAAAAAATTTGTTTGTAGTACTTACCAAAAATACTTGTTTTACCGGTTTCAGTATTAACTAAAAATCACATTTCTAGTATTTGAGAATGTATGCTGGTATGGGAGGCCCTAATAATTATTATTTAAAAAAGTGATTCTAAGACAAACCTTAATTCATATACAATCAGGCCTCTCTTTACGTCGTTTCTGTTTGCGTTGTAAAACATACGATAATATTATTATTACTCATGTATCGTGTTTCTCAAGAACATATCTCCGACGTAAAGCAGGGTATATTATAATTATGTAGTTATGAATATCTTTAGTTATGATTTATTATTAAAATTCGACTTGTTTTGGTCGTTGATTTTTTAAAGAGATAAGAGTTAAATTGACGAAACGTTGGTCGAAACAATCACCCAGAAGCCAAGAGTTAGCTCGAGATCTGTAAGAACGTATCAAATCTTATGAACTATATGTAGTGAGTAAAAATTAACACTACAACTGTCAAAATAAGTATATAACAAAATTTCAGTATATTATCAATATTAATTATGCAAATTCAAAATAGAACAGCCATATATCAAGTTTCATAGTTAATCGATTATGACAATGTTTATTTATAAGAACAAAATAGGAAATTTAATACCTATACATGTGTATACAAGTAAATGCATATATTATAAAATTTATTAGTCAATAAATTATGAACGGTATACATTTTTAAATTATATAAATTACTTTTAATTTATGAATAAAATAATAATTACTATTATTTATTAGATTTAATATTAATTCCTTTATAATATAAGCTGTTCAGAAGTAAAAAAAACTAACTTCACTTTTTGGCAAATATAAATTTGGAAACAAAATACTAATTACTATAATATTAATTAATATTTCTATGATCCTAGTTAATGACAGTTTCTTATATTTGATCAAAGTTTTTCGACGTCAAAAACAAAATGGCGACTACCAAGTTATCACTGACAGTTACAGTTACATAATTATTAATATATGAATATCAACAAAATCCAGTATTATATGATAATCTTCTTATTGATTATAAAAACTACAATATGTACATGGTTGTAAATTCAAACCTCGATCTCGCCAACTTACGAATATCCACGCACAGATAATCAAAATGCACCAAAAAAGAAGAAAATATCCCTAGATAATACTGAGAAAATATTATCAAATATTTTATGTAGTGTAATAGAACAAAATCTCGTATTTTATCAAAGAAATATGATCAAATCTTTGTCAAAAATCTTTGACATATTTATTTGATAGTGTAATAATCGCCTTAATCAACTTGGAATACACTGTATAGAGTTTTTTGGATTCTAGATTCTATGAAATTTTCATCCTTTCGAAACGTGTTTTTTTTTAAATATTTAAACGGAAATCGTGTTATTTATTAGATAGGTATATCCCAATCTAACGTTTGATTATTATATCTGACCTTCTTCAAAACTATAACAAGTATCGATCTATACATTAGAGAGTAACTAATATCAATAATTAATTGATTTGTCATAAAGTATTGTTAACCTCCAAACTGAATTCGGAAGTACAGCATTTATTAATGTTGTAAAATTCCCACTGTTCCAAGCGACAAGGATTTTGTGGTTTTTAACTAATTTCAACCACCGTTACTGCTTAATCACCGTTTTATACATAAAAAAATATATTACATATAAAATTACAGTCAAACTTCTATATTTATAACTTAATAATTATTTATTTATAAATATTACAAAAAAATACATCCATTTATATTGTTGGATAAAGCAAACATTAGTTAAACTAGGGGGGGGGGGCTGACCCCTCTAGTGTTGCGTGTAGAATAAGAGCCATGCAACACGTTTATATGAAAAAATAAATTATTGAAAGACCGAATTTAATTTTTACAAAAATATATTTTGGTACCCTGTAGAAAGCGTTAGGTTAGTTTTTAGTTTAGACCGAATTATTTATAAGACCGGGCATTTAAGTTTTATTTCTAGAAGTTATATTGTATACATATTTAATTTAATTTTTATCAATAACATCTTCCATATATTAAATGGAAAATTTCAACCGTGATATTTCGATAGGGTTTTATATATATGATGAAACATTTATCTCGGAAAGGAATTTGTCACAATTTACATAAAAGCTTAACAAATTTAAATATATGCAAATATGTATGGTAGCTAAAAATAATATTCGTAAACAAAATTAGTTAATGTAATCCCTTTACTAATATTGCACATTTTATCTATGTTAATAATAACAATAATGCACATAAGATTTACTACATTTTCTTTACAAATATTTGTTTATTTATTACTGAATTATTTCAACATATCGTCAATATTATTACAAAAACAAATACTTTAATTTTTTTTACCTAAATTACGTATAAAGAAAAAATTAACATTATTATCAAATCTCTGGTAATTTATTTTTTATTGACTGTAATAATAATAATATTTGTTCAAAGTAAATCATATAAGGTACTGGCACCAGTTATGGCCGCTATAAGAGCAAGGTTTACTGTTTTTTGTAATTCTCGTGAACTCGTGTTATTAATAAAACAACTAACTCTTTATTTAAATCACGCTGTAAGAGTTAAATGTATATAGATTAATATTCAGAAATGGTAGTATGTAATCAAATATCAACAAATATTTCTAATTCAGTACATTTAATTAAAGACTAGCCATTACTCGGGTCATATCCAAGACTGGTGTATGTGTGTCCCTAACAAATATCAACCATAAAAAAACCCATAATCGATTTAGATTTTGAGATAAATTTCACCCTTCAAACCTATTTTTAAGGGTGTTACACCACTTTTCTCTAGTCCGAATTCTACGCACCAAAATCTATAATAATCAAACATAAAATTGCTTGTCCCTTTCAAAAGCTGTCCAATTTAATGTTTTCAATTATTTATAAAGTTAACTTGATAATTTTAGCTTCTGAACAGCACAGTATTAGAAAGACCTCGGATTTGATTCACTATAAAATATATCATGATAGCGTTATTAGTTATTATAAATGCAAATAATAATAAATAATAAAAACACTTTGATTCATTCTAACAGATCGCAGTTTGCATTAATAATGATCGATATTTAAATAACACGTGAATATTATTCTCATTAACATAAAAAATAATTGATACTAATGTAGTGTTTATGTAATTCATAAAAAACATGTTACATTTCAGTGGCTATTCAGGGTTACCACATTCACCATAACAAATCAGAGCTACCTGGGTTTTGCTTGTATGTAATTTATTTATTGTATGAGTACATCAAATAAGGAAATCAACACCTATGAAATTTATAAAGTAATGTATTTTTTATGTCGAATTATATGAAGTATTGTATTGTAAGAAATATGTTTAAATATAAAGGTCTCTATACACCACACAATTTGTAGGGAGGTAAAGTGGGGGAAATGATAAAACTAAATTGTGGGCACGGGCATATCAAGAAAATATCTGCCTTGGGAACCACGGGACTTTCTTATACCTAACCTAACCTAACCTAACAGTGAATTGTATACGTGATTCTTTGTTTATTAAAACATTTCTAACAAACTAACAAGATAGAACAAAATGAATAATTTTATATTTATATAACAAGTGATTTTTTTTAACGTAATAACTGAAAACGGATGTTTACTCTTGTAAATTTTTGGATTTTTGAATTATTTTTGAAATAAGAAAAAAATGTTTTAGATAAAAAATGTCGAGTATGTTATTATCTATAATTTATTCCCCATACATTTTTTTCTCTGTTATGAACCATTTGAATTATAATCAATTTTTTTTTTCAAAAATTCGTTTTTACAAAAAAATGAATAGAACATAAATTATAGATATAGATATTACCTTCATTTTTTAACTTGACCACTTTTCTCTATTTTGCACTGTTTCAGAGTAATTCGAAAAATTAAAAAATTGACGTAGGTAAACATCCGTATCCGGTTGAAAGATCGTTTTAAAAAATAGTACGTTTTCTTCCCAGCCCAAAATTAATCTTAAATATAAAATATCACCATTCTACGATTTGTCGTATTTGAGTTACAGCGCTTACAGACAGACAGACGGACACACAGACATCATGGCGAAAATAGTCAGAATGGATTCAGGGAAGGTCAAAATAGATAATTCCGTCGAAAAAAATCGGCTTCACTATACTTACTTATACAATATGTATATTTCATATACATGGTATAAGAAAGTAAAAATGAGAAAAAATATTAAAAAATTTATTTAATTTACTGAAAGAAAAGCAATAAAATACATTCTGACATAATACACGTTTACATTTACACTGATATAATACACTGTATCAGTACTGCACAACGTATTTAATTATTAACTTATCAATATTAAATTAAAAACAAGATTAATAATTATTAGTAACTCCCATAGGTTTGTCTTGCAGAGCAAAGTTTTTCGAAAGAAAGTTTAATAAAATTATTATATGAGGGGGGGGGGGGGGCATGAGAATTGTGATTGAAAAGTGGGTCACAAATACTAAAAGGTTGAAAAACACTGGTTTATACAGCACCCAATTTGACATTCAATCTGTAGTGGATGATTTTTGTTTGTTTGAAAAACTATACTTTAAAGTCGATTTTATTTTTTTCTTAAAAAGTTTTTTACTAACGGTAAATCTCAAGATTGCAAGGTTTTGTTTTATGATTCGGTATTATGACCATGGCTCCCACACTGTGGGGGCTGACAGGGTTCTTGCCTGCGAGCTTTGGGCTTGGGGAACCCGGAGTGGCGAGAATTTTTTTTTTATCTCATCGTCAAAAAAACATGTTTTAGGTTTCTTAGTAGGAGGGGCCCGCGATAATATGTGGGGGCCATGATTGTGAAATCGTTTGCAATTTGCAATATGTATTTTTTATATTGAATTTTCATTGAACTCAATATTATTACATTAAAAATAATTTCTCTAAGACATATAATTATAAAAATATTTGATAAGATTATAAAAACATTATTTTGTTAAAAGCAGTGGCTCTTAACCTTTTCAGAGTCGCGGGACACTTTCAATTATAAAAAAAATTACATACATATATATGTATGTAATTTATTTTTATTAATAAAAAGATTGTGTCACCATATGGTGACACAATCTTTAAAAATAATTATACATTATTTTATTAAATCATATAATTTTCTTCAGTCATGTGATGTTGCATATTATACATAAAGGTGGTTTTCCGAACACGTCATTCACATGTATGATAAATACCAAAATTAAAAGCGAGGGATCCGGGAGTCCTTCTTCAAAAACAAAATTAAAAAAATAGGTAATAAAAACGTAATTTTGAAGGGCTTGTATTTAAATGCACTTTTTTATAAATCGTTTTACTAAAAATTTGATAGTATGCACTTCTTTGTATACTCAATACTTTGCATTGAATGATCTCACTGATGTTTTAATATTTAATGTGATTTTTCTATGATTATCTATTACATACATATTTTTGATATATTTGTGATTTTTGTGATTTTCTATATTTTAACCTAACCCAAACTAACCAACCTCCCTTCGCCCCAATAGATTGATAACGTTTATATATATTATTAGAACATCAACTTTATTCTGAATAACTATACGTGATTTTTGACAATTGTGACGTCATAGCGGTTTAAAATTTAGTGCAAAGTATTAAAATTTATGTTCAAGTGTACAAAGTGCATACTATCAAATTTTTAATGCAAAAATATATAACACATTTTGAAATAGAAACAATGTTATTGTAATTGGTGAGAGAACCCCTCAAACTCCAGTATTCCGCGTAACTCCGGTTAAGTTCCACTGGTTTTTAAACTAGACGCATAAAAAACTAGAGCAACTGTTACTTTTTATTTTGTTACTGCATTTAATACGTTTAGCATTTTTTATACTTGTAAAAGTATCTACTGCAAATTTAAATTGTGATAAATCATTAACGCCCCGGGAAAAAATAATTTAGCTCATGTTAGATCTACGTCAATCACCATAGATCTACGAAATTCTAAATTTTAGAAAAATTAGATCTAATTTGATCTATGATATAATGATACATACATATGTCTAAAATTTACCTCGGTTATCTTTTTTTCTAAGATGTAAGTTGATCTATTGTAATTTTAATTTCTCTTCCTCGGAATATCGAAGATACAAAAAAAATGTTCTACGATTTCAAAATTTTAAATTAATCTTTTTGTTTCAGTGTATAATATAAGTCTACAACGTTTGCTGCAAAATATTTCCTCAATTTTCTTTAAAAAATCGTCATTTGTTTTTTTGACATATTAAATGTCATTTTGACGTTTGCACAAATTTAGATTTAGATTGAAACTGTCAAAAAATTAAAAATATACGAAAAAATAATAATGTTTTTTTAGATCTATGTAGATCTTTTTTTAAAATTTGGATCTACATATGTAGATCGTGTAATATACATATATTTCAAGTATTTTACTTACCAAAGTTATTTGGAATGTACATACAATATTTAATATTAATAACAATGTATATCTCTTATGTTCGTTACTTCTTTATAGATTATACTAGTTTAGTTAGGTACCTATTTGCATAAAACAATCTTATAGTTGCCTTTCCGTGCTATTCGCAATTAAAATAGTATCATTACCAATAATAACAAGAAAATAAAAAATTCCCAACGGAATATTTATTAACATAATCACAACAATAATAATTACTGCCGGAGGCATTTCCTTGAATTAGATGAAATCTGACGAATTAATTTCAGATGCTGATAATTTCCCATTTGCGGTAGGTCAGTTACACGAAGGCTGTGACAAAATAAACAACGGTTCCTTTCACCAAAGACCAAGGCAATAACTTTACACCACTTTAACAAGAACAATGGAAAACCCGGGAATCGCCAATCATTCGTATACATACGTTTTGTTAAAATCTAAATAAGTAGGTGTTCCTGGTTCAATAACCAAGTTTTGGTTAATTGAGTTGTTAGGTTGGATAACCTGCAGATACTGAAATAACTGACTAAAGTACTGGCACCAGTCTTGGACTCTTGTTTAGTTAATGCCCGATATTATAAATAGTTTGCTTGAGTGCATATGCTAATTAACTTCCAGTTAACGCTATCTACTAGGTATTAAATATAAATGACGTTATTATACATTTATTACCACTGTTTTAAAATATCGAGCAATTGCATAACAATTTGACACCTAGCAAATAGCGTTAGCTGGAAGCTATAAATAAAGCATAAATCTACTAAATTAGAAATATGTATTGATATTTGATTACTGCCATTAGTGAATCATATTACAGCTTAATTAATTTAATGACAATCGGCCGTTAGGTGTCAAAATGGTGGACTTTTAAACTAATTATTAGTGTAATATATTTATTAATTATTATATTTTCATAGCATCTGCTTTACATTGTTTCAAATTTTACGATTCTTTATTTTATAACTTTTGTGTCATAGTACTTATTATGTAATCTATTATAAAATAGTATAGGTAAATTTTGTGGCAATAAATATTTGATATTCCGAATTTTAGTATAATATTTAAATATATGTTAAACTTAATATAAAATTAATTAATAAAATGGACGTATATTTGTGTTTTTATTTAAAATGATGTTTGTCTTAATATTTTCGAATCTGTTATAAGCGATTCTGACCTTTAGGGAGGCAGACGACTTCTGAAGCCCTAAGTTACCTACTTATTATTTTCGTAAAAAATATAAAACATATTACTCTTTTTTATTTTCCTTTTTAATAAAAAAATACCAAAATATTATTATAAAAATATACATATATCTACATAAACAAATTCAAAACTACATATTTTTAATCGTAATGTTTAAAGAACCCACATATCTTACTGAATATCCCACCTTCCGTCTTTGGTGCACATTTATTCGTATCTTTAACATCATTTTTACTCTGCAATTCAGCACACTTATTGTGACATTTAGCTCTACTCTTTTTCTGGGTACTTTTACACCGTTTCACTTTACTAGCAACTAGTCTCACTTGCTTATTCTTCAATTTACTCTTCGATTTCCGGTTACCACGCATTTTACTTTTCGTATAAGTTTCGTCATCTTGTTCTCTATTACCTCTCAAAATAAAGTTTTTCATTTTCCTTATTTCATCGAGTTCATCTCTTATTTCATCATCACTTTCTTTATGTTCTATTCTTTGCTGTAACATGACAGAACTGAAACCACCTTTACCTTTCCTAATTAAAGACGGATTAAAATATGTATTGTCTGCATCAGAAACTTTATATTCTTGTGGTTTGCATTGTTCTTTTTTCACACAAGGATTTTTAACTTCACACGGTTCTGCCTTTTTAACTTGACTGCTTTTTTCTGACCTTTGTTTGCAACCAGAACCCTTTTCTTTTCCTTTATAGCACATTTGTTTGAGCATAGTAAGACTTACACCATATTTTCCTTTCAACGAATCGATATTTTTGCAAATCTCTTCAATATCTAATTTAGTGTGAACTTGTTTATAGAAATCTACAGGGGGGGGCTTTACAGGTTGGGCATTGCATGACGATGTACTCCCCTCTTTTTCTTTATATTTATCACATATATCCTTAAACATTTTCATACTGATGTCAGATTTTCTATTTTCCTTTTTGCATTGATCCTTACACATTCTCTCAATATGGGTTTCTTCTGTTTTTACAGCGCCTTCTTGGACAATTTTATCTAATTTTGGTAAGGGATCTACTACACCGATATCTTCAAACTTCTTTTTACAAAGTTCTGATATTATTTTTGAACTAACGCTAGGTTTTTGTTTCTTTATTGTTTTTATGTTCTTACATATGTCATTAAATTCTTGTTTTGTCATTCCGATACTCTTCTCGACCATTTTTGTTTTGTTTTTATCACATTTAACGCTACCTCCGCTTTTACACGGTGTTGCCTTTGGCGGTTGTTTGCATTTAGTTACAGGCTTTTTCTCTTCGCATTTTTCTTGTTTTTTCGAACAAAACTTTTCGATAGTTTTCATACTTATACCGATCTTCTTACGTGCTAAAGCTTTCATATTCGTGCACATGTTATCAATAACGACTTGACTTACTTTGTTCTTCTTTGGACAAGTATCTTCTTCTTTTTCTTTTAAAGTTTGACAATATGTTTTATTTTCTTCAGCATTTACGTTTTGCCCTGCATAAGTTGGCTCTGATTTCTTATTTTCTTCGCGTTTTTTTGCAGATTTTTGTATATTTTTAGTTGACCTGCAAACCTTTGGTACATCATTTTTTTGTTTATTCAGTTTTTCACATGACTTTTTCTCTTTACCTTTTTCTTCGCATGCCTTTTTCGCCCTTTCTATTTTATCGCAAGATTTTTTCTTTTCTACTGTTTCTTCACGTTTTTTTGGGATACTTTTACTCGATCTACATACTCTGGGTTCGACTTTTTTTGTTGTTTTTTCGCATGATTTTTTCTTTTCTACTTTTTTCTCACATTTACTGGAAGATTTTTTTATGCTAGTACTTGATTTGCATACTTTAGGCTCCTTTTTCTGTTTACTTACTTTTTCGCAAGACTTTTTCTTTTCAGTTTTTGAACTACACACTTTATCTTTTTTAGGACCGCATGTACTCTTTTTTTCTTTTATGCTAGTACTAGATTTACATTTCTTTTTACTTTCTTTTGTTTCTTCAGATCCACATATACTTTTCTTAGCATCTTGTTTATCACATTTTATAAATTTATCGTCTTTTTCATTGCCACATTTGATAATTTTATCATCCTTTTCATTATTACATTTAATAGATTTCTCATCTTTTTTACTTCCACATTTTATAAATTTGTCATCCTTTTTATTGTCACATTTTATAGAGTTATCTTTTTTATCACCACATTTTATAAATTTATCGTCTTTTTCATTTGTTTTATTAGAACCACATATACTTTTCTTGTCTTCTTTTTTACCACATTTGCTTGCAATACTAGTACTAGATTTCTTTTTGCAACTTTTTTCTTTATCATTAGAACCACATGTACTTTTCTTTACTTCTTTTTTATCACCACATTTTATATTATTATCTGTAACATTTGTACTGGACTTACATTTATCTTCTTTATTTTTTGATTTACAATCAATAAATGATTTTGAATCGTTAGTTTTAGAACAACCTTTTTTCTCTTCTGATTTTTTATCTATACTCTTGCAAGAACTCTTTTTCTCAACTGTACTGGACTTACATTTATCTTCTTTCTTTTGAGGTTTGCAATTAATCAATGATTTTGATTCGTTAGTTTTGGAACAATCTTTTTTTTCTTCTGGTTTTTTCTCTATACTCTTACAAGAACTCTTTTTCTCAACTTTATTGGACTTACATTTATCTTCTTTCTTTTTAGGTTTGCAATCATTGAATGATTTTAACATAATCATTTCCGAACACTTCGGATATTTCTGTTCCTGTCTTTTATCTACATTTCCACACGAACTTTTTTTCTCGCCTTTCTTTATGGATCTACAATCAGGATATGGTTTTGACTCACTAGTTTTTGTACAGCCTTTTTTATCTTCTTGTTTTTTATCTAAACTTTTACAAGAACCTTTTTTCTCAACTGTACTAGACTTACATTTATCATCTTTCTTGCTAGATTTGCAATCAATAAATGATTTTGACTCACTAGTTTTTGTACAGCCTTTTTTCTCTTTGTCTAAGCTTTTACAAGAACTCTTTTTCTCAACTGTATTGGACTTACATTTATCATCTTTCTTACTAGATTTGCAATCAATAAATGATTTTGACTCACTAGCTTTTGTACAGCCTTTTTTATCTTTTTGTTCTTTATCTAAACTTTTACAAGAACTTTTTTTCTCAACTGTACTGGACTTACATTTATCATCTTTCTTACTAGATTTGCAATCAATAAATGATTTTGACTCACTAGTTTTTGTACAACCCTTTTTCTCTTTTTGCTCTTTATCTAAACTTTTACAAGAACTCTTTTTCTCAACTGTACTAGACTTACATTTATCATCTTTCTTACTAGATTTGCAATCAATAAATGATTTTGACTCACTAGCTTTTGTACAGCCTTTTTTATCTTTTTGTTCTCTATCTAAACTTTTACAAGAACTCTTTTTCTCTACTGTACTGGACTTACATTTATCATCTTTCTTTTGAGGTTTGCAATCAGTAAATGATTTCGACTCACTAGTTTTTGTACAGCCTTTCTTCTCTTTGTCTAAGCTTTTACAAGAACTCTTTTTCTCAACTGTACTAGACTTACATTTATCATCTTTCTTACTAGATTTGCAATCAATAAATGATTTTGACTCACTAGCTTTTGTACAGCCTTTTTTATCTTTTTGTTCTTTATCTAAACTTTTACAAGAACTTTTTTTCTCAACTGTACTAGACTTACATTTATCATCTTTCTTTTGAGATTTGCAATCAGTAAATGATTTCGACTCACTAGTTTTTGTACAACCCTTTTTCTCTTTTTGCTCTTTATCTAAACTTTTACAAGAACTCTTTTTCTCAACTGTACTGGACTTACATTTATCTTCTTTCTTACTAGATTTACAATCAATAAATGACTTTGACTCACTAGTTTTTGTACAACCCTTTTTCTCTTTTTGCGCTTTATCTAAACTTTTACAAGAACTTTTTTTCTCAACTGTACTGGACTTACATTTATCATCTTTCTTTTGAGGTTTGCAATCTGTAAATGATTTCGACTCACTAGTTTTTGTACAGCCTTTTTTCTCTTTGTCTAAGCTTTTACAAGAACTCTTTTTCTCAACTGTACTAGACTTACATTTATCTTCTTTCTTGCTAGATTTGCAAATCGATTTTGACTCACTAGTTTTTGAACAGCCTTTTTTCTCTTTATTTAAACTTTTACAAGAACTTTTTTTCTCAACTGTACTGGACTTACATTTATCATCTTTCTTTTGGGGTTTACAATCAACAAACGATATCGAGTTGTCAGTTTTTGAACAACCCGACTTATGTTCTTGTTTTTTGCCTACACTTTTACACGAACTTTTCTTCTCTGGGTTTTTCTTTGCAGGTTTTGGAATATGAGATTTTGGCTTACATGAATTATCAGTTGGTTTTTTCTCTATTTTTTCGCAAGATTTTTTCTTTTCTACTTTTTCATTGCATTTAGTTGCTACTGACTTTGATCGTGAACAAGTTTTATCGTCCTTTTTAGCTGGTTTTCGAGAAGAATTTTCCAAAGATTTAACTTTTTTAACGGGTATTTTACTTGTACTTCTTTTTTTATAAGGATCTTTAGTACCAGAACTCATTTTGGATTGTACCTTTGGTTTAGTTTCTTTACAGCTTTTTTCTGGTTTCTTTGGCTCACATGGCTTTTCCTTTTGTTTATTTTTAGATTCACATGTGGCAGTTTTCTTTTCTTCCCCTTTCTTACAACTTCCTTGATTCTTATGAGCTTCTTCTATAGCTTTTAAATCATCAATATGAAGAAATGGTTTCGGTTTATCCTTCTTTCTTAAAGATCTGCTAGTAGTAAAATTACGTTCTTGAATTTTATTATAGCATGTTTCAAAATGATCTTTATAATTGAGTAAATCTCGATCTACGTATTTTTCAATATTTATCAATCTTGGGTCATATATTGGGATACATTTTCGACTTGTTTTGAATTTGTTCAGGTTGTTTATATGTACATCACTTGTAAAGAGTTGTCGAATTACGTGGAATGGGTTTAATTGTAGAATATTAAAAAACTTGTATAATTTTAAACTTTGATTCATTTTCTAATGACACTAAATAATTTTACGTACGATGTATTTCATGATTGAGATATTAGGAGAATTGATTATCTTACATTCTAAATTTAACTTGAATTTATATGCCAAAACAATTATTTTTTTGACGTTTCATTTTGCCATCTTGATTGTTTTGTTTCAACTGTTTCAAATGATCTATGGAAAATAATTTTAAATTTCTTCATTTCGTAGTTTTTAGCTGTGAATTGTAATAAACAAAAATAAATAAAAAACAGATAAGTCTTATTAAATATTATTTATTTATTGGTTACACTTTTACATTTATCAATATTCAAAATATTGACAATGACTTAACATTAACTTATGGACTGCATTAAATATAATATTTACAAAATAATCAATCACACAAAAAAAAGACCCCAAATCTGATAGATACTACTAAAAACAAAAATCACTAAATCGAGTAAAAACGATATAAAAAAATGATTATTGAACTAACATGATAACGTGACTTTATGGCCACTCTATATATTTTGGTCATAAACAATACACTGTAAAATAATTTGTACACTGTAAAATGGAAACAGATTCAGTATAAAAATATTATGCCAATTAATTATATGGGAAAAAATCAATAAAATGAACTCAACTAATATGGCTATATGGTTTTATTTTACAGAAAATAAGGGTTGTTAATTAATTAAATAGTTAGTAGATTTTATAAACTCTATTATCTTTACAGTTTTTTAGATAAATTACAGCTGAAATAGTTTTCGTCGATTTACTTGAAATTACTTCATTATAATGGAAAAATGAATAGAACGTAAATTATAGGTAATAATATTCTCTAAAACTATTATTAAAACTTTTTTTCTCTATTATGCACCGTTTCAGAAATATTAATTGACAAGGGAGAGTAAGTAAAACTCGAAATTTTTGGTTTAAAATTTGTCCATTTACCTTATTCAAAAACTTTATCTGTAAAATTCAGGGACCTTCAAAATGGGTGAATCCATTGAATCTTTTTTGTAATTATTATAATTTATTACACGATATGTATAAAAAAAATTTTATCATTTTTGTTTCAGGACAAAAATTATTTTATTGCTATAATTTATCTAAAATTCTAAAAGACCTATCAGCTCTATCAATATCGAAGTAGGTAATATTATAATTTAACAATATTTTGACCAGTACCGGATTAAGGAAATGCAGGGCCATTAGCTTCAATAAATTTGGGGGCCTAGTATAAAAAAAAAAAATGTTATAAAGCTGAAAATTTTTCAGGGCACTGTAACTTTTTAAGATGATAATGAAAAAATATTTTTTTTAAATGAATCTTAAAGTAGAGATTTTAAGCTTTAATTTCCATTTTGAAAAAATTTATTGCGATCATTTTTACGAAAGTTACAGCTATTTGAATATCGCACTTTTTTTTAAGTAAAAAAATTTTTTTACGAGTGTAGAATGGCCTCCACCTAAAAAAAATTTGAGAACCACTGCAAAAACCTATAGAATTGTTTAATATCTAAATCTAGTAATAACATTTTTTTAATATGGGGGCCCCCAATAATTGCCTTATTAGCCTAAAAGTTAATCCGGTACTGATTTACTTTTTCTAATTAAACAAATTTCATGTAAAAAGGGGCAGAAACATTAAAAAATTGATTATTACATGATTCTATATTTCTAGTTTCATTTATTAAAAGATTTCAGAATCAGTATTTACATATATCGTAATTAAAAAAAAAGTGTTTATAGCTTCTACGTTTACTAAATTACGTTTTTTATAAAAAAAATTTATGAAAACCAATTATTTGTGCTTTATTTCAAAATATAAAAAATCCAGAAATAACTAAAATTAAAATTCTAATAAAATTACAAAATTCACAGTCGAATAAAAATGTATTTACAAAATTAATAATTATAATAATAGCCAATGGACATTTTGTTGAATCCTTGGGATTCTAAAAAATTACGATTTTTACAAACAATAAAGTCATTATAACGAAATATTGCAAAACTAGGAATACAAATTTTTTATTTATTTATATCAACCCCTACAAGGCAAAGTATCGTAAGCGACAAAGTTATCTTTTCAGCTAAAAAAAATCTGTTTAAACTTTGACTATCGTATAATCATATCCACCACTGTTTTTTGAAGTATCGTAATCACCGATATCTGCTTTACAAATTATCGTAACCGACTATAATCTTGTATTGTAATGTCATTTAAGATATTTTAAAATATCGTACCTGTTAATTGTGAATTCTATTATTGATTGTTTATTTAATAAATCAACTATCTATATATGAAACATTGAAAATGTGTTTAAGGTACAGTGCCTGTAAAATATCTTAAACCTTCAATTAAAAATGACCACTGAAATTGGGGGCTATAAAATATCTTAAGCGCCATTTTATTTCTCAATTCCTCTATATAACGGTTAAGTCAAAAGTATTACATATTATTAAAGAAAATTAATAAAATTGTATCATCTGGGGTCATATTATTCAGTTTTTTGTGCCTCCTGTAAAATTAGAAAAATTTCGCTTACGCTACTTTGCCTTGTAGGGGATGATATATTTTCCAGTCTCAAAATAAATCTATTCAAAAAAACAACACATCTGCCGTAAACATATTAGAATGTACCTAATATAAATTACTAAAAACTAGATATCCCAAGTTATCTCAACCGTTAATGACAAAATAAGCACTTTTTAATCAATTTTAACAGTAGAATATATTTTCCTCACAAATATACTTGTTCCAACATAGCCGACAGTCCCGCACATGATTCCAAGAGCGGCACTAAACAACGCCATGTACCCGAAGTAAAAAGCAGTTTGAAACAGCCCGTACATCCTGAAAAAAATCATTATTCACTTCCGAAGCTGAAATAAAATAAAAAACAAAAACTTACTTTGTCTTAAAGCAGAAGTAGTAGAACGAGTACAGATAGACGTATGCGGAAGTAGACGCAGCAGCCAAAAAGCTCGTCCACTGCCATCGGTAGTCCTCAGCGTTGAGAAGGAAGTACGTACAAACGATCGTAACGCAAACCGTTACCGTCAGCAAGATCACAAACACTAGCAGCATGAACCCATACACGTAGTAGATCTTATACGCCCAGAAAGACGTGAAGATGAAGTACCTAAACACAGAATTTATATAAACGAGGTCTTTGATTTCATTATTTCCAATGCATTTACATTTCAATAAATATAGAAGCGAACGGTAAAACTCCTCCTAGAAGTACGATTATTGCAGGTTCCATAAACCATTTCTTCTCAGGAATCGGACGTGGAACTGCATTAACTCTACATGGATAATCCGGTGTTCCAGCTAGATTCCGTCCCAAAACGGTACCGACAAGTGTCAACGGTAGAATGACAAACAAGCATATACACATAACCGCAATCTGTCAATAAATAGTATAAATTATCAACAATTAGCTATCATTACTACAATTATAATAAAATTCACTTACCATTGTTCCAAAAGGTATAGCTCGAGAAGCATGATAATAAATAGCAATGAAGTTAATACAGAAGGCAGTTCCACATACAAGTACGGGTAACATGAACGCTGAGACAATCATCTGTCGAATCCACATTTTCCCCCCCATGCGAGCATAAAGTGAACCTCCGAAGTAACCGTTTATAGGTGACGTTGCTGCATACCAGAATATCGCAGTTGATAACATTGATCCTCGTCTATAAATGAAATTATTAATTTTTTTAGTATTATTATCAATATCCTGAAGTTTCAATTTCATGACTTACTCTCTGTATAGCTCTCCAACTATTGCAAAAATAATAACGCACAGTACGACAGTTGTTAGTTGATGCCCCGCGCCAACTAGAGAAGAAAATATAACTGGATGTGAAGCTGAACGGAACACATCTCCATGAACTTGTTTCCATCCGTATTCATCTCCAAGATCTCGCTCCATGTCGTCCATTTCTTCATCTTTACTATACCGTGCGTAATCTTTACGCAAAGTTCTCATTAATATCATTGAAACTAGGCCGACCAAGAAAATCACCATCATAAAACTATTGAATATACTAAACCAATGTATCTAAAAAATACCAGTTATGTTAGGAATTATAGTTTATTAAAAGTACATTTTTTAATTACTTACTCTGTGCTGGAAAAAGTTGGGATCTAAATATTTATCAAATCTATCTTCGTATTTGATATCGGATTTCTTCCAGTTTACTTCATAAGTAAAGCTAATCTTTGCATCAGGTTTAAGTTCTGCTTTATTCTCAGATGTTAAATTGACATCGACGATTTGTTTTCCATTGTGTCCAATGTCAAACTTTTTATGTGTCCATATATAATATTTATTGTCGTCTATTTCACCTACAGTACCCCATATTGGAAGGTCATCGATGTACATTTGATACCAATAATGGTTCTTAACAGCGTACACGAATGCTTTATATTTTATTTCATCAAGTTGTATTTGGCAGTATTGAGTCGTTGATATATCACCTTTAAAATGGTTTAATTAGTAATTAATACATAATATATTTTGATTAAAAATACCTTTAAAATCAATTTCCAGACCACTAAATTCAAGTTCTACTCCTTGTAAAGCATCGCTTAGAGTTTCATGGTAATGAGAAATAGTTTCTTTATTCCCTGTACAAAAAGGTAATGAAAAATATCCATATGTTTCTTGTCTGTTGTGATAGGGGCCAACAGTGTTCATCCATAATACTACCTCTTCATTATCTTCATACTAGCATATACAATTTAAATTAAAAACAAATATTCACATGGTTTATTGATATTTACTTACTATATGAGAATGTTCATCTCCACAAACGCTAATAACTAAAAGAAAAATAAATAATAACGTTTTTACGACGCCCATGTCTTGGTCGGTTGTTACCAAAAGCATTTAAAACATTTAAAAATCATATATTGTTCTAATATTGTATTATCGTTTATTTTACATTAACTATAAAATCATTTTCTCATACGTATACAGAACTTAGACAGACGAAGTTGTCAAACCGGCTAGGGAGAAAACGAAAGTAACTACTATATTTTGCTATATTCATGTATGTATGTATATTTGAATACCTACATAATAATATTATGTATTACAATTTGTTTTACATAAACATAAATATTTGTATTGTTGTTAATAAGTAATATAAATAACAAAAATAAACAATTGTATATAATGCGATTGCGAGGAGAAGGGCGTATACAAATGACAAATACATTAATTAATTAAATGCAGTGGCGAAGCGTCCATGGAAGCAGGGGAAACAATGCTTCCCATACTTTATCGGCAAATTAATACAAATCTGTGTTTTCAGTTAATAAATAATTTAAAAATATTATTAGAATATTCATCTTTATGCGCAAATCAAACATTTTAACCAAAAAAATAAATTAATATTAATTTACACGCTCAATTATAAAACTATAATACCTCTACATCTTATTTTCTTGTATTTTAGTCGATATTTGTATGACGAGTTGAAGTTCACTGCAAGAAATATCACTAAAAAATTTAGAATTTTTGATTTCGTTAAAAGTATGTTTATTGTATAGAAAATGACGTGAAAAGTTGTTTGTTTCAAACCGCAGGTCTGTATCGCAAACCGTTCTCGAGATATAGCCTCTCAAAGTTTTAGTTTTTTCAAATTTTTGGAGAAAAAAGGCCATAACTTTTGAACGCGTGGTCGGAATTGATTTTAGTTGACGGATTTGGAATCAGCATGTCAAAATCTATATAATGACATGTATAATAACTTAAAACTCGAAAAAAAAAATTTCGCGAAAAATCGAAAAAATTCAAAGGGGTATACCTTAAAAAAATGTCGATTTTTGACGAAAATTTTTTTGTCGGATTTTAAAGTATTATACATGTCATTATATAGATTTTGATACGCTGATTTCAAATCCGTCAACTAAAATCAATTCCGAACACGCGTTCAAAAGTTATGGCCTTTTTTCTTCAAAAATTTGAAAAAACTAAAACTTTGAGAGGCTATATCTCAAGAACGGTTTGAGATACAGACCTGCGGTTTGAAACAAACAACTTTTCACGTCATTTTCTATACAATAAACATACTTTTAACGAAATCAAAAATTCGAAATTTTTTAGTGAAATTTCCTGCAGTGAACGTCAACTCGTCATACAAATATCGACTAAAATACAAGAAAATAAGTAAAAGCTTGAACTTAAGGTGTTTTATATATATATTTTTTGTTAATAGGAGGGGGAGGATTCGATAAGCCCATTGTTAAAACGGTTTTTACCTACATTTTGACAAAATATACTTCCCTTATTAAAAATTTCACACCACGCCACTGTATATTTATAAATGTCACACACAGAAAGACGGACTTCATTGTGAATAATGGTCGTACGTAATTCTCGAATTTTTTAATGATTATACTTTACTATACAAATATTTTATGTATAACGGAAACAAAATTTTAATAAGGAATTATATTAATCTTATTTTCCAAATATATTTTGACATACATATTATAATAACGTGTAAATAGATTTTATTAGATCTTAATCATCTTAAAAATTATCAGACAATCAAATAATGTAGTATAAGTAACAAAAACCTGTCACAAATATATATAATTTATTTATCAATCAATTGTTTATTGTTAAAATATAATACAAACAATGAATGTTCAGTATTTACATTGTTTAATTAATTTTAAAATGTGTCAAATTAATAAAAATATAAAATTTAATTCATTTGAAAAACCACAGTATAAACTAAATTAAATTATGACTCATTATTTAATTGACTACAAACTACAACCACAAGAAAGGATATAGAAATTCTAAGAAAGAATTTATTTTTAACAAAACAAAAAAAATGTTTTAGATCTATTCATAGTTAAAACAATTTACACGATATTAAAACAGTGGCGCGTTATACAGTAGAAAAATTAGGCAAATGCCTAAGGCCTAGATCTAAAAGAGAGCCCCCCCAACCCAAAAGGCCCCTATTGAGTACAGAGATATTTCCCTTTTTTATAAAAAAATAAATCTTCAAAAATAATTTTTTCAACAAAGGAGCCTCAAATTATTTTCTGCCTAGAGCCCTTAAAGGTCATTGTAGGTTTATCATTATTGGGGCTATATAAGCTATTTGTGTTTTATTTATTAATTACTCTACGATTAAACTTTCAATGCTCCCGGGGTTACCCCTTTATAGTACCACCGGGGAAAACGTAATTTTACGTCAAAAAAGGTTTGCGTAATTTTAGCTTAATGAAAATAAATTTTTACATCAATAAATGGGGGTTATAACTGCATATTTAATTAAAATTTCAAGTTTCTAGATTATACGGTAAAGGCACCAGTTATGGCCGCTATAAGAGCAAGTTTTCGTTTTTTTGCGTTAATGGGCTTGTTTTATGTAATTCTTTATTAAATCAATTTATTTTGTTTATGTTTTTTCTCCAGTAATGGGTAAAGTAAAACCAGTAATGAGCACGCACTGATGGACACTTGCTAATGATTACAGAATGATAAGTACTACGACACAAAAGATATAAAAGAAAGAATCGTAAAATTTGAAACAATAAAGCAATTTCTATGATAATACAATAATTAATAAATAAATTATACTAATAATTAGTTTAAATGTCTACTATTTTGACACCTATTGACCGATTGTCATCAAATCACGCTGTAAGACAGTTAAATGTATATAGATTAATATTCAGAATTGGTAGTAATCAAATATCAATAAATATTTCAAATTCAGTACATTTAATTAAAAAATAGCCATTACTGGTGTAAGAAAATGAATGGAAAATTAATTATGTTTCTTTTTTTAAATTAAAATTTGGTTAAATATTACAAAGGCATGTATATACATCCGGTTATATTTAATTTTATCTTTTTTGCACACATACACATACAAAAGCTTCTGTTAGTGTTATCAGAAAGATATAGATAATAATATATATTCACGAATACCGATTATTTTTTTATTCTTTATGAATTACTGTAGGTGTTACAATCTAATTAATTATCATTAATACAGTTCGTTGATGTTTATATATAAAAGTGTAACCGTTAATAAAAAAAGTTTAGTAGTGATTTGAAAATGAATAAAAGACCGAATAGACTCCATTCCTGTGATTCGGATTTTGGGAATTCTGATGAATTCAAGTACATGGATGACAGTCCAGAATCTGGACTTGTGACTCCAGATGACAGTTTGCATGTGGAAATTCCCGATGTGAAGAAGGTAAGTAAATATATATTATCTATCTAATATTATATGTAAGCTAAAGTTTGATTTTATACACTTAATATACGAATTTTCAGAAAACATGTTTCAAACAAAAGTTTCATGGTTTCGAGGGGGCTAAATATTGATATTATGGGGTGATCTTAGAAAGGTCACCTTGATGGGTTTTCAGATTCAACTTTTCTTTTTTAAATCTAAACTTGTATTTTTTGTTACTTACAGATTTGTAATTTAAGAGATAAACTAAATAACTTTTATCTGAAACATTTTTTCTGAAAATTCGTTTTTTTGTAAATAATTCTACAGCCTAAATTATTTAGGTACTTTTTTTTCGAAATCATCAAGACAATTGTTTTCATTTTCTTTTGTGACGTCATACTTTAGAGGTATGACGTCATCGATATATTTTTGTTTATAATATTAATTGGCATTTTTTATTTTCTTTTTACATATTTGTATAAATATTTTAGCTGTTGACAGGGCCGTACTTGAATTTTTTTACAAGACTTTAAGAATGTAGACTTTAGTATAGTAAGTTGAAACCTCTAGCTGTTATTGAGAAAAAGGGTATTGACGGACAGACAAACGGGTATCAATGTGATCCTTTATGAGTTCCCTATTTTTTATTTTGAGGGACGGAACCCCATGAGTTATTTTAAGATAATTTTTCAACTGCAAATATTTTTTTGCTTTTTTGCTCTACACTTTGTATATTTCTCTCTTACAAATTATAGTGACTTTTTTTATGCTCCACACTTAAACTTATCTACATTAACGTGGGTCTACAGAATTTAAACAATTAATTAATAAATTATCTGATAGGTAAAAGTATCTACATGAATTACTAACAATAAGATTATAAAACATCACTTATCATGAATTATTTGTATTATATCAAATATTTTTTTTATTTTACTGGTATTTTTTTAAATTCTGATATAAAAGCTGCATTATTCTTGCTAAAGGTTCTACTTAATTGATTTAGATGGAATGTTATCAAAGTGCACATATTTACATTCAAATAATGCAATTATCTTATTATTTAATATTATCAAGTTTTTGTGTACTTTTATACCAAATTCCTGGTATTCTGTTATTGACAATAAATTATAGTCAGGGTTGACCCCCTGCACCCCTTGGTTGACTACGCCTTGTGCCAATTTTCATTAATTAAATAATTATTTTGCATTCAAAAAAATATTTTTACTGTACTAATCGAAGATACTTCTATGTCTGTCTGTCTGTGTGTCTGTCCCCTGACTTTTTCCAGTTTGACCTACTATTTGTCTAGTAATCTGATTAAATAGGAACGTCCTTGTTCTATCTATAACTAATATTCATCTAGTTTATCAAATATAGATAATATAACAGGTGTTACAGATTTATTTTCTTTGTATAATAATTGCAATATTGCGAAATAGTGAAATGTAATCGATACTATAACATATTATAGACAAGTAGAATCTGTTTGTGCATTGTAATATATATTTTGAATTTATTTGCACGTTGTTTTTTATGTATAATAAAATCTATAATTTTGAGAAGAGTTGCAATTCGTTTTAGGTACAATATCTAAAATTTCTCGATTAGCAAATAGCTACAAACGATTTTACATAACATAACATTAAAAATTAGTATGTATTGAGTGGGGGGGGGGGTTATATTTAAAAAAGAGAACGCGCGAAGTTTGAATATACGATTGTTATAAAACTAAGATGTTAAAAAACTGTGAAACGAATAACTATTCAACATTTTAAAATAAAATCCAAAATGAATTTAGTAATCAATGTAAAGTGGGGCTAAAATTCTCATAAAACTAAAAATATGCATTTAGGGGAAGGGGGGCAAAATTGTGAATTATAAAATATATATTTGGGGTGACCAGAAAATAAGTGACTATAATTAATATCATATTTTGCTTCCTCGCAATATCGAAGATACGAGAAGCTATGTGATCGTTTCAGATTGAGACAAAAAAAAAGTTCTCCAATTTCAAAATTTTAAATTTATTTATCCGTTTCACGTCAAGACAAACACTTTTCGTTCCGTGTCTGTCTGTCTGTCCGTGTGTCCGTCCGTCCGTCCGTCTGTCCCCTGAATCCTTGTCACACGCATAACTCATGAACCACTGAACCGATATTATTGAAACTTGGTCGGATGGTTGGGTTTGGTTTGAGGACGGTCCCATTTCAAAATCATTAAAATCGTGTGTAAGGGGGAGGGGTGACACCCCAAAATATTTATTTTTTCAAGATATCTCAAGAACGACACATGTTACGAGAAAATTTTATAGAATATTTTTTGTAGAGAATTAAATTTCCTATAATATGGGTCTACTACGTTTGTTGTAAAATATTCCCTTACAAAGATTAATTTTAAAAATTCGTGTTTTGTTTTTTAAATTGATATTTGATTGGATATATTAAGTGTCATTTTGACGTTTTAAATGTCACTTTGGCGTTTTAAATGTCACTTTGACGTTTTAAATGTCATTTTGACATTTGCATAAATTTAGATTTAGATTGAAATTGTCAAAAAATTAAAAATATATGAAAAAATATTCAGGTGCGTTTTAAGAAAAAATTAAGATTTTTTAGTAAAATTTGTATAAAAATTAAATGGTTAACCAATACCAGGCAATTTATCTGAACACAATCGGTTTTAGTGAATTTAGCACGAGGAAGCACTGTGCATTTACTTGACAGATGTTTTTTATTTAATGTAGGTTATGGAAGAAGCTACAAACGATATACCTGCAATGGTACACGACATCATCGATTCTGTACAAACGAGGGGTGTAGTAACACATTGGAAAGAAATCACCACAACTAAGCCCTTTGTATGTACAAAAGAACAGAGAGAAAGAGCCCGTAAGAGTAACGTGACCATGGATTCGTCACCAATGACGATTATTCCGGAGGTTTTTCCTTTGACCCCTCCAGTAAAAAGAGAAAAGAAATACAGGTGCGGTGATGTCTAATTATTATTATCTGAATAAATGATTAATTATCTAAATAAATAAATTAATGATTAATTTGTTCTAAATTGCATAGGTATGAGTCATTTTCTAAACATGAATGAATTAATTATGAATCAATTTTTTTTTCGGTCTTATTGGCCTATGTTTTAGCTTTGGATCAAAAATTAACTGTCCCAAAATTTCAGACTCATAGATCAAATATGTAGACGGCACAAACCGAGTCTTTTTCCAATTTGATTAACATGGGAAAAATTACTTGTTTTCTTATGCGTGAAAATCTCTTTGAAATTTTTTTTTATTTTTTTTTATAGCAGCATATTATAGAGAATTAAATTTCTTACAAAAAGATCCCAAGTGCTCAATTCATTGATTGAGTATTTTTAAAGATATGTTCGTTTAAAGATTATCTTAAAAAGTAAAATCCAATTTTTATGATCATTTTTAAACAAACATATCTTAAAATTTATTAGATTTATGAATTGAGCACTTAATTCTCTACAAAATATTTCTCTGAGAAATTTTCAAAAAATTTTTTTTTTCAACGAGATATTCACGCGTAAGTAAAAAAGTAATTTTTCCCATGTTAATCAAATGGAAAAAAGACTCGGTTTGCGCCGAGTCTGAAATTTTGGGACAGTTAATTTTTGATCCAAAGATAAAACATAGGCCAAAGGGACCGATTTTTTTTTAAAAACACCCTAATGTATATTAAGTCTTAATAGAAATCAAAACAAAAGAAATTAAATTAAAAATGGCAAGAAAAAAAGAAATGTTTTCCAACTTTTTGAAGTTAGGGATATTCTCTTGTTAGTCACATTGATGTTTTATTATTATTTTGATTTTGATTTTATTCTAGCGTACATAATGAAGTTGAAGTTCTGGAAATAATCAGTCGCCATTCAGAGGTTTATAAAATGGATCACCTAAAAGGAGGCAAAGTTGTTGTATTTAATCACGAGAACTACGACAAACATTTACAATTAAAGCAACGTGGAGGTACTGAACAAGATGTTATCAAAATTAGGAATACAATGGAACCTCTGGGTTTCACTGTAGAAGTACATCAGGATTTCACTACAGCTGAGACATTGAAAGAGTTAGATAAATGTATATATGCTTAAAAATTATAAAATAATGTTATATTTAGGGGTAGAAACTTCAATCATACTCTTTCTGAATTCGCCATTGATTATTACGAGTAAAACTAAACGTTGTGAATATTGGTTCCCTATACGGGAATGAGGAACATTTTTCAATGTCTTTTGTAATAACCGTTTTTTAGTTTTAGGGGTGAAATATTTTGGAACAATGTTAGGAACGACTAGCACAATTTAGCACTATTTTCAAAATTTTGAATTTCAACAAAAGGGAGGGGGGGAATGTTCTGGACCAATGTTAGAAATGACTAGCACAATTTCAAAGAAAGGAGGACTACTGAAAAAATCGTTTTTTTGGGTATTTCTAGTGTTATTTTTAATTTAGGGGGGACATATTTTGGAACAATGTAGCACAAGTATAGCACAACTTGGCACAACTTTCAAAAATTTGAATTTCAACAAAAGGGGGCTAACTTCACACAGGTTTGAAAATTATTAAAAAATGAAAATATATTTTTTTAGAATAATAAAAATATTTTTTGAAAATGCTAAAATTCTCATAAGCGTCGATTACATTGAGCGAGTTTACAAGCTAACAAGCCAGCTTGTTAGCTTGTAAACTCGCTCAGTGTAATCATGTTCACAAGCTAACAAGCTGCTTGTAAACAATCTGCTACAAAAGTTGAAAGCCGGGCTACTTTACTTGCTGGCTTGTTAGCTTGTAAACTAGCCGTGTGTCATCATAGTAGCTAGTTCGCTAGCTGCTAGTATCTCGATGATTCCTGGTTTCAGTGTCTATAAAATGTATTCACAACACGTGGTTTACTCACTATCTTGTTGGCTACTGAGCGAGTGGAAAGTTTTGTGTGTCATCATTACTATCTTACAAGCTAACCAAGCTGGCTTCTTAGCTTGTAAACTCGCTCAATGTAATCGACCCTTTACATATTTTTTTCAATTTCAGTACAGAACTACGACTTTACTGATGTGAATTGCTTGATAATGTTCATACTCTCTCACGGAGTGAAGGATTTTATTCATACACATGACTCTATGATACAAATTTCTACCTATTTTGATAAATTCAAAGCTGACGTTTGTCCAAGTCTAGCAGGGAAACCAAAAATATTTTTTATCCAAGCATGTCGAGGTGATAAAATAGATGTTGGTGTTAATGTAAGAATGGGAAGAACTCAAATGGATTCTTCGACATCATCATACAAGATTCCGATCTCTGCAGATTTTTTGACAGTTCACAGTTCTGTTTTAGGTTAGTTTATTATAAATTATTAAATTAACTAATTATAAATATATACAGGGTGGGGCATTTAAAGTGTTACAGTTGATTATCTCAGAACCATCGCATATTTGAAAAAAATGTTTCAACCAAAAAATGTTTGGATGTAAAGGGGTAATCGAATAGTAATCTTTATTTGCTATTTTAACGTGGCCTTCAAGGATATTTGAAGGTCAACATCATTTTTTTTAAATAGGAACCTATAGTTTTTATGTAGTAATCTTATTCTACGTGAAAAAACACGAATCATTCATTGAAAACTTTTTTTTGAACAACCCAAGCTTTCCAAGGTATCTAACAAAATAGTTCGAGATTTTGAACTTTCAAGAATTTTTTACTCAGAAACCACAAACTTTAGAAAAAAAGTACAGGATACACAAAATATTTATTTTGGTCTAACAAAGCGTGGAGAATTATTTTAAAAAAATTTAAAACTTTTTCTATTTATTTTATTTTAGCAAAAACAAAAAAAAGTACGAAATGTTAAAAAAAATCTAGAATAATTCTCCAAGTTTCATTAGACCAAAATAAACATTTTTGGTATTTTGTATTTTTTTTCTAAAGTTTATGGTTTCTGAGTAAAAAATTCTTGAAAATTCAAAATCTCGAATTATTTTGTTAGATACCTTGGAAAGCTTGGGTTGTTTAAACAAAATTTTTCAATGAATGATTCGTGTTTTTTCACGTAGAATAAGATTATTCAATAAAAACTATAGGTTCCTATTTAAAAAAATGATGTTGACCTTCAAATATCCTTAAAGGCCACGTTAAAGTAGCAAATAAATATTACTATTCGATTACCCCCTTACAACCAAACATATTTTGGTTGAAATTGTTTTTTCAAATATGCGATGGTTCTGAGATAATTAACTGTAACACTTTAAATGCCCCACCCTGTATATATACAAGTCTTGAGGCTTCCGCGGTGATCATGCTATGGATCTCGATTTAGTTGTGTAATCGGAAAAATCATCCTCCTCTAGTTATGTCCAATTTTTAAGATAGAAGGCAGAAACTTTTTCCACATTTTTTAAATTATTATTGGAGCTAACTTGGGGGGGGGGGAGCAAGTCTAAGGACCACTCTAATATACACGATGTAAATTCTCTTATTTGTCAAGGCTTTAGTATATTCAACGTTGGCTTCTATGTTTGCAACCAATTAGATACGAAATTGATGTAAATATTACGATTTTTAGAATATGTTTCCTTTCTTAATACCACCGACGGATCCTGGTTCATTCAGACCCTTTGTGATGTGATAAAGACGCACCATATGACCAAAGATTTGCTGAGCATGTTGACCATCACTAACAGGAGAGTTGCCTTGGATTTTTTGTCGGACAGCGAGATAAGTTTTGAAGACAATCTAACCCAAGTACCCGCTTTTACAAGTACACTGACTAGAGACGTATTTTTGAAACCTAAAAAATAAAAATAAATGTAAACATGTATTAAGTAAAAAACATATGACTATCATAAAAAAACATCCTAATTTTGGGATCAAAAAGAATGTTAGTTAAGTATTATTAATATTTTTTTAAGAAACATATGTTCTTTATTTAATATATGGTGAATTAAAGTACAAAAATATATATGACGACCATTTTGATTGTAAAATTTATGAAACAAATCGTTTTTAATGAATGACAAAAATCATGACAAAGAAATCACATGTATTATCATGCATATATAAAAATGCATGAAAAAAAGATAATATAGTACCCTTGAGGGTACACTTATTAAATGAGAAGATAAAGATTTGATGAAAATAACAATATAATGTTTTATCTAAAACCTTACTATTGTTATGGAGATATGGATATGAAATGCAGGACCGTATTGAGAACTGTTTGAGACCTATGGAGTTCATGTTATTGACAATTAATTTTTCGCGGTTTTTACTAAATTTATAAAATATATTGATAAATATTTAGGTATGATGAAAATAAGGAAAAATATGAAAGTATTGGTAAATTATTATTGATTTGATAGAGACAACCTTGAACCTGTGATTTGTTATAAAATTATATTAATATACGTATAATATATTTGGTATATGTAATATGCTACCTATATAAATTGTTAATAATATAAATTATAAATAAAAAATATTTTTTAAATAAAAATTCGTTTTATTGTTTTCTATTCCTTATTCAAATATCAAAAAAGCTTTTTTGAATTCGATTCGTTTGTTAGAATATTCGATTTTTTTAATCTCGCCATCTTTGTAAATATATATGACACCTCAGTAGTATGTATGATGAAAAATATCTTAGGCATCTTAGGTTTGTATTTTGGATATATAAATTAAAATTAGTTAGGTTAAGGTAGTGATAAAAATCCAGAAAAGGTTATTTTATCATTATTAGGTTAATACGGAGAGTCTGGGGGTCTTCTGTCAAAAACTCTGAAAATCACGTGTTGATGTGTTAGAATAGAGTAGAGTATGTTGTATCTATGTTAATATATTATTTAGTGCAATTAATAAACCTAACCTAACCCTACCTGAAAAGGAACCAAATCTACCTGGACTACTCTAACTTAAACTAAGTAATTAAATATAAGACAGCTAAACGTGGCCAGTCGTTTTATAAAATGCGTGATTTATAAAAGTTGTTAACACTGATCTAGTCTAGGCTGACAATTTTTTTGAGAAGGCAATGCGGGACTGTTTTTTTTTCCGGGGGGGGGGGGGGGGGTGACAATGAAAGACCTTTTTTAAATTATTATTAATAAAGAATAACACATGTAATATTGCACATTCATAACGAGAACTTATATTTTATTTATAATTCACGATTGTCATTTTCGTTATTTAAGGTATTTCTCGGAAAAATTAAAAGATTCAAGAGTAAGTTCAAATTTTGTAAAAAACTAAACAAAGGTTATTAGAAGCTCCATTCAAAATCTTAAAATGATTGACCATCTGTGAACGAAGATATCGTCAAAATAAAATCAAAAATTTAACATTGCGAGTATAGGGATTACGATATTTTAAGCGGATTTTCAATGAAAAAGTAAATAATTTTATGTGAAGGAAGATCTAGAAATTTATGAAATTTTCAGCGAAACTAAATTAATATAATTGGAGTTTATATAAAAAATCTCAAGTATTTTCACCACCCCGTTTTTAAGTTATAAGTAAAATAAAAACTTATTTTCTGATAAAAAATATCACGGTACTAGCTATGACAACGCCGCAAAGTATTGACAATTGCCGCGGTATTTAAAAATCGTACGTGCTGAATATATTGTTCTTTTAATTTTAAGGAATAATAAAAATAATAAAAGCCATTTCTTAATTATAAACTTATAATATATAACAAATTCAGCTGCAAATAACAGTACACGTTATCACATCAAAACATTAAATAATATCAAGGTTAGTATATGTATAGGTTGCCTCATAACTTTTTGACCAATCAGCGGCTGCGTGTGATGACGTCACCCTGAGGAACCTTTAAACGTTGTTTCATATATTAAGTTTTTTTTCAAATTATTTCGAATTTTTGGATATTTGTATTTAAAAAAAGTAAATATTATTGTTTATTACAGAAGCACAAATTATTACATATAATATTTCTTCATAAAAACTTTAAAATGATGTCAGAAATCAATGCTTAAAGAAAATACATTTCTTGGTTACACATAAAAAAACACTTGTTTAAAACTATAATTTATAATAATAAAATAATAAAAATTTAGATTTAAAACTCAGTACACTATCAATATCAAATGAAAATATTTAAAAACAAGTTACAATAAATCAGCTTAACTAAAATAAAGAGTAAATATAGTTTGACAGCCATTTATAATGTCAAAGAGTTCCTCACGATGACGCGTTCTCCCCTCCCATGCCACTCTCCGCCAGAGTTATGAGGCAACCTATTACTTTACTAACCTTGAAATAATATGTAGCTGTCATTGGGAATACAAAAGTCGCGCATGCACAATAGAAAAAACGTTGCCAAATTTTATACCACGGCTATCTTGATTTTATAGTACACTTTTTTTTCCTTTTCTAACATATAGCGACCTTGTTTCTCCCCGAGAAATACCTTAAATTCGCTACCATAGATGACGTATAATTTTTAAATAAAATTTGCAACAATTACTTTTTTTTAATCTGCTATGTTAATTTTATGTGAATTTTATTATATTACCTACATTTACTGAATTAATAGAGTTTTTTTAATTGTTAACATACCTATTTCAATTTTATTAAAATTCGCGACACCAAATTGATTACATTGAACAGTGGTAAAAATGTAAAAAAACTGGACAAGTATTCAAAATGCGGGACATTTTGCGGGACATTAATAATGCGGGACAATGGGTCAAAATGCGGGACTGTCCTGCAAAATGCGGGACGAATGGTCACCCTAGTCACGCATGCGCGTCAACCCTATTCTGAATAACTAGGTATATACGGGATTTTTCACAAATCTGACAGAGGGACCCTCAGACTCTCCGTATTAGCCATTTATTCTTATAATAAATGTATAATATAAAAAATAAAAATAACAGGAGTCGAAGTGGAACATTAGGACTAATAATGGGTATTATATGCATTTTTGGAATCCTTTATGCAGTTTTTGTAATTAAATTAGCCCATGGATATCATTACGCGAGAATACAAGAGAACATTCCAGTTGTTATAAGTACATGGTCGTTTATAAATGCTACAAAAAAAGGTGAAATTTAATTTACATATTAAATAGGTATTGATACTAATTTTCATATTATTCTAGCATGGGACGTAGTATATAAGGATAAACAACCTGCATTAGATGCAGTAGAATTTGGTTGTTATACGTGCCAAGAAGAACAATGTGACACTACTGTTGGCTACGGAGGAAGTCCTGATGAAAATGGTGAGACAACGCTTGATGCCATGATTATGGATGGAAGAACCATGAATGTAGGTGCTGTTGCTGATTTGAGAAGAATTAAAAACGCTATATCTGTAGCTAGATGTGTCTTAGAACACACAACACATTCAATAATTGTTGGAGACCAAGCATCGGACTTTGCGAAAATGATGGGGTTCAAAGAAGAATCATTGGAAACAAATGTGTCGGTAAATATGTGGAATAAGTGGAAAGAAAATCAGTGTCAACCAAATTTTTGGGTGGTATGTTATGTATTTTGGTGCTACTATAGCATGTTATCTATGGGCTTGTTATATCAAAGTATTTTTTTTAGGATGTGTATCCTGACCCTATGATATCCTGTGGCCCATACAAACCAGAGTTATCTACTGATATATCTAGACGGAATTATAACTTTAATAATAAAAACCACGATACAATCGGAATTGTGGTTATCGATTATAACATGAATATAGCTGCTGGAACTTCAACGAATGGAGCAATAAATAAAATACCTGGGTATTTATATGAAAATATATATATTAGTCCACGAAAATTAGATTAAAATTCGCCAAATAGAAGAAAAATATTATAAAGTTTTGATACTTTGTCCACCAACTCTCAGTAAGGTTCGGAATAAAAGCCCGAAAAGGGGGTTGTTTTTCACGTGAAAGGGGATGTTCCATCATCCATTTAGGTGGGAACTTTTCGGGCTCTTATTTCAAACCTTACTAAGAGTTTGTGGACAAAGTATCAAAACTTTATGAATTTGTTCTTCTAAAATATCTAATTTACTTGGACTATATATTATATTTCAAGATATTTCAATTTAAAATATTTTTAGTCGAGTTGGCGATTCCCCTATACCAGGAGCAGGGGCGTATGCTGATAATGATGTAGGTGCTGCCGCAGCTACTGGAGATGGTGATATCTTGTTACGATTTCTACCCAGGTATTTAAAAAATCACTTTATTGTTGAAAATAACATAAATAATGAAATCAATAGTTTTTTAGCTGTTGAAGAAATGAGAAAAGGTAAATCCCCATCTGAAGCTACAAAAATATCTATGAATCGGATTTCATCAAAATATCCTATATTTTTCGGTGGCATTATTGCATTGAATAAAAACGGAGAATATGGAGCAGCTTGTCATGGAATGAAGCAATTTCATTTCACAATAATGAATCCGAAATTAAATGAAGTAACTGTAAAGTTTGTTGAATGTACTAATATAGAATTGTGATGTATTAAAACAAAAGTTTTGTAAGAAAGCAAAATAAAGATTGGTAATTTAAATGTGTGAATTATCACACTATAATATAAACGTGTGCGTATATATATATGTCTGTCATAAATGTTACACATAAAAAGAAACAATAATACAATTAACAAGAAAACTGACATATCCACATTATCTACTATTTACAACACAATTTTAAATAATTAATTATTGTCATTTTTTAAATCAATTTTTTCGTTCCTTAGTAACTATTTGAGTTACTAAGAGATTTGTTATTTTTTCAAACATTTCCGTAGTCACATGAATTTTATTGAGATAACGACATCTTTCTCAAATTTAAATCTTTATTAATAGGTATATTTCTGAATTTTTATTTTAAAATATCAATATTTTGCATTATATTTATTGTATTTAATTGTTACTTATTATATTTTAGCCTGACGATGATTCTGTGAATCAAAAGCTTGCTGTTTCCTCTTCTTTAATAAATTTTGACGTTTAAACAAACAAGTTTGTTTTTTATTTTTATTTTTTATATATATGTCTGTCCATGCACTTTAGCTTTATGGAATCACGATTCACCGAACCGATTTGCCTAATATTTTTTTTGTTATGTAGCTTCATCCTTCTTCCAGTTAACTGTGTAGGTTTCATTTCTTAGCTATGAAAGGTTTCCGAGTTATGATTTTTTTTCTAGAGCAAGATGTGAAAATTTTCGTTAAAATTTAAAATTAAATTTTTAAGGTAAAAACCATAGGCTTTTTTTTCTAATCCGACGTTTTGATTGGTCGAAAATGAGGGCAGATCTGTCTGATTTAAAATTCAGAAATCACGTGGTTTTTGACACATGACAGGTGTCATATTTTTGACGTTTGTAAAAAAAATTATTTTTATTAAAATTATTGAAAATTTCAGAAAATGCGAAAATAACATCAGGAGCGTATCAAAAAAGAAAATAAGGCCAGAAAAAAATTATAAAAATATAATTTGTAATCGTTTTGTTGTAGTCATATTGATGCAAATTATCCAAAAGTTCACATTTAAAAATAATTAAGCCAGGGGCGGGTGCCATAATAAATATATGAACTTTTTTTACACATGGGAGCTGTCAAATTTCGTAATATTTGTAAAAATGTTAGATTTTTTTAAAATTGTTCAATAATTAAAAAATTCAGAAAAATATGAAAATAATAAATAGATCATGAGCGTATAAAAAAAAATTACTATGATCATTTTCTAATAAAATTTTATTTAATGATTTATTATTTTTTAAAAATTGTGAGATTGATATAACATTATCTAAAAATTTATGTTTAAAAATAATAAAGTCAGGAGCGCCGCATAAAAAATATTTAAAATTTTTATTTTTTAATCATGACGTAAAAAATTGATTCTGTTTAAATTGAAAAAAAAAATTTAAACTTTAGAAATATATAAAAATAATTAATGAGTCAAAAAATTCGCATTAACCATTATAATAACAAATATCATCGAAAATGCTTCAATGCGTTGAATATGTTCAACGCAAAACAATGTGAAATTGATAATTCGCAATGATTTATTGGTAATTTTTTTAGAGTATCAAAATTTAATGATAAGGGTATAAAATAAACAAACGAGGGTCGCAGCCGAAGGCTGAGACCCGAGTACGTTTGAGGTTAGGGTGATTTTTACATGTAAATTGTAATATTACTGGTAAAGTAATAATGATAAATGATTATTCCCGCCAAATTCAAGAATTATTTACTTATCAGCATTTAAAACAATTACAGTGAAATATTTTATGAAAATTTGATAAGACAAAAGTTAATATAAAAAAATAATTTATATTTTATCAATTGATATTTTATTAAATGTGGCGCGATAAGGGGTTGGGGCGCGTAGCGCCCAGGGGCAAAGCCCCTAGTTATGTGTATATAAATACATATAATATATATTTATTCTGTATGTATTTATATGATATGTCATGTCTATAGGTCTATAAAGTGTTGTGTTGGAAGCTGTTGGCAGAACGCGTGTTTTTTGAAATATATCGGTTGTGTCAAAAAAGATAGATTCAAGTAAATAAAACAATAAAAAAATACTGATTAACGTTAATTAAAGTATAATAATCATACAAGAAATCCAATTAAGTTACTAATTAATGTGAAAATTCTTATATTAAGAACTAATATCAGTTTTATGAGTATATGAGATACTTAATTTTTTGGGAACACTCAGTATATACACGTGTGTGTTGTGTGTTTGAAATTCTTGGTTATAGAAGTTGAACATTTTTCTATTTTCATTAAAGTACGTTGTAATAATTTAATATAAAAATGACTGATAATTTAATAGAATTTTCGAAAAGAACAGATCAATCAGTAAGTAAATATATCAACATTGCATCATATTAATTAATATTTTGAAGTTTGTTTAGTTCAGAGTTAACCTATACAAATTGTATTCAAATTTAGGAATTGGAAGCGAAATCTATTTCCAAAGAGATCAGTATAGTGCAGTCAATTCTCAAACGTGATGTTTCTTTAGATGATTGCCCTGAAGTAGCCCAACTTATAATGGAAAACACAAAATTAAAGCATCGATTAAATGTTCTGAAGAGAGCAGTCGAGGTAGAACAATCGAAAACAAAAGAAATGAAAGTGGATTTCTCCCATTTGCCTAGTATCTTAAATACCTTAGAGAATATTTTCAAAACTGCAATACAAGAAGCGTTTCCAGATTTGGAAGATGCTCCAGTCGTGATAGCGCTTTCAGGGAACAATCCAAATTTTGGAGATTATCAGTGCAATTCGTGTATGCAAATTACACAACTACTAAAAGCAAAAGGAGTCAAAGTACCACCTCGCGAAGTAGCAAACAAAATCGTTGAAAAAGTGCCATCATTATCTATGATTGAAAAAATAGAAATCGCTAATCCTGGATACATTAACATATTTTTAAATCGGTCACTTGGTGTCCAATGTTTGACCCATCTTCTAAAATCCGGAGTTCAGCCTCCACCTTTACCTCGCAAACTTAAAGTTCTGGTTGATTTTTCATCTCCAAATATTGCAAAAGAGATGCATGTTGGACATTTGAGATCTACGATTATTGGTGATAGTATTTCACGTCTCTTAGAGTACCTAGGACATGATGTTCTTAGAATTAACCATGTGGGCGATTGGGGAACACAGTTTGGAATGTTGATTGCTCACCTCCAGGATAAATTTCCAGATTATTTAAAAGTATCTCCCCCGATTGAAGATTTGCAATCATTTTATAAAGAATCTAAAAAACGGTTTGACGATGATCCAGAATTCAAGAAAAGGGCTTACGATTGTGTAGTTAAATTACAAGCGTTCGATGCTGATTATACCAAAGCTTGGCAGATGATTTGTGATGTTTCAAGGAAAGAGTTTCAGAAAGTGTACGAAAGACTAGATGTAAAAATTGTCGAAAGAGGCGAATCTTTTTACCAAAGCCGAATGGAAAAGATTGTTACTGAATTAAATAAAAAAGGTCTTCTTGAGGAAGATGAAGGTAGAAAAATAATGTGGAGCGGTAATCCAAAGTTAACTATTCCACTAACGATTGTAAAATCTGATGGTGGATTTACGTATGACACTTCTGATATGGCTGCAATTAAACAAAGGATCCAAGAAGAAAAAGTCGATTGGATAATATACGTTACAGATTTAGGACAGGTATTTATTATTTTTACTAGAAAAAATTCATGGATTTAATTTTTAACTATTTTTAGGCTACACATTTCGAACTTATAGAACACAGTGCCCGTCGTGCCGGTATTCTGAACCCAGAGAAACACAGATTTGATCATGTTGGTTTTGGTGTCGTGCTTGGTGATGATAAAAAGAAATTCAAAACACGATCGGGTGATACAGTTCGTTTGACAGATCTTTTAGATGAAGGTCTTAAACGAGCTCTAGCTAAACTAGAAGAAAAAGAAAGGTTGGATGTACTGACCAAAGAAGAATTAAAGGCGGCTCAAGAATCTGTAGCCTATGGATGTATAAAGTACGCTGATTTATCTCAGAACAGGATAAGCGATTATGTTTTTTCATTTGATAAGGTATGTAATTGTTATTGACTAGTTTTGATTAAAATTAATGAAAGCCAAATCAAACATAACCTCATTTATATTAAATGTCAAAATTAGTTCCAAATTTGACCAACATTGATTGTAAAAAATAACTTTTTAGATGTTGGAAGATAAAGGTAACACTGCAGTTTATTTATTATATGCATACACTCGTATTTGCTCGATCTCTCGGACAGCTAATCTCACTCCAGAAAAACTGAAAGAAGCAATCAGTACTTCAGTGGTATCGTTAGAACATGAAAAAGAATGGAAACTTGGGAAAGTGCTGCTCCGTTTTCCAGATGTACTATTTAAAATTGTTACAGATCTGTGCTTACACCATTTGTGTGAATATTTATATGAAATATGTACAACATTTACGGAGTTTTATAATTCTTGTTACTGCGTTGAGAAGGATTCCGAAGGTAATATAAAAACTGTTAATATCGGTAGGATTTTGTTATGTGAAGCTACTTGTAAGTTAATGGCCCAATGTTTTTATATTTTGGGGTTGAAACCAGTAACTCGTATGTAAATTTCTTAAAAAAAAGTGGAATTTTATTTGAAGTTAACGTAAATTAACTAAATTGAATAATGTTTTGATTTGAGTGTTTTGTAACATTTTATAAATATTTAGTTTTGTTTAGTATTATCGCCATTAAATTTTGATAATGCCAGAAAATATTTCTTGTTTATGAAATACTAATAGTTATAAATTATTTAATGTATATACTTACATTATCATTATTTAAAATATTCTGAAATCTTTCTATGTACAAATTAAAGAAAATAAATCGATTTTTACTCAATTAGAATTTTTTATTCAACGCTTCACCTAATTGTTTTCATGGTTCTCTGAGAGTAAGTCAAAATGGTACGTAAAATGTACGTCACGTTTAAAAGAAAAGACATTAAAATTTTTTAATAATTTATATATCAACATTAATATTTTTCTTAATTAAATTCTTTCACAGTTTACATGAGCAGTAAAACAATAATAAAAACTATAAAATACTTTTCATGAATAGCTAAATACGATCTTATCATTTAGACATTGTCACTATATTCTAAATAAAAAATAAAACAGCATTTATTCAATTCAAAATAAAATCTAATTCTTGCTAAATGCATTAGAGAAATGAATAAAGTATTTATAAAAAATTAATAGGTTTGTACATGTATGTGAGCATTCAGTCCAGTTATTTTTTAACCCATTACCCGCCAACGTCCCATTTTTAGGACGCAGATTCAACAATTTTTTTCAGAATAAATTCAACTGGTAAATGAGAAAGACCATTGAGTAAAAAATAACAAGAGAAACAACGTATACGGGAGAGCTGAAACGCAGTAGATATATGAACCATGCACTATTTGAGCCCCAGGAAGTGCTGGTATCTATTGAAAAAATTATTAATTATACATATGAAATATTTGGTTTTCGACTCTACTAAATCGTCAGATTCTAAGCTCCGCCCATCTAAAATGATTTACGAACGTCTTGTTTACATTATTTTAAGTCGGCTGATACGTGATACAAAGGCAACAAAAACGTTGCAAGAAATTATTCGTTACTTATTATCTTTTTCTTTTAAATAAAACAAAAAAAATATGTAATGTTAAAATTATTTGAGATAATTGCTGCTATCAATAATATAATAGATTTTTGCTTTAAAGTAGGTTTTTATAAGTTGTAAGAAATTTAAATTTGTGACGCGATGTTACATTACTGATGATATGTATAATTAAAATTAGATTGATCGTTTTATTCATTTCAAATTAATATAAAAATATATCAAAACTAAAAATATGGTTCTGCGGTTTTTTGTATCTACATTGCTTTAAACATAAAATATGGATTGTGGACCGATACATATTACATATAACAATATATACAAAATAAGTTTTTATGGTTCCGAAGAAACCCTATTAATGTCACTTTGTCGTTCGTCCGTCCGTCCGTCCTTTTCACTCAAAGCCAAATAGCTCGTAAACTATATCAGCTAGAAACTTGAAATTTTTACTGAATATGTAAAATGACACCCTCTAGTAAAATATGTACAAATTTATTGAATAAATAATTTTTCAAGGGGGGCAATAAGGAGCTAAAGCTAGGTAAAAAAAATATTTTTTTTATACCAAGGCATGTGGCACGTTAAAATGTATAACCAAACAAGCGGAATTTGACCTTTTTTCTATTTTTTTCTAAATCAAAAATGGTGCCTGTAGGGGGCTTTAAAGCAAAAACCAAAAAAAATTGTATACCAAGACGTGTGTCATGTCAAAATGTACATCTCAATTAGTAGAATTTGACCATATTTTTATTTATTTTCTAACTCTAAAATGGCGCCTATAGGGGGCTAAAAGCAGTATTTTATTCTGCCCCCCCCCCCCTCTAACTCTTGTAACTACCAGCTCAAAAAATCTGAAAAAAATTGGTAACGAGGTTTTGATGGGACTACCAACGACAAATACTAAAGTCGACAACATAATTTTAAATTTTGGAATAATAGGGAGGGGTGTAAGAGAATTAAAAAATTGTATTTTCATATCTAGGCATGTGGTATGTCAAAATGTACATCTCAATTCGTAGAACATGACCATATTTTTTATTTTTTTCTAACTCAAAAATGGCGCCTGTAGGGGGCTAAATGCAGTGTTTTATTTTGTCCCCCCTCCCTCAAACTCTGTAACTACCGGCTCAAAAAATCTGAAAAAAATTGGTAACGAGGCTTTGGTGGGACTACCAACGACAAATACTAAAGTCAACAATATAATTTTAAATTTTAGAATTATATGGAGGGGCGTCATAGAATTTTTTATTTTGATATCTAGGCATGTGGTATGTCAAAATATAGATCTCAATTAGTAGAACTTGACATTTTTTTATATTTTAACTTTTACTTAAAAATGCACCCGTAAGTGGTTCCAAACATTTCACGTAGTACGTACTTCGGAACCCTTATGGCATACCTACACTCGTGTATGTCTTGCCCGAATTATTTTTTTTATCTTCTTCAATGAAAATTAAAAATTCTTTTTTTTATTTCTCAAATATTAGACATTAAAATTACTTTTGACCAAATATCATCGAAATTCTTTTTATTTTTGTAAGCTTGTTCAAATTGTCTAATAAGAACTAGAATAATGTGTGAGGAATGTGACGAGATTTTGCGATGTGTTTCAAAAACAAACACTAAAATAAGTCAGCTATCAGTGAGAGGCAAGGGGACTCAATAAAAAAGCACCCCAAAATGTACACAGTAATTTGAATATGACTGAAAGATATAAAACATGTAGTTTATAAAGTCTCATCACTAAAAATTCCGAAAAAAATTATGATTTTTTAATTTTTATCCCCACCATATTGAATTAAAAACGGGGAATGAGTGAAAATATTTACTGTAATAGTGTATCTAACATAGAATTTCACTTTTATTATAAGTAGCTCATAAAAGCATGATTATCGCAGAATAATACAAAAAAATCTGAACTTTACAAATTTTTTTATTATTTTTACCATTTTGGTGAGTTTAAAATGGTTTAAGGTGAGAAAAATAAATGTTTTCTTAAACTCTGACACCTCCGATCACCGTTGATCATAGTTTCAATTCAATTCTGATACTCTTTCGACTCGAAAAAAAAAGTGAAAATACAAAATCTCTTATTTTTTGATACTTTTCGACTTAAAATCCGCCATATTTTTTTCAGAGCCATAAAAATGCAATTTTGAATCCGGAAATCGAAAGAGCACACTCGAAAATAGTAAAATACATGACTTTTATTTATATTACTTCCGTTATTCTTAATGAGTTTGGAGCTCAAAGATTGACGAAAAAAATTGTTATTTTGGTCCTTAATGGGTTAAATAACCGTTACCCAAAAAAGTGGTATCCCCCCCCCACCCGATCGAATAAAACAAATTAAAACTATTCATATATGAAAGGGGGTGAAATATTAAATTTGTTTCCTTTTATTCATTATACAAAAACGTAAATATCACGGCTCATATGCGGAATAGGGGGTTGTCTTACCCCTAAAATCCCCAACCCCGTAGTATTTCTCCCGCCGGATCGAATAAAACTTATTAAAACTCTTCATATTTGAATAGGGGGTGAAATAAATAAGTATTCCTTTTTTTTTCATTTATTATACAAAATCGTAAATAACTCGATTCCTATGTGAGATAAGGTGTTTTTTTTCCTCCTAAAACCCCCACCCTCGTGGTTTTTTTCCGCCGGATAGAATGAAACCAATTACAACCCTGAATATATAACAGGGGGTGAAATATTAATGACCAAAAAAATTTTTTCCATACAAACTTTTCCACCCCCTTTCAATCTCTTAGGTGTTGTTTTTTCGAGAGTTGCCCACGTCCTTCTTCAGAATGCAAGCTTTCTCCCAGCCAAATTTCATTAAGATCGGTTTAGCTGTGAAAAAGTAACAGACAGAAAGATAGACCCACATTCGTATTTATAATATAAGTACGGAATATTTCGGTTCCTATGTAAGATAAGGGGTTGTTGACCCTCGCTCGCATAATATTTTTCCCGTCAGATCGAATAAAACTTAAACAACCCTTCATATGAGAATGTGGGTGAAATATAAATGTTTTATTTTATTTTTTGGTTTTCATTCATTATACAAAATTGTAAATATCTCGACTCCTATGTGAGATAGGGGGCTGTTTTTCCCTCTAAACCTCCATTCCCGTAGAATTTTTCCCACCGTATCTAATAAAACTAATTACAACCCTCTATATGTGAATATATTTTTTTTAATTTTTTTTTTGGTTTTCATTCATGATACAAAATTGTAAATATCTCGAATCCCATGCAAGTTAGGGGGTTGATTTTCCCCCTAAAACCCCTACCCACGTAGTATTTTTCCCGCCGGATCCAATGAAACCAATTACAACTCTTCATATGTGACAGGGGGTGAAATATTAATACCTCATTACCATTTTTTTTCAGATTTTTTGAGCCAGTAGTTACAAAGTTAGAGGGGGGTGGGGACAAAATAAAATACTACTTTTAGCCTCCTACAGGCGCCATTTTTGAGTTAGAAAAAAAAAAAAATATGGTCATATTCTACTAATTGAGATCTATATTTCGACAACCCACATGCCTAGATATGAAAATTAAAATTAAAAATTCTGACACCCGTCCCTATTATTCCAAAATTTAAAATGATATTATTGACTTTAGTATTTGTCGTTGGTAGTCTCACTAAAGCCACGTTACAAAATTTTTGCAGATTTTTTGAACCAGTAGTTATCGAGGTAGAGGGGGGACAAAATTAAAAACTGCTTTTAGCCTCCTGCTGGCGCTATTTTTGAGTTAGAAAAAAATATATAAAAAAATAGGGTCAAATTTTACTTATTGAAATCTACATTTTGATATCCCACACGTCTTGATATACAATTTTTTTTTTGATTTGCTTTAAAGCTCCCTGCTAGCGCAATTTTTGATTTAAAAAAAAAATAAGAAAAAGCGTCAAATTCCACTGGTTTGGTTATACATTTTAACGTGCCACATGCCTTGATACAAAAAAAATATTTTGTTTACCTAGCTTCTCTTTAGCATCAACCCTGAAAAATTATTTTTTCAACAAAGTACATCTTTTACTAGAAGGCATTATTTTACATGTTCAGTAAAAACAAGTTATATATAGTTAACGAGATATTTTGCTTTGACTGATAATGACGGACGGACGGACGACAAAGTGAGATTAATAGGGTTTCTTCCAGTGGTGTAGGAACGGGGGGGTTTTGGGGTCGAAACCCCCCCCCGAAATTTTCAATGCTGTTAAAATATATTGGACCATATAATTAATTGTATTTAATTAAACTAAAAAAAAAAAAAAGTCTTCATAATATTTTTTTTTTTAGTCAATAAAAGTCATAATCAACTAAAATTTTTGCTTTTTCAATCAAAAAAATTTCGCATATTTTTTGGAATATCAAAACCCCCCCCCCGAAAATTTTTCTTACTACGCCACTGGTTTTTTCGGAACCCTAAAAAATAGTTTGTTCATTATTTTAATTTTAATAATACATTTATTATACCAATAAATTTTCCAACTACTAACATAACTTTTTCAATTACATATAAATACTTATTTATGTTAGAAATGTATCAAATATATCAGTCGCGCCCGACGGAAGGTTAAAAATAAAATAATAATACGAATCACAAGTCACAACATGTGAATAGTTAAGCGTCGATGTTTACATTAACATGAACAGAAAATAGTAATAAATACATTAAACTGGTTTGGGTAAAGGCGGAGCTTAAGCTTAGCGAGCTGTCAAGCGAGGGGTACGGGACGGATAATTTTGTATCTTGGATAATAAGTTAGTTCAAGTTCCGATTGTAAGATGGCTTGAGTGCTGCCATCTAGAGCTTGGAACATCGTCCCCGTTTCATCAAAATACATTGCGTTGTTTCTCTTGTTATTCTTTACTCAATGGAAAGACTAACATGTAAGTTAATTTTGAACTAAGTTCTTTTAAAATACACCAATAGATGTCGCCATTGTACCTATGTTATCGTGTACTGTCACTTTTAAAACATAACCTTTCACGTCAGTGAGCACGCGGTATTTAGTATTCATATAAAAGCCACAGAAAGTATCAAATGTGAACAATTGCAATACTAGGTCTTTTCTTATACTTCATATTATGTGTCAGCAAAAAGACATTGTATTGAATACATTACAAGTAAGTTTTTTACATCTTCAAAGTTCATGTCCCTTTTTTGGGACATTGGCATAATATGATATATCTAGTTAACATTTTACTTTTTAGAAATGAGTGCAAAGAAGTTTCTTACGGTCGCTGAGATCGCTGCCATGTTTGAAGACGATGAGTTTGTTGCCGATCTCAAGAGAAATGATACTGATGATGTCAATGTTTCCATCATACCACCAGATTCGAGCAATCTAACGGATTTGGAAGATTTAGACGAGGACGTATTAGAAGACACTGACCTGAGAAATGATCGGGACGTTGCAGGAACGTTGGAGTTATTTGTACCTGAAGTTCTCGACGACGAGAATATTGCAGCACCATCAACATCATCAACCATAGATAATACTAATAAGAAACGAAAATTTAATGAATCCATGCCAAATACACACGTAGCAGTAAATAAGCAAAGTCAAAAATCGAAAAAGAAAGTTGATGTAATAAATTGGGAGAGTGTGTCTCCAAAATACAGTAAAACAAATTCTGCATCTAAAGATAAATGTGAAAACGTCCACGAAATTCTGTGGGAAAACTCAGCTGTTGATATATTTGAGCAAATGTTCTCGGAAGATATATTCCAGCTTATTCTAGAACAGAGTGAATTATATGCTCGACAAAAGAATACAATTAGCTTCAATCTTGATCTTGAACATCTGAAGAAATTTATCGGAATTTTGATTATAAGTGGTTACCATAAATTACCTCAGGAGGACATGTATTGGAAGCAGGCATCTGATGCCGGTGTACCTATAGTCTTCAACTCAATGTCGAGAAGTAGATTTAGAGAAATAAAACGATATATTCACTTGAATGACAACAGCAAATTGGACAAAAATGACCGATTTTTCAAACTCAGAAAGTACTTCGATCTTCTACAGAAGAACTTCACGAAATTTGGCGTTTTTCATAGCAAACTCTCTATAGATGAGATGATGGTCCGCTATTATGGAAAACACCCTACTAAAATGTACATGCATGGAAAACCAATCAAATTTGGGTACAAAATTTGGTGCATGTGTAGTTCTAGCGGATATTTATACAATTTTGATCCTTATTCTGGCAAGTCAAATGATGAAAACGTGAAACCCTTGGGTTGTAGAGTTGTGAAAATGTTGATAAAGGCGATCCCACCCGACAACATGGAAGATCATGAAGTCTTTTTTGACAATTTTTTTACTGGACATGAAATTCTAACAGAACTAAGAGACATCAAATTGAAAGCAACGGGAACGGTTCGCGAAAATCGAACAAAGCAATGTCCATTTATGGCATGCAAAGAAATGGAGAAAAAGAAAGAAAGAGGATATTATGAAAGACAATTTGACAAAGATAGCGAAATTCTTATGGTGCGTTGGAATGATAATAGAGCTGTAACTATGGCTTCAAATTATAGTGATGTCTTTCCATTAGGAAATACGAAACGATATTCCAGAAAAGATAAACAGAGAGTAACAATTCCAATACCCCGTTTGTTTAGCGAATATAACAGTCACATGGGTGGTGTCGACTTATTAGATAAGCAAATATCATTATACAGAACAAGAATTCGGTCTAAAAAATGGTGGTGGCCATTATTTACCCAATTTATAGATATAGCCATAGTAAACACTTGGAGACTATACCAAATAGCTCACCCGGATGAAGATACGACGCTGCTAGATATAAGACGAAAAATAGTCCTTGCTTACTTGTGCCCCACAAAATTACCACGTAAAAGACCTGGGCCACAAAAATCAAAGGTTGTTGGGGGAAGAGTAAGTTCTGAAGTGCGATTTGACAGAATTGATCACATAATAATACCAATAGACACTCAAAGGAGATGTGCTGCTTGTGGCAAGAAAACAACAAGAATATGTAGACGTTGTGACGTACCACTGCATGATAAATGTTTTGCAGAGTTTCATACGCCATAAGTGTTATTAATTTGTTCAATTATTTTCTTGCATTGTCAATATATGTTTAAAAAAAAATTTAAAAAATAAAAAAAAATTAGGTATTTTTTAATTTACATTATTCATATCCTGCCATTGTCCTAAAAATGGGACGGTCTATAATTTTTTTATTTACATAAAAAAAAATTGAGTTTTTATTTTTCCTATTTCAGTTAGCTATTATGAAGGGCCCTCTGTAATTTTTTTTTAAATTTTTTGTTTTTTTGAATTATGGCAGGTAATGGGTTAAGGAATGAAAAGTTTGACATCATTTGACATTATAGATTAGAGTAGTGAGTAGACTTAATCCTTATTAAACTAATTCATTTGGGATCTGACAACCTCTTTTAAGTCAAATCAAACTATTAAATTGTTTAAAGTTGAACTCTTTTTCATTAAGATTTATGTCCGGTATCATAAAGGACCTAACAAATTTGTTAGCTAACAAACACTTTCAACTGAGGTATCAAACATATATGACAGTTCTTTTGGAGTTTGTTGATGACTTTGACAAGTTTCGCGCACGCGTTGAAGGTAAATACAAACGGTATTAAAACAGTGGTGATGTTATGAAAATTATTTTGTACGGTCAAAGATGCCAACTGTGTTACAATTAATTGAAGTGTCACTGCTCTAAATTCCATAACTAATCCATAGATACTAGTACAGTATTAATACCCCATATGAATGTAATTGCTAGCTAACAAATTTTGTTAGGTCCTTTATAATACCGGGCATCAGTTGAAAGTGTTTGTTAGCTAACAAATTTGTTAGGTCCTTTATAATACCGGACATTAAACAAATTTAGTTCAATCATAACCTTAAAATAGTGTAGTGGCGGTGAGAGACATGAGGGGGAAATGTACGTGTAGAAAGGTAGGTAAATTTTATACCTTTAAAGATGTTTATACATTTAGGGAGTACTTATGTATACTTTAAGAGATGTTGAACTGTATTTTTATTTTACAGAATAGACAGGTATTACATAATGAAAAAAGTTAATTTTTAATAACAGCAACAAACATAATAATTTAGCTGCGTACATCAAAAATAACATGTGTTTTTGAATGCTCCATCGGTATATTATATTTATTTATATGAAACTATTTTTCAATAAAAGCAAGATAGACTTTAATAGGTTATAGGTACCTACAATATTTACATTTGTATTTACATGAAGTTATGTAAGTCAATTAAAAATTATGGCATTTTGATTTATGTATTTTAGAAAAGAATATACATTAATATAATTAAATAAAAAACGATTATATGTATTATATCTAAATAAGAAGACAAATATTTAAACCCAGGACACGTTAGCGTAAAATTTTATGTAAATATATAAATCTTTGTACAAGTCATGTACGTGTGTTAAATTTTACTCTATTGTGTCCTGGACCTTAAAAATATATAAATCTCACTGAATATTGTGACACAGTTCTTTTATATTGATATTATTCCATGTAAGTAATATTGTTTAAAAATGGCAATTGGGAGACATTGTGAACAGGTTTTAAACAACTTATGTAAATAACCTGAAACATTCACAAATATAATTTGTATATAAACATTTCAGTTTGCGTAGCAAGTGGTTGTGATTTTAATAACATTAAGTAGTAGTTATTTTGACACATAAATTTTAAATGTCCCATTTTAAGCAACAATTAAAATTTTGGCTTTACAACATAATGCAGTATTCTATTCTTTGGTTATTTAATTGTGGCATCAAATCACAGTTCAAGTAGAGAGTGGCATTCCCAAGCGTGCCGTTACCATTTCTTTTCTTAACCGTATCATCTCCCAATATACTTCGTGTGCTGAAAATAATTTTTTTATTTTATGTTACAGTTAAAAGTCGTAATTAATATAATTGTTACCTGAACTTTTTACTAGTCCTCTTTCGATATATCGTAGATAGTTAAGAAAATCACATACGGCAATTATCTGTAATAAAAAATGATTATAAGTACATAAAATATTTTTAATTTAATAATAAATACTGAATACTGACCCTATTTCTACAAATTTGGGATATATTGTACACTTCATCTTGATCTCCCAGTTTCATTCGGTAGCAGCATAATCTAGGAACTTCTAATAATGCGCATTTTCTATAAATAAAAAACATGTGTTAATTAATTTTGTTTAAATCAACGTAATGAAATTATTTACTTAGGAAATAACGTTTTAGTCTTATCACTAACAGCTTCAATAAATATATTTCCTGAATTGATAGCGTCTGCTATTTTTGACGATAATTCAGTATTATTAAATTCTAAACAAAGATCAATGTCTTCTTTATATAATCGATTAATAAAAGGGTTGCTTTTATCTATTTTTGGATTCTCTTTCCATGACAGAAATTCTTTGTGTAAATTCGGGTCAACCTAAAAAATACAAATTTAATAATAATAACGGTTAATATTTCAATTATAATAAAGTATACCTCGTAACCATCTTTCGAGTTAAGAATATCATTGCCTAAACTAGAAGCTGCCCTTTGTTCTTTTACTGGAGATTCCGGAGGTGAATTTTCTCGGCCATATTTTAAATTAAAATGTGACGGGGATCTATGGTGCTTTTTTGAAAACACACTTGAACCTGAAATTATAAAAATTAGCTTTACTCATTTTTAGTCAAGAAATTTTTTAAACCGCTGCAGCTCAGTCATTTTTCAATTTATCAACTCGGGTTTTTTTTTACGTGAAAGTAGACATAATTTGCTAACTTTTCCCGTCCTTGTTCATGTGTCTATATATTTTTATCCCCCCCTCCCAGAGCCCACAAAATGGCTTCACAAAAATGAGTAGGTAAACGAGTGGCCACCTAACTCGAGAACAAAAGGTCGTATCGAAAAAAATAAAAATGCATATTGTCAGGAATTACGTCAGGAAGGTCCCCTCATACGGAAAATCGAAAATATTGAAAATTGTCCGATTGGCGCAAATTTTTCAAAAAAAGTTCAAAAATTACCATTTTTGGGAGCGTTTTTTTTTTTTTTTAAGTATTTATGTCTGGACCCGAATGGTTCCTTTCGACAGCCAATGTAATAACGTTTTCGTACACAGTATTTAAGTAAGTTACCTGTTTCATCTTTCCCAGCTCTTGCAGATATTTGAGGATGCAAGTGTGGATTTGGGCAACTCGGCGTTGACGTTAGAACAAGAGTTTTTAGAGCTGCTACCTCCGCTGTTAGTACATCAACTTTCATTTCACTTTCCCGTAAAGATTTTTCTGCTGCCGCTTGACCTATGTTTGCTGCACGTACCATCGTATGTGCTTCCTATATAATATTAATTTTTAAATGTAATTTTGACACCAATTATATGTATGAATTTACTGGGGCACTAAAAGGATTAAAAAATTGTTTTTTGTCAAATGTGAGTCGAGTCTTGCGTATTAGCGTTCCGTACCATAAATACAAACTTTTAGCAAAGTTAAGAACCAATTTATATTAGTAAGAAACGTGGCAGCACAGTGTATTTTACATTTTTATTACATTCTAATTTTGAATTATTTTTATTTTTCTCACTACTTGAACATTTTTTGTGCGCGTAATTTTATACTTCTTTGGCGTGTAGTGTCATCTAGCGTGCAAATGCGAAACTAAAAACCTGTTTTATCGACTATCATAACAGAAACCCGTATTACCTAACCTAAATTGTACGCGGACGAAGTCGCGGATAACAGCTAGTTTATTATACTTATGCAAAATTTCAGCTTTCTAGGTCAAACAGTGTTTCTTCTTTCCGATTTCGGTACAGAACACTAAAAATAATTCATGGAGAACAATATTATAAGAAAATATCTCCCCCAGACCAATTTCATTGCAACAGTAATCTTGTTATATCGACGAAAATTTTTACTGACTTAAAAATTAAAATTAAAATTACCTTACCTGAAACAAACTAGCTGTCAAATCCTCAAGTTCCGTCTCAACATCCGTCCGGATCCTAGAAAGCCTCGACACTTCTTCATCTCTAAGCCTGAGTTCCCTGTGCGCGTTATCGAGCTCTTCCTGAAGCCTGCTCAACGTAACCTCCTTGCTTTCAATCTCAGTAAAGTCCTTCGTGCTATCAGACCCCGACGACAAGGTCTCCCACGATATCTTATCCTTTTCTCCATTCTCCAATACAATCTCTTGGCTTCTGTCATCCACAAGCTGGTGAATCTTGTTCCTAATGTGTTCTACGTTTTTTTTGTCGATTCGAGACTTAGTGAACTGTTTTGAGCTAGTTCTGTTAATATCACAGGTATCGTCATGGGATAGATCGCTGTTTATGGAGACGTCATCTTGGTTGCCGGTGGTGTCGTCCTCGTAAGTGTACATACCTATAGATTAAAATATTTTTAGAAATATCGGTATTATAAACATATTCAGAAAAATGAAAAATTTCGTCCGATTTTCGTAAATTATAAAAAAAAATAATGGGTGCGACTGTGTCAGGATGCACAGTCGAGGGATTGACGTGAATACGTGGAAGTGGGGTTAAATATAACTCAGACTCATGGATTGATACATCTTCATTTTTTTTGTTACACAGAAACGTTTGAATATTTGTAAAATGGACATAAAATGTTGCCGTAAATATGACGATTTTTAAAGCAAATTGAGATAAATCTTTGTAAGGGAATATTTTATAACAAACGTTATATACCTATATTATAGGAAATTGAATGCTATACAAAAAAGTTTCTATAAAATTTTCATGTAACATTTGTCGTCGAAAATATAAATATTTTGGGATGTCACCTCTCCCCCTTACACACGATTTTGATGATTTTGAAATGGGATCGTCCTCAAGCCAGACCCAACCATCCAACCAAGTTTCATTAATATCAGTTCAGTGGTTCATGAGTTATGCGTGTGACAAGGATTCAGGGGACAGACACACAGACAGACAGACACGGAACGAAAAGTGTTTGTCTTGACAATTCAAAAATTTGAAATCGAAGAACAATTTTTTTGTCTCATTTTAAAACGATCACAAAGCTTCTCGTATCTTCGATATTGCAAGGAAGTAATTCATAAAGATCCTAATATTCGAAGGATTACACACACAAACAGACAGACATACAGACACGGAACGAAAAGTATTTGTCTTAACAATTCAAAATTTTGAAATCAGAGAACAGTTTTTTTGTCTCATTTTAAAACGATCACAAATCTTCTCGTATCTTCGATATTGCAAGGAAGCAATTCATAAAGGATTTGAGGGATATACACACACACAGACAGACAGACACGGAACGAAAAGTGTTTGTCTTAACAATTCAAAATTTTGAAATCAGAGAACAATTTTTTTGTCTGATTTTAAAACGATCACAAAGCTTCTCGTATCTTTGATATTGCAAGGAAGCAATTCATAAAGTATTCGAGGGATACACACACACACAGGCAGACAGACAGACAGACAGAAACGGAACGGAAAGTGTTTGTCTTGAATTTTTTGTCTGGTTTTAAAACGATTACAAAGCTTCTCGTATCTTCGATATTGCAAGGAAGCAATTCATAAAGGATTCGAGGGATACACACAAACACACACAGACAGACAGACAGACAGACAGACAGACACGGAACGAAAAAAATTAAAAATTTTGAAATCGAAGAACAATTTTTTATCTGGCTTTAAAACGATTAAAAAGCTTCTCGTATCTTCGATATTGCAAGGAAGCAATTCATAAAAATCCTAATTCGTATGTTATATACGTACCATTTCTTACAATATTAACATGCTCGTAAGAGCTGTTCATCGAACAATCAGGCTCGTCATCGTCTGTCGTATTTGACTCATCTCCAGTTGTTCCAGTGGAGCCGGCACGTCTATGTTTATTAACGAGACTCGTGTAGCCATGGTTCGGAACCGACAGTCTCTTGATCTGTGTCTTCTGCTTTACCGGTTTCTGGTGATCGCTAGTTAACGTTAGTTCCGTCTCCATTGTTAATTTCGTAGGATATTTGTTATATAGGAACAATATTCATTTTCAAGTTGAGATCTGTAAAAAGAAGAAAAATAAAAATAAATTTTCATTTGGATTTTTTGAGAAAATACATAATTTTATTTTATAGGGTAAAGTGGAGCAAATGCAAGCATTGGTACGTGGCCATTTTATAATTCGTGTTGCTTTCTATGGATATTAATTCACAATATTTCTTTATAAATCAGATGCTTGTAGTGCAACAAACAAAATCTGTTAACGTTATTAGTTTCATGAGTGTTTAAACGTGTTTTAATTGCTGCGAATTATTTGTATATGAATAGAGGCATGTGATATGCTAATATATTTTATCCAACTGAAGTATGTGATTTCGAATTTTGTTTGATTTTTAAATGTAATTTATCTAAAAAATTGGTGGGGTAAATTGACCTTTTATTAAACTATAATCACATGTTACACGTTTATTTTTAAATTCTAGTTTATAAATATAAATATCCTAACCACAATTGAATTTTCGTTATATTAGTGGTAAATGTTATAAAATTCGGAACTTTGAATCCACTTTGGTTTTTATAAGAACTTTCGTAGATATGAATAAGTTAAGTGTAAATGAATGAGCCTGGCACTTTAGCCGGCGTCGTGTGTTATTTGCCAAGGCTTTTTACTTTTTTATATGAACATATTATTTTAATAATTGTAAAAATTTATTGTCGGGATGCAATCTGTATATTTTTTGTTTGTTTTATTTTTAGGTCAGTAATTTTTAATAGATTAAACATTTTTAATCTGTGTGTATCGGGCAAAACGACCCTGAATATTACTTTATGAAGATATAATAAAAAGTATTGAAAATGTATAACTTTTATAATAATAACAAATATTTTGTAATCTGTTAAGACAATAAAAACGTGAGAGATTTCGTAATTATTTTTGCTCAAACATGTGCAGGGATTTCAACAGTGCATTGTTATCTGCAATGATATCATTAACTATCATTTGTTTTACTGGGAATTTCAAATTCCACTTATTCATTAATTTAATAGCTATGCATTTTTTTGTTAAAGTTGTTTATCAGCAAATAAATGTGCATTATATGCAATTTTTGGAAAATATTATTTGTCAATCACAAAAACAGCAAACTTTGCTCTTATAACGGCCATAACTGGTGTCAGTACCTTATTTATTAAACTTTTGTTGGTCATCGATATGCAACTATTTGTAATAACAATAAAATTACTGTTTTTTTTTAATTTTCGTCTCGAGCTTCAAAATTAGTACGGGCCTGCTTTTGGATATAAACAAGAGTTTGAACTGTTTATTTAGTTTTCAGAACGGCTCTTTTATGTTTTTTTTTTAGTATACAATTGCCCAAGTGTCCCCTATTATTTACATATTTATTTTATTAAACCATTTACTCTTTGATTATATAGACATGCGTTTATTGGCGATAATTGAAAATAAATTGGTTAAATATGTCCACATCTTTTCTGCTTCCAACTACGCCTACACATTTTCTCATCAATTACCGTGTCAAATACCCCCCCCCCCCCCTCCCGTCCGTCTTGCGAAACTGTGTTAGATCAATTCAAACACTTGACCGCAACAATTGTCGGGTTATTTTTTTAAGGTCCTATTTGCCAATAAAGGTTTCCTCTATAGCTGTTATGTAATGTAGTATTCTTTATTGATAATTGCGAACTAAGGTACTAGCACCAGTTATGGCCGCTATAAGAGCAAGGTTTACTGTTTTTGTGATTTACGGGCTTCTTTTTTTGTAATTCTTATGAACTCATGTTACTAATAAAACAAGTAACTCTTTATTTAATCAATTTAAGTACCAAAGTCTGCAAATATAATTTGGTTTTTTAATTATAGCCTTTTATTTTGTTGATGTTTTTTCTCCAGTAATGGATAAAGTAAAACCAGTAATGAGTACGCAGTGATGGACATTTGCAAATGATAAGTACTACGACACAAAAGATATAAAAGAAAGAATCGTCAAATTTGAAACAATGTAAAACAGTTGCTATGATAATATAATAATTAATAAATAAATTATACTAATAATTAGTTCAAATGTCCACCATTTTTACACCTATTGGCCGATTGTCATCAAATCACGCTGTAAGACAGTTAAATTTATATAGATTAATATTCAGAAATGGTAGTATGTAATCAAATGTCAACAAATATTTCTAATTCAGTACATTTAATTTAAAAATAGCCATTACTGGGGTCATATTCAAGACTGGTGCCAGTATCTTATAGTCGTGTTAAAGGTGACATTAAACAGTGGCCCTCAATTTTTTTTTACTTTATAACCTTATTATAAATTTTGTATGTGGTATATAATAAAATTTTATATATTATTAAATTTTGATTTGAAGTATAGCTTGTAATGATATGTTTATATCTAATCGCAATGATTGAAGTAGGCTTTGAACTTGAGTGGAACGAGGAAGTGGATTGCTGTAGCTACCACATTTATGTATGGGTTTATTCTAGTTGGCCTTGAACTGACTTCAGATTGGCTTAAGAAGGTGTTAGAACTTTTGATACTGCATTCGATATTGCAAATATCTATATTTAATTAAACCAAAAGCCAGAAAAGACTTCTCGGTCTTGAAACGAGACTGGTTTAAATTATTACGAGACTAGATCGTCTAAAATTTTGACGAGACGATATAAATTTCGCGAAAGTCTCGGTTTTTAAAGATTGATGCTAAAAAAGAAAATTAACTTCCAGCTAACGCTATCTGCTAGGTGTCAAATTGTTATGAAATTGCTCGATATATTAAAGCAGTGGTAATGAATGTATAAATAAAAAATTAAATAAGTGAAACAGACGTACGATATTTCGAACCAGGAGCGAACTAAGGGCCCCGTTAAAAAACAAAATCAAAACATTTTTTTTAACAAATTTAAAAAAAATATCCACATTACGGGCCCTAGGCGATTGCACATTTCTTTTAAAACACGCATAAACCTATATAGAAAATAACACTAACATAATATACACAATTCGTTCAGCATCATCCTTAATATATATAAAGCTCAACGTCTCTCTGTCTGTCTGTCTGTCTGTCTGTCTGTCTGTCCGTTAGTTACCTTATCACTCGAGAACCACTTATCCGATTTACGAGTTTTTTTTTTTAATTCATAGGTACGTTCTCTGGCCAGGTTATAGGCTATATTTTTTTACGTTAGGTAACATAACAACAAAGCAGTGACGATAATAGTAAATCAAGTCGGAAAAAATTTTGCCGTCGGCGCGCTGTTTTGTAATACGCTGCCTAAACCGTTCAATATAGAACAAAATAATGTAATAAAGAATTGTGTAGAATCAAAAGTTCTTCAATTAAGTCCGCGACACCATATGTCTAACTTTTATATTTTAGCCACAATGACTGCTTTTATGTTACAAAGAAAACATAAAATATTTGGGTTTTGTTTACATGGACTTATGACCTGCAAAACATTAATCCATATCGAAATAAATGATTTCATCGTCATAAGTACTTAATGTAGATATAGTTTGCCATTTACAGCATCCAATTTGGTCGTATAGTTTAGAAAATATCTTAAAATATATTTATAAAGATAATATCTTAAATGTATGGTGTCGTGCCGCATCGAAGCAAGTACATCAGACTGGATTCGCGTACGCTCGGTTGTTATTCGGAGTCCCTCGGCTGATCGTTTGTGTTTATTTTGTTTTCAATAATTAACATTTAAATTTAAACAGAACACAAATTATTTGTACTTTTTTCTTCTGATTCGTTTTTGTTAGGTAATTTAGGTATTGATAAATTATTATTACAATAATAACTAATCGTGTTTGTACTTAATTATTTAAACTATATTTTTCAAAAATCCTAAACAATAATTCCGTAGTCTACGCGAGCGAAGCCGCGTGGGCCCAGCTAGTTACTTCATATATTAAGTACGTTCAGCAGTCACCTACACAAGTATATGTATTATGATATAATTCTGCATTGTTTCCCATTCTTCTAGGCGCACTCGCCGTCCTTGACTACAACAATAAACGCATTTAATTCCTTTCTAATACTTGACAATCCTAAGTTGGAATTTACGTGCGTTAAATATGCAAATATGATTTACTTTGTAAGGCAGTTCTAAAATTAACTTGCTGTTATTGTTAGAGATGTTAGAGTTTATCTTGTATTTAAGTTTATTGCAGTGGCGAAGCGTCCATGGAAGCAGTGCTTCCCTTTCTTTATTGGTAAATTAATACAAATCGGTGTTTTCAGTTAATAAATAATTTAAAAATATTATTAGAATATTCATCTTTATACGCAACCCAAACATTTTAACCAAAAGTCAAAAATAGCATTTAATTTAAATTTACACGTTCACTACTAATACTTCTACGTCTTATTTTCTTGTATTTTAGTCGATATTTGTATGACGACTGCAGGAAATTTCACTAAAAAATTTTGAATTTTTGATTTCGTTAAAAGTATGTCTATTGTATAGAAAATGACGTGAAAAGTTGTTTGTTTCAAACCGCAGGTCTGTATCTCAAACCGTTCTCGAGATATAGCCTCTCAAAGTTTCAGTTTTTTCAAAATTTTGAAGAAAAATGGCCCTAACTTTTGAACGCGTGGTCGGAATTGATTTTAGTTGACGGATTTGGAATCAGCGTGTCAAAATCTATATAATGACATATATAATACCTTAAAACATGAAAAAAAATTTTTCGCGAAAAATCGAAAAATGTCGATTTTTGACCAAATTTTTTTTGTCGGATTTTAAAGTATTATACATGTCATTATATAGATTCTGACACGCTGATTTCAAATCCGTCAACTAAAATCAATTCCGACAACCCGTTCAAAAGTTATGGCCTTTTTTCTCCAAAAATTTGAAAAAACTAAAACTTTGACAGGCTATATCTTGAGAACGGTTTGAGATACAGACCTGCGGTTTGAAACAGACAACTTTTCACGTCATTTTCTATACAATAAACATACTTTTAACGAAATCAAAAATTCTAAATTTTTTAGTGAAATTTCCTGCAGTGAACTTCAACTCGTCATACAAATATCGACTAAAATACAAGAAAATAAGACTTAGAATCATTTAGTTACTATATAAATATACATATAAGAATTTATTTAAAAAAGTAAAAGCTTGAACGAAATCTGTTTCATAACATCCAATCAAGTTTTATTAATATCGGCTCAGTGGTTCATGAGTTATATGTGTGACAAGAATTCACTCGAAAGACACACAGGCACGGAACGAAAAATGTTTGTCTTGACAATTTAAAATTTTGAAAATTTTTGTCTCATTTTAAAACGATCACAAAACTTCCTTTATCTTCGATATTGCGAGGAAGCAAAAACGTGTCATCGCAAAAATGGCGTAAAAAGAATTACTTACAATTAACTGCAGAAAAACAAAACACGATTTAGTTATTTAAATAATTTAAAATACAACCATAGCACACTAGTTTAAATAATTTATGTCATTTTGCACGCACATTAGCACAACAATAGCACGAATATTTCACAACAAATGTATGTTCTTTGATAAAGAAAAGACTCACAGACTTATAGCACACTTGATCATAAATTATGTAGATGTCAGTGGCGTAGGAACGGGGGGGTTTTGGGGTTGAAACCCCCCCCGAAATTTTAAAATATATGAAATTAGTATTACAATTTAATATTCAACAATAACTTTAACATTCCATTGTGTGACCCTTTTTTTTTTTACTCATAAAATTAAATAAAAATAAAATTTTAGATCATTCGATTAGAAACTCTAATAATAATTTCACATACCAAACTTAACCCCCCCCCGAAAATTTTTCTTACTACGCCACTGGTAGATGTTATTATTGTTATGATTATTTTTGTTGTTTTATTCGACTCATTGTTTTCGCGATTCCTATGTTATCTATAATTGAATCTGATGGATAAGAAGTCAAGTTTGAATGAATATATTTTTGTAGGTATCTTAATATTTTTATTATTTGTGAGGTGACTTTTTTGGCGTAAAATTACATAAAACTTTTGATTACACATGACAAATATATATGTTATTGTTTTACAATCTATTAATAAGGAAATAAATATGATTCATTTTATGTTAGTGAACATTTTACATTTACTTTTTGACATATTAAATGTCATTTTGACGTTTGCATAAATTTAGAATAAGATTGAAAAATTAAAAATATACGAAAAAATAATCAGGTGTGTCTTAAGAAAAATTTCGAACTAATATTTTTTAAGTAAAATTGTATAAAAATTAAATTCCAAGCAATTTATCTGAACACTATCGGTTTTTATATAAATTGTTCATGTGAATTTAGCACGAGGAAGCACTGTGCATTTACCTTACATGGCATATGTGTTTTAGTTCTGGAAAATATGTGGAATTTGATTTTTCTTGACATTTTACTACATATTCATTGTAAATGAAAATAAAAAAATAATAAAAAACTAGAATACGACAAACATAATTTAATTTTCTACGCCACTGACTAATATTCACGAAAGACCTACATCTAATTCATTCTTCCCATTTCTTTACCCAAAAGTAAACATAACATTTCTCTAATAATTGTAATAATTAAATGGTAAATATAATACCTAACAATTTTCTAATACTATACTGATGTACACAAAATGTAATCATGAAACCAGTAAAGTGAAGAAAATATTGACACAATTTTCTATATCAGTACAAACATGGGTGTGCAGAGAATGTGTGTCAGAACAACGACATTGAAAGTTAAATATGACGAAGATGGTATAGACGTACTAATTGAATTGAATTTAGTTCAGTGACAAAATTACGTTAGCAATTATCTAAGGAGTTTAATATACAATCATGTCTAATTGAAAACAGATGGGAAAATTTAAACTAGGTGTACGTATAATTCAGTTGCTCTGCTACGCAGTTTTCACTTTTAATTTAATAGATTGCAGGCAATTGGATTTTTCTACTTACTTTTAATATTGAAGAAAGTTAAAATAATGGGAAATATTTTTAAAATGTCAAATGTAAAACTTTATCTTTAAAAAACTTGACTGGATGCGTCTATTGTAGAAAATATGTAATATTTATTATATTTAGACTATTGTATTTAAGGGTTGAGGGATGATGGGTTAAAGTGCGGCGTATTTTTGTTACATTCGTGCTTCCGAGGTTACCCTCTAGTACCGCCGTCGAGGAAGACGTAATTCTACCTTGAAGTATACAGTTATTAAGATTTTGAAGTGTGAAATTGTTTTGACTGATTAATTTAAGATTTTTGAGTATTTCTGATAATATAGGGTGGGTACCATTCTATTTAGGGTGTCAAAAAAAACTTTTCTCGATAAGGGAGCGTTAAAGTATTAAATAAGGATAATTCTGTTGATTTTAGACTCCCAGTTTTTAAGAAAAAATCAGAAAATTGTAGACCCCCCCCTCCCTCAAATGATTTCTAAGATCTACTACTAATAACTAATATTTTTTAGTAAAATTGTATAAAAATTAAATGCAATTTATATGAACAATATCGGTTTTTATTTAAATTGTTCAATAATTAACTACCTTTGGTGAATTTAGCACGAGGAAGCACTGTGCATTTACTTGGTGGATGTTTTTTTACATAAAAAACTAATAGAATCAAGACATATCTAAAACTTCTTCGTGATTAACATTTTATATTCTTATTCAATATTTTGTGGTTTATACCTTATGGAAGATTTTTTTGTCAGCAAAAGTAAGAAAAAATTTACCCTCTACCCCACGTAATAATAAATGGAAAAAAATAAGCTTATCAATTTTTTTAGGTTTCTATTATTATTATTTTTAATACGGCCCTGATTATATACAAGCCCTAATTATGAAACATATGTATTTAATATTCACAAACTGTTTCCCTTCATAGGTTATACCAAATACCACTGGGTGAAGCAAATATATATAATTTATATAAAGAGCTTTCACTTGACGGAATAGCTACTGCAAGTCACTAACCTTACCGTGTTGGGTGAAGGGGGGGGGGGGGGGGGGGGGGGCACCGTGCCCCTTGTTCAGTGCACCTGAAATATCACGGTCATTAAACAACTCTCAGCAAATTCAAATCAACTTTATTCATAGACGACAATTTCTATGCAGCATTAACATTGAATTTTATAATTTTTTTCTTAACTCAATGAAGATTGGAAAGGTTCCAAATTATTGATTGAAACGTTCGGAAATTTTAGTGATTTTTTTTAAATTTTTTCTTTCTTATACCCATAGTATAAGTATAGTGAAGCCGATTTTTTTCGATTTTTTTGATGGAATTTTTTGACCTTCCCTTAATCCATTCTGACTATTTTCGCTATGATTTCTCTGTGTCTGTCGGTCTGTAAGCGCTGTAAGTCAAATACGACAAATCGTAAAAGGGTGAAATATATTTAAGATTAATTTTTGTCTGGGAAGAAAACGTCCTATTTTTGAAAAACGTCTTTCAACCGGATACGGATGTTTACCTACGTCGATTTTTGTATTTTTCGAATTACTTTGAAACAGTGTGAGATAGAGAGAAATGGCCAAGTTAAAAATTGTAGGTAATACCAATATCTATAATTTATGTTTTCGAAAAAACGAATTAAATTTTTTTTTTGTTAAGGCAGTTTATCGGGTTTTATTTAAATTGTTCAATAATTAACTACCTTTGGTGAATTTAGCACGACGAAGCACTGTGCATTTACTTGGCAGATGTTTTTGATAATATTTTGACTAATCTTACTTGGTTTTTAACTTTGCTAAAGGTTTTAATCTCCGCTATGGGAATTTTTATTAGAATATCGTAGAAATTAGCACAGTAGCATTGAATGAAATAAAACGCTATTTGAATTTATAAAAAGAAATGTGATATTTGCATAAATATCGTCTAGAGTCTAGACTACCTCGATTGTTATAAGCTGACCGCATTTTGATGACAGTAAGTACTTCGAAAGTGGATTCTTTTTACGAAATTATTTTGTGCTATGAATTGAAAGTGCTATAATATATTTTGTTAGGCAAACTATACAATATGTGTTATGAAAACAGCCGCTATCGGCTATAAAGTACAATTATAAGTACTTCGCGTCGAATTATTAGTGAAAGCAAAATAGGTAGGTATACATAGAATCGATATACAGATGTTGCGAATACTGTTGCTAGATTTAAGTTTCATAATTGTTTTTAAGTACAGTTAAATAATCTGACTTTTCATAGAGGCCGAATTTAGGTTTTTATTTCAACGGTATCTTTGAAATTATACTGTTTTTATTATATCTTAAGGTCGATCGAGTATTTCATTTTTTGAAAATTATTTTTTTTAGATTTTAATTCTTATTTTCTTATATTTAAGTTGATGGTAAATTTAATTTCAACCATGAAATTTTGAATTTTTTTTAGATTTCGTTAAAAGTCTGTTTATTTTATAGAAAATGAAGTGAAAAGTTGGAATATTCAAACCGCAGGTCTGTATCTATCTCAAACCGTTCACGAGATATGGCCTCTAAAATAATTATATTTCCTTTATAATATAATATAATATAGTGGACTAGATACAAAAAAAAAACAATAACATTTTTGGAGAAAGCAATTTTTTCTTTCTCTTTTGTTTCCATATCTTCAGTAACATCAATCAAGATAAAAAAAAGCCAATTCGATTTACAATTTTATACAAACAATCGATTTTTTCGGCGAAAGCAAAAGTACGATCTACAAAAAAATTCACGATTTAGATTTTAAAGTAGGGGGGGGTATCCATAAATTACGTCACACGTTAAGGGGGTGAGGGGGTCAATCTGACAATAGGAATAGTTCATTATTAGGGTTCCAAAGAAACCCAATTAATCTCATTTTGTCGTCCGTCCGTCCATCCTTTTCACTCAAAGCTAAATAGCTCGTAAATTATTTAAACTAGAAACATGAAATTTTTACTGAACATGTAAAATGGTGCCCTCTAGTAAAAGATGTACAAAATTGAATAATTAATTTTTCAGGGGGGGGGGGGACAATAAAGCTAGGTAAAATAAATATTCTTTTTTATACGTTAAAATGTATAACTAAACAAGCGGAATTTGATTCTTTTTCTAATTTTTTTTAAATCAAAAATGGTGCCTGCAGGGGGCTTTTAAGCAAATCTAAAAAAAAAATCTATCAAGACGTGTGGGGTATCAAAATGTAGATCTCAATCAGTAGAATTTGATACTATTTTTTATTTTTTTTAACTCAAAAATGACGCCACCAGGGGGCTAAAAGCAGTATTTTATTTTGTCCCCTCCACCTCTAACTCTGCTCTGGCTCTGAACAAAATTTAGTAATGAGGCTTTGGTGGGATTACCAACGACAAATACTTAAGTCAACAATATAATTTTAAATTTTGGAATTACAGGGAGGGGCGTCATAGAATTTTTTATTTTTATTTTCATATCTAGGCATGTGGGATGTCAAAATGTACATCTCAATTAGTAGAATATGACCATATTTTTCATTTTTTTTCTAACTCAAAAATGTTGCCTGTAAGTGGCTCCAAACAGTCCACGTATATAATGTACTTCGGAACCCTTATGGCATACACTCGTGTATATCTTGTCCGAACTATTTGACTACACGTACGTTCACATATTAAGATACATAGTACCGAACCACCTTAAGTTTAATTTTTAATTTTTTTGTTCTTACATCGAGATAGCCATGCATGCAATTCGTGAGAGAATGTGGGGAATTCATCGTAATGTATCCGTCGGTACCAGGTACGGTTATCAACAGGTGTTGTGCGAGAGAGACATACATATATCACATGCATGCATTTTATATCTTCCTTCTTTATTGTACAATTATAATATCAGGTACAGTTAATTAACAGGTGGTGTACGAGCGAGAGAGATGCATGCAATGTGATTACCATCTATATGTTGCGTCCTTCTTTGCTATACTATGATTTTTTTGTGAAGTATGTACCGTGACGGAAAGTATTAAATCTCGTAGAGATGTGAACGTTAAGTGTGTTCGCTATATGTCACAGAAGCTTTTTCTTCTGTGACAAATTGACGGGATTTGGAGTCATAGGTTATAGCCACATAACGGTGTTATGAATACCATGGAAGATACGTTTTTATCTTTTTAGTCATAAGGTTCTGGCACCAGTTATGGCCGCTATAAGAGCAAGATTGACTGTTTTTGTGATTGGCTTCGTTTTTGTAATTCTCATGTTACTAATAAAATAAGTAACTCTTTATTTAATCAATTTAATTACCAAAGTCCCCAAATATAGTTTGTTTTTTAAATTATAGCCTTTTATTTTGTTTATGTAATGGATTAAGTAAAATCAGTAGTGAGCACGCAGTGATGGACATTTGCAAATGATAAGTACTACGACACAAAAGATATAAAAGAAAGAATCGTCAAATTTGAAACAATGTAAAACAGATGCTATGATAATATAATAATTAATAAATATACATACAACATTAATAGTTACTTTAAATTTTGACAATCAAATATTTCTAATTTAATACATTTAATTAAATAAGTGCCCAACATTGGGGTATTGTTCAAGACCGGTGCTAGTATTTATTCAAATATGTAATTCTGACCAATATAAAATATTCTATAAAACATTCGTTCTAATGAAATTTCGCTTTATTCTGATTCATTAATTTTCAGAGAAACAAGATTGTATTATCAAGTAAAATATGTGTTTCTAGTAAAAATATTTAAAATATTGACATATTTAAATGAGTGATGTTGCAAGTTATCACCGGATATCCCGTCACTTGAAATCAGCAAAAAAAACTTGCCTAAAGAAAGTTATCCATACTTCATGAATGAAATTCTGTGTCATTTAAGTGTTTAAGGTTATAAATTAAAAGTTTTTAAAATGTAGCTTACACTATTATCTTTAAGAGAATTACGCACTTAAAGACCCTCGCGACATCCTTCCCCTTTTAAAAACAAATTAAAACTCATAAGCTAACAAAGAAGTAAATTGAATAGTTAATATCTCAGCTTGGCGCGATCCTACAGACTCAAATGTAGCTTACACTATTATCTTTAAGAGGATCAGGCACTTAAATAATGTTACAATAAGTTGAAGTATCACTGCTCTAAATTCCAAAGCTAATCCATAGATATTATTACAGAATTAATACCCCATATGAAAGTGCTTGCTATAAAATTTATTTTGTATATGTTGGTATTGCAGAAAACGATATTATTAAGTAAATAAAATAACATTTCGACATATCGCTTTTCAAATATTGCATTTTGAAATCAATATTAGGTAAATATAACACCTAAAAATTCCCTTGATAACATTAAATAAATATTTGCTGTCAGTTCTGTCTGATATATGTTTTTATGTATTTTATTAAAACCGAGCGTTCCTTGTATCTTTAGCTAACGTTTTATCACAAATTACTGTAAACTTCTTAAAGTAGAATTACGTAAAGAGAAGCATAAATTCAACAAAAATATACCACATTTTGAAAGCTTATATCTCCAGAAC